>JAWNOU010000052.1:6055000-7255000 GCA_035045725.1 Drosophila ezoana
TTGTGCAAGAAATCCAACACTTGGCAACACATTTACCAACACTTGCGCTTACCTCTGCTTGGCTACAGTCTGGACGGTCTCTCTAACTGACCTGGCCGATTGGTCAGACGCTGCAAATTAATTTGGGATTTTGCGTCTATTTGTTTGCCTAACACACTCATGCGTGTCTCTCTCCCTCTCTCCCTCTATCTCTCTCTCTCTCATTCAGTTTGTGTCCATTCTGCTCGGCTCGCATTCATCACAATCACACGGCCCTGACTCGGGCCGCTTGCAGATAAAATTTATGTGTCCTGGCGGGCCGCATGCATCCGTGATCAGCGTCTGGACACAAACGGGCCACGTGGACATTTCAAATGCTGCCAAAGCTCAACTGACATTTGATATATTGGGCCAGGACGGGATACAGAATAGGACACAGTTCCACACACTGCCACAGTTTGCCACAGTTTCAGTTGACGTTTTGGTCCTTTTCGACAGCTTTGCAACATGCGAACACGTTTTGTACCTGTAGGCGAGTCTCTCCTCCCCTCCCCACTCGTTCTCTTGCTTTGCATGTGTAATTGCTGTGCTGAGAGCATTGTAAGTGGGCTTGTAAAAATTGTGTGCTGCCTGCTGCTGTTTAATTGATGACAAGCACTCGCCAGTGTGCAGCATTTGCGGTTTACTGAACCCGCATTAAAATTAAAGCAAACACTTTGTATTTAATTTAATGGAAAATATTTAGCGATTCATTTTGTGTCATTTCAAATACCTCTTAATGGTCTTTTTACGCCCGGTAAAATAAATGTAAATTTCTACGAACTACATATATATTTTTTTCTCTCTATGCGATTTTCATGTTGTCAGCGGTGAGCGAGCATTAAAGTTGAATTTAAAAAGTTGTGAGTTGCTTACACACCCTCTCTCCTTAACTCATTCCCTGGCTATCCGTGCAGAATATATCTTTAAAAATGCCTTTCAAAATGTCCGGTTTCTGTTAAAACGCTAATCGTCCCTCTTTGCGATTCTCACAAATACAAGTACACACTGCACTTTTGTTGTTTCTTATAACTTGTTATACTTATATTTAAATTATTTGAGTGTAGCCGAAGCCTTTGCTTTGGCAAACCATGTGACCCTTAGTCAGTTCGTATCTTACGTCTGTCGCACTGTTTGTCTGGCTGTCGTTTGGCACATGCTAAAACGTGTTGCCAAAAATGAAGAGATAAATGCAATGCGGAGGCACAAAACGACGCCAACTCGAAACGTGCCAAAAATTAACAAAACGCCGGCCAAAATGCCGGACAAACAGCCTGCCATACAGATGCGAAGCCAAAGATAGAGATACACTGCGAGTCAAAGACAGCTAGCTGGGGCAGAGGGGTGGAGCGGGGCGAGGCGGTGCGGAGGTTTATCTGGATGTTAACTAACCCGGACAAGTGTCAAAGCATTTAGCATGCGCTGAATTTTAATTTCACACTTTGCACTGCAATCAAAAGGAATTAGGCGTCAACAAAGCGACACGCCCCATTTTAAGTTTAATCGAGGGAATGAGTGCGGGGGGTAGGGTAGGGGAGGAGGAGGAGCGGTCGTGGTGTCAACTTTGTGCCTTTTGCATGCCACGTGGCACGCCCACAAAGGAGCTGCTGTTGACTGTAATTAGCACACTCTGATTTGTATTTGGCTAACAATAAAATGACAGCTTTTGGCCAAACGGCACGCAACGGACCACGGGCCCAGCGAGTGACCTGCCACGTCCGGAATGGATCCGGAATGGGTCCGGAAATGCCAGCGCAGTTGGCGTGCGCTCATTTCGATTGCATGTCGCTGCCAGTTGTCAGTTGCCAGCAGCCCGGCCTGCGGCCAAAACGGCATACAGCGCGCAATAAATTCCAATAAACGAGTGCAGCCTTGGCCAGCCACGCCCTACGCCCCACGTCCAACGTGCAACGCCCATTGCCACACTAGGTGGCAGCCGCTGGCCTCAACAGGTTTTTTTCGTTCATGCTGCAGTCGCCCAGAAATATGATAGCCGCTAATTAACGCCCTCCCCGTCTAGCGGCAGGCGGAACGGAAGCAAGCACAGAACTGGGGCACAGGGGGCGTGTTCAGGGTGGGGGGCGGGGAGAACATTTGCGGTTCATTAGGATGGCTACGATTGTGTGTGCTGCATTTTAAGGCGAGCTGTGCCGCATTTTTACCCGCTTGAATATGGTCAACAAAGGGTATAATTGCATTGAGCACATGTATGTAACGGGCGGAAGGTAGCATCAACGACTCCACAAAGTATATATATGCTGGCCAGGTCCGTCTGTCTGTATATCGGGACGCATGAACGTGTCCAGTTAAATCAAAAATCTAGAAAAGAAGCCCTCACAATTGTGGGGTTAAGAGCATAAGAAGCACAGCTGACAATGCCAATGCTTGCTCCGTTACAGGGTATCTCCGAGACGGGCATTAGAGCCAGCATCACCCCAAATTGTCCATTTTGTTGGTGAGCTCATTTTCATTTTTTATTTCATTTACTTTCATTGCACAGCTGAGGGCAACGGGCAGATGCGGCAAAAAGAATAAATGAGCGCGGCCAGGACTAATGGAAAGGAGTTTATAATAAGGGCAACTTGTTACAGACTAGCGAAAAAATGAAAAAGAATTAAAAAAAAAAAGGAAAGTCTCATGAATAAAAACGGCGCGTGCATGTGTATACATGTGCGTGCATAAGTATGTGTGTGCGTATGAGAACCGGCAAATGCAATAGTAATTGGCAACTCTACAGCACACATTGCGTATACGTCATGTGCCGTATAAGAGTAAACCGTGCGGGTATAAGAGCGCGCTTCGTGACGCAGCCAGCCGCGAGCACAGGGAGGCTGTGTTTTCACTTTCAAAGGTAAACACCACACATACACATACACACACACACACACACACACACACACACACACACACACACACGCAAAGGCAGCGCGTGTAGATTTTTCAGGGCGAAGCAAACAAAATGCGAACAAAGGAAGAAAGTGTAACAAACACGCAAGCACAGGGCGAAGGCAAACGAAGCAAAACGCCAAAGTGAAAGGCGAAGAGCACTTTTTGGTGGGCATGGCGCGCGAAAAGGGCGTGGAGTTGGCTCAAATGTTGCCAGAACATGCAACATGGTATCTGCAAATCTGAAAAGTCAGCGACAGATAAAACACGCTCGAAAAATGAAACTGAACGCAATTAGGAGGAGGAAAACATAAAAAAAAGAAGGACAAACATTTGACAAAAATGTCAAGTAAACAACTGTTTGGGGCTTGGCTGTGATTTCATATTTTGTGCGGCATTTTATTAATATATATATTTTTCATTAAGTATGTACGCCAGTTTGCTACGTTTGCGAGCTTTAATTTAATCAATTCAATACTTAACAGCTGCTAACTGGCCACAATCAGATAACAGCGCTAAAGCAGTCGTCTAATAGCAGCTTTTAGTGTTAACAGTATAAATAGATCAAATCTAGGCACTAAATGTTATCAGCAGCCAGATGTTAAGAGTTCACTTACAGCTAATGCATTTGCTAGAACTGCACTAGGTCTTTAAATTGAACAGCTCTGGAAAGCGAGCAGAAGCTTTTTTGGTATTTAAAGTATTTGATGGAAGATATTTAAATGATCGCGTTAACTGGTCACACTAATGTTAATACAAGTGGTGAATAAAAACGAAATGCAAGTGAAAAACCATTGAAAACATTTAAAAGCAAGTTGAATTTAATTAATTTGTGCTGCAATTACATTGGGAATTCAGAAACCATGCAAGGAGAGTTGGCCAATGGAAAATGTGTAAGCCTCTGGCCAGGTTGGACGCGCAAATTGCTGCTCGTTGGGTCCTTGCAATCTGCGGCTTTTGTCAGTTGCCGCGAGCCCGCGGCACCAAAGTGCATTGTGGCACAATTTGTATTGCTTGCCCCACCGCCCGCAGCCATTCCGCCCCCCGCAACCCCGCCACCTCCTCCTCCACGCCATGTGCAAATCATACTGCAGAATGCGGCTGCGCTACATTAAATTTCAATTTCATGTTCATTTATCGCGACTTGAAGGAGTAGGGTTCGTGAGGCGGGGGTGGAGGGGCCTCTGCTGGAGGGGCCTCTGCTGCGTTTCGTGCTGGGCACGGAAGTCACAATGTCAGTAGCTGAACTTAGCCAAGGCCGCAGCTAGGCGAAAAACTTTTGGGCCAAGTGCGCCAAACTTGTGCGTAAGGTGAGTGGTGGTAAGGGGGTGGGAAGGGTGGGTAGTTGCCTGGCTGCCAGCGAGCGATAGCAAATGCCTCGTTTACGCAAGTGTTTGCCAAGTAAATATGTAAAACCAACACGCGCACACATACACAGCTGCACACACACACACACACATACATATGCATGTTGCATAAAAATTAAGCAAACTGCACTTGTAGCAGCAACAAAAACATCAACAACAACAACAGCAGCAACAGCAAGTCGCAAAAACTTGCTGCCCAGAACCAAAAATGCAACAGTCGACAGCAACTTCCGCTGTGCGTCACGCCGGCTGCACAACCCACTTCGCCAACACCAACGTGCCCCAACGCCCTTCGGGCAGCAGAAGCAGCAGCAGAAGCTGCCTGACTGGCAACAGCTACAGTGGTCGCTCGTGATATGCAACATCTCCGTTTTAAAGAGGTTTGTTAAATTGCTTAAAGTTCTGTTTGTATTAGATATATTAAAAAGTTCTATAGTTTATTTATATTAGTGTTTGTCAGCCAAACTAAATAATGCTAATAGAAAATTATTAACGGATTTCAATTTCAGGAAAAGTCCTATTTCCAAGCGACCACTGTACCAAGCAACCCAAAAAAGAAAGGAAGAAACAATTGATGCTGCAGAGTTTGCAGCAAGTTTTAGTTTTTACTCCCTGCTTTTGTTGGTGCTGCTTAGCCGAAGGGATTGGAGCATGTGCAAGTTGGGCAGCTGAAACTTTAAGCCCCAAACGTTGTCGCTGCTGCGTACGTGTTGGTGTTCATTACGTACGTGTCCTTTTTGCCATTTTACTCAAGTTGTCAGCGTGCCACGAGGAGCAGCAGCAGCAACCGAAGCAGAAGAAGCGCTGCACATGGACACACGACCTTAAAAAACACGCACGTGCAAACTGAAAGGTGGATGATAAGATTTGACGCATTCTGGTATTTGATTAGACTCTAAGCAGGTAACGACATGTTATACGAGACATTCTCTATTTAGTTCCTATTATTATTATTATAGCTACAGCTACAAGCTCTTGAGATGTCTTACAAATAACATAAACTGAATAATTTAATGGAGCTTGCTACTTGATTAAAACTAAAGCAGGTGAGTTCATATACAACCAACTCTACTATGTAAATACTATTGCAATTTCTTGAGAAATATTCATTTGCATTTACTATAAACATGACAAATGACTCTTAAGTGTTAGCAGCGGCACCTAGTGTTGCCAAACGTACCCAAAAATTAGTGAACACATAATAATATTAGTTAAGTACTTTAAACAAACATCAAAATGCTATAAATTAAGAGTTATATATCTAAGAAACTATTTCTACCGCATAGAATTTGCTTACTTTTGCTTTAACAACACTAACAGCTTACACATTCGGGCAGCTTACAATACTACACAAAAATAGTTGAGAACTTTTACGAAAAATGCCAGGGCTATAAATTGTTAAATATTTTTTGCAAGTCTGTTCAGGTCAGGTAACAAAAATTTCCCAGAATTGAGCTCTTTCCCAGTACCAGTCTATTCGAATACCCTGGAATTGCACTCTTTCCACCATCTGTCTATACGCATACTTTGAAATTAGACTCTTTCCAAGTACCAGTGTATTTGCATAACCTGGAATTGAGCTCTGTCCAGTAGCATACCTGGAATTGGGCACTTTCCAGGGTATTCTGATTTTAATAGCCTGACTATCTCTAAATATTTTTCTTAATTAACGCATATTTTGTCGCTGCAATTAGTGCGGCTGCTATGTTTGATTGCTATCTTTTGCTTGCACTCAAGTGGCAGGCTGAAGTCCTGCGTCCTGCGTGCTGCCAGACAACTGCCTGTTTGGTTGCCATTCAGCTTTGCCCTGCAGCAGCGCAATGTGGCGCAAGTTTCAAAGGCATTGAAAAGTGCTCTTGACCGCAATTTGCAAAGACTTCAGCCGGGTCCAACTTGTCGGGTGGTGCTTTGTATGCAGCTTCTGTGGTGCTGGGTACAAAAGTGACAAGTGCTTGGCTACCTATGCGGTGTCAACAACTTCAAAATGAGTTTGTTGCCACACTCAAAACACACACACACACAAGCACAGAGTGTGGTCGTAAATTTACTTTTTATGTTTCGCGCGTTTTACGAGCTGTTTTTTTTTACCTGCAGCGCTTTAATAAACGCGTTGTTGTTGTTGTTAGTGTTGCCATTATGACTGCTTGGGGGCACATTCAGCGAGCGCTGCTGCAACTGCAGTTAACACACACAACACACACCCACTCAAAAACGATAGCATACTTTTGCGCGGCGCCCGCAGCTGCTGTCTCATTTTCTTTATCTGAGCTGCGGCTATCAATGTAATCAAAGCTTTGGCTTTGTGTCTCTAGAACTAACTGCCTTTTGGCCTGGTCGATTGGCGCCTGGAACGTTGCTTTTAATTGCCTGCTCTAAGTCGTTTTAGTCCTTGGAACTAATACAGCGCCATAAGCTCTTAATCATTTCAAGCAATTTGCGCACGTTCGCTGCAATTCAATTACAACTTTGCTTAACACACACACACACACGTTCACACAGCGGCATGCCACTATGTACTTATGTACTTACATTCCTGTGTGTTATTTGCACACACACACATGCTCAAACCCAGTGAAGTAGCTTTAAGTATGTCTGCTGAAAGTATCTTATAGATACGTAGCCGTCCAAGTTTTTGGCAGGCAAGTTTTTACCAGCTCTCTTCACAGCGTTTATAATCAGCCATTTAACTACTTTTAATACCCTTCGAATTGCTTGCAAAGTTTTTTAGACGATTCGAGCAGGCTTCAAAATGTTGCCCAAGCAAACAGCGTGCCGCCACTCATGTGGCATATTAACCACTTCCCATGCGGCCTGTGTGAGTGGCCACTCGAAGCGCAAACGATATTTATTCGATTTATGGCATATTTTTCGGGGGGGCTAAGATATTTTTTAATAAAACGCATTCTGTTGACATTATCCGAAAAGGAGTGAGAGAGAGAGAGAGAGAGAGCGAAGTTTATTAATAATGTGTAGTGGCTAATAAAGGCATACGCATATTTACACATGCAACAAACACGCGTACACATACACACACACACACAAACGTACACACATATTCTGTTGCATATTTGAAGCATTGGGATTTGTGGCTTTTATGCCCTGTGGCTGTGGCTTTTGACGAGGCTTATTGGATTCACCGAAATCTACATGAGTTACTATTGTCAGGTGCTACGCACAGTTATTGATTGATATTTCAAACAGCTTTTTTTTTGCTAGCCATATGAATTATGCATATGCCGAAAGCCTGCGAGAGTTATTTAAAAAATATTGCGATTTTAATGGTTTTTATTATAGTTTACGTGCGAAGGGGGCAATATGGTTGAAGAAAAGAAAAAGTATAAATATATGCAGGCATATATTATCAAGAATTAATAAATTTATAATAAATGAATGTTATTGGAAACTTTTTTAATTTAATATTTGATTGCCTGATGTGAACATATTATGACACATACGCAAGAAACAAGTCAAAACAGGGCTCAGCTAAAGAAGTTTGTTTAATTAAGATACGAGTTTTATTTATTTATGTAAATGAAATAAAAAGTATACTGATTTTTATCTTTATCTTCACGCAACAACTACGTTCGATAGTGTACTTAGATGTTGCACACGTTACTCTTACATAATCTCCTTTTCTTTTCGTGTATAAATGACCAGAGCTATTGATTATGAGCATATCCTTGAGATGGCAGGAAATTAAAAGTGTTGGCAAATATTTATGCATGACGCAAGTTTGTCGAGCGGCTAGCTTGATTGCGACACATGAATGCTCTTTCTCTGTTTCTCTTTATTTAATACTCTTTCTTTTTATTTAATACTTGTTCCATGTTTGCCATGGGACGTGCACAATGCGAGAATCTGTATCTCTCGACAGCTCCTCCAAGTGTGAAAAATCTATATATTCTAAGCTTTGAGAGCCAGCCTGATGTTGGGCATGAATACGAGATGAGCTCTTTTAAAGATTAATCTGAAAAATATTTAAAAACTTGCCTGGCAGCCTGTTGTAAACTATTATTGAATTGTAAAAGAGTACGTTGCAATTGTTCACTGCAAAAGGTTTGGTGGGTTTTTTGTTTGTCGGTGGCAACTGCTGGCACCTGATAAGTTCAGCTTTTGGTAGCGGCATTTGCAACAATGTTGCAAGCAGCAGCATTGACAATGTTAGGAATAGCAAAACAATCACAAGCATAACTTGAATAGAGTATGAATACGATTGTGAGTGTGAGTGCGAGTGCGAGTACTCGAATCCTACTGGCAGCCTGTGTAATGCGAGTATTGCATGATGTATCGATTTTTTAGTTGTTGTTGTTTTAGGGCGCTTGGTGCCTGCCGCCTGCTGATGGTTGTTTGTCATTGGAGGCAACAGCAATTTCTGGGCCATTTGTCGGCTTTTGCCTGTTCCGGTGTTGATAATGCCAATGCGTAATCCATCTCCATGACACACACGCAGCGCTGTTGCCATTGCCGCACAGTTGCCCCTTTCGCAGCGTATACGAATCGGAGTCCGAATCCGAAACGGAGAACCATACACAGTTGACATGTGCACTTGAACTTTGGCCTTTGAATGCGCTGGCATTTGCTAACGTGCGTGCGGTTGACGGGGCATGAAAAGTTTGTCAATTTTGAGTTGAGTGCAAACATTCAAACTGTCCAAACAACATGACGGGCTGTTGCGGTGTGTGTACGCGTGTGTGTGTCCAAAATTTAAATAAAACACACTCGAGCTTGATAAAACACAATTTTAATAACTTTGACATCAAGTACACATCGAGAAATTGCAATGACACGCATACGATTACAAATATACACACATAAACACATACATATGCAAGGCTTATCAGCTATTACTTACTAGCTAAACATATGAGTAGTACGAGTGATTATATATGTATATATAGCATATGATTTAATATGTATACAATCATTTAATATGCACATCGAAGCGTATTCGTATTAGTTGCTGCATCTGCCACAGCTGCAGCCAACTGCTAATATCAATTGTTGTTGCACAGTTAGTTACCAAGCTGCAAGTTCATTTGCAATATGAACAAAAATTCAAATACATAGTATACATACATATATATATATATAGATAGGTGTGTATGTGTGTGTGCTTGTGTGTAAATGTTGTCCGTTTCAGCACTTTGCGGTTCTTTTGGTTTTTGTATTTTCGGTTGCATGCCACTCCTGTTGCCAGTTGGCTCACGTAGTTCGGGGAATATTTAACAAAAGTTTGACTTTTAGTTATTTGCCAGCTCAACAGTGTGTGAGTGCTACTCACACATACTCATCATCATGTGCATAAATGGGTGCATGAACGCATATGCTAGTTAGTCGAATAACAAACATTCTCACATTGTTTGATTATACAATTACAGCAGACAAAATATATATATATTTTGCATCTTGTTTTTTTAATTTCATGCTCAGGAATTTGTACACTCAGATATTAAAATTGTGTGTGTATGTGTGTGTAAATTCGTTACAAATTTTGTTGCGACGTGCCTAATTTAAATGTTACCTTGATTATACCCTTGCAGAAGGTCGACATTGTTTAGCATATTGAAGCTTAATTTTCCCGCACTTAGTTTATATAGTTTTGATTAGGAAAAATGCTGAGTCTATGTAGTATTTAAACTGCTTTTTGGCTCATTCAAAAGCAATTATGAGTTTTCATTATGCGCCCAAAACCTGAGCAACAGCGGACTATGTCGTTTAACTCCTCCCGAAAAAATCATTTGAATATTGATTTTTTTTTTTAAACCTGTCTGCAAAAGAATTTAATCTACGGCAAGCCGATTATATATGTTTACTTTTTGTTTTCATTTTGTAAGCTTATTAATTGAACGCGAACATAAGTTATTCAGGGCTTATGCTAAAGGCGCGTAACACATGAAACTAACACAGAAGTTGAAAGCGTACAAAGTTTTGGACCCAGCCTTTTCATTAACGGAAGATATGGGCAGGTTGTCGTAGACTCTGCTCTACACACGCATACTAAACAAATATTGCCAATCTTCCAAACTTGCTAAGCTTATATATCTATATATATTTTAAGTTTTACATAATTCTTTAAGACACAGGGAAGACTTTAAAAACATTATAAATTACACATACATATACATATACATATATATATCAACTACAATACGTATACGAATACAATCAATTCTGTATGTGTATTTGTGTGTGAGAGTTCTTACAGCTAACACCTCTATATAACATATAAAAATTGTTCTTTTTGAATTTATTTGCTTTGTTGGTTTCTTGGTTTTGCGGTTGCTATTTTGGGGCACGTGTGTGTTACTCGTTAAGGTAGGTTAGGAATTACTTATAGAGTACATGTACTTAGGATTGTCGCTGCTAAAACATCGTTAAACGCGCTACAACTACAACTACAAATATGCCTAACTAATCTATAATCTAATGCAATCCCAATGTCAATTCCATATTCCATATTACCATTTCCATATACATTTCTCTTATCGTTTGTATTTACATACCACTTTATCGGTTGGTGTCTGAGTTGAAATCTGTTGAGTCTATATTTGCCTGGGGCCTTAATGCCTGTGCAGTAGTTTAGTAACTTTCGCTTTCACCTTTTGTTAGGAGCTTACAGATACTGGTCCTCGTTGGTTTTCAGTTGAAATCAAATTTTCGCACTGCGCGCCCGTGCCGTATTCTTCCGGCCGAATAGAATGCGCTTAAAGGCGCGTCGGAACTCTGGATTGAAGATGGTATAGATGACCTGTTGTTGATAATGATAAGATTACGGAAAGACGAAAGATTGTAAATAGAAATTTTGGTCGTTGCTTAATTATGGAGAAAATCCAATTGGATGACCAGAACACAATTGGAATTCAATAGTTAGCAGTATGATTTATTCGATAGAGTTAGAGTTTAATAGAATGCTGATCTTACGATCAGAGTTAACTATAATATACTTATATCTTTAGTTTTGGGTCTATGCCTAATGTTAATACCAGGCTTCATTTGCTAAATCATTGAATCCGATTAATCTAATGTTCAATGCACTATTATCAGCCTTTGAATTCTAAGCTTATGCAGCTAAATAATGGCCACAAGTATGAAATAGTTTTTACGCAAATTCGATTGACACATTCAGCCATTCAGTCTTCCAATTCGGCTAGCTAAAAGAAAATATGCTATTCGTCAAATAAGCTTCATTTTTTGTTTCGTCCGGATTACTGATTTAAAAGAGCAGAACAATTGCCAGAAATAATGATAAGTTTGAGCTGGCTTCATGGGTGCATTTGCATCCATAGCAGATCAATCATCCAATGAGAATTATTCAAACTAGACTCATTTGTTACACTCAGACAAAGAACTGTTTCCCCGTTATCAATGACGTATTGCCATGGACAGTTGGACAAATCTGTTGGTCTTTTCGATTGCAACCCATTTACGTACCGGATTGAGCGTGGAGTTAAAGTAGCCCAGCCAGAGGATGAGGGATGCAACTGCTGGATGAATTTCGCAGTCCTTGCACAGGCTCATTGTGAGCGCCATAACAAAGAAGGGCAGCCAACAGATGACAAAGGCGCCGGTGATGATGGCCAATGTTTGCGCTGCCTTCCGTTCCCGTTTCGCCTCCAACAGCTGGCGTCGCTTGGCCAGCTTCTGGTGTGGATTGGCAATGCTAGCCAGCACACCCTTACCAACACCAGCTCCAATGGGACTGCTGCCGCCTCCTGCTGCTGCTGCTGCTGCTGCCGCCGTCTGCTTGCTGGCTGCAATACCACCCATGGCGATGGACTGCGCCAGCGGCGTAATGGCATTCAGATGGGAAGCTATTAGATGCTGCTGTGTGGTGCTGGACACCTGCTGGGAGAGCGTTATGATTTCGTTAGCATTGCTCGTGCGGTACTGGAAAGAAAGAGAACGAGCAAAGAATTGGAAGACAAAGAGATGCAAAGAAAAGGTGCGCACACAAAGCAAATAAAAACAATTAGCGTCATATTGTGAGCAGTTGAGCTGCTGACCAGTCCCAGCCCAGCTGCCCAGTTCCAGCACTGCAGCTACTTACGTCATCCGCATCGCTGGATATGGTTGTGAGCTCGGTGCCCGCGTGGCTTTTGTTGTCGTAGTTGCTGGTGCTAAACTCCGTTTCCTCGCGCGTTATCGCCAAACTGGCAAAGTCCACTGCGATTGCGGCCATCGAGCGGGCCACTGCGCCTTCGGAGCCAGCCCTAATGTTGGCCGTATTCGAGTTGCGTCCAAAGCAAATCTTCATGCGTTTACGTGGCCCTCGCTGCAGCTGACCGATGCCATTTTCCGTGTCTTGCAGTTCGCGTTCCTGTTCACGCTTTGCCACGCGCCGTTTGCCGCGCTCCTTGTGCACGTCACGCGTCGTAGAATCGCACTGGAAAATTTAATTATATTTTCCTGTTAACAGTTGAAAATTGATGCGCCCCTCGCACTTTTATACCATTTTCCCATTCCATTTGCCCATTGAGCTATTTACGTGTTTGATTTAGAAGCTGTCTAAGCATTTCTAGTTGCTCCCCCAGGGCACATTTTGCTTTTAGCTATACATTTGTACGGTACAACTAGTGTTCTTTCAGCGAAATGCCACGCCCACACACACAGACTTACGGAGCATGGCATAAATCCTAGACTGCGAACTTTTTGGCTGCTTCAAGTGCTCACTTGGGCCTGCCCTAATGGGTAGCAAAGGATTCGCCATTATCATTTCAGTTAATGACACGCTCATTATGGCTACAGGCCGACAAGCTCAAATTTCATTAGATGGCACTCGCTGCGTATGCGTAATATTATTAAACATTTGTCAAGCCGGAACTAGCAGAAATTTATCACATTAATTGTGACCAGAACCCATTTCCTGTCCCATTTCCCTTTTGGATAGCTCACCTCGGTCTCAGTTAGCGTCAGATTGAAGGACTTTTGTGTGCGACGCTGAATGCGCTTCCTTGCAATCAAATAGATTTTCCAGTACAAAAACAAAATGACCAGCAGCGGCACATAAAACGTGCAACATGTGGCAAATATCTGCAGTAAACAAGGATTATATAGCGAAAACGCCACGACATGACTAATGCGGACGGCTACCTGATAGGCCACATCCTGCGAGACCATGCAATGCTGCTCCTCGATGCGCTTCATGTAATCCGGATCCTTCCAGCCAAACTGCGGCGCCAGCGACACTATTAAAGCGGCAAACCACACGCAGAATATCATGATGAAGACACGACGGGGCGTACGCAAATTGTTGTAATCAATGTTCGTAACGGTCCAGTATCTGCGCAACCGCAAGATGGGAAAGTGAACGATAAATTAGCCGTTAACAAAAGCGAGTAACGAGCAAAAACTGTGATTAAGCGGGTGATGAGTAGCGAGTACCAATCAACGATAAGCGAGTAACGAGTAATGAGTAACGAGTAACGAATAACGGGTAAAGTGTGATAAAGTTGCTAGTTCCAAGTAGCGTTTAACGAGTAGCGAGTATCGAATTAAAAGTGGGATAAAAAGGATAATGAGTAACGAGAGTTAAACAATGGGTAGCGATAAAGTAGCGAGTAAAGAATTAAGAAAAATATTTAAACAAATTAAAAAAATAAATAAAGTAATGTAATATGTAGCGAGCAACGAGAAACGAATAACGCGACGAGAGTATCGAGAAGCGAGTAATGATTGACGCGTAAAAGTTGCGAGTAACGAGTTAAAAATTGTGATAATTTAGCTAGTAGCGATTTACGATTAAAAAGTAATGCGAGTAACAAGCAAAAAGCTTGATTAAGTAGCGAACAACGAGTAACGAATTGCTGACCACGCTCGCTACACAACTCACCTGTCCGCTGCTATGGCCACCAGGTGCAGTATGGATGCCGTGCAGCAGAGCACATCGCACGATGTCCAAATGTCGCAGAGTTCCGGTCCCAAAATCCAGCCATTGCTTATCTGTGTTGTTTGGGTTAGACAGACGAGTGCAAGGACATGGAATTTTAGTGTTTGCCGGCGGGAGTAAATGCAATTAAATTATGTCATTGCCTCACTGCTTGCCAAGATGACGCAATTTGACAATTAACAACGCGCAATGGCTCATTACGCATAAGCACGCACACACTCGCACACACAGAGTCTTTCTCACTCACACACTCTCTGCAGGGCAAAGTCAACTCTTTGCTCGTAATTTCATTTGCACGCTTTTCATCCGAAGTTTCCATTAGGGTAATGAAGTTTGTGCTGTAGCAGTTGCAACAACTGCTGGCGACAACAAAGCTGTTGCACAAGAGCAACAACAACAACAACTTCAACTACAATCTACAATAACAACAATAATAATAACAAAAATAACAACAACGACTTACCTCGTAGACGGCGCCAAGTGGCATGACGAGACAGGCAACAAATAAATCAGCAACTGCCAGAGATGCGACCAAATAATTTGCTACATTTTGCAAGTTGCGCTCCAGTATAATGGCAGCAATCACAAATACATTGCCTGATGCGCGAGAAAGTGAGAGAAAAATATGGAATAAAAATATATTAATGAGAAAAATTATATAGAAATGCATTATATAATATAATAATATAACATAATCATAAGATTAATTTCATATGGTTGCAACTGGGAAAATCAACTACATATTGCTCTTCATGTGGGAACATTTCTGGGATTCAAGTTTCATTCAATTATTTTTACCTTAATCCAGCCAAGCTGCCTGTTATATTTGCCATGAACTGTTGCACAGCTACGGAAATTTGATAGCTCGTTGGTATTTAATTTTGTGCAGGGCTCAACTAAATGTAGTTGCAGCTCCTATCAAATGAGATTCATTTAAATGAATCAAATGTTGAGACTTTCTCTTAGGATTAAATAATTGACTTTTGGGACACGCATGAGAATTTCAATTAATTTGCAACTTTGATTGCCGTTGCAGTTGTTTGAACAACATTCTTAAAATGTCATCTATAGTAGTCCCTGGCATTGGACGAACTGTTTGACTATGCTGAAATCAATCAGCGACACACTCTCTGCTGCCAAAGAGCTGTCCAGAGTCGCCTCGCCTCTAATTGCAGGCAATCGTGCATGCGATAGCTCATGAATGCCCCAACCTGGTGCAGATGCAGAAAGAGGGAGAAGAGCTGCTGGCAGTGTGCTGCCAATCTCTGTGTGATGCAAATGATGCAGCTTGGCAAATTGTAATTGCCACGGCGGCATCTAAAAGTGTGTTGCCCAAGCGTTCCCAGCTTGCAGTCGATTGTCTGTCTGGGCTTTCTAGTTTTCTGCTGTCTGCTTGTCGGCAGTTTATCAAAACGTTTTGTCGTCGCTTGGCTCGTGCCAGAAATGCATTTGCATATGCTGTTACCCTTGCCTCAGTCAGGATGTTGCGCATACGCCGCGTGTGACACACGTGTGCGTGCGTTTGCACTTGTGTGTGTTTGCGCAATTTCCATTTGACGCCTTGGCGCGCTTTTAATAGCTTTTCACGTGTCAATGCCAACAGAAAAAAAAATTTAAAACAAAAAAAAAAATAAATGTGTACATAAAAAATATATATATAAAAAAACAAAGGCAAACATTTTGTAAGATTGCTTGTCCTTGCTGGCAAGGAGTCCCAGGCGATTCTTTCGCTTCACGCGCAACTCTGGCCTGGCCTAAGTGCGACGTTTAACGCAAAGCTTTTTAACGCGCTCTAAGCAAAAGTTGCCTCGCTCGCTGCCTAGTCCCCCCCAACCCAAGTACAGCCCCAGACCCAACTTCAGGTTCAGCTTCAGGCAGCTGGCAGCAGGCAGCAAATCATCTTTGTAAGCCGAAAATCAATAAAATTTTCAAGCAGCGCAATAAAAATCTTCTGCATCATAAATTTCACTTCATTTACAGTTCACATCGGCGGCGATATGGAAACTTTTGCACCAAATTCCCCGGCGGCATAAATTGCGAGAATAATTTAACGGCCAACCAAATCTGGCAGCATGCCCGCCCACCCAAATGACAGCAGCTGCTTTAAGACTTAAATGGTATTTTGATAGAGTTTTCAGTTACTTGCCTATAATGGTGACGAGTATCATTAGGCCCAGCACAACGGTCATGGCAATCATTTTGACCAGTAGCCAAAACTCGGCTGCGGCACGCTCATTGGCGGCACGTTGCGCCTCCTCCAGTTGGGTTATGTTGCCGCCTGCATTGCTGCTGTTGCTGCCACTGCTGCTGTTGTTGCTGCTGCTGCTGCTGATGCTGATGTTGCTGCTGTTGCTGGTGATGTTGCTGCTGCTGCTGCTGCCGATATTGCTGCTGTTGATGATGTTCCAGTTGTTTTGGTTAATGTTGCTGCCATCCAGCTGGGTCAGGCTGCCATTCAGCTCAATGAAGAGGCTCTCATTGAACAATATTGCTGGCAGTTCTATTTCCAAAATGCTTGGAACATCACCAATTGCCCCAAACTCGAGCATTGTGGCTGGCGTTGTCATTGTGCTCAGCATAATGTACACCGGTTGCTGTTGTTGTTATTTTTGTTGTTGCTGCTTGTTACTTAACGCCCACTTTTGCCAGTGGGCGTGTCAATGTATGTGCGAGTGCTTAAAACAGTTGCTGCTGCTGTTGCTGCTTCTGTTGTTGATGTTGTTGCTGCGACAAGGCTCGCTGTAAGCGCCTTTGTTGCTGCTGTTGCTGCTGCTGCTGATGTTGCTGGCGTCGCAGCTGTTGCTGTTGATTTTGTTTCAGTTGCCGCTGCTGTCGTTCGTGTTGCTGCCGTTGTTGCGGGTGATAAAGCGCCTTAATCGTGCTTGCCAAGCACTTAACACGTAAACTGAAATGGCGGGAGTGAGACAGACTGTCAGTTGAATGGCAAAAGCAAAAACTACGGGGGAAAAAAAATCAAAAACAACAACAACCAACTGGCAACAGATAGAAAATAAAAAATATATTTGATTTGGCCAACAGTCTCCGTCACCAGCATAGATCATAACGTGGCCAAAAGTAGCTAAAAATAAAATGGCCAAATAAATTTAAAGTGCGCCTAATATGATTTAGCCATAAAGAAGAATTGCGCTTTCACTATAGCTTAAAGTCAATATTTTAATTGAATCAAAGCGAGAGTTCTAAAAGTTTGTAGTGCAGTGTAGCAGCTAAAATGAGAACTTTTGTTGAGCTCTCAAGCTGCAGCGCTCTTAAATGCAATTGTTTTAATTGATTGAGATAGAATATAATGAAGAAAATCTGTTGCTTGAAAGCTAATGTAATAATTTGTAATGTGGAAAATGACAGCTAATATGACTCGCCAAAAACTCACAAGCTGCCGCTCTCTCTCACCTGACTATAAAATAGTATATTATAAGCTATTGCAGCTCAGAGTTTGTAGTGTGCAGTGTATCAGCAACATATTTAACTGCGCCACAGACTGTTTCGCTTTCCATCTGTCTATCTCCTGGACTGCCCCTAGCTGATAGCTCCCTTATCGCAGCCTCTATTTATTAATACCCATTTCGCATTATTCGCGTATTAATTCACTTCAAAATGTTGGTCGGAGCGCAACAAGTTCTGCTGCTGCTGCTGCTTTGTCTGCTGCAATTGCTGATGCCTGCTACTGGCGGTCGACTGCGTCCCCCGGTGGATCGCAATGGACGTCGTGTGTACTTTGAGCCGGAGTCTCACTCGGAGCTGAAAACGCCACTATTCCGCATCTAAAACATGGGAGTGTGTCATGTAACCTTTGTCTATGTATGCCTTAAGCAATAAAGCCAGGTGCGCAGACCTTTGCATAAGTGTAATCATTTAATATACACAGAGTGCTTCTCTCTCTGTTTGTGTATATATAGAGGTGTGTGCCTGTGTGTGTGGCAGCACCACTTGCCCTTTTGTGTGCATGAGAATGCAACACATTAGGTGACCTTTGTCTGTGTCAAGGTGCACTGCGAGCAGCCGCCCAAGCAGCAATCTAACAAACACTAAACAAACACTTGCTCTCATCAGTGTCTGTGTGTGCCTGTGTGTGTCTGCGTGTGTGTAACACACACATTTACAAATGTGTGCGGTTGCAGGCAGCAAAAGATACACACAGACTAAGCAAACTACTGCTGGCTTAGTGCGAGGGCTGCTTATAAATTTGGATCTTTTAATTAAATTTCGAGTTTCAAAAAGAATGTGAATCGAAATTGGGAATCAAATTTAAAAAGTTGATCGCTGAGTGCTGGGACTTAAGCACTCGAAGCTAAGATTTCCTTAATTTGCTAAAATACTTAGACAATTTATGTGGCAGCCCTCGTACCGGCTATGGGTTGGGAGTTGTGCCTGATGTATATGTATGTGTCTTTTGGGTTTGCATAGACGGGCTAAAATGTTAATGCCGCTAAACGACAAGGGAAATGGAGGCCAGTAAGCAGCAGTAGCAGTAGCAGTAGAAATAGCAGCAAAGGCAGGGCGATGCGCCCAAGCAGCTCATGTGTGAGAATTATTTTCATAGTCAAGGTAATCGCCTCCGGTCTCCACCTACCCAAAGCCACGCCCTCAATTCACATATGCAACGCCTTGGTCCGGCCCCATGCCCGTCCCCGTCCCCGTCCCCGTCTGGCTATTAATAAATGCAACTAAATGTTTGTCAGATGCGCAGAGCTAACTTTTATTTTATTTTATATTATTTTTGTATAGCCGTTTTCCATTCTCATCTCTTATTTGGCTGCTACTTTTGCTTTTGCCTTGTGCGAATCGCTTTTAATTATGAACTGCGAGTGGTTTGCTAATGTTTTTTGCCTTAGTTGTCGTTGTTGTTGTTGTTGTTGTTGCTTTTGTTGCTCTATGGCAAGGCTGCGCTGTGTACAGCATTTTTTTGTATATAGGTACAAGAGCAGAGTTTAGTCACAGGGGGCGGAGGCGCTTGTCAGCCGCAACATGTAAAGGAAGAACAACAAAAATACACAAAAAATATTTAAAAAAAAATATAACAAAAAAATACAGGAAACATTTTTGCTGACGTTTGCAGCCAGCTCGCTGTGGGGCATAGTCCGAAAATCGCGCGTTTGCTTAACAGCCTCAGTCAGGCATTCGGAATCCTTTCACGCGGGCAACACACACACAGACAGACAGACAGACAGACAGACAGACAGACAGACTCACACGCACACTCGCTCACACTTGAATTAATTCATAGTCTAATAAATATACAAAAAGTTTTGTGTTGAATGCCTGAAACTGGCAGCGCCTTTTATGCTGCCAGAACCCGCAGCAGCCACACCCACCCGCCCCCCCGTTTCCCTAGTTGTCGTTGTGTCAGCATAATCTTTTGCTAGCCTTTGTGCCGTACACAGTCCAACTCTGCAACTCTCCCCCTCCCCCTGCCCTTGGTTTTCTCTATCGTTCTGTTAGTCGTGTGGAAATTTGAAAATGTGTGTGTGTGTGTGTGTGTGTGTTGCACACAAATTTAATTCTATTTGCTGTGTCCATTGCGCCAACCAGCTTTGAATCCTTGCAGCGCTCTCAGCGCTGAGCGAGTGTTGTCCTGTACAATGTGCCAATTAGAAGTGGCTTTTTATTAAGCAAAATGTTTTAATTAAATATGTATATTATATTTAGGTTGTTAAATGCTTGACAATGGCCACTCAGCGCTCAAATGCACAGATTTACTGGACAAATGGCAAATATGTTGCAAATTGTTTAAATGCATCTTTTATGTGGCCAAATGGCTTCTGAATGGTCATATCCTTGCTTTTCCCCTCCATCTCTCTCTGTCTCTCACTTCTGCGACAGACATGGCCCGCAAATTGATCTGAAATTGAAATCGTCTGATATTGTGGCAAAACTTTGCTGCTGCTGACAATGGCATAAGTCTGACAACAAACTGCACTCAAGCGCATTTCCAACTTTGCCAAACGGCCATAAAGTTTGCCAGGCCTGTCAACTAATTGGACAACGCCTGCAACTCCACTTTATATTGTTCCGGAGCAGAGCGAGAGCGAGAGCGAAATAGAGCGAGAGTTGGTAATTGAACTAATCAACTGAAGCGGACGCAGCCATAAAACTTGTAACCAGCCAAGGACCTGAGGCCTGGCAATTTTCCATTAGCTCAACAACAGCAACAACTGCAATTGCACAGACAAAACAATAATGCACTGTCGAGCTGGCAAGAACAGAAATCGAAATGCCGTGTGCCGAAAAATAAATAGAAATCAATAAATAAATATCAAATTAAATACCCTTGAAGTGCTTTCATACAAGAGCTATATTTCCGACCAAATGTCACTAAAGGAGATATATAATAATATAAAAGTATATTAGTTCGATTCGATATAATGCATTTATATTGGGAGAATAGGGTAGCTATATATTATAAAGCTATAATGTATGACAAAACGGAACATATTGCCATATACAAACTCCGTTTTGATAGATATTTTCTATAGTAGCTCGATGTTAAAGAATATGCCATTCTTTGGTTTAGATATCTTGACGGTAAAAAAAGTGTTTTAATTAGCGAGCAAGCATTCCTATGATATATGATATATAAACGATATATCCATTTTCGACATATGTACCACCTGAAACAGACGAAAAATTCTAGGAAAAGGCTGCTTGCATAGAGAAAAGCAGATGGACAGACAGACAGACAGACAGCTATGTCGACTCGGCAGCTGATACCGAATACATATATAATATGAGCTCGGATGCTTCACATTTGCTGCCTCAATTATAATTCCCTCTGGAAGGGTATACAAGTATTTGCATTTTGTATCCAGCTGATTTGGGATGTGCAGCGTTCAGCTCTCAATTTTCAGCTATTTCTTAGCTGAATGCTGTCTCCCCAAGGATTTATGACTTGCAGAGAGATCTGGAGTGCTGCTTGTCGCTGCTGACCTTGGCGTTACGTTAACATGCATATATATATATTATATATATTTATATTCATTATACTCACACATAAGCATAATTATGTCCTTTCACATTCATTTTGTGCGCTTCATTAGCGACGCTGCAGCGCCGCAGGTAAATACGTCAACATAAATATTTATGCCGTGTGGCACAGACGACGAAGCGACGAAAACGACAACAATGACAACAACAACGACAACGACAACAACAATGCGCGACAACAGCCTCAAAACTCAGCCACAATCTCTGCAGCTGTGTGCGTGTTTTCCTTTTTTATTTATTTTCTATTTTTCGTCCTAATTATGCGGGCTTTTCACTTTTCACGTTTTCCAACAGTTTTCAGTTTTTAATTTTGAGTTAAATTTTTATTTTGTTCGGCATTTATTTTTGGTTTTGTTTTTATTTTATTTAATTTTTTAAACATTTTTTTGATTTAGTTTAAACACTTTTTTTGATTAACTGCATTTGCATTGTAGTCTTGAAAATAAGAAATCAGTCTTGTGTGTGTTTTGTTTTTGTGGGGCGACTCTTTAACGTGTCCTGTTGCTGTTGCGGCACATGCGTCTTTAACCTATACCCAAGCATAACTATTGACAAACTGCCTCAATGTGGCCGTTTCTGGCAAATGGCAAAAGCGGCAGCAGCAGCTGATTTCCTGTGTCGACTTGCAGCAGCGCCTGCGCCTGCCACATGCCACATGCCGCACTCTTATACGGCGCGTGCGGAAAAGTCTACACGAAAATTTAAGAGCATCTGGGTTTTCGAATTCGAATACTCTTTGGACGCTGCTGAGAACTGTTGCACGTAATTTGTTGTTCAAATTGTCAACGCGCCGTGCGGCAATTAAATCACTCAAGTCGCAAAACGCAAGTTGCAAATTCGTCTAAACGTGCGGCTTGTGGCAACATCAACTGTGCACAGTTGCCGCCTCAATGAAGCTGCAAAGCCAAGAGCAAAAAAAACTTTTTAGGCTGCCGCCGCGCCTTTCAACTCTTGCTCCCTCCATCAGCAGCTGCGCTTGTTGCAACTTTCAACAATGCCACATTATTCGGGCTAAAAGGCAGCTTTGCATGAAAGCAGTTTTTAATACGACTAATGCAATGCGGCTTTGACCAGGGCTGGACACGAGTGCCACGCCCAGCGCCAGCTTGGTGGGTGTCCGGTGCCGTGCCTTTGGATCCTTTTATTGTTTTTTCTTTTGGCCATTTCCTGTGCGTCCTTCATCTAATGCGCATTAAGCCAAGTCTACTATGCGGCGTTATTGGCATTTTTGATATTTGCGTTTCGTTTTGAAGGCCATTTCTATGCAGCCGCCGTAACGTGCCACAAGGCCCAAGCACCCAGCTTCAGCTTCTCAATACCAGCTCGAACTCCAAATGCTCATGCAACATTATCGGGCATCAACTTTCCAAGTGGCCAAGTGGCCAAGTGCCTGCTTAGACGGCGGGGTCGGCCCCCATTTGATTTCCGTCGAGCTGCGAGCTTTGTTATTGGACTCGTCCAGGGGCATCGTAAATTAGCAGCGGTTTATAGCCAGTACGTGACATTTTGGATGTGTCCCGGCGTCTGCAATTATTACGCCGTCCATTCATTTGCTGGTCAGTCAGCAGACCGACCCCTTACCCACTCCAAGCCACCCGCTCCACCCATCCCCCGTCTCTTGGCTGGCTTTCATTCTTTGTGCGGTCTTTTGTGATTGTCTTTTAAGTCGGGCCTTGCCTTTGTGGCTTATGTGAGGTCACGCCCCTCTTGAGAGGCTCTGCCACTTGAGAATTTCCTTATTCAATATTTGCACAACAATAAAACTTTGATTGTTCCAATTGTTCCGGCTATACTATAAACTAAGCAACCGAATTCTCAAACTCCCGGCCCTCAACAACTGCTCACATTACGCATACGACGCGTGGCACTGATTTAAGTTTATTTCCTTGAATGGCCAATGAAAATTCAGGCAATAAATGAACTTCATTGGCTGTAAATACAGCAGATAGAGTATTTAGCTAGGCGAGTGTTACTTTGTCGTTCGAGTCTGGCTTCATAAAAGCACATTCTGTCGCGTTTGACATTTCAAGTTTTTTTTATGTGCTTTTGATTTAAACTTTTGTTTTAGGTTTAGCAATTAAGTAAGAATTATGAATATAAAAACTTTATAAGGCAAATAAACCAACGGCTGCATGCTCTGTTCTTGCTACATAAACAGCTCAAATGTGGTTGGGCAAGTGGGCGAGGCAAATGTATAGTTGGGGACTTTCTTTAAAGATAGATATGGTTTCACTTAATAATGTCTATCGAACCGCATTAGTCTAAACAGCAGCTCTACTTTCATATGTTATCAGCAGCAATGTATCAAATATATTGCATGTTGTTGTTGCATGTTGTGTACAAATATTAATCGACAATGATCAGTAATTCTTCCAAGAATCTCCCGGTTCTATTATCAGCAATCGTTGCCCTCGACTCTAGCATCAATCGCGAAACGACATTTACTGATCTATTCCAAGAATCTGCCGGCTCTATTATCTACTCTAGCTTTGCAATCGCCTTTTGCCCTTATCAAGATTAGGGCACATAAGTGAAAGCTTATAATCATTAGACATTAGTAATAGAAAGCTAGATTTAAACATATATATAGAGATGTTAACGTCTTTTCAATTCGTAATCTTATTTACTGATGATGAGCCAAATCGGCTTAACTAATGCAAAACTTGTGATGGGTAAAGCAATTGTGGCGCATTAAAAAGCGTTTTAATTAAATATTTCGCTGCGCTTTCTTTGCGTGTGGCAACTGCGGTTCGCAACGAGTCATTATGAATGTGCGTTGCCAATGGCTGTTCCTTGTTATTTTTCCCTCTAACTACGCATTTAATAACTGTACTAACTGCACATCATCCTAATGAGCCAGAAAGTTAAAGCTGTAATACAATCGCAGCAGCAGCAGCAACAATTGCACTTGCAGCAGCTGACAAAACCCTCGCAGCACGTAATGCGCTGCAGTTTAAAAGTATCTCAGTTTGTGTTTGTCTGTGTGTGTGGGTGTGATTGTGTGTGTGTGCGTGTGTGTGTGGTTGTGCGTGCTGGGGCGCATTAAGAACAAGAAAGCTTTGCCATTGTAGTGCGTGACATAAAGTCGAACTCTGGGAACCTGCTTGGCCAACCCCCCACCGCAGCTGCAGCAAACGTGCTGCATTTTAGTGGCACGCTGGTGTTTGCTGCTGTTGCAAGGCCAATTGCAGCTAAAGTTTGTTGACTTTGTGCCATTGTTTCGAATGGCTAAAAGTTAAGCAAAAAGCTTCATAATTTGGCTCTTAGAAATGTGCGACAGATAAGCAGCAAAACTGACAGTTCAAATTAGAACGTGTGCGTGGGGCAATGGATATGTATCCATATTAAGAAGCTTGACGGTCGCATCAGCAGTTCATTTTCAACTTTATATGAGCCAATGGCAATAAACACACAAACAGGCAGACACACAAACACACAAACACACATATACACACATGCATAACATAATAATTACATATAATAAAAACAATTTCTGGCATTTTATGGCCGCATAAAACTGTAGCATATTTTCAGGCAGCGCACTAAATTATTTTCAGGCCAGCAGCAACAACAACTACAACAACAAAAACAACAAAAACAACTAAACAACAAACGCATATGTAGAACAAAAACAACAGCGACAACAACATTTGTTATCGAGCAGTCGTCGATGGGGCCAAAAAAGGAATTTACTGATGAATTGCGGTTTAGTTTTATGAGTTGCCACAAGACAACATACACTATTAATGCGTGTGTGTCTGTGTGTGTGTGTGTGTGTGTATGTGTCTCAGTCCTTTTATGAGCAGCGGCAAACAAAGCTGCGCTGCGCTGCGTCAACATTTTATGCGTCTTTAATGTTTGTTTGTTCATAAAAATCGAGGCAGGCAACAAAGTTGAGCGTCTGAACAAGGCCCAAACAAACGCAACAAAAGTTGGCCAAGAAGCACTTTCCAGCTTAAGCTGATATTTTAATGTGCGCACTTTGACACTTTTAAGGGAAACCCTAGCATTAATTTTCTTAATGAGCGCGCCCATTTAAAGCCTAACAAAAATATAAATAGCAAGAAAAAAGAAGAGCAAAAAAAAAATGCGCGACAAAAAAAAAAGTAAATAAAAAAGATTGACAAATGGCGAAATGTTTGCGCTCTCATTGACAATGACATTGCGAATGACAATGGCGCAAACAATTTCCTGCTCATCATGGCCACATAATGAAGTTGAAGCCAAAAAGCCATTGCCACACACACCCACACACCAACTCGCTGAGCACACACATGACTGACGTTGGCCCGGGCCAAACAGGACGTGCAACGTGGCCGGTCAGCTTAATGAGCCGCACTAAATTCACACGAAACTTTTTGGCCAAAAGCTCCAGAGATGGTGTGCGGCATGCGGGGCATGTGGGGCATGTGGCAACGGGTGGCAACTATTTATCGCTGATGTCCGGACAAATGTGCTGCACTCGGGCGACTGGCAGGAATTTATTGACACACTCAATCGAACGCTTTGATCGTAATCCCTTCGCCTTGCGCCCAGTCACCGGCCAATAAACAACAACAATGCGTCAAGAGTGCAGAGGGGGAAAGCCGTCGCTTCCCCTTCTCCCACACAAAGCTGTTACCAAAAGTTAGCAAAGTTCCTCTTCATTTAGCTGTTTGTTTGTGTTTGCCCAACTTTTCCCTGAGAGTGTGTGTGTGCGTGTGTGTGTCCATGTGTGCGTGTGTGTGTGTGGGATAAGCGCATTAATTTTGCCAAACCAAATCTGCAATGATAAGTTGCGACTGCGAGTCGCAGTTGTTTTTATTATTGTCCCTCTCTCATTCTTTCTAAAAATATATAATAAAAGAAACTTAACAATTTAACTACATAATAGTAATATGTTAGTGTAAAGTTTTAAGTCTGTTGTATAAAAGGCTACGCATTTTTGGAACGAGTGTGAAATTTGTGACAACCATTAAAGTTGCATTTTGAAGTTGTGCGGGAATGTTAAGAAATATATATAGATATATACATAAACAAAAATATATATGTACATATATATATAGTTAAGAAATTTGTACAATATGCTAATCATCGCCGGCAGCTCGATGGAACTCAAACACCTGTTGCTTGCTGCTGCCAGGCAGGCACTGTTCCTTCTCCTCCTTCTCCCCCTTCGCCGCTGCCTCTGCCTCCTCGTCCGTAAACACTTCCTCGGTAGCCAGGGGCGCAATTGCTGCCACTTTTGAGCTCAGATCCACCATTTGTATATCGGGGGTATCTGCATATGTCTTATGTCTTGAGCGCTGCTCAGTTTTGGGCCGCTTCTTGGGCAGATGGGAATAAACCAGCATCATGACGGCAAAAGATATGATTACATAGCCTGTAAGATAATATATGGTTTGCATATGAAAAAGGGCATTTCAATGTTGTTGCGTGCCTACGTACTTTCCACGACTATGTTGACGATTCGGTACGTTGAACCACGCGCGTCCAGACGACAACCCCTTTTGTGGTCATACAGTTTGGGCAGGAACCAGAGCAGCGTCAAAGAGAACCATATTTTGACCGCCAAGCGATCTCTCTTTTGCAGGCCAATGAAGAGAAACACATTGAGAAACACGTTGCCCATGTAAACGGTTAGCCAAACAAATGGCTCATTGTCTATGAAAACACGCAACCCAAAACAGCTGTCATTTGTAGTATTATTTCACATGGATTATTGGATACACGATATCTTACCATCGTCTGTTGTAAGCCGTAGTGCCACGCACCACATTAGAAAATATGATAGCGAGTAGTACCAATTGATTATTGAAATGCCAAGGCCCAAGTCCAAAAATTTGCTCATCTTGGCAGGCGGCAAATGAGTGCGTCTCTTTGTGAATGTATTTGTGAATGCCGGTGTGAATGTGAATGTAAGTGCGAGTGGAACGCTCTTACGACATAAACAAACGCAAATCCGAACCCGAGACCGCTCGCCCAGAACGAGGGTTCAGCGTAGACTGGCGACCGTATTGTTTGGTCAGCCGTGTGAGAGAGACCGCACGTGAGAGTGTGACAGAGAGAGAGAGAGAGAGAGAGAGAGCGAGAGCGGCCGAACAAAGAGAGCCGCCGAATGCACGTGCTGTGGAACCCAATCCCAATGCAAACAACAAACAATGTAAGACCGCTATTGCCAGCACGCCGACGTGCCTATACCCTCACAAAGCAACAAAATTAATAATACAAATAAAACTATGAAAAAAACAAAAAATAGACTGTATAAAATGTATATTTATTGGTCACTTAATATACTTAAAATAAATTAAACAAAT
This sequence comes from Drosophila ezoana, assembly GCA_035045725.1. Lineage (NCBI taxonomy): Eukaryota > Metazoa > Arthropoda > Insecta > Diptera > Drosophilidae > Drosophila > Drosophila ezoana. Next base: position 6,082,453 of record JAWNOU010000052.1, read on the forward strand.
GTATTTATAAATATTATAAAATTGTCGTATTTTTATACCCTGAACCCATTAAAAATGGGTAAAAGGGGTATTATGTTTTTGTGCAAAATCCAAATGTATGTAACAGGCAGAAGGAAGCATCTCCGACCCCATAAAGTATATATATTCTTGATCAGCATTCATAGCCGAGTCGATCTAGCCATGTCCGTCTGTCTGTCCGTCCGTCCGTCCGTCCGTCCGTCCGTCCGTCCGTCCGTCCGTCCGTCCGTCCGTCCGTATGTATGAACGCAAGGATCTCAGAACCTATAAGAGCTAGAGACTTGAAATTTTAGATGTAGATGCTCCTAGTTCCTACGCAGATCGAGTTTGTTTCCGATAATCGATAACTTGCCCCGTTTCCAAGTAATCGATAAAAATGTATATCGATATCCTGTTTTTTAAGCAATTTTGGTAAATAATAAGAGCTAGAGTTACCAAACTTGACATGTTGCTTCTAGAAAAGTATATATATATCGGTTATCTTTCATTTTATACCTATCGCCACCTCCCCGCTACTCTCTATCTATAAGCGCGCGCTGCATTTGGTGTTGGAATATGAGGGTTCAGGGTATCCCCTATTCGGGAGCTCCCGACTAGAACCTCTTACTTGTTTAAAATATAAATATTAAAATTTAGGGAAGTCCTTTTTGTTTTTTGAATACTTCAATCAATATAAAATTTTATAAAATTTCTACGAGGCTGGTTGAGTTTCTTAGAATATTAAATAGTCTGTCGGTGACTTTTGTTCAACGATAAATGCAATCATACTTGCTTCCATGTTTGTTTTTGAAGCAAACACTTCCGAGTTTGAAGCGATATTCGAGTATTGTTGTTGTTGATTTTCACATTCCATTCCCCATTCTTATCTAATCACAATCGTAGTCCCCACCTCCACTATCGTTATCCCCTTCTCTAGAATCACGGTGCACACCTCCGCCGCCGCCGCCGACGACGACATTCTCACAACAGCTGCTATCACCTGCAGAAGAGCTTGTCTGAAGTGCGCTGAGCATAAAATTGTTAAATGACGCACTCGAGTTGAGGCTATGATCAGGCGGCAAAGTTTCATGCCACGATCCATCTTCCAGTCTTGCAATGCTATTCCGATGAGCTCGTCCGACAAATGGTCTGCTTATAACCGGAGCATGTATCCTGGCGGGCTTGATCCTCTGAACTGTTTGATTTGTTGTCAGTATGTAGTTGACCGTTTGAAGGACTTGTTTGGGCGGCTTATAGGATTGGTTGCCCCTTACTTTAACGTAAACTATTGCCATTACAATGAGTGATATGAATATATAAACTGCAGGGCGGGATAACTCTTAGTTAAATTTCAATAAATGTAAACTAATGCCGCAGTAACTTACCATTGATAATTATATAAGGATATAGTTCGTAGTTAGAAAGTTCCATAAAGTCAACACAAAGCACCCTCAAAGAAAGCAAAACAATCGTAAAAGAGAACCACGATTGGATGGCCAAAAGGTCGCTCTTTGGCAGCCGCACAAAGAGAAACACATTGAGAAATAAATTGAGCGAATACGCTCCAATCCACAGCCAAGCCGTCGTGTCTGGCATTAAAAGATACTTTCAATATATAAGTGTATACGTATGTATATGCATTTTGATGCCAGTTAACAATTATGTACAAACAACTCACGGTCTAATTCATCTGTGCATAGACTGAAGCTGGCACTGCCAATATCGTAAAGTGTCCATATGACATTCAACAAGACAATGCCAAATCCCAAATTCGTGGCTGCCATATGAGAGCTTCCAGTTTGGCGATTAACAATTCTAGATCAATCTCGAGATCACTCGCCCGTAACGAGGGTTCAAAGTAGACTGGCGATCAAATGGTTAGGTTAGATAGGTTAAGGCGAGAGAGCGCGAGAGAAGAGCGCGCCAGAGCCAGAAAAGAGAGCGGCATCGGGCCTGTGGAACCCATTTAAATTGCACAAATTAAATGTTCTAAATTATCAGCTATTTATATTTGTAAAACAACAAAAAGTTTACAAAACAAACAAATTAAACTAGACACATTAAAGACTTAACTTAACAAACACACATTATATGTTTATAATTATATGACAACATAATATAACTGACTATATTTCAAGATAAAATGGAAGAGATGGCAATATTCTTTTAAGGCGTTTCGCTCAGCATCTTGTTTTTCTTGCCTTCAGTCAAACCCTGATTGTTTAAAGCACAATGCACTTAACGAGCTTTCTGATTTGTAGTCTTAAAGTAATCAATTAAATATTTAACGAGCTATATATTCCACTTTGTGCTCTAATAATCGCCGCTGACCAAGTTCAAGACCGCTCGCCCAGAACGAGCGTTTAGCGTAGACTGGCGACCGTATTGCTTGGTCAGCCGTGCGAGAGAGCGCACGTGAGAGAACAGAAACAGAGAGAGAGCATGAGAGAGAGAGAGGCCGAATACGGCGAGCACGTGCTATGGAACCCATTCACATTGAAAGCAACAAATACTGCAAGATTGATATTGGCAGCACGCCGACAAGCAAATGCCCTCACAATGCGTCTAAATCAATGAAACTATCTATATCAAATACATCGAATATATTTGTTTATTTAACAAACTAAACCAAAATAACCACGTTTGTCTATATTTTTTTTATAATTTATTATATAAAGTTATAAAAATGCTTTTAAGGTATATTCTTTGGCTTGTTGAGTTTCGAAGGATATTAAATAGTCTATCGGTGACTATTGAAGGCACAATGTTTTATTGTTAAAAACTAAAAATATAAATGTAAATGCTTGACTATTTGTTTTAAGTTAAGATTTCCGAGTTTGAGGAAATGTTCGAGTATTATTCGAGTACACATTCTACTTTAATCATCGTTGCCGCCTCCGCAATCGCAGTCCCCGCCACCACCATCGTAATCACAATCACCACAATCTGCGCCGCCGCTATCGTCACAGCCGCCACCTCCATCGGCACCATTATCGCAGCTATTATCCTTATCGCAGCAGTTTTCCTTATCATTGTTATCGCGGCAGTTGAAATCGAAAGTTTTGCACTGATTATCTCCTGAAGCAGAAGTGCTTGGCTCAGGTGCTGTGCCCAGCGCAAATGGGTCATTCGAGTCTGGGTAGAGATCAGGTAGCCAACCCAAACGCGGGTGTTCATGCCATGTTCGGTTTTCCATCGGTTCAGCATAATATCGATTTTCTCTCCAGCCAGTTGGTCTGCATACCGTAGGTGTAAATGATCTTGCGGGCTTGGTTCTTGCTCCTGTTCGATTTGTTGTCGAGTTGCTGCTAACCGCTTGCAGAACTGGCCTGGCCCTTTCATTAGATTTCTTTCTTCTAAGTATAAATTAAACAGCTGCCATTATAACAAGTGAAGCGCCCATGAAAGCTGCAAGCAGTCAGATTGCATGTTAGATTTCGATAAATGTTTAATAGACTAACTTACAATTGGTTAGTATATAGAATGGTCCATATTGGTGTTTGTCAATGCAAAATAGCCTGAACAGAAACAAAACAATCGTAAAAGGGAACCACAATATGATGACATTAATATCGCCCTTTATCAGGCGCGCAATGAGAAACACATTGAGAAATACATAAGTCGCATACGTTCCAATCCACATCCAAGGCGTGACGTCTGTTATAAAAAAGTATTTTTAGCATACACTTATCTACGTCATTTGTGCAAACAGATTCACGTTTACAATAAAATACAATCAAATGCGAGCAACTCACCGTCTAATTCATGTGCATACAGGCTTTTGCATGCACTTCCCAAAGCGGCAAGTGTTAAACATATATTTAAGAGGGCAATACCAAGCCCCAATTCCTTAAAGATTGTCATATGGGTGTGTCCGTCTTGGCAACTGCCGACCTCAATCGACACCACTCGCCCAGAACGAGAGCTTAGAGTAAACTGGCTGCCAAGTTGATAGAACGCCAGAGAGAACGCCGGTAAAGAGAACGTCCAATTCTGTGGAACCCATTTCCGTTGAAAGCAATAAATACTATAAGATGCCATTAATAGCACGCCGATAAGCTAATGCCGTAACACCATCAACAAAACAGTGTATATCAAATATAATGAATATATTTGTTTATTTTATAAACTTTACAAAAATTACATCGATTGTTTATTGCTATAGCTAAAATACAACAAATAATATAAAACTAAAAAAAATGCATTCTTTGGCTTGTTGAGTTTAGAAGGATATGAAATAGTCTATCGGTGACTTTTTAAGGCACTGTGATTCATTATTAAAAACTTAAAACATAAATAAATATGCTTGACGATTTGTATTAAGTAAACACTTTCGAGTTTGAGGTAATATTCAAGTATTTTTCGAGTTCCACATTATACTCTAATCATCGTTGCCGTCTCCTCCATCGTTGTCCTCGCCTTCATTATCTTTGTCCCCGCTTCCTCAATCTTCGCCGCCGCCATTATCACAGCCGCCACCTCAGCAGGGATCCTTATTGTAGCAGTTATCCTTATCGCAGGAGATTTTCTTATCATGGCTATCACCGCAGTTAAAATCGAAAGGATTGCACTGATTATCACCTGAAGCAGCGGTGCTTGGCTCAGGTGCGCTGGGCATAAACCTATCAAATGACCCATTCGAAGCTGGGAACAGATCAGGTCGCCAACCCAAACGTGGGTATTCGTGCCATGTTTGGTTTTCCTTCGGTTCAGCATAATATAGATTTTCTCGCCAGCCAGTTGGTCTGCTGATCATAGGTGCAAGTGATGTAGCCGGCTTGGTGCTCGTTTCTGTTCGATTTGTTGTCGGGTTGCAGCTAACCGTTTGCAGAACTGGCTTGGCACTTTCATTAAATTTCCTTCTTCCAAGTACCAAGTAAACTACTGCCATCATAATAAGAGATGCGCCCAAAAAATCTGCAAGCAGCCAGATTGCATGTTAGATTTCGAGGAATGTTCAGTTTTATACTAACTTACAGTTGGTAAGTATATAGAATGGCTCATATTGGTATTTGTCAATGCAAAATATCCTGTAGAACAACATAACAGTCGTAAAAGGGAACCACAATATGATGACATAAAGATCGCCCTTTATCAGGCACGCACAGAGAAACACATTGAGAAATAAATAGAGCGAATACGCACCAATAAAAAGCGGGCCTGTTATAAAAAAAATAACTTTCAGTATACACTCTTATACGTCATAGATGCATATAGATTCAATTTAATACAATCAAATGCACACAACTCACCGTTTTTCCATGCACTTCCCATAGCGATAAGTGTTAAAACTATATTTATGAGGGCAATGCCAAGCCCCAATTCCATTGCCCTTTTCATATGGGTGAGTCCGTTTTACCAACTGCCGACCAAAACCGAGACAACTCGCCCAGAACGAGGTTTCAAAGGAGACTAGCGGCCAAATAAAAAGAATACCAGAGAGAATGCCGGCAAAGAGAGCGGAAAGTGCTGTGGAACCCATTCAAATTGCAAAAAAAAAAAAAAATCGAATACAAAAACATAGATACTTAAGTTTATTTGTCTTTTCTTTTTTGTTAAATATAATCTGCATAGTATTTAACATAAAATTCTATCAGCAGCACTCGAAGAGCGACAATGTGGAACATAATTAATTTGTCAGCGAAAAATTTGAGATATGGTTTTTGCCGAAGTCCAAATACACTTGCCAAATAAGTTGATTAGTTCTTTGCTATTGCAATATTTAACTTTATAAAGAATATTGCTTGCATTTTACACAGAATGGAAAGAACCAAGAAAATAATAATATTATCAAAAGTTTAACATTAAATGTAAACTCTATTTGCGTATAGTTTGATGTATGCCCCATGTAAGGGTATAAAAACGTGTCCGACATGTGCTATAAAGTGAAAAAAAAGTGTCTCGTAATTTACAATGAGAATCAAGAGACATTAAGAACGTTTGCGCTCACAGAGAGACTGACGTATGAAACAAGCGAGAACAATGAGCTCACCCATTCCGTGCTTGTATACCCTGTAACTCTTTATCTTAAGCTCGCTCTCTCTCTTTCTCTATAGACTTGATCTTAGGGTATTATGTGGTCGAGAAATCCGATTGTTTCAACTTGTTTTGTGTCAGCAGAAATTGTCATTGCTTAGCTTTGACTTGGAGTTGTATACTGCTTGGAGGCACAGGCACAGAAACGATTTCTAAAAGTAAAAATGTATTAAACGAGTCTTTAATTGTACATTCCAGTATTCCATTCGGACACTGACTGTCAGTATTTAAATCAGCTAGAATATTTGCTGAAGTGTACCCTTGAACTCTCTCTCTCTATTGACATTAACTGCCTATACACAAAGAGAAGGCCAGGTCTGCGTTGCCAGAAGAAAAAAATCAATATTTGTGCTGTCATACAAAATATATATGATAAAATTTGCACTTATTTTTGAAATAGTTCAACTTAAGCTGAAGGCCACGAAACCCGTTGAGCATACAATGTTGATAATGGAAATGCGAATGCACAAGGATATCAGGCAACTAGTTTGCCGAGACGACTTCGTCTTGATTTGAAATGCAATATGAAAAACTGTGAGATTTATATATGAGAAACCTTTGAGCGTGAACTTTTGACATGGATTGCAGACAGAGCTTTAAAGTTGTTACAACTCGACAATTGAATGCCTCTTAATTTATTTAAATTATGTTATATGTCAGCATGAATATACTAAATTAATATACCGAAGATAGTTTATTTTACATGCAAAAATATTATTTTAATTGTAATATTCTTTTCTGTCTTGGCAGCAGTTTATCTAAATTAAGGCTTTAGCTGCTGTTAATTTAATTATGTAAAAATATTTCTCTGCATAAACTTTTATCATATAAAGTTTCATAGTTTTATACTTGGATATATGTAATATTTAGGCTGAGGGTAATTTAAATTGCTTTAAATTTTACTTAAAGCGATATTATTTAAATTATAAATTGGAACATGCAAAGTTCTAAGCTGCTCATAATTTAATTATTTAAAAATATTGATCTGTACAATGTGGTTTTTTGTTTAGATCGAACTTTTATTAGAGAAATTATTTTAAATTAGGCGCGAGATAGTTTATTTATATTTTTCTTTAACGGATAATATTGCTATTACAGTATTTAAATTATATTACTGTTTGTTAACTTAAAGCAAAAATTTTAGCTGTAACTAATACGAGTTTCATGCTTTGAAATTCTACCCTAATAATATTTGCACATCTGTACTTATATGTAATATTGACGTCTTGTTTCCCTACATTGCTTATATAGTCATTATGCCTGATTGCACGGAAAGTAAAGCAATAATTAAAGGCTCATTAGTGCGACGTTCAAGCATAGCAACGACATTCTACAATCTATAGTTATAGCTATAAGCTAAATACTATATTTAAACAGATTATTATTAAATAATTTACAAAGTCCATTTGAGCGCTCAAATTGTACTAGCGCAAACTTATTGAGAATAGTTTACAGCCTGCTCACATATGTATAGAGTTTGGCATGAAACTGGACGAGGGTTCTCTCCATGGAGTAATGATTTTATAAAATGCAGCAGCTTTGCCAGTTTTATGCATAATAACAACAGCAACAACGAGGCGACAGCTCAAAATCGTTGTAAAATATTTAAGCGTGATATGAAAATGCAAAACCACAGCAACCAACAACAGTCGGAAAACTGTGTGTGTGTGTGTGTTAGTGTGTGGGTGAGCTGTAAAAAGTTTAGCTGAGTTCACTTTAGTTAACTGTAAAAGCAGCGGCAGCATCAACGGACCTAGTTGATAGCTATGCTTTGGCTGGTTGCATGCTACGCGGCGTGTGGCACAAACCAATGAACCACATAATGCGGTATGCCCAACTAACGCACACAAACACACACACACACACACACGGCGAACGTTTAAGCAAGCGTGTAAATTATTTGAATTATTTATGAGCTGCAGCAACAACAACAACAACAACAACATCAATAGCAGCAACAACAACTGGTTGAATGACAGCTACAACAACCGCAGCCAACACAAACAAAGAGCTTAAAGCCAACTGGTTGCACATTCGCCGTATGCAACTAAATGAACCATTCGCACTCCCCCCCTAAAGTCAACTCGCTTAGCGACAAAATCAAAGTCTTGCACATTTACAGAACACAACATTTTGTGGCATGCTTCAGCCTCCAGGCGCTGCGTACAACATTTCAATCCCTTGACAGCGCTTAAACTGCGCCAAGCTTGGCCACTTTCCCGGCCATCGTCGTGGCGCCTGATAAATGTGGCGCAATTCGGCCTAAAGAGCCGAAAGTTTTTGGTCAGCTGACTCGTAAGTGGTAATTCCCAGCTGGTTAATTTAATAATAGGCCGAGCAAGCCCCAGAGCAATGACTGGTGTAAAAGAAAAGCGAGCGAAAAGAAAACAAATGAAATGTAAACACAAAACTCGTGGAAACTCGATATTTTCTTCAAAAATATAGTATAATTTTCCTGAAAATATGGGAACAACTTTAAAGAGATTGTCCTTTCGGAAAACAAAGATCTACTTCTGGTAGTTTCCTAAATATTCTTTTCGACTTTTACGAAATAAAATTTGATTAAAAATCTTAGCTGTCAATTTGTTCTTTAGACCTTGACAATTTCATAATCATACCAAGATTAGGTGTTCTTTACCCGAGATATTTTTAAATATTTTCTGTCAGCCGTCCCCAACTGTGGAAACGCGCCACCACGATGGTTGCTAGTTGACCTAAATATCCTTTGGTCTACCATACCGTAGAAATAGTCCTGGATAACCTAAATAGCCGATGGTTTCTAGTTGACCCTAATATCCTTGGTTATACCATACCACCGATATAGTCCTGGTAAACCTATAGATCCAAATCCGTGCAAAATTCACTCGGTAGTAGACCAGAAATATGGATGCACGAATGCCTTTTCTTTCAACCGCCCCAGCAGCAGCCCTGGGGCTGCCTTTAACTATGCTGCTTTAACTATGGTTCACAGATGACCGATATATATCCTTGGTTTTACTATACTATGGATATAGTCCTGATGAACCTAAATGTCCAAATCTGTAGAAAATTCTCTTTGTTGACGCCTTTAACTATGGTTCACAGATGGCCGATATATATCCTTGGTTTTACTATACCATGGATATAGTCCTGATGAACCTAAAGGTCCAAATCTGTAGAAAATTTCCCTTGTTGACAATTAAGGTTTAAATATTAACGGTCACAAAATTTCACATTACTGGCCGTTGGCTCACATTTTTCAAATCAAAATTCAGCTGAAGTACCAGGCGAACAGAAATTCACAGCAGGAAGATGCACAGATAAATTTAATTTAAAAAAATTTCAGCAGACCACTGTTAATTAGCAGCTACAGCTTTTAACCAGCTGTTATTTAACAATGTAATATTAAACAGCTGTTAGCTAGCATACCCCTGTTAACAGATGCTGCTAAGAAGGGGGCGTCAGATTTGGACGAAAATTTGGCAAAAATGCCAGGCGAACAGAAATGCCCAGCAGGTAGACGAACTAAAATTTGCATGCATGAAAAATTTCATTGCATATTCTTAACAGTCATATGTTAAATAAACGAATGCAAATTTCAATGGCATACTTTTATTGTCGCTTTTAGCAGCAGTCACAGAATATACTTAAAACAAAGAGCATACATATTCTGGACCATTTCCGTGCGCATTTTACAAGGATTTGGTCCTCTAGGTTTACTTGGACTATATCGGTTATGGTATGACCAAGAACATATGAATCAACTAGGACCAATGAGGGCGGTGGGCGTGCTAAGCTTAAAGGTCGATAAGTCCTTGTCACCATAGAATCACCATAGAATCTGCAAGAAAATGCAAAAGTTAAATCTTTTTTTCATTTAAGTAAACATAACTTTTATACCCATATAAAGCGTATTCCTCAAGGATCTCGAAAGCATACCATCGATTGGCAGTCAAGGATGTGGAGCATGTTACTCTGATGCATGCCAGGAAGCTAAGAGACTTGGAGTTGTTATTATAGCTAAGATGTTATGCAAAGATTCAATTATTTTATAGCTTACTTTTGCTCTTAAAGCGAATGTCAATTTTGAATTTTGGGCTTGGCGCCTTAGTAGGAGTCCCATTAAAAACCCAACCAAATAAAGGTCGGTTCATTTTATTGGACTGACGTAGAGCTGCAACCAGTCCTGGTAGCTGTTAAAGGTCAGTTTATTGAGTTCCAATCACAAGCCAGTCGGTTTTCCAGCAGGGCTAATCGCGTTTCTTTGCGGCTGATCCTAAAACAGAACCTGCAATAGAAATGACAATGAAATTGTGAATGATATGCTTATTTTATAAATTCATTAAATGTTGTCTACAAAGTTTCAACACATTTGGCTAAGAAAGACATCACCGGCTTATGCCACAAGTTGTTTGGCAAGGTTTTTTATTTTTTAGATACAGTTACATGTACGTGTGTATCTGTCGGATTGCTGTCTTTGGCTGGCTGTGCCATTTGGGCTGCTTGGCGGGCAAATGTGCTCACATCACGCATAAGACCCGGCCACGCTCCACGCTCAACTGATGGCCGCAAAATCTATCGCCGAGTGGCATAGGGCGGGCAAAATGGGACTTAGGCTCGCAATATGCCTGCCAATTGCACGCACTTTTGTCGTTCAATTTACTTGGTATTGCCACAGCCAGTGGCAATAGCAATGGCATTGGCAATGGGAATGGCATTGGCATTTTTGTGCCCTAAGTGGCTCAGTCGAGTTGGCTGTGTTGTGGCACGGGCATGTTGCACGTTTGTTTGTTTGTCTGTAGGTTTCGCAATAATTTGGTCTATTTGTTGGCCTGGCATTGAGTTTATTGAATTTGGCATTTGCATGTAATACGAGCGACGAGCATGTGAAGACAGCAGCAGACACCCAGCAGAGCGGAGCTGCTCTTGCTCCTCCATCCACTCAAAAGGCTCTTTATGCCAGCTTGAGGGATGTCTTCGTCTAGGTTTTGTTTTTTGTATATGTCGCTGCTAGAAGCTATTCAATTATCTGTTAGTAAATTTGGCAATTGAAGTTGTGTATTATGCACGATGCTCCGCCAATTGAATTTGCTGCCTTAAAAATGCCAAAGCCCCTTCACGCAGCCGGCGCTTTTCGCGTCTAACTCCATGCTTGGGTGTTTGGCAGGTGTGCGTGGGTTGAAATTTAATTTCACAGCCAATTAAAAATGTTGCACGGTGCGTATGATGAATTTGAAGCTGGCTGCCAACAGCTGCGGCTTTTGTAACTCACGTGCGCCACTTGGCAACTTTGGTAGCTTAATTGCCAAAGCAGCCCCGCCCTTCCTCTGTGCATCATCATTTCGATGCAGAGTACCTATTTGAATACCGCTGACAGCTCACTTCAGTTTGATTTATGCTCGGACCGAGCGAGCAGCAACAAAAGCGAGCCCAAAGAAAAAAGGCGCACAAAAAACAAAATGAAGCCTCGGCAAAGTGCAAAAGCAAATTAATTATGCACATTAACTTTTGTCGCCTAATGTGCCGCGCTGCAAGTTCTGCGCTGATCAGCATAAGCCAAGGCTGAGCTGACCCGAATGCCCAGTCTGAGCCGGTCTCGGTGTCTGCGTCCTTTAGGTCCTTGCGCCGCCAAGTGAACGAACCGACATTGAAAAATGGTCGAGGCCGCAGCAGAAGCCGCTTAATTAGTGCGTAATTTGTAAGTCTGCGAAAAGGAAAACAGAAAAAACAAAAACAAACAAAAAATAAGAGCAGAAAAACAAAAAAATGAAATGAAAATGGAAATCACAAAAGTTCGCAGAGAACATAAATGAAACAATGAGAGGTAAATATTAATTACGAAAATGGCAAGTTTCAAAGCAACGAAGCGTTAGAAAGAAAGAGAGAGAGAGACATAGAGAATTAGAGAAAGAGAGGCAGAGAGCAATGTCTGACTCTATGCACATATGACACTGATGCTTGCATATATTTCATTTGAAATATGAATCATTTTTCAGGACAAAACCACACCAATTATTATTAGCTAACAGAGGAGAGAGAGATAGAGAGAGAGAGTAAGAGAGAGAGAGCGAGCGAGCGAGAAGGAGAGAGAAGTCTTACTTGTTTCATATGTATATGACATAGTTTGATATCTAACACAACCAAACTCTTGAGGCCCTCGCCAAAGGAAACCCTTTTTAGGAAAAGGAGCAGCTGCTGCAGTTGCCGCTCGTCCTTTTTGCCCATGCCTTTGTTGTTGCTACGCATAAAAAATTTGTTTATTTTTAATTTCTAACACCGCTTTGAAGGCATTTATTTTTATTTTTATATTTTTCTTTTCGCTTGATTGAGGTACCCGACAAACCCGAAAGCCACTCTGCATAAACCGCAGTATTTGCATTATTTTTGCCTTGTTTGCTTAGGGTTGCGTCGCTGACCAATGTGGATTCGCCCACACAGCCTCGCCTCGCCTGGCCACGCCCTGCTCGTATTTTGTGGGCGTCACAGGTGTCAATTAGTATGGCCAATTTGGCATGCATGGGCTTCAGCGGCAGCTGTTGCTGCTTGCTGCCAAGTAAACAGCAGCCCCATGCGGCCTGCCACATAGCGTATAAATGCTTTAAATTGTTACCTTAAATTTTGCTCATTGAATTTGCATATTTTTTGGTTGCATGCAGCAAATTTTATGCCTGCCGCACATCCGTGTTGCATAGCTGCAGGCGCCTCAGCGGCTGCGGTGGCCGGCGCATTCCGTGCACTCTTTAAGGTCATTTTGGTCAGCGCCATTTTTGTGCTTTTGTTTTTAATTATTTTTGCACAATGCTTCGCCCGTTTAAATGTTAATTAACGGACTCGAGTTACCTTTGCTGGCTGCCAACAGCTGCAGCTGCACGTGCCGCAAGCCACAGCTGAAGCCTGAGAATATTGTGAGCTAACTTTAAAAAGCACTTGCTGGAGCTGTTAAACTAAAAGACTAAAACACTGTGCGCTGCACGCCTTTTACAGGGTATGCAGGTGGTTGGGCCGCAGCGCAGTTACCTGTTTATAGCAGCAGCGCTGTTTTTTATATTCTTGGCCTGTTGTTGGCGCCGGACTTAAACAAGCGGCTCGTTAACGGCAACCGCGCAATTACACTCGAAACGCTTTAAATTTTAAGTGCGGCCCCGAGTTACCGCCGACTGCTCGACTGGCTGACTGTTGACTGCCAACTGCTGACTGTGTGGCACCTGTTGGCCATTGCTGCTGCCACTTACTCAGCGCCACGCATGGCAACCCTGCCGCAGCGTCTGCGGCGTCCATTGTGGGCTAATTGGACGCAGTAGGCGGTACTTTGCAGCTTCAAGTTCACTCGACAGGCATTTCTGGTAATTGTATACCCTGTACACTCATTTAAATGAGTCAAAAGGGTGTGTGCATACTACACTTCCGCATTTATAAACATTTTTGTGCCTGAAGGCAATGCGTGCTTGGCTGGTTTTTAAGGTTTATTCTGCATTTCAATTGCATTTCGGAAATTATAATTTAAATTTATGGACAAATATCTTCTGCTTGTTTTGCATTTGTAAATTATTTGTTATAATCAAAAGGAAAAACCATTTTTATGTTTTGTGTTCGTGTTAAATCTATTAAATTTTTGCCGGCGATGCGTCTGATGCTGCACATTGGCCTGGGCCCCGATCTGTGGAACGCTTGGCCGCAGGCAAAAAAAAATAAATCAAAATTTCTTTGGCATATTAATTTCATAGCTCAGCACTTTGGGCGCTCATTTTTATTGCCAGCTGTAGTTCTCTGTAACTTTGCGGGCATATGCGACTGGCGAACGAGCATGCGACATGTCGCTAAGAAGAATGCCAAATTATCTGCTTTTCTTATCATTATCTTCGTCATGTTTAGTGAGAAACAGCTTGTTTTCAATCGAAATATGTTTCATACATTTAGATAACATCATGACCGTTTTCTACAAAAAAATGTCAATATTGACAATTGAGCGAATGCAATTTAAAATATTCGCTTCTAAGATATGCTCACGTATTTTTAAATTGAAATTATCAACATTCTAGAAGAGAGAGAGAGAGAGAGAGAGAGAGAGAGTTTGCCTAGTCCAGTGCTAGGAAAGTTTTGCTGGCCTTTTCTGGGACTTGTTGACTTAATGCCTCGCATTGGCTTCAAGTTGGGCATAAAAATAATAATTGTGGCCGCCAGCGCCAATGGACGCCGTTTCCGGGTTTTCAAGTTTGTTTTTCCTAGAACTTCCTTCGGCTTCCTTGCCGCCGCCGCCACTCGCATATTTTCCGCACTGCAACTTGTGCTGTGTAATTTTAATTTTCCAACGTCAACGCAACGCCTCAGGCAGCTCAGCTACGCGCGGTCTGTAGTCTGAGGGGGCAGTCGATAGGGGGGGGGATGCTGTTGTAATGCTGGTCAGCTTTATTGCAAGTGGTGTCCAATGGATGGGGTCTGGTTGAAAGCTCAAGGACTTTGATGGATGCGTGGCCCCGCACCGAGCGTCATTTATTGCTCATATATTTCATGTTTGCCACATTTTTGCCATTTTCACTTGTTCGCTTGGCAAATGAAAATGAAAATAAGCAGAAGAAATAACACAAAACTGAACGAAAATTTTTTAATAAAAACACTTCGCGTTTTTCCCAATGCTGTTGCTGATTCAAGCAACGAATATGCTATATTCAATTTACCAATTCCTTTAAGAGGCAGCTAACCGAAAAACAAATTGCAAAAAGCCAAAAACCGAAATGCAACTCACAAGGATATGTGTCAAGTACCAGTGTCCTTAGCAGCTGGACTGCAGCTGCTTGCAACAATTAAGTTGCAACAAGCATACAACACACATACACACACATACAGCCTGCGAGTCTTCTTCAGCCTTCAGACGTCTCCTAAAAGTCTCTCTGATTGTTAACATTGGAATTTATGCAGACTGCAGCATTAGTTTATCGATCAGTTAAAAGTGTCCCGTCTGTGGCATCTGCAAGTATGCCTCTTTACCCATACAATACGCCCATATTTAGGGCTGTTATCAACTGAATTCTCGCACAATCGCACTTTATTTCGAGTTGAATACTTGAAGCTGCTAACATCTTATTAGGTTTTTATTGAGATGTCAATTTTCTCGGCGATGCCATCATATGACGGCGGCTGCTTGAGCTCTGTTACTGCGCCCAATGTCAGCTCTACGTAGTCCTTATATATGATATTCATCATGTAGGCAACGCCAGCTGAAAATCAAAAAAAGGTCTACTTGCAGAAGCTTTAATAAATACGACAATGTAGTAACTGACCGGCAGGCAACAGAGGTAGAAAGTTTTTAATGTAATAAAAGAAATAACTCCAGCCATGATCCGAAAATTTGACCACGCTCGCATAGAGCAGCCCGGTAAAACATACAGTCGTAATGCCCAGCCAGAAGAGCAGGAACTTGGCTTTATGCTGCGCATGTGCCTGCAGTACACCGTAGATCAGAGCTACAGTTGCAGTCAGTTGAGCAGATAGCACAATTTCCAGTAGATCCCTTTTATCTATAAAATGCACTGCATATTACCAAAGAGATCTACGATTTGCAATTAAAAGCACCTACAGGAAATAGTAAAAAAAGGAATCGAAAGCAGGGTCAAGCCCATGACTGAAAGTCCAATGCCAATTTGTGCATTTCTCCTGTTCGAACACATTTCACTTCTACGAATTTAGCACAACTGAATTCGGAAAATTCTGTTGCTGAAGTAAACAAACCGCTAGGGTATAATTAAAGATTATTTGTTTAGAGGTGAGTGCTACTGAGATACCCTGTACATTCAGAGTAACCTTGATTGATCGATTTGTGTCAAGCCCAGTTTGATGCATCGATGAGTTATGAATATTAAATGTGTGCATATATACAAATAGATAAATACATATACATCAAGATGAATGCCCAAACAGATGCAATTTTTAATGATATTAAGGAGTGTTATATCCGTTCAATCTTAAAAATGGCGAACCAAATTAAGGGGCCTTTACAGCACATGTGCCTTGAGGGAACACGCGAATTTCTACACATACGATTTGGAAATACTCACTCTTTTGTTTTGACGGGGTATTAGGAGACTGTAAATGGCTTTGTTATCTACAAATTATCAGTCAAGAGCAAGCAAGCCATGCCGCGAATAATGTCAAAAGTCAAAAGAGTATAATCGCACACACACGCAGGGAGAAGCTCCGATTTATATGAAATTATCAGCTCATAAACATGCAACTATCTTGTGTCTATATGACAAATCGGGTCAAGGGTCATCCCTAAAAAGTTGTGTTACTCAATTTCTGTGTGAATGGTGGGGACAGGAGGGTGGCGGGAAAGTACGCTGTGTCCGGCTCTTATAACTATCACTTGTGCTTAAAATAACCATGTCTATAAGTCAATTTGGTGTCGATATAAGAAAAGAAGAATTTATATTTCAACTTTCAAGTCTCTTTAAAAATTACGAGTGATCAAGTCGGAAGTACCCGACTATGGCATACCCTGAAAATTCTTTAACCAACACCAATACCTAAATAAACAAAAATATATAAGTTCCATGTACAGGAGAGCCGAACTCTCCCAGTTCTATTCAACTGGGCCACCGCCTCATAGCTCACACCCATAACAAGAATTGGTTTCGATAAAAAAAATTAACTAAAATAGCAGCACATATATACAAAAAATTCTTGCGCTAGCTGCTGCGGAAAAGTGGGCGGTCAATATAAACACACGTTTTTTAAATAAATTTGGTATTTCTTAACGGATCTTGATATTATTTTCAGCAGTAGCTTTTTGTGTGCCAAAGAATATTCATATATTCTGCAAAATACAACAGCATTAAAATTGTGGCTTAAATTGGTGAGTTGTTCTAAATAATTTATTAAGTTGATTTACAGCAATGGGGCGGAGGCGAAGGGTGGCGATAGCTATAAAATAAAAGATGCTTTAGCTGTATATATAGTAATGTGGAGGCTACATGTCAATTTTTGAATTTTTGACACCGGTTTAATAGTTTAATAACTATATTCATAAAGTTGTCCATGTCAATTGATTTTACTTCTATTTTTGCACAGTGTATACTGGCGAGTATGAATGTCTCAGCCAATGGCGTGTAAGCACCTATGTGCGTTTGTTTTGATTATCATCAAAATATGTATGTTTATATGTGTGTGTTGTTATACTCTTAAAAATACTGATTTCCTACCGAGCCTCAGTTCACAAATCTGCCTTGATGTATGAATATTCATGCACATGGAAACATGAGAGAGTACATTCTTTTGGACTCTAGACGAGTATTACGCAGTCGATTGTACTCGTGTTCAACGTTTGCTACTTGTTTATACAAAAGATCAGTTTGCGAACTTAGCGATTAAAAATATTTGTATTTATCTTTAATTTCTGCCTAGTTGGAATTGTTTGCTTTAAAAAGTGAACAATGAACCCTCTGCCTCATCGCTCTCTTTCCTTCATTCTATATTTTTCTTTCTCTTCCTCTCCATCTCTCTCACCACCTCCCTCTCTCTCTCTTACTACATTCTATGTCTACATACATATATTAATCAGTTCTCAGAGCACGAGAATGAACAATGAATACTTTTTTGCTTGCATCATTTGATATTTAACTTTGACCTTATACACAGACACACACAGTGTCACACTCACACACCCAGACTGTTGCACTCTTGTGCCGAAGCTCATGAGCAGCAGTTTCAGCTGCTGCATCCACATCATCGATGACGCTCCCCACAGGATCAGCACGCATTGGTCCGGGACTGTTGTCGGCGGGCTAGTCTCCAGGTCGACGCACTGCAGCTGCACATTATATGGCACATTTGCTCATCAAGATGCAACAACTTTTCCTAATTGAATGTCATATGAGTGACATTATGTCAGCTGGCTGCCCGTCGCCTTGTGCCCGGCCTGATGAGATGCTGATGCCAGTCCTGGCAGTCAGCTCCACTAGAGCTCCACCCGCTGCTGCTGCTGCTGCTGCTGCTGGTGCTGCTGCTGCTGCTGCCATGTCGACTTAGTCACGTGTGAAATTAATTTGTAATGACTGGAAGCATGTGCGTCATTTGCATTTGCCTTGTGCAGCATAAAAGCAGTAATAAAAGATGAACTAACAGGGAACTCTTGTCTCGCCCAGATTGACCCAAGTGCCAATCAGTTTTGGGGCCCAGCTTTGGGGCATGAGCTGCAGCAGCTTGTGTGTCTCCTCAAAATTTGCAATTGTGAACAATGTGCATAAGGCGCTGATAAGTTTGCCATTTTGTGGGCGTGTTTGCAGCCAGCGGCAATTCACCTGCCCCCAGTTCACTGCAATCCAACTTTGGGCAACTTAATTTTGTAAATTGTTCACAAATTCAACGAACTGCAATTACTTTGTGATTTTGGCAAGTGGCGAAAAGTTTGGCATTGCGAATGCGATTTGCTTCAGTTGCGAGTGGCATAGAAACTGTAACGAACTTAAATTGGAATTGCATTAAAAACTGTGCCGCGCACATGACGCGCATGCAATTCATTTTCGACTTTGATTCAAACTTCGACTCAGCCCGGGGCAATGTGAATAAAACAAAGCAGAAAAAAACACAAGAGCGTGGGTTTAACTGCGGAACGTCGAAGTTTCAATACTCTTGAAGGCATTCAACTTCGATGCGCATATATATATATTTACATTACTTTCGACCATTTGGTGAAAATATCTTCTAAGCCAAACAAGTTTTCCATACAAAAATTCATCCGATGTTGATAAGATTTTGCTCAAGGTTTTGCTTCGACCGATAAGGCCCATGGATATATTGTTGCTATACGGCCTGTTCCTACCGAGGAACTGCGTGCAGCAGAAAAACTATATATGCGTATACTTTTTGGGCTTGGCGACGTCTAGGTTTTGATAGTCTCTAGAAAGGTATAAAAACTAAACTTTTCGACTCGGCTGAAAGTGCGCAAACTGAACTGAACTGGAGCCAAGTCAGATGAACGCAAGTGGTCCAAAACTGGCGCTAGCAACAGGTTAAATTGGCACAATCTGTGCACCGCACGCTGTGGCAGCAACAGCGACGGCGGCGGCGGCCGCTTTGTCAAGGACACGTCTGACAGAACAGGCAGCGGGAGATGGGGGGCAACCGAATCCTAACCGGGTGACACAAATTGCTGGAAACACCTTGGCAGGCTGAGCAGGCAGCGCAAAAAATTGGAACTGAGTAGACAACTTAAAGCGCAAAAGGCAGCAACAAAATCCGAGGCTGGGTGGTTGGCTGGTTTAGGCTGTGGATGGGTGTTGCCTGCTGTTGCTGCCAATGTTGGCCACGTTGCATGTCTACTTAAAAGTTTTTACAAAGCGCTGCTTATGGCACGTGCTGGATTGGGAGCTGCCAGGGCAGGGTAGCTGCCAAGCAAGCAAAGCGTATTAAAATACAAAGCAGCATCATTAAATGTTAAAAGTTGCCTTTGGGCAAAATGGCAGAGCGGAAAGCAGGCAAAAAAAAAAAAAATAAAAAATTAAAACTAAAACAAAAAAAATACTAAAAAAATAGAGAAAAGAAACTACAAGTGCCCGGACTCGGGCAGAAAAAACCACTTAAAACAACTACAACTGAAAACTACAGCTACAACTACGACGAGGCAGCGACAGGCAAACGCGCAAGGACAATGCACAGCCAGGAAATTGCGCAGGTGAGCTAAGAGCCACGCCCAGCGACAGACAACCCCCCCTCCCAGCCGAAGCCCAGCTTCACTCCAATAGCAAAAGCTAAAAGCAAGCTGTTAATAATTATAATTGAAAATGTGCCAAAGGCAAGCGCCATAAAGCCAAAGCCACAGCCGCAGCCGCAGCCGCAGTCGCAGCCACATGGGAGATATTGCGTATACGCCGCGTATGAGAGTGTTCAGCGTGTCGTTGCCACAGATCGTTGCATGGCCGGCAGAGCATTGTCTTTAGCAATTATTACGTTTAATGCAGCGCACAAAGCAACTGCAATCAGCTGAAAATGTATTTGTGGTACCAAAAGCTGTTTTGGCTGCCTGCCAACAGCCCAACAACAACAGCAACAATAACAAACGCAACAAACAACCCATTCCAGGCTATTGTCTTGACCAAGGACACGTTGCGGCAGCCGCACATCGTTGAACAAGTCGAGCTAAGAGGCACGATGGACGCTTTGCAATTAACTGCGCCCACAAGTGCTACACAGCCAGCGAGGCGGTCGAGCATAATTTGAGAAGTTTGCCAGCGGCCGCAAATTGTTGACGAATTCGCCGTCGTCTATTGTCAGCGCCTGCAATGCATGTGGCACGTGCAACACGGTGCACGAACCCATTGAGCGCAGCCAGCGTTTGACCGCCATGTAATGCGATTTTGTTGAGCTGACAAGCAGGTTAAGTTCGAATCGCCTTTGTTCTCGTTAACTAGTGGCAACCACCAGAAGCCACCGCAGCTACACTGCAGATTGAGATTTGAGATTAAGGCCAGAGAGCTACAATGAACTTTAACATCATGTTAAAATTAACGTTTTAAGCAGAAAAGCTGAAAGTGATGTTTAACTTGTTAACTGACTTCAAGTCATAATGTAAAGAGCTAAAGTACTCTTTTTCATGTCAAAATCTTAGATTAATGCTAAAGAGCTAAGCTGAACTTTAACTTCATGTCAAAATAAAGGATTACTTAAGTGAATTATACTAAATGTCAAAAATTTAAGACTTAAACTAGGGAACTGAAGTGAAATTCAATTCCATGTCTAATCAAGAGGCGTAAAGTAGAGAGCTAAAGTAAAATATAAGGTGAACTTTAACTTAATGTTAAATTTCAATGTTAAATCTAAAAGCTAGAGTGAACTTTAACTTAAGTCAAGCTACAAACTAACTGCATGTCATTATTCAAGGTTAAAGCTACAGAGCTAAACTTGTTTCCTTTCTCCACGCTGTTAGGTTTATTAAATCTTGTCTCAAGGCAACGTTTATAATATGACAACAGCATGCTTCTTTTTGACAATCAGTTAAGCAAGCTAGCGTTAAGATGGCTGACATGAATTAAGCCATAACTCGAAAAAGGTTTTATTAAAGGGTATTTCGTAGTCTCCACCCTAGTTGCTTGCGTGCATTTTGCATAAACTCCTTTTTATGGCTTAGATTTATTGATATTTTCTTGGCTTTTGGCTAATTTGAATTCAATGCGGCTGCTTAATATTAAAAGGCACTAAAAAATATAAAAATGGCAGCGCAACGAAAATTGTTTCACTTTTCGCAGGCGTCATAAATTGGAAAATAAAATTTCCATTTTCATTTCAGTCGGTGTAATTATGTTTACTTCGCTTTACGGCATACAGAAGATCCAAGTGTGCGCGGGTGTGTGTGAGTGTGTATGTGTGTAGAGATATTTTATAGCAAATTAAATTTTATTAGCGCACAGTGTGCGTTGACATTCTCTTTTCCGGATTACGTGTTACGGCTCAAGTAGATTATGGAAAGGTGTACAAGTTTTAGCTAAAGGGTCTTTGAGAGAGGGGCAAAAAGTGGTTTGAGGGGGTTGAAGGGGCAAAAGGCGGCGGTGATAAGTGGTTTGGGGCTCTGTCGTTTCGAGTAGTTGTCATTGTCATTGTCCTTATCAGCGGCGACAACAAAAAAGTTTTGCAAAACATCTTCTTACAAGTGCCAGGACATGCGTACAGACAAAAAACAACTCTATGCCAGCTTCAGGTGCGCTGTGCGTGTGTGCGTGTATCTGTGTGTGTGGTGGTGTACTATGTGTAACCTTTTGCTGCTGCCGGCATTATGATGAGTTTTGCTTTTGCCAGACTCTAAGGCTAAACTCGTAAATACCTTCATTATCGTTAAATCATGCTGAGAGCTGAACTCCTGCCACCCTTTGAACCGAACCAAGCCGAACCGAACTGAACTGAACTGAACCCAAGTTAACTGAACAAAACTCAGCTTGTGCCTTGCCTTTTATTTGCCCTTTATTTTCTAGGACTGTTCCCGTACTTTTGCTGTCTCTACGGCTTTGTGCCCGGCTCATGTGGACTTTTAAATAGATTTAAATGCGCATTTAAATGAAATAAATGAACAGCATTTCATGGGCCTTTCGCTCACATATTTGAATGGCAGTTGATATATATATTTTAGCCGAGTGCTCTTTGCCACATTCGCACACACACACACACACACACGCACACTTGCTTAACTTTCACACTTTTCACAATTTTCCATTTCTTTTTTGCCGTTGCTGCTGCACCAGCTCATTTGTCAGACAGATAGCCCTGGCTCTGTGCCGCAGCTTTTACGCGACTTTCTTCACTTTTCTTTTTGCCCAAGTTTCCCGCGCACTTTTGATTCATGACCAACCGGAAATTGTGAAAAGATTTTCGCTAATGGCAAAACTTTCGCTTCATTTTTAACATTCACGCCTAATAAACTAGCAAATTAATATACAATCGAGGTACACCTGAAGGGCAAGCAGCATAAGAATAAATCAAAATAATCACTGACTACGTAATACTCTTTAGAATATGCATAAATAAATATGTGCCTACCTGTACCGGCTTCTGTGTGTGCTGCCTTTGATATTTTCTAGGGTATCGGGACATTTGCGGCCATGGTATGTAATGCATACCATTAGCCACGCCCGCCGCAATGATTTAATGACCTGCGCCCCCTACAAACAGTCTGGCAGCGCTTCTCCCTCCCCTTCAGTAGGAGGCACATCCGCTAAGCAAAAACTTTGGCACCATAAAAATGCAATTAGATGAAATTTATTATGATTTTCGCTGGCATGTTAATTACAAATATTCATAAATTAGGACAGACCGGTGACGTCACGGCCGCTGCCAAAGTGCGTATCATGACTTATGCGACCCACACACACACACACACACACACACACACACACACACACACACACACCAGTGCACTCAGCTGCTTGTGTCTGTCCGTGTGTGTGTGTGTGTGTGTGTGTGTCTAAGGGCAAAACAAATTTTAATTAAAAACTCGATTCGTTGAAAAGTTGCGCACAACTTTCGCCTTTTGCCTGCTTGAGAACTTGAGGACTGTCGCTACGCAGGATACGCGCCTCCTGCCCCATCCTGCACCTGTTTATGCATGTTAGCTGGCAGCCAATTTAAGAACTTAACTCGCTAAATGTAAAAATAATTGCCACTAAAAACAACCAAAAAAGCCCAAAGTTTTCTATGCACAAATAGCAAAAGTTTAGCTATCAAATGAACATGAATGCACAATGTGCTCCTCTGTGCCACTGTTTGTGTGTGTGTGTGTGTGCGTATATATGCATGCTTGTGAGTGTGTGTGTATATGTATGTCTCTGATTTAGTTATGCATTCATTTTGCTTTATGAACTTTTCATAGCTTTGGCACCCACAAAAAAGCCAAAGTGTGACCAATTGGATTTCTTATGAATGCAACTTTTGACTTTGCGGTCAAATGAGTTGCCAAAAAGTTAATATACCCCAGGCAAAATGAGCACAGAGTAAGACTGTCCTGCAACAGTCAAAGAGAAGCAACAAACTATTTGATAAAATATTAATAAACTTAACATGGCAATGGACAGCTGCAGTGTATAGCTTCTAATAAGCTCTTAAAACTAAAGAAAATATAAATAAAATATATACAAACAGACGGATTGACAGACAAATAGACGGACAAAGGCGTCTCCTTTGCATGCGTAATGTCATTTTACACTTTTAACGAGAAATTAAGGATATCATCGGCATGCTGAAAATTTAATAGCCTTGTAGACATATTACTTCTGCAGATATGTGAGAATGCTGAGTTTGATGAAAATATCATTGAAAACTGAATATTCTGCCATATATGAAACTAATTTTCAATCGATCTTTTCTTTGCCAACTACATTCATCGAGTCGAAATGTTGACCAAGCGAGAAAAACTAATTGTAGCTGACCTGCTACCCATATTCCTGACATATTTGGCTGATTACCAGTTGATATAGATATGTATATACATATACAGATATCAATCGAATTTCGCCTTTTAATTAATATAGTGCCAAATAATTTGAGAATTTTGTGGGTGCTGCAGCCGATTGCAACTGTTGCGCTCCTCTTTGGCATCTCCAAGCAGGGGGCGCAGCATAAGAATAAGATATTCCTCTTTTGGCTGTTCTCAACATCGATATTATTTTACTCGCTGAGCTTTTTTTGCTTGAGATACGAGAAGCTTACCCGACGCATGTTCCATGTCGAGTTCTTTGTTTGGCTTTTAGTTATGTTGTTGTTTCACGCCGCAACAGGTTAGTAATCAATTGGTTAGCACTTGAAGCTGATAATTAACAGATAACTAATACTACACATAAAATATAACGATAAGGGCTCATTTATTACAGCTCTCGTGGGTGGGCTATCTGATGTATTGGGAATTAAAACAAAGCGGCTCAGAAACAGCGCACATGTCGCATGAAATCCACACATATCTTTAAAAGCATTTCAAATCGGACTGCTAGTGTATTCAATTTTCGGCGTGCCGAAGATAAGCGCTTTTTTCCTGTTTTTTATTAACTGTTGTGCCAATTTCAATTCAGACATTTCAGTTTGCCTTCAATTGTTGAGACGAAATGATGCTTTGCAAGCAAAATATACTAATTGCAATTGGCCCAATTGTCATGGGCATGTCCCTGGCCACATTTGCCATGGATTATCGTTGTAAGTGTACATGTAACTTCAATTTAGAATTTGGCTAATATCTTATTCATATAGGGCAGGACTTTCTGGACGTTTTTCGTGCGCTGCAGGTGCTGGCAACTGTTTCACTGCTCTTTGGGGTTCTTAAAAAGGAACCGCTGCATAAGGATAAATTTGTGCTCTTCTGGTTGATCATTACGGCCGTCTTCTTTGGTGTAGTGTGCTATTATTGTTTGGAATTTATAACTAATGATTTCTTTAATTCATTTTACGACTTTGGGGAGTTTCTTCTGGCGTTGTTACTTTTGTTACTTCTATTGGCCGGCCCAGGTAAGAAATTATTCAACAGCAATCTGTAACATTGAAAGTCTTTTGTATAAAAAAAAGTATTACTTTAATGACTAATGAACATTAATTGCAGCGTTTCTAGGCTACCTGATGTACTACGTGTACCAAGAGTATGCGAGGCTCCGGAAAGGCAACTCGGAATCAACAGCTGCTGTGGCAAGTGAGAGCAATGCAGTCGTTGAAACCAAGGAGCCGCCTCCCACATATGAAAGTACTGGAAATTTAACTGTCTCAATACAGAATTAAAGCATTCACTTCTAATATTAATTGAGGCGTAATATTTCATATTAATCAAAAACTGCAATAAAATGTCGTGAAAAAAAGAACGTATGAGAGAGATAGAGATGGAGAGAGAGAGAGAGAGAGAGAGAGAGAGGGAGAGAGTGAGACATTTATAGAACAGTTCAATAAAGATAATCAGCTGTATATATTGATAAACGCTCATCGTTTAGTTCAGTTAACTTTGAATCATTGAGTCGAAATGTTGTATATCAAGCGATACTTGGAAATAGCCATTGGGCTTTCGGTTTTTGGACTGACAATGGCCACAAATGTTCTGCCCTATGGCTGTAAGGTCTAAATAGGCTGTGAGTCGAAACGTTTTCATGCAGAGTCCTCTTTTCGTCGGCTAGGGAATTTAAAACTGGAGCAAATGCGTCTACTGCAATTCTCGGCGACTTTGGTGCAGATCTTTGGAGTACTGCGTGCACATAAACAGCATAAGAATAAGTTTCTGCTCGTCTGGCTGGTTGTCACCTCGGTCAGCCTTGTCGCTACGCTCTATGCTGGCTTGAGGGAGCTAACGGATAATAACTCTATTCTTGGGGCGACATTAGCTTGGTCACTTGCTGGTGAGCATTAAACTGCGACTGTATTCTGCTCTTCGTGATATTTGGGTCATGTGTTCACCTATTATTTCAGTTTTTGTAGCTGCTTTGCTGAACATCATGTACAATCATTATGTGGAAATGACAATTGAAGCTGCAGAAACGGACACAGAAATCCTTCAGACCATTCAGACGCCGGTATTTGTGACAAAAAAACCGGTGAACAATTTTATTTAAATCTGAGAATTAAATTCAAAAGCAGCTGCAACATTTGAGAAAGTGTTATACAGTTTTTATTTGGCTGGATTAACTAAAGTATTCAAATTATTATTAGTTATTAAAATAAAGTTGCCTTCAAAACTCGTGGCAAAGAAACCAAGTTACAAAGCACGCACACAGACACACACACACACACATATGCAGCCATAAACAAAGGCAGCGCAAAAGTTTGACGGCGCAAACTAATTTTGAAATTTGTGCCTCATAAGTGCCAAATGCTACGCAAAGGAACAGGAAACTCTACAAAATGAACTCGACTGCCACAAAATGTTAAAAGCTCGAACGCTGAGTTGCAAACTACATTCAAAGCAATTGATTGGAGTGCACCTATACATGGCCAAGCAGATGTCTGTACGATAATTAGGCGACTTTTGGCCAACGCTGGCAGTGGGAGAAGGGCAGGCGGCAAGTGTGCCGCAAGTGTGGCAGCAGCGTCAGAAACGCAACGCACGCAACGCATTTCCCTTATGTGTTAATTTTAATTAAAAACTGTCTGTTTCCATGTGCCGCCCGCCACTTGGCGCTCAAAAGTTGCCCCAAAGTTTGCCCAATTTGCTGCTGCTCCAATTTGCATTTTTGGCAAAGCCAATGCCATGTACCAGAGACCAAGCAGCAGCCAATGCTGAATTTATGTTATCAAATTAAATTTTGTACAAATGTGACAAGCGCACTTGCATAAATTACTCGAGTCCAAACTTAATTTGTGCGCAGCAGCACTTCTTTTCTTAAATGCGCTCATTTGTCAACTGAATAACTTTTCTAAAACACAACAAAAAACTCGACAAGTTTTAAGAAAAACAGCTAAAGAAAAAATAATAATCAAGACAATTATTCCCGGAAGTGCTAAAAAGTTGAAAATGTCAAAATGACCCCTGCGAAATGAACGCGAATAAGAAAAGAAGCCCCAGCGGCGGGGCACTTCACTTAGAACTGTAAGCATTTTACTGGCGCCATCTATTGACGGGCAATGCCAAATTCTTGGGTTCAGCAAAGCTTTTAACTACAATACTTTAAGCTAATGCATCCCTTAACATTAAGTTGTCTTTTTTATATTAAACATATTAATTTAATAGTTCTGTTAAATTAAAGCAAAAGCTTTTGGCTAAGTTTCAAGTTAGGGAAGGTCGCATAACCTGAAAGCTGTTGTTTATATTTTTCGAGACAATAAACAAAGTTCAGGATTATCAAATTTTCTTTAAAGTTTTTATCTTATCTCTTTTCATAAGATTCCAGATTCTGATACATTTTTTGCGTCATTTGTTATCTTAAAAGCTTTTCGCAATCAATTTCACGTACGAAGAATTTCATGTTGAAACGTAAAGTTATCAATAAAAGAGCATTTCAAAATATAGTTAAATACTCATATTAAGCTTTTTATATACTCATTAGTATAGTTCTACTATCTATATCTTTCTATCATATTGGGAGCGTTATTGAAGGGAGGTCTATAAACCAATTTAAAACTCTACCTCAATAGTTTATTTCCCTTCTCTCTTCCTCTCTTTCCCCATATCTCTCCCTATCTCTGAATACAACTCCCTATCTCTTAATATCTCTCCCTATCTCTCTCTCACTCTCTTTCTCTTTGCCTTCTTAACTTTCAGTACTTGCAATCGAATATTAATTTCATGTCGATGGCTCTCTCTCCCCCTCTCTTACTCGCCCTGCCTCGCTTTTGAACACACTCCCCGAATGTAATTTTCTCTGTTTGCTTATCAAGAACTCAGCTTATCGTTGTCAAATACAAAAAATATTTGATCGAATCTTTTGGGTTAATATTTGGCAATGAGATGGCGTCATTTAGAGCTGCTGCATCGGGAATATGTCAAATCATTGAGACGAAATAACGACATTTGGACAGCATTTGGGCACGTATTTATTTGGCTAAAGCGTGGCATAAAAATTTTATTAAACTGGTATTAAAATCATAGCCTGTCTATGGACAGAGGGCATGCGATGACACAACTCGAAATCGACACAGTAAAATGGCCATTAAAATAATAAGGAGACCCCAATGGCCGACAGGCTGCCCTACACAGTAAGCTAATGGCCAGGCAATGATCACAATGTGCATGTATGTGTGTGTGTGTGTGTGTGTGCTTAAATATGAGCAGCACGTGCCGCAGACCCACAATGAACTGAACGTAAAGCAATTCGTGACCCGGTCAGCCTCGAGTACTTATGCAAATAATTTACATGGTTTGTGAGCCGTGCTTAGTGGTCAGCAGCTGGCTTAATAAGCACCAGGATTTTGGTCAACCGCATACTGCTTGCTTTTTGCTGGCTGCCTTAAATGGGCTTAAACTTAACAGGAGGCCAAGACTTGAACGTTTTGCCTGCGGCTCGGCGATTAGCTGAGGCGGCGGCGGCGGCGATCACGTTGCAAGCAATTCATTAGCTGTCAACTTCAACCCATTGACGAGCCACTCAAAATATGGCCAACTGTCTGCCGCTGATGAGCTGTGGCCCTTTCGCTGGCCATTTAGGCTGATTGCCAACAACATTAACGATGGCGTTCCATGGCACAATCCATGCTGTTGTTGACAAGTGCAAGTTTTCAATTAACGACAACGCGACAATTGAATGCCATCAAATTAAAGCCATAAGGAGTAACAACATGGAGCTGACTCTGGTTGCCTGTCAGACGACTTGATATGCCCATAAATTATGCGCCAGGCAGCTGACAGTTAATAGGGCAACATGCCACAGACCCAGTAACTTGGCCCACACGGGCTAACATGCTAAGCAGCAGGCGCGCGCGATTATCTTAATTTATGCACGAGACCAGTGGTCAGTGTGTGTGCTTGTGTGTTTGTGTGTGTGTGTGTGTGTGTATGCAGCTGGCGAAATAAATATAAATTGCAAAAACTGTCAAAGCCAAAGGCACAAAAAAAAGGGAATGCAATGAAAAGCGTCCAAAGTCCAAAGGCAATAGTTGTTGTTGCTGCTGCTGCTTCTTCTGCCAGAAGCTTAGTGTGCGTGTGTGTTTCTGGCACAATAAGGACATTTTTATCGCTGCCGCATTTGACATTTGAAGTATGCGCTGCTAAATTTATTGTTCAAGCTCCCTATTTAGCTTGTTTCAATACAAAACCGATAAAGCGCCCGAACAAAAAGAAAAAACTTTGCCCTTTTGCGCCTTGGAATTTCAATTTCAATTCCAGCTTTAAAACTCTTTCATTGATTGCTGCTGCTGTTGCCTAAAAAATGAAAATAAATACACAAAATACTCAACAATTGGCAAACAAAAGCAAAATTTGTGTTTCGAGTAGT
The DNA here is from genome assembly GCA_035045725.1 of Drosophila ezoana. Taxonomy (NCBI): domain Eukaryota; kingdom Metazoa; phylum Arthropoda; class Insecta; order Diptera; family Drosophilidae; genus Drosophila; species Drosophila ezoana. Next base: position 6,111,831 of record JAWNOU010000052.1, read on the forward strand.
TTGTCCAGCCGAAAAGCGAATGGTCAGCGGCAGGAGAGGGTAAGTAAGAGAGTTTGTAGGGTAAGTGAGGCTTCTTTTGAATATACCTGTTGAAAACTAGTTTTCCCATACCAATTTTCTAAATGCACGCAAACGTCAAAAGCAACAAATGATGCCGCAGCGCAGCGTTGGCCCTGAGGGGAAAATGGGAGACACAGCAGCAGGAGGGGCGGGGCAGTGTGACAGGATGCCAAGCGACAGAACTGTCATTGATTGTCACACATTGTGAGCCAAGGGGAAACGCGTTGTTCTCTCCCTGCTCCCTGTCATGCTCTTGCTCTCCCTCTCGCTCTCTCTCTCTCTATGCATGATTTGTATAGCTGTCTCGCTTTCAGCTCTGATTGCTGACGCCATTGCAAGATTGTAATTGTGCGTGTTGCCGTTGTTGTTATTGCTGTTGTTGTTGATTATGGCTGGCAGCAATCAGCTTATAAATATTGCATGGACTCCACAATAAAACGATTGAAAAACAATGCGCTGAGAGACGCCAAGTGGTTCAATAATGCAAACGCAATGCACTGCGAAACAAAGCATGGAAAAGCACGCCCCTTCCTGCAAGCCGCGTCGTGTCCTTGTTGGGACTCTTTATCAGGCGGGCTAACAATGACAGCCGTGCCACCTACCACTTGCCGCTTGCCACCTGGCCACCAAATCAACACGCCTGCATTCGGCCGTTTCGCTTACCACGTGACGTCAATGCAAATTGAGCGGCAATTGCAACGTTGCGTATACGCAATGTGCCCAAAAAGTTGTTTGACTCGCGTTAGCAACTTTCGCATCACATTTACATAACAATAGCCGGCATTTGCCCCGTCCCGCACCGCCCCGCCCCGCTTTGACTCTCTGCACAGAGCCCAACTTGCGCTAAGTGTGACAATAAATTGCTGTCAACTTTTATTTATCTATAGCCTGGCCATTTCCTGTGTGCGTTTCAAGCCCAGAAACTTTGTTAGCACAGTAACAACAACAGCAACAACAATAACAACAGTATAAGTATACGAAAAGCAACACGCTTTGACCATGCAGGCTGAACAACTCGAGCCTACTCTAAAGAACTCTATTCAATGGCAAAAACTATTTTTGAGTAGGGGCAAATGTTTCTTTGGATAACAAATATTTTTGATTTTTTATGATATTTAACTACATCATATTTCTGTGATATACTGTAAAGCTATAATATGGATTATTCAAATAAATTTTTGATTTAATAAACTATAACCCAACTTTGCTTTTCAAAGTTAAAGTATCCTTTTTTAGTTGCTGCGAAAGTTGAACAATTCCAACCTACTTTAAAGTAATCTAAACATACTTTAACGTATTCATAATTCTGCCCAACAGCCTCTACCTTAGAGTTCTTTCTTATATGCCATACATTTGAATATATATTTGAACACCTAAGTTCCGATATACCATATTTTATTCTGAAACTTAGTTAAGAGTAGGGCAAGTATCATTATTTAGTTATACATAATTCATATTTCAACTGCTTTATGAACTCCATCTTAAAACTATTAAAAAGTACGAAAGATATAGTGCTTTTCATACGCTGCTCTAAAAAGTATGCTATACATTTTATACTTATAATTTCTGACAAGGAGATGTATGTATAAGAAGTTATCCCAAATTTGACGTAGTATATTGATAATATATAATACGTATACACTACTATGTCTACCTTTGACATACATTATGAACATTTTTTCTATTTTAGCTATTTTTATTATAGGTTAGGGTACATCGACTTCATCTTTTTTAATTTTCAACCGCACGCTCAGCAGCTGCGGTCCAAATGACGCTTGGCAAGTGCGCTTTATTACCTTTTTTTCACTTTTGCAAATACGTTTTTCTTTTGCTGCTGTTGTTTTTGTTGTTGTTGTCGTAAGCCACGTTTTTTTTCCAGGGTTCATTGTCTTTTTGACCAGACACCAAAGTGCCAGCGAGCGTCTGGCGGACGCACGTGTGTGTCTGTGTGCGTGAATCCTTTTACGCGCTGGCACACGTGTGTGCGTAAGTGTGTGTGTGTGTGTGTGTGTGTGTGTGTGGAATTTGTATGCCTCGCGTGTGCGTGGCAAACAAATAACACACAAAAGGGCAAAGCCAATGGCAATGGCAAAGCGCAACGCGCTTTCCCCGCGTCCATCTCTGGGGCATAATTTGCGTTTAATGAATTGTGCAAAAAGATTTTTATTCACTTAGCTGCGCACACACACACACACACACACACAGATCAACACACAGACAGAAAGAGGGCAGCGGAGAGAACACCCACAGATACACACACACACACACACACTCACACACACATGTCTGCACACCGGGACATAAGCCGCTTAGCCATCATTTTGGCCAAGCAAATTGAAAGAACTCGCACACGTTTTTGACAATCGGCTAATTCCCCTTTATTCCCGATTGCTTTTCGATCAATTATTTAGTCATTAATGTTATTCAGAATGCGTCGCAGTTTGATCGATAAATGTGCCGCCCATTAAAATGTGAAATTCCCTAGAAAATTTGTGGAATCTAAATAATGGACAAGCCGTCCAAACAAATTTAATAAACTCAGCCCAGCCAGGGTCCGGCCATTTAACAGACAGCGCACAGCCATTGTGCGGCAACTTTGTCGAAATATGCTGGATAAGGCCATTAAATATAACTGCAAAAAGCCGTGTGGGCAGGCAGATTTAATTTACGTTTACCTGGAAAAACTTTAGAAGTCTTGCAAAAATATGCCTAAACCACAAATCGCATTAAGATTTATGTCTCAATTCTGTAATTTTTCTCGTTTAATAGAAATGGGAAAAAAACTTAAAGCTTTACGGCCGTTGCCCTGGTGAACAACAACAAAGAACAACTTAAAGCGCTCGTTTAGCACTTGAAGCTGGCCATTACTCGCACACACACACACACACACACACACACACACTCACTTACAGCAGCTGTCAGTTCATCATTTCAAGTGCAACAACAACAACAACAACAACAATACTTAACACCACATCAACTTAAGATGATAGCCGGCGTGACAACAACACACACCAACTTTTCAAGATATGCGAACAGTAACAAAAGGCAGGCCAAACACAGGCGCATAAATAAAAACACCAACAGATAGAGAGAGAGAGAAAGAGAGAGAGAGAGAGAGAGAGGGAGCGAGCGGAAGCTGTAATTTACACAGCCGCTTCGCGTGCCTCAACGTGAACGACGCAAACATTTCGCTGATATCGGCCGCGTTGGTTCCGCCCATTGCACGCCTTTATCTGACGTCCTTAGATGCGTGCCAAATACCCTGTAGCCGCGACAAAATGAGGCATATTACTTTTAACTGAGTGTGTATTGATCTATTTATGCTTTAATAGGGCATACAAATAAATATATAAGTTTTATTCAAGCTCATGCTATTAAATGAAATCAAATGTGATCACCAACTTTTGGTTATACCCTATTTAAAAACAGATTCAAACACGACTTAAACAACTCACAAAATTGACTACCTTGCTTACACGTGGTATATTCTAGTCGAGCAATGTGCATTCGGCTTTTTTTCAGCACTTTGATACTCATTTTGATGCCGCTGTGCAACATCGTTGTCTTTTGGCTCGTGTCGATTGTCGCCTTCCGTTGTGGCCCAATCATTTTACGTCCCATAAAACATAAATAGAAATCGATGCTCGGGCCGCGTTTCCTTGTACCCACGCTCCCCTATCAGACCAGTCACAGCCCCTACCCCTGCCGCGGCTCTCAAGTCCCAACCACAGGCATCGGCAGTTTCATTGCCATTTCGATTGTCATTGTTTCGTCTGCCCAGCGACAATTTGAATTACTACGAAAAAAAAAACATAGAGGAAAAACAGAAGGAAAATCGCCGGCAAAGGTTGAGCGGGCGCGGCGCAAGCGCTGCGCGGGCGGCACTTGGCGTATGTCGCACGTAGTATCTGTCGTCTGTCCCTTATTTTGTTGTTGTTTTCGTTTTTGGTTGATTGTAGCCGTCCTTGTCTCGGCATCGTAACGCGCTCCCCAGGGCAACATTTGGCGGTTTTTTCCAGCCTGTGGCATGGCAAGTCTATAATGCAGCATTATTTTATGTCGAGCCAAGCAATTTATTGAATTTTCTCCCTGGCTGCCTCTCATGTCTGGCCCTATTTTGTGTCCCTATTTCATTTTGGTTTTAGGTTTTGCAGTTTGGCTTTTTTCGGGTTTTATTTATTTATTTTTTGTTTTTTTTTTCTCTGGGTTTAGCTTTTCACTCGTGTTGAAGCATTTTATGGCTCTTTTGGCGTATATCAATAAATTTTTAATACATATGATAAAGTGCGTCAAATGATGATTGAAATTGGGCTTCAATTTCCATGCTGTATTCCCCAGCGATATCTTCTGTAAATGTTGTTGCAACTTGGCTAAGTTGATTTGGCCAACTTGCAAAGGTTGTTCCATTTGAGCCGAGTGCTCAATGCACTAAATTCGAATCACATTTTGCCTTTTATGTGCCTGCTCTATCTCTGCCTCTCCTTCTCTTTCTTTAAGTCTATCTCTCTCTCTCTCTCTCTCTCTCTCTTGCTCTCTGTGTCTAGCATTTGTGCATTTGCTTTGCCATTTGCATGGCCAGCAAAAGTGATAAGAAAAATGCAATTTTCAGCGCACATGTGACAAAAGTTGAAGTGTGTGATGTGAAAAGGGGCAGGTTGTCAGGGAGGCGGGCGAGGAGAGCGCGGTGTGGGGTGTGTAGCTGCCACTAAGCAGCTTAGCAACAGCTGAGCAAAGTCTGCCTGCTGCCTTTCAAGCAGTGCCCAATTCAATTGGCGCAATCAAATCAATGGCAATTCCACTAAATTTGTGATTTTTATGCAAATTTAAACGAAATATTTGCATAGAGCAAGTCATTTTGGCGGCGGTGCACGGGGGGAGAGTGCCATCGATTGTGGCCACGCCCACTCTTTAGCCGTCCGTCAGCCCAAAAATGTAATTGCCCGTGTGTGTGCGAATCAAATACACTCCCTCCGTCGCACACACATTTAATTACAGCACCGTTGGCAATAATTTATAATGCTAATTAAAATTTGGAACACGCACCCACACACACACACACACGCATGGACAGCCGCACGCACACACGCTTAAATAACCAGGGGTAGAAGAGACGCCGCTGGCATTGAAAATTTTCATTTACATGCAGACTACAACTCACACTCACACACACTGTTAGACAGTCACGTATGTGTGTGTGTGTGTGTGTGACCTTTATCAATCAAATGTTAATTAAGTTTCAAGTCAGGCAAAGGCAGCCAAATGCCCAACCAACTAACAATTCCTACGGTCTGATCAAATATTAAATTGTTAGGCCCCTCCCCAGACCCCCCTTCCAAACAGGGGTTGGAACAAAATAATTGCGTATACGTCGCGTGTAACGGCAAATGCAAAAAGTAAAATGCGCATTACATAAAATTGGCCACTTGCTATACAACATCTTAGGCTTGAGGCGTAATACTAAAGCGCAACCGGAAACGGAAATGCTCTGCAGCACGTGACGTTCGCCTGTTAGACCCAACCTATCTCTCTCGCTCCCTCTGCCTCCGTCTCTGCCTCGTAACTAACGCCATCTATGACATTGTCTGGCTTGTTTGTAATGGTTTTTTGGTTAACATGCGCACAGATTGATGCGTGGCCAAATTGTAGGCAGCCGCAAATTGTGGCAATTTCGGTTGCTGTCAACGCACACATGCCCCAGCGAGATGGTGGCACGTTTTTATGCCCTTGTGCATTCGAGGAGGCATCTCCAACAGCATCAAGCACATATATATATATATATACATATTGCCGATCAAGATGGCCTACAGAGTTGATGTAGCCAAGTCTATGTCTGTTAAACAAGGAGGAGGAAGTCTTTGGTCAGATCGGCTTGGTATATCATAACGGGAATAACTTCTTTTTTTAACAGATAAACCTCAAAAACTTGTTACATTTTCTAACGCTCCCAACATATAACGGATTTATAACATACGAAATAATTGGGATAATAAATATATTATTCATCAGTTCTTTTTTTGCAAGAGTATTCAAGCTGTCGCACCGCGACATATAACTCTTTTTTTTTGTATTCTAGTACTCGTCCAGAGGCATACAAATGGCCAAACAATAGCTTGCTGCTCGTGCCAAGAAGGCAGCAGTAAAACTTGCCACAAGCAGCTGCACAAAAGTCGAAGCTGGAGGCCTTGCTGTGGCATGTCCTGCACGTCGTCGTCAGTTGTCTGGCTGTCAGACTGTCAGTCAGTCTGCCAGACTGAACAGGCGGCAGTGAGCCATATTTTAGTTGTATGCCCTGGCTTGGTTATGCATCGGATTGCAGTTTGGTTAGCCAGCAATTTGACCACTTTATAAAATCAAATTAAAATCCAATAAATTTAACTAAAATGTTGTCCATAAGTGAATATTACTTAAGTGTGTTGACTGGGCAAAAGCAAACAAAGCACTTTAAGAATGAGCAGGTTTTGATGGTTATTATTGAATTATGTATCAAACGTAATCAATTCATATTCAAGTATTTGAAGTGTAGCTTTTAAAATGTATATAAAATACTTTTAGGCTATTTCGACTTTTAAAGCTTATGCATACTTTTTGTATATTGCATATTAAAAACCAAAAGACAGCTGTTTTCACTCTTCTTAGTACATTTAACTGGACATTTATTTATCACAAACTTACGACAAGAGTGGCACATGGCGTATGCGCAACTTGCCAAATGCATTGTGCGTGTCACAGCGATGTGACAAACGCTTCAAAGCGAAAGGTCATCGCATGCACCTTGGCATTTGTAGCCCATTGTACCAATCCCACCCCCTTGCCACCGCAGAAGCCACCACGCTTGCACTTTGCAATGCTTTCTGTTACTTTTCACCGGCGTCTGGCAGTTGTAAATGACAGACGTCAGAATGGCACAAAAGACAACGTCTGGCATGTGGATATGGATAAGATGCAATGGGTTACGATGTGGATCTCTCGCACTATCTCCCTTTCTCTCCTTTTCTCTGTGTGTGTGTGTGTGTGGTGCATTTGATGCTGTGTCAGTTGCCATTGCGTTTGCCACATTTCAGCGCCACTTTCTGGCAGCCATCGATTTATTTACACTAATTTGCGCTGAGCTGCTTGCCCAGTAACTGACTCTCAGATTGGACTTGTCACTGCTGATCCGTCAGTTGCCAACGATCTGGGCTGGGATTTATACTAGCCAAGGAGCAGGCAACAGCTGCCTTTAAAGCTACGGCAGCTAATCAGCTTAAACTTCTGAGCCGCAAACTGAATTGCGTTTGCGAATGGGCCGTAAAAGTTTCCCAAATGCACACTCAGCCGAGGCCGAGGTAATTGCTCGTGAAGCGACTGTGAAAAATGGCATTTAAATTCGTTGGGCAACTGTTACAGCAACTGCAACTGCCACTGCTACATGTGTCAAAAATTTAAAAAAAAAAAAAAAAAAACAAACCAACATCAAAATAAACAAAAAATGGCAGTCGAAATGCAATTTAGTTTCAACGATATGTTGCATGCATATTCAATGCCACCAAACGGGGCAACCAGACCAAAATTCGTGGCTCGCACGTGTTGCCAGAGCGTAGTACGTTGCAGGTTAACTTAATTTACTTAACTTTTTCGTGAAATGCCAACAGAAAAAAAGTAAAACAAAACAAATACGGAGCAACAATGAAGAAAAAAATCGTTGTACAAATCGCGACGAAATAATTGAATTTTCATTTCCGTTTTATGTGTTTACTTCCGCCGCGTGCTACAGGCTGAACATTTCACAATTTTGACGGCCCTTGGCAACGGGCCTTATAAATGAGGGACAGCTACTTACGCTCTCTGCCTCCGCCTTCCCCCTCGCTATATGTGCCCCAATTTCATTCTGATTTCGACCTATTTGTATACAAAAGCACTCAATTTCTGGCAGGCTTGAAAAACTTTTTAAGTCAATTGTCAAAAAAGTTTTTAACGTCTTTTCGGCAACGGCGGCACCGCCACGCCCACCATTTCTATTGCCGTCGCCGTCGCCTGTTTCCGCCGAAATTGAAATATAATTCGGTAAAGTTTTGCCGTACGTGGCCATAAATCAATGGCAGACAAAGGCGGACAACTGAAATTGATTTAAGCCCCGAAAGTGTTGTGGGCGTGGTCGCCAATCAAATGAGACACTGGCACATAATGTGGTCAGCATCAGGTCAGAGATAGGCTCAGACTTTGGCGTAAATTAAGTGCATAAAGTTTGGTGAAGTGGTTAAGAAATGAGAGTCGACAAACATTACCCTTTGGCAACTAGAGTTTTGTTTACCCAATCTTTTTTACCAGTTGCGTAGGTTTTTCAATTGAAATACTTATATGAGTCGAAGAAAACACACATCAGACTCTTGTAAAATTCCCCTACGACTTAAATCAAGTACTAACGAAACTTTAGGATGAATTCTTATAAAATTCAATTCAACGACGTACTCATACTACTCAAAATACTTGAGAAAGCCCGTGAGAAATACCCATAAGACTTAATTGAGTATAAAGCATTTAACACAAGGTTAATGACATACTCGCAATATCCGATGCTCATAAGATTTATCTAAAACCACCTGCTATTATTACTATTACTCATTAGAATAGTGTGCAAAACTCTAAAGACACTAGACAAACAATCATAAGATTTTAGCAGGCATTTTTATAATGTTCAACTAAAATAGCCTCAATACTCACTAAATACGAATAAAGTACTCATAGTACTCAAGTCAAATACTCATAGTACTCACTCACGGTATCTGGCATCTATAACGAAATGTTATGCTTAGCTATCCGTCTGTTACTCATCTTTCATTTTGATGAGCAACCCGGAGCAGAGTTCATAATATTAGCATAAACTAAAAATATGCAACCTTCAGTTTCTGGTTGTAAAGTTCACAACTATCCATAAAAAAAAGGCAGCCATAGCAATCGCTGAACCGCAAATCGCGGGTTTTATGGCAGGTTCTGTCAGAGTGCCATCTGCTTTTGTCTAAGCACTTGCAATCACATTGGGTTTTTTACAGCATCCTTTTTTTTTTGTGTTTTTGTTTTTTGTAGTATTAAAAACAGTATAAACATGCGCCACGTTGTCTCATCAAATTTCAACCGGGCTGTCCCTTGCCTCTAGTTCCCCGCCGCTGTCCAATCTCTTGTCAGTTGTTTTGTTGTTCTTGGCACATGTCAGAGAATACTCGAACTTCAAACCGTGCTTATTGCTGGTTCATTTTGTGCTCAGTGCGTCACTTGCACATTTAATTAAGTTTACGGCACGCTGCACACGTAAAGGACACGATGGAGCAAGCCAGACGCCTGGCTGCAGGCTGCAGAGGGCGAAAGGACGCTATTAATTAAATTGCTTTATACAGTTAAGTCGCCAAGCCAAAAAGTTTGTGTGTCAACAATTGGAATATTAACGAACCAACTAATGAGACTCCACAAAAGGCGCGAAGCAATCGCTGTCTGTACTGTTTGTCTGCGAATGTATCTCTGTGAGTGTGTGTGCTTGCAACAGAACCTAACTAAAAGGCTTATTAAATGTTTGTTGTTGGCCACTCCACCTGTCGGTTGTAAGATCAAAGGCCCTTCGAAACTCTGCGTTCGCCCACAAATCCTGTCTGACTGCCACAAATCATGCGCTCTCTGACAGACAGCTCGTCCAATTATTGCCCAACTCTGTCTACTTGCCATGTCTACTAATAAATCCGCTCAGAATGGTACTCTGGACCTGCATACTTAGCACTCAGAAACATGGGTCGCTTTAATAAATAGCGACAAAAAGGTTCAAACCAGTAGCTTAAGTGCTGACGCCCTTTGAAGTGTGTTTGGCTAATAAGTTACTCTTGTCTGCGTTGTTCTGTAAGCACTTTGCAAAAGATGTGCAAAACAAAATATATATATAAACCAGAAATTATACTATAAACGGAAATATATTGCTTAATTCATAGGTTTATAGTTGTGGTTGCAGTCGTTTATCATTGGGTTCTCGTTGAAATTTATAAAATTTAAATGTTATTCGTTATTCGCTTATTGGTGAGTCTATTCCTTACTAATTAAACTCGGTAATCGTTGCTAAATTTTATCTTTTACTCGAATTATTATTCTCGATTGTTATTCTCCTCACTTTTACTTGCTACTCGTTCGTTTATTGTACTTGTACTCGTTGTTCGTCTCGGTTCATTTAGGCTTTGTTACTTGACTCTCAGCTACTCGTTACTAGTCAAAAACTCGTCTCGTTGGTATCTGCTGCTCTCGTTCTATACGCCTGTCAAAAGACACTTTCATTTGTGTGTCTATGCTTTATTCATTAATCGCCTCCACCTTTTTATCGTCTAGCTTGTACTTGTTACTTGGTGCTGATTCTATATTCGTTTGATATTTGACTCCTAACTTCACGTTACTTGTTCGTTACTTGTCTCGTTAGTATCTCCTGCTCTTGATGTACACGCCTTTCGTTTTGTCTAGTTATTTTCAGATTTTCGTTGTGTGGTTTCGTTATTTATTGTGCTAAGCAGCCCTCGCATTAAATTGTATTTCTTTGTAGGTCCCTTTTGACTCGTTTCACAGCTACGGCACACATGTAAAGCGAAGGGAAACATATTAAATATTTAAACCGCTTGCCGTACACAAATCCAGCAACCGAATCGACTTATATTAAATACACTCAAACAACAACTGGCAATCGCAGATAAGCAGCGTGTAGCGAGCGAACAGCGAGTAAAGAGCCAGCGGGCATATAATGTGCAAATCCCAGTGCATCGGCAACGGCAGCAGCGGCAGCAGCAGCAGCAGCAGCAGCAGCAGCTGAAGGAGCAACTGGCGGGAGGCGGAGCTGGAGCTTCAATTCCAATTCCAATGGCAGTGGCAAAGTTTGAGTTCCCCTGCCAATCGTTTGGCATTTACATTTAAGCTGATAAGCAAAGTGCTTCCGCCTCCAACCAGTTGTCACTTGCGCTTAGCTCACCTGGCTGACGATTCAGCTGTGCCTCGCCAGAGCGTCAAAAAATGCGAGCATGTCGCAAGTTTATGAAAACGCAAGCGTTGAAATTTACATTTGAGCCACGCACTTTACATTATTAATGCCAGACACTAAAGGTGGCGCAAAAACAAAAAAATTAGTTGCCAACGGATGTGGCAGCCATATAAGTTATGCAGACATCTTAGTGTGTGTGTATGTTAGTGTGTAAGTGTGTGTGTGTGTGTGTGTGTGTTTGTTGTGAATTCGTCAGCCATTTGGCAAATGTATCGCATTTCGTTTTGTGTGTTTGCACTTTTGCGCATCGCTGGGAATTTTCCAATTTTTGCTGCTAATATTTATTAATCAAGTAATAGCAACAGACACACACACCCCCTCTCTCTCACACACACACACACTCTCTCTCACACACACACACATACAGACAGAGAGTGAGAGTGCGCTTATGAATATATGAGTGGGGCACTTGACTTTTTGTTGTTGATTTTTTGCACAAAAATTGATTGGAAATTTATAAGCTAAAGTTTTCACAGCATTTTCTTGTTTTATTTTTTGGGCACACCAAAAAACAAAATCAAATAACAAAGTTTTTTTTGGCTTTGTTGCTGCTGATTTTTTTTTTTGTATTGGCTGCCATTCGCAGCACTTGAAAAGGTCACCACATGTGTGTGTGTGTGTGCGTGTGTGCGTGTTTGGCTATTGACTTTTCTCTATGTCCAGCCATATGCTGAATTACAAGTGGAAACTTTAACGTGCCCCCAAAAAAACTTGAACTGGATTTACATAAAAAAATCATTTGATATACTCTGTACATATATACGTATGTATATATATATACATATACATTCATATTTGTATAGTTGCCAGAGCAGGCTTTGACGTAACTAAAGCTGTCTGTCAAAGTGAAGCTGAATAAGCAAAAACTAAAACAAATCAATCTACGTTCAAGCCTCGTAACGTGCACATCACAAAAGTAAGTTTCATAAAATATAAAAATACATTTTTATATTGAAATTCAAATAGAAGATGAAGGGAAAAAATGCATTGAAAAGTTTTGCGTATAATCGGAATTTGTGCTCGTTATTTCGTTTTATTGTAAGCACAGGCTGAGTTATTTTTAAAAATTTACTAATATAAAAGTTTTCTCTCATATATTTTCAGCTCTTTTTTCCTGAATTCATGCGAAGCCTTTAACTACTGCAGAAATACCCAACGACAAGCTGCAACCATGATGAAGCTATTGGCTCACATTTTAATCTTGATCTGCTGTAAGTTTGCTCAGTTTTAATATTGAAATACCAACAACTCTATTGGGCGCAAACATGCATCATAGATGGCTGCCTGTTGCTGCCACAGCCCACGCACACTTTGCGCATCAAGCGCTCCGATGGCCTGGCCAATGCCACAAGCAGCAACAGCAACAGCAACAACTTGAAAGCCAACCAGGCGAATTCGGTGTTGCCTACTCTCGCCAAGGCTTTGGGCACTGCAAAGCTTGTTGATGCCGATAAGCCTCAAGGGAAGATTGCTGGCCCAGCCGAAGCTGCAGTTGTCACAGCCACAAATGCCGCCGGAACCACAGCAGCAGCAGCAGAAGCAGCTGCAGCAGCTGGTGTCGCCACAGCAGCGACTGCTGTCGGAGCAGGGTTTGCTGAGCCTGTTAAGAAACTGGAGCAGCTGGATGAAGCTCAGGACAATGAATTGGCCGCCCGCATGCATCGCGGTAAGCGTCGCATGTCGCTCATCGACGAATCGCTGTTGCCCAAGACGTTGCACCATGGTCGCCACCATGCCACAGCAGGTGGCGTTGGTGGTGCCAATGCCGCCGTCGCAAACGCCGCCGCAGCAGCCGCAGCCGCAGCGCCACCCTTTGTATACTACAACAAGATGGTATCGCCGGATGGCAAACAGGAGCTTAAGGAATTTCAGCTGATGTCGCCCAATATGGTCATAGAGAGTGTGCAGCATGATATGAACTATGGACCCGACGCCGACATGGGCGGCGGTGTGTTGCTTTTGAATGCTGACAACAATCTGAACGGGCGTATTCGCACCATGACCAAGCCAAAGCATCATCACAAGCACAAATCTCTGGCATTGCCGCCCTTTCTGTTCCTGCTGCAGCAGATGCTGCAGCCGAACATGAATCTGGATCTGGAGACGATGCCGCAGACGCAACGCAATCGCTTGGAGGCGCCGCTTTATCAGTTCCTCGACAGCGCCGTGGACAATGCGTTGCGCAACAATCACGAGGTCTTCGAGCACCTCGTTGCCGATCATGAGCTCGACCTGAGCGATAAAGATAAAGAGAAGGATAAAGACAGGGACACCCTTGAATTGAAATCGGACAAGCCCAAGGAGGCTATAGAGGTGGCAACAAATCGCAAGGAAGATGAACTAGTTGTTAGCTGTCCCATACACCATGAGCACCATGCCAACAATAATGGCGAAATGGTTGACGACGATGTTGTCCTGGTCAATGAGTGCCATATCGTTTAGGGACAATCATCACACAACAGCAGGGACGGTAGTCAAGCATTGAGGGCATTTTTAACGTAGTTATCTGCGATTTTCATATTTGGCTTGTTCGAAAGCAAAACAAAATTTTTAGGTAGGTTTAATTTCAGTTTCATTTTTAGAGTTGCTTAACCAGTGTTTCTCAAATTGTTTAGAGTTTGTTTTTGGGTTCGACGTTCCACACAGAATGATAAAAAAAAATCGTTGCCAAGTTCTCACTAAAATGTAAAGCGGGCTTAAATTGTACAAAATAAAAATACCGTTGTGGCTATAGTTAATCGTTAGTACTCGGTTTACTTATGTCGCATGTGGTCGTGACTCGTTCGTACTCGCAATCTGCGCTCTTTACTCGTTTATACTCGAAGGTACTCCTTATCCGTTGGTTCTTTATTAGCAGCAATTAAGTTTATTTATTTATTTATTTATTTATTTAAGGTCGACAAAACGAGTGTCTTCCTCATTATTCCGTAGATTATACATACAATAGATAATAGAATTATATGCTAAAAGCCTAGTTAGATAACATAGTTCTCTAAATAGCATCACCGACCGATGGAGGTGTTTTAGTTGCCAGTCCGGCCAGCTGTGCCCCTTTTCACAGCTAAATTTGTCAGTGACGCTATTAGAGCCTACATCTAATCAGAAGGGTGTAAGTAGGAAAAAAGTGTTCTTAAGTAAAATTAAAAATAATCTTAGTTTGCTATATTAATTAATAAAATACAATAAATAGGAAAAAAGAAAGTAAGGAGAGTAATGTTAATAAAGTAAAGAAATGGAGGCAAGATATATAGAGTGTTAAGTAGATGGGACAGAGAGAAAAGTAATGGGAAATCACCGACCCGGTGGGGGAAATTTATAGCCTGTCCGGCAAGCTATGCCCCTGCTCATAGCTGGGAATGGTCAGTGACTTCCCGAAGGTATCCTGAAAGCAACGATTTTATTACGGGGAGAGAAAGTTCGGTAGAGAAAACGTGATGCAAACTATTATAATTTTTACATAGCACGCGAAAAGGATTGTGCATAGCGTAGTCTGTTGTGCACGTAGACAGGAATAAGGGGCGGTAATTTCTGGTTGGTCTAGACGGAACAGAGAATTGAAGACGCCCTAGCAGAAAAGGAGAATCTATATCGCCAATAATCAACTTATGTAGAAGGACAACACCGAGAATTGTCCTACGGTTGGTTAACGACGGAAGGTTAAGAAGAAGCAGCCTGCTGGAGTAGGATGGCAACCGAAGATTAGGGTCCCAATTTAAACCTCGTAAGGCAAAAAGCAGAAATTGCTTCTGAACAGATTCAATACGATCCTGGCTATTGTTATACTGCGGAGACCAGATGCAAGAGCAGTATTCAAGGATAGGGCGAACAAGAGAGATGTACAGAAGTTTCGTTATAAAAGGATCGTTAAACTCTTTAGACCATCGTTTAATGAATCCAAGTACACCTTTTGCCTCATTAACGATGGTATCTATGTGAAGATTGAAACAGAGCTTAGAATCAAATAGAACGCCTAGATCCTTAACTGTTAGTATACGTTGTAAAGGGGTATTGTCGATTGTATAACTGACAAGATAAGGTGTAGTACGATTAAAGGTCATAAACATACACTTTGAACAATTCAGATGCAATTGATTGGCCGAACACCAAAGTTGCATAGCGTTCAAACGTCTTGTAGACGAGAATGATGTAGGGGATTAGTGTATGATAGAATAAGTTTCACATCGTCCGCATACATGAGTACACGGGCATGTGATATAACAGAGGGGAGATATTTATAAAAAGAGTAAAGAGTAAAGGTCCAAGATGACTACCTTGAGGAACACCAGAAGTAACGTGAACTTGTTTAGAGGTAGTCAGCCTCAGCATTACTCTTTGGGTCCTACCTTTTAAATAAGAATTAATCCAAAGCAAAAGAGACGGAGGGAAACCTATTCGGTCAAGTTTAAAAAGTAAAATGTCATGGTGCACAGAGTCAAACGCTTTACTGAAGTCAGTATAAATGACATCAGTTTGCATTTTCGAAAGAAAAGCATCGTTTACCAAGGAAGTAAACTCAAGCAGATTGGTCGTAGTTGACCGATTCTTTACGAATCCATGTTGAACAGGGGAAACAACTGATTTGCAGAAATGCTGCAAATTCGAAGTGATTATTTTTTCAAATAATTTAGGAATAGCGGACAGTTTTGCAATGCCCCTGTAATTTTGTATATCAGACTTTCCACCTTTCTTGTGGAGAGGAATGATATAAGATTCTTTCCAAAGAGATGGAAAGACACAAGATTCAAGAGATAGATTAAAAAGCTTTTGCAATGGGTAAAGAAGGGAAGAACTACACTCCTTGAGTAGACAACTAGGAATATTATCAGGCCCAGGAGAGTAAGAAGTTCTTACTAATAATAAAATATATTGCTAATTAAAGCGTTCGTTTTAATATATTTTCAATTCTTTGAAAATGTTTCTAGAATTCAAGACATTTAATCGGAATTACCTTCAAAATTTCCAATAAAAGTCGATTTGGCGAAAACTGATATGCTGCGTCTGCCAAATAAGGTATGCTGCCAAACAAGCAAATAAATTGGGTACGCACATACAAACAGGAGCTCATGGGCTCTAGTGTGTGTGCCTGAGGATAAAGTTTTGCCTGGTGTTGGCTGCTAAATGCTGAAAGCTGCTAATTTCTTATACAATAAAACTAATGTAAATTGCCACTTGCCATTCGGCACGCATTAGTATGTGTTAGCTGTGTGTGTGTGTGCGAGTGCGTGCGTACATGGACATTAAATGGAGCACATAATGTGCTGAAAGTCAGAAGAGCATTGAAAGACAAGCCCCAGCCAAACCGAATGCCAAGCGAATGTCATGGGTGCTTTAGCTACAGCATAAATACAAATTTGCTTTACAAATGCACGTCAGCAAGCGTGTATGTGTGTGTGAGTGAGTGAGTGAGTATGTGTGTGCGTGTGCTTGAGTTGATGTGTGAATGTTGCCTTAAGTGTACATTCAATGTACATAAGTGCATACAAATACACTAGGGTAAGCCATTATATATAAGCTTATATAATAGGGAAACGTGTGCGTGTGTGCCGCTAGAGCAGAAAAGTGCAACGCAGCATTCGTAAATTGCGTAGCTGCTCTGGCATTGTCCCTGGGGTGTTAACTGGAGTGTAAATGTGAATGTATGTGCAAGTTTGCGTGGCAACCCATTTCGAGTCAGGACACACGCCCCCGCAGCCGCCTCCTAATCCTAAGTCAACTGTTGGCCAAACACGAGCATTGGCCAAGGTATATATACATATAAATCTATATATTTATTTGCTCGTATATTTATTTACAATTGTAAATACTAAATGCAGTTGACAGCTAACGCGACACATTGGCTTTGGCAGCAAACGGGAACTACCACAGTTCCCGCTGGGCTCGCCACTCGGGGGGCAACTTTCAATGCTGCTTAAAGAGCTGGTTTTTCAGCAAGCGAAAGGGTCGGTCGGGTTGGCGGATATAACAAGTGCATTAGCCGGCTAGCTAGAAAATACATGGCTTATGATTTCAATGACAGCCATAAGCATTAGCAGAGATAATGCATAGAGAGCTGGTCCATTCCCAAAGAAATACCAAAATGCGAACTCTTCAAATTACCACAAACAATTTTTATATAATGTGATTAAATTCGCTTTTGAGTGGGGATGACAACAAAATAATTTGGTACACAACCATAAACTGAAACGCAGACAAACGAATCGACTTTGGCTGTTTTGTTAATCTTTTTGTTGGCTGCTTTCAAATTTATGGCTCATAATGAGGAAGCGACCAAGTGTAGGGATGGGCATGGGCAGGGGTGAATGGCCCCATAAGCAGGCCATCAGTGAAAAGCGTTGCCAGGGCTTCTATTGACATTTGCTTAAGTTGCTGCTGTTCCTGTTACTGTTATGGCTGCCATTTGGCAGCTTGTAATTATGTTTGCCACAAGTTGTTGCCAAAAAGTTATTATCTAGATTTCATAGTCAAAAGCCATGACGGCGACGGCAGCGGCGGCGGCAGCATCAAATTCAATTGAACTGTTGAGTCAGCACAGCCCGCCAGCTCTCTCTTAACTATTGAAAACATTCAGAAAGTCAGCGCCACGTTTGTCCTTTAAGTCCATTGAAGCTAATTTGCAATAGCATCGCGAGAAAAGTTTTCGAATTTAACTGCCAAGCATCAACAAAATGGCTTAATAAAGAGCAAAAGATTTGTAAGCTTTAAGAACCCAAATTGTCGCAAGTTAAACCAAGAAAATTTTGATAATATGCATAAAAATTGTTGCAGAATAGTTGTGTAGCATAAATAACGATTTAGTCTAGGCATGTGCTCAGAAAACTTACCGTTCTGTTGCTTGCTGCCACATGAAAAACTCACTGCTTTGGCAGCGGAAATTGCAGATTCTGAAGTTGCAGTTGCAACATAAGGCGCCAGCCTGCGAAAATAGAAGAAAATATTTCATAGACTTGAAAAAATAGTATATATATGTACATAACACTAAATCAATAACAAATGCTGGCTGCTGTAAAGGAAGTTGCTGAGAAAAAAATAACAATAAATTTTCTACATAGCCCGCTCGGTTCATCGAGAAGCTATATACACTGCCATAGGTTAAATCGGTATGGCGCTGCAAAGTGCTTACAGTAGCTGTTTTTTTATACCCTGAACCCATTAAAAATGGGTAAAAGGGGTATTATGTTTTTGTGCAAAAACCAAATGTATGTAACAGGCAAAAGGAAGCATCTCCGACCCCATAAAGTATATATATTCTTGATCAGCATTAAAAGCCGAGTCGATCTAGACATGTCCGTCTGTCTGTCCGTCCGTCCGTCCGTCCGTCCGTCCGTCCGTCCGTCCGTCCGTCCGTCCGTATGTATGAACGCAAGGATCTCAGAACCTATAAGAGCTAGGGACTTGAAATTAGATGTAGGTGCTCCTAGTTCCTACGCAGATCGAGTTTGTTTCCGATAATCGATAACTTGCCCCGTTTCCAAGTAATCGATAAAAATGTATATCGATATCCTGTTTTTTAAGCAATTTTGGTAAATAATAAGAGCTAGAGTCACCAAACTTGACATGTTGCTTCTAGAATAGTATATATATATCGATTATCTTTCATTTTATACCTATCGCCAACTTCCCGCTACTCTCTATCTATAAGCGCGCGCTGCATTTGGTGATGGAATAAGAGGGTTCAGGGTATCCCCTAGTCG
This sequence comes from Drosophila ezoana, assembly GCA_035045725.1. Classification (NCBI taxonomy): domain Eukaryota; kingdom Metazoa; phylum Arthropoda; class Insecta; order Diptera; family Drosophilidae; genus Drosophila; species Drosophila ezoana. The sequence goes on from JAWNOU010000052.1 coordinate 6,130,620, forward strand.
GGAGCTCCCGACTAGAACTTCTTACTTGTTTTTCATTGCTTTAACGGCTGTCATACACGGCGTATGCGTCATCTGACAGCAGAATTATGCAAATTCTGGCGCATCAGCTTCAAACGCAGGCCACGCACACATTCAGGCGACACATGACAGCTGCAAAAATAAGCAACACCAACAAAAAGCGAATGTTGTTTATTTTGCTTGGCAGCTGACAGCCAAAAAATCAAAAGCATTGCAACGCTGACACTCGGAAATCAATAGCAAATCAACACCAGCAGCTGCAGAGGCAGCAGAAGCAGCAGCAGCAGCGATTTGGTTGCACATCAAAGTGGCTTTAAATGCGGCAGAGATCCATTTCGATTGTCAACAACAGAGGCGTTGGGGCATGCTACAAATTTATGTTGCACCCGTTCGAGTGTTGCGGCTTTTAATTGAGTCATACCAGTTGCTCGAGATTGCTGTTGTTTCTCTTGTTGTCCAAGTCCACATTTATTTGCCACGCGTTGTTGCAAAGACCGCTTCTGACTGGGGAATGTACTGAAACGTGGTTGGTGAGGGGTTCTATATGAATGCATCGTGTTGCGTGCAACTTTTACAAGTGAAAACTTTGCTGTCAGAGATACTTTATGTGCAAATTTTTGGTTGGGCAAGATACACAATGCAACTACAATGGCAACAAGCACACACGCACACACACGCACACACGCATACACGCACACAATTGGTCAGCAGTTTGCTGGTGTTGCGGCTGTCAGTTGCCAAGTCATTTGCATGCACACACAGCACAAATACAAATACCAACGGGGCATGCAACACAAACAACTACAACAGAAACAAAGAAAGTCCGGGCGAGAGAGAGAGAGAGTGAAGCGTAGGAGAGAACTACAAAAATGCCTTCGCTTGCAACTTGAAAGCAACTGCAACAACAAATTTGACCGCCTGTTAGCATATAAATCACGTTGTAAAAGATAAATTGAAAGCTGTTGTGGCTACTGCCGTCAACCTCCCCCCATCTCCGTTCTAACCCTACCCTTACGCCCAACCTATGCCCGTTCTCTTTCTCTGTATCATGCAGCTAATGCAATTAACATACGCACTAGCAATGCAAATGGCAAATACTACCATGAGAGCTACATTGACAAATTTCAGGGCACATTTTCAAGCTGACCCTTGCACTCCGCAGACAAGTAAATAATAAACACTGCTAAGCAATATAAATTACAGTTAAGCAGCTTAGAGCAGCGCATTCATGAGATACGCGCATCCACAAGATACATTGGTTATACATGAGATTTCTAATTGTTGTTAATCTGATTTTGGGAATGAAGGAGTTGAAGAAAATGTATGCATCTATGAATTTAATAATTCATCTATCTTTCTTTCTCTCTCTCTATATCTATATATATATTTATTTATGTATCTCTCTTTCTCTCTCTCTCTTCCACTCTCTAAGTATTACAACAGTGTTTATCTATCTGTATCTATATCTATATCTGTTTTCTATAACAACGTTTGTATATATTTTGCTGTACAAACATCTTAGAGTTTATCATTTATCAGTTTAGCAAAGCTACTGAATGGCTAGCTTCTTATTTGCATGTCCGAAGCAACAGCTCGAAACTTAAGACTTACAATGCCTGCTGTAGTAATTGATTGTCTCCATCTCTGCTCCCGCCGTCCCTCTTTCTCTCCCCCACTCGCTCTCTCTCTCTCTCTCTCTCTCTACCTTTCTTGCTTTAACAAGGCCAATCTTCGTTTGCCCCACATTTAAATGCGCAACTTGTTTTTGTAGTTGATATAAACAGATTCACTTGGACCCTCTGATGGCAGCTTGTTTATGGGTATTGTTCATTAGATCTGATTATTGTTAATATTTGAACAATGAGTGTTTAGCACTTGGGTGCAACCCCTTTTGACTTTTGTCAGTCGTTGGCATTATCAGATTTAATTAGCTTTTATGCACCACTTTCTCTGTTTCCATCTAAACGCTTCTTCTCTCGATTGAATGCCAGGTGGCCGGATTTTCACGTGGCCAGTCTATTACTTAGCCAGCTCCATCACAACTTGTAACTTGTCGGCAATAACAAGGCATCAGATAAGTCACAGGGACAATAAGCCCGATTAGCAGCCAGTGCACCCACAACTTATGCAATGAAACAAAATATCCGGCTTGTGCTTCCTGCTTGCATTTGCACAATAAAAAAAATCATTTAATAGTCGCATGCAGTTTTAAGGCAAGGAGGATTCACTTTATGCCTTGCATAGTGTTGAAATCGTTAGGCGGTTATTTAAGCTGGAGCTAGCTGAGAAGGATAAACTCTTAAACTTAAGAGCTTGCTGGGGAGATCCTTAAATAACACAGGCTTAGTCGAGCTTTAGCTTTAAGTAAATTCTTAGACTTAAGCGCTTTGACATGCACATTTATGTGCTCTTAAACCTGTTCTTATAGATGATTGTAAAATAGTGTTGAAAAGCGAATGAAATGCTTTAGCAATTGGAGAGGAATGTCAAGACACAAGGGTGTAGTTTCCTACCTCAAGGGGAGACTTAGGAATAGGCTCTACAGTTCATACCGAGCCAAGCCTGCAGCTCGAAAATCGAGTTCACAATAGTGCTTGACGCTCAGGCTGAAACAGACTTGACAGACTTGATCTAGATAGAGAAAACCACAGCACAGTAGAAATCTATAAAAGACACGACTTACTGGCTACATTGCGAAGAGACTATCGGCTGCATGAGAATACAGAAGTCGTCTCCGCTAGACTAAGCTGGCGGGGTATCAGGAGCTATCAATCCGTAACACGTTTGATAACCCTGCTGACAGCAATGCCATCAGTTCCAGGATGGTGTGTGGTTGGATATGCAGCTATAGTACATTTATGTTTTACTCTGGATATCATCGTGGCGTACTTTAAAATTCTATATACAATTCCTAAAACTTGCTTGCTAAATTGGCATAACATCATGAAAAGGTACAAAGAAATCCTTTTTGTAATGCTTATCTAGAGTATTCATGATGTAAATGTATTTGACTTTAAAATCTATCTTTTATCATTATTTATACAACTATAAAATAACTTTGGCTATTGAGAGTTTATTTAAGTGAACGCTTATCTATTGCTGCAAAAATGAGTGCATTTTAAACTGGCCAACATGTTCGTTCCTCCATCTACTCAACCAGGCACTAACGAGGTCTGTTATAGTATATGTACTATATACTGGCCAACCTTATGCTTTAGAGAAAATGTTAAAAAAGAGTTTAACCTTTCCCAGCCGGCAGCCGTTTAGCCAACCGCACATCAGTTCGGGGCCAGCTGCTGGCGCTTGCCAGAACTTGGCTTCTAACTTTTAGCGAGCGCTAAGTGCATTTTAATTTGTCTTTCATACTTAAGGGCGCTGCAACTCGTCGTGAACCTGGCTGTCGCTGCGGCAAATTACAACAAATTAAACTTGAGGGGCCTGGAACAGGTGATTATGTTCTGTGTTAGCCGGAAAGCCGCAAGCCAAGTGAGTGCTGCACTTCACTCTGTGGCCAAATGCAATCATGTTGACGTCCATTATGGGGTGGCATAATTTAATATAAGACACTTCCCTGTTCATATTCACAAATTAATCGATCTTAATTGACAGCTGTCTCAGTTTTAATGTAATATAATTATTATTCCTTGACTCGGAAATTCAATTTGTAAATTTTGTTTACTTTGGCAACTCATAAGACGATTGCATTTTGTAATTGCGCCAATTACGAGCAGCTTGTTCAAAGAAAATGACCAACAGAGAAAGATTGGGAGAGAAAACAGAGAGAGAGAGAGAGGAGCGAAAAAGTTGAGAATTACAAGTGCATAATTATGAATTTGTTATTGCTCATTAGCCCAATGGCCAGAGTGGAAGCCAACCAAGAGGACAGCTCTCAATTAGACAGTGAGTGCCAAAAATAGACGTACAGTGGAACGAAGACGCTGCCAAATTTAGTTTACCTAAATATATTATCTGTATTAAATATAGTTTTAGCTCTAACTTCTAAAAATTTAATTAAATGCTTAGTTTTGTTTATCCCACATGGAGTGCCATTTATGTCCTGGTTAAAACTCTCACATTGTTTTATTTATTTAAGGCTAAGCAAACATATTTTTATGTAAATTTCCAACGTAACGAATAAAGAAAGCCACAAATTTGTCAAAATTTAAACTATTTGGAAATTTGTGATGTGCTTCTCATTTGTTTTGTTGTCTGTTGATGCCTTTTTCGTGGGTGTGGTCGGTAAATGTTATTGTATTATGCATTTTTCTTAAGTTTATTGTTAACGCATTTGACTTCAGTTGGCGTTGGCATTGCCATTTTCTCTTTCGTTTCGTTTTGTTTTTTTTTTTTCTTTATTCTTTATATTTTTTGTTGATGTTGTCCTGGCTGCCATTGTTCCATTTTGTTTGAAAAATGCCAAGAATACATAGCCGGAAACGGACATTTGCATATATTGCGGTTGTGCTTTCTGCTCGCTTGGCATTCCAATGTGACTATGTATACCCTATGAGAAGTTGTGTTGTTTTGAGTGCATGATATACTTTCGTTATTTTGATAGTTTATATATATTTGAGATTTTTTAAAGTAATCGAAGCCCTGAGAACTTGGGTCCAGTTAAAGTAATGAAAGATCTGGCTTGCAAAGGGTAACATCCAAATGATTTCCTACTTTCTAACACAATTATGCAAGAGTTAATCAACAAATCTTTACGCAGGGTATCTTTTTGTCAAGCACTTTTATCTGTAGAAGCTTACAGTTGTAGTACCCGCATTTCCATAGCTTTGACTGTTGTTGCCTTCAGTGGCTGCCCAATAGATTCTAGCTGGCAGATTTGTTGCTATGTTTGCCCAACTGGTATGGTCAGGACTTCTCTGTTAGCATTTGCCGCCGCAGGCGCGTTGCTGGCAAAAACTATTTGAAATGCTGTCTTTCATTTCTTGTCAGCAGTTTTGGCGATAGCTTATCGCCAAAGTTGTTGAGCGTTTGTGGCAAGTGGACAACAGATGCAGTTGCAGCTGCTCTGCATAAGCTGCAACAATATTTGGCTATCATCACCAATCCAGCAGAAAAATCAACTGGTTTTTGCTGGTGCGTCCAATGCCGAATACCTCGTCATGGCAAGAGGCTTTACAGCTGCCCAAAAAAACGGCCAAATGGCCAAATCGTCTCGATAGTTGCCGAAATAAGAAGGATTTCGGGTTTTTAGATGACCCCGCTTCATTGCCAATCGATTGGGCTAGCTCCTTGCGAGCCAAACGCGTCAAATTCTGGAATGTCTGCAAGGCTCGTGCTTTTGGAAAAGGATACTTTTTTGATACCCAAAACTTAACCAACTGCCAGAGGAACTCGAAAACTCATGCCTTTATGAATCAGGATTCGACCAAAAACTATTAACGTGGCCATTTTTATGGAAAGCCTGATTTCCTTTGCCCAAGTAAGTACTTGTCCCTATCAATTAAGTTTAAACTATTTGTCATACCTTTTTTTTAAGCTAACCCGCTGGGCATGTGCAGGGCCTATCCCAACAAAGCAGGCAACTGATAAGCGACTGATAACAGCGCTCACGACAAGCACGCTCTTCGCATTCGAACTAAGAGCGCAACTCTCCAAAATGAGCGAGGTAGAGAGAGCGCGTCGAGCGTGAGGCGAAGGCATAGCAGCTGCGACGCTGGCAGCGCAGGCAACGTCGATTTGCACTAGGCACTAACTTGGCTAACGAAATGTGTCTTCGGGCGCAGCACGAGCCAAAGACGACGACAACGCTGAGGACGACGCTGAGGACGAGGATGTCGGCGTCGCTGCTGCTGCTGCTTGCGTATGCGCTGCGGCGTGGTCAGTGCTGTTGCTGCCACTGCGACTGCGACGCCCGCTGAGGCAGCGCGTTTTTGGGTGCGCTGCCGACGCTTGCTGCTGATAAACAGTTTTCGTTTATCATCAGTTTGTCGATGGCAACGCGCGCAACTGGACGTTCTTTCGCTTTCACCGAGACATTTCACGTGTGGGCCCCAAACAAGAATTTCACTTCATATATTCTACATGTGTGTGCGTCTTAGACTGTGTGTGTGTTGTAGGGGCAAACTTTAAACGGTGTTATCAGTGCTGCAAGTGTTGAATGAGTCGCATTGTCAATTGTTCCGGCTACAAATTATTGATGCGAAATTCGCCAATCATAAAAATCAAAAACCTCAAAAATACTTGTATGATTTTGTGGCATGTTCAGCGCGGCAGTTAATAAAGGGACAACAAACCAGTCTGCAAAATGTGAGTAGTAAATAGAAATAGAAGAGGCTTAGCATGTAAACATTTTAATTAATTACAAAATTAAACTAAATTGCAATATTTGAAAAGAATAACAGTTAACATCAATAGAATATTGGTTCAGAAAATAAATCGAAATTCCGACGAAAATAAATAATAACAAAAAGAAAATATAATAAAATGCTGAACATAGAAAATCTATAAAATATATTTATTACACTAGCAAAAAAAATAAGAAATTTAGAAACAATTGAAAATGAATTTCTAACGAAAAACTTTTAAGTTCAAGCAAACAAAATATATTGCTTTGATAATAATAAAAAAAATAAGTTTAAGAGGATTGTGCAAATAGTAGAAATCTTAGAATTTATGCACAATCAACTGAAATTGCATTTGAATGCTGAGAGAAAAAGCTGAAACTTGCCCAGCTCGTTAGGATTTCCCAGAAAATTTGGTAATTGAAAAACAGTTCATGGAACTCGCAGCTATGAATTTCTAATTGCCAAAATGCCAGAACATAAATTACAACAACAAAAAAATATCAAAGTAAAATGTGTAGCGAAAATGTAGCTAAATAAAAGTATGCAAACGTATTTTTTACAAATTCTTTTTTGCTGAAACAAAACAAGCTCTAAAACGTATTTGGGGCATATATAGCGAGGGAGGGAGGGGGGCGCGGCTGGCGAGGCGCTGAAAAGTGCAAAGGCAGCGCAAAAGCGCACAAAAGCCGAATGCGACTTGAAAAGTCGAAAATTATGTAAATGCAAAACATTTTTTATGCATGTTAACAATTTTTTGCGCCATTATGCGCCATCAAGTATGCAAAGATATGTTGCTCAGGCCCAGCACAGCCGGCAAAGCCAGCAGACCGTGCCCCAGTCATCCAGCCAGCCAGTCAGCCAGTCAGTCAGCCAGTCAGTCACCTGACATGCCAGAAATCGTGTACAACGCGAGATTGTTCAGATTTATGCGCCGCGCTGTCAGCTGCTGGTTGCTGGCAAATCAGTTTTGTCATTTGCCTAAAAGTCAAAGTTACACTCCCATTCCCATTCCCAGTCAGAGTCAGAGTCAGAGTTAGCCCTAGAGTTGGAGCTGGAGCCGTAATCGCATTTGCTTGGGTTGTCACTTTAATTAAATTTAATATGCTACAGCCTTTTAGAAACGTTGTCTTGCCTTCCATTTGGCAGTCAAGCGTGCAATATTTAACTTTCGAGTTTTGCATTCAATTCACGCACACAAAACTTGGCCTCTTGTCTACATGGCTACAACTTTGACAGAGCGACATACATACACACACACGCACACAAGCACAGGCATTTGGCACACACACACACACACACACACACACACACACACACACACACACTCTCGCACACATGATGTGAAGGCTGACTTATGCATAGACAAAGTGCCACGTTTTTATTGTAATACGAAAATCCCTGGCATGCTTTTAGTAGACAAAATATGCGCCTTTTCGGCGCTAAATCGCCAACTGCCCCTCCAAGTCCGATATATACACTATGTATACATACGTATATATATATATATCGCTCGCAGCTGGCGACATTTGTTACTTTTATTTACGCACAAGCCAACGAAATTGCGCTGGGCAAACGCAGGCAGCAAATAAGATTAACGCACGCTGCCGCTTGAGCTGAAAGTAGTGAGCGCCATAAAACTTATGCCAACAGCAGCCCAGATCGACCAGAGACACACACGCACACAAACCAGAACGCGTATCCCAAAGTCACACATAGACGAACGGAGCTTCGGTGCTGCCGGCGGTGCCGGAGGTGCTACCCATTCATCATCAAGTGGCGTCTCCAGTCACGAGTTGTGCCCCCGCCCAAAACGTGCAACTTTCTCGCATATTATGCTGCTGCAAACAATGTTCTAAAAAACTTTCCACGCCATGTCATTTGCTCGAGCTGAGCATAATGCACGCTCGCCCTAACTCTCCAGCTCTCTCTCCCTGGGTGTTGCTTGAATATAATTTAGGGTTTAAACATTTTTATTGCCTACCTTTGGGCGCCCGCCTAGGGCTTGCGGTTTATGGCCTAGACCTGGCCTCCATGTCAGCTGCGTTTTATGTGCAGCCGCTCGTTAAACCATTGCAGTTAACCGACGTGTTGCGGCATTATTCTAAAATTCACACAATTAACCTACACACGTGGACAACAGTGCGTATACGCAATATCACGCATACGCAGCGTGGTTGTAAAATACAAGAATTTAAGTTGTGCAGAATTTTTAAACAACATTTCCTTTTCCTTAAGTAAAAGTTCTTAAATTGTGCTCCGTATATTTCAATTACGCGCTTATTTTATGCTTTAATCAACTTGATGAATGTGCAGAGGCTGATGAGGCACAGTCTGCTGGGCAAATATGTGCCATGTGAAATTTGGGGCTTTTTGGCGAGACGTGCTGTGAAATTTGTGTCTTTGAAAATAGGTAGCAAGTAATATTAAATTAAAGCATTCGCGTGGCTCAAACTTTTAAGCAGCTTAAATATTAATTAATTTGTGTAAAGCAAAAAGTTTGAAGTTTAAAGCTACCAAAAATACTGCACGAAAAATAAAATAAACTAGCTGCCAAGCCTAGTCTCGACTTGGCTCCATTAACATTTCATTTCAATTCTAGCTACTTTAATGTGGCCAGCAAATAAATTACAATGAAATTTCCGCAAAGGAAAACGAAAACGAAAACTCAGCGGCCGACGCAGCAAAGTTGTATATTTGCCTTTTAAAGAAATTATTAAATATTGTATAATAAAAGCAAGAGGGAGCAGACCATTAACCTGCACAGCCAGTAGCCGAAAATGTTTAGTCGTAAACATATTAAAAGCTACTTTGCATAAACTTGGCCCACGCGCCCAGTCCAAGTCGCATCGAACAGTCCAACCTCTGTATCAAGGACAAATGCCCATTTGCGATTTATTGAAAAAGGGAAAAATGTTAAGAAAAAAAAATTAAAATGAAAACCGAAGGCAGGGCAAACAGCAAAAAAAAACCCATAAAATAAATGCGAGGGGTGACGACGAGTGACGACGGGTGACGACGAATGACGGGCGGCTGACATGGCGCTGTCCTCTGCACCCACACCCCATGCCAAAGGGACTGTGAATGGCCGCCGCGTGGCCGTCTTTATTAGGCAGGCCAAGCCGACTGGTTAAAAGGCTTCATTAAAAACACATTTCGTGCATAAACGTGGACGCCGCCGTCGACTTCATTCGAGTGCAGCAAAATATAAAAAATGCCAGAACGCAAAAAAAAAAAATAAAATAACACAGAAAATGTAAAAAAGAAAAGCAGCTGAAACAAGCAGGAAAATAGGCAGCAAGCAACGCAATAAAAACAAACTGTGATATTATTTGCATTTGAAAAGCGCCTGTCAGCGCAGGATATTGCTAAGCAGTGCGAGCGAGATAGCACATTAGGCTCTATCTCTTTTCAGGCAACGAACTGGGCCACGCTGGCGATGAGTGCGTGAGCAGCAGACGCTAGTCACGATTTGTTAAAAACAACATTTTCAATAACGATGCGATGCGAGAAATACTTTTTATTGCCCTTTTTGACATATCTACCTTTGTTGTTATTGTAATGCAAAATCTTTAACCGTGCACTTTTTATAAAAACTATCATTTTATTGTAAATCTATAATATGTGTGCCTTAGTTGAGTATTTCTACCAAATGTTAGCATTCTGTAGCTTTGCTGTTAATGTCCAAGCTGTAGCTAACTCGAAAAATGTTATTTATTGTTAATAAACTGTTATATAAAACCCGGTCCAGATATCTAGAAAAGGTAGATAAATCTTAGTCAAAGACATAACAGAGCTCAAGAGCTTCATATTAACAGCTTAATCTTCTAATGTAACTTAAGAAACTTGTTTAACATAATTCTGAAATAATAATAAAAATAACAAAACTTGCAAAGCATTAAAATAAAATTGAATTTGGCATGAAGATTACTTGTAATTGAAAATAATTTTCTATGCGCTTACATTTACCTAAAATGCAAGTTAATCAAACGAGCTCAGAGCTTCTGAAAGCTGCTACTTTAAAGCTTGCGTAATTTTCACAAGAGTCGCTTGAAATGGCCTTTAACCTATGACACTGGGATTTCGATATAAGCACGTTTTGTCTATAATCTCATCACCAGTGCACACACACTCACACACACTCACACACTAGCCTGCGTCTGTGTGTTGGTTGTAGCTTAGTTTATCAAAGCGTTTGCCTTATTTATATTTTTGGCTGGCGCTTGGCCCGGCAGCTGGCCGGCAAAGCGCGGCTAAGAAAAATATTTACAATGCAGTCGAGCGATAAAATGAAACGGACACGCCCCTGACCAGTGGACACTGTCAATAGAGGCATTAGAGATGAGGCTGGGCATATACACAGCCACAGCTTGCCACACTCCTGAGTTAAGAGCACAACACTGTGCGTCTCTGTGTGCCTCTCTCTCTGTGTGTGTGTTTGTATGTGTGTGCGTTGGCAGTTAGAACATAATCAAGTTTCAATTTCAAAAACAATTCGGCGCAGAACATTGCCAGTTGCTGCGGCACAAAGAGTGCTCGGAATTTTAAGCATCGTGCGACAAGATCTAAAGCATGGTAGAACAAAGGGGGTAGAACGGTGGACGGGGTGGTAGGGGTGACGACCTACACATATGTGACGACGTCGTCAATGTTATCATGCGAGTCGTAGTCGTAGCGAGAGGCAAAAATTAAATGAAAACGAAAACGAGCTGGCGACACTGAAGAAAAAGAAAAAGAAGAGAAAAAAACCGTCAGTGAAATGTACACAAAAGGCAGCCCAGGCCGCTGCATTTGACAGCAGCAGGCGGCAGCAGGCGGCAGCAGGATCGGCAGCAGGCAGGAGGCACACATCAAAGCGCCGGCTGCACGCATCGATGGCATAGCTGCCGCTGCCGCTGCTGCTGTCGTTGTTGCCCCTGTTTCTGGTAGTTCATTATGGCCACTAGAACAGTTTAATGTCGTTTAAAGAGTCGCTGCCACAAAGCAGCGCGAAACAAAGCCACAGAATGTGGACAGCAATAGCTGACTGGTGTTTGGGGTGTGGAGGTGTAAGAGCAGGAGGGGGACCGTGGGGGCTGCTGCAACGTAAGGGTTCCCATGTTACACTTCCAGCTGCGGACAATGGCCGTGCCACATTGTGTGACTGTGTGTGGCTTTTTCTGTTTTGTGTGTGTATTATAAGCAATTTTCCATTTTCCACATTATTTTTTTTTTTTTCGTTTTTTTGCCTTTTTTTTTTGCTTTTCAAGTTTTCGCTTTGCGCTTTGTTACACGCTGACAGGCGACTATGAAAGCGAAACGTAATGAAAATGGCAACAAACAAAATAATTGAAATTTGGTTTAGCACAGCGACAACAACAACAACAACAAAAACAGCAACAACACTAGCAACAGTAACAGCCATGAAAAAATTGGCCAAATGAGAACGAAAATTTGAGGCGAATGATGCCAGCAAATGCCAGAACAAAAGCAGCTGGCGACAACAACACAGAGAAGAGATGAGAATTTAAGCCAAGTCGGGAAAGCAAATGAAAAACAACGAGAAAATACGAAAAATAAAAAAAAAAGCAAATCGAAAACAAAAAAAAAGGAAAAGCTGCTCAAGCAGTACGCAGACCGAGACGACAATGTGGCCTTATTTTGTGCAGATTTGTCTGTTGATTTTCCTCGCATTTTCCTCTGTTTTTTTTTTTTTTTTCTTGGCTTGAAAAGTCCTCGGCCATTGCAAATTAAATTTTCCAATTCGCAACGCCCATTCTTAATGTCGCAGTCGGCTTTACCTTGACTTGACTTCAAGTCACCGACGGATAAGACCCACCGCAACGGCTGACATATTCAATTTTCTAATTTTGGGTAATATTACAGTAAAACCGCACACTCAACAGAGAGACAGCGAGAGAGAGACAACTAGAGAGAGAGAGAGAGGAGGGAGAGAGAGGGGAAAAGAAACACATACTTGCAAATTCAGTCAAGTCTCGTCTAGACCGAAGTTTACATTCCCTTACAGTTGAGTTTTTTCGTTATTTAAAATATTGTTCACAAATCAATTTCCTCTCAGCCAAAAGTTTTCCCAAACACGAAAAAGTTGCAGCTTTCACAATTATTTATGCATTTGTGTTGCGATAAAAGCTAAAGTTTCCTGCAGAATGGCCATATTGCTGGCACATAGAACTTGAATACACTATTTAAGTTATTTACGCCCAACTTGGTGGCAAACTTATATTGCCACAGGACTACAGGGGCAGCAACAACTGCGGCAGAAATAGCGAAATAAATTCGTTTGTTTTGTGTTTCAGTTTAAAAGTATTGCAAACAGCAGGTTAAACTATTTATAAAGTGGGAAATACAAATATCCCAGCTGTTAAATTTATTAAAAAGCTAATACAATATTTTAATAGGTATCTCACTTGCTAACTAAGTTAATCTTGATCTAAATGTGGCATTATGTGGCATTCATCATCATGATAATGAAAACATTAATAACAATAATAAGAAAATTGATAATGAAAAAGATAATGATAATGCATTTCATAATAATAATACTATTATTACTTTTAATACAAACAATAAAACCAAAACAATATCCAAATCAATGACTAAATTCAAATACCCACAAAGTTAGAATGTCTCTCCCCCCTCCACAACCTACAACACCATTCAACGTAAAAAAGCAAGTAAAAACATGCCAATTGAAGCTCGGCTAACGGGTATCCAAAATGGATCTGCTGCGATTTAGAACTTGGGCAGCAAAACGTAGCCGCAATTTCCATTTCGATTTTCGTATGTTTTTATTTTTTCGTTGTTCGCATTTGTTTTGTCTCATGCATAATTTAAAAATCTGTTGCCTGCTTTCGGGCGCACGTGAGCGGCTTTCAGGTGTGTGTGTGTTTGTGTGTCTGAGTGTGCGGTTGTCTATGTGTGCTGCATATAGATGTAATTATATGTAATTGATTTGCTTAATTGCACAATTACTATGGCCAAAAAGCTGTACCTGCATTACAAATCCCCTAATTGTAGCCGGGGCTAATTACTTGTATCAATTGCATCACACACACACACACAGACACGCACACACGTGTAAACGAGCATAGCAATAATGTCAACTAGCGCAACTTGTCGTTGCTTGTCGCTTACGTTTGATGATGGCACGCGCAGGCTGGGCAGCGGGTTGGGGGTTGGGGGCTGGGGGTAGGAGATTGGCTTTGGCCTGACAGCGCACCGTGTGCTGCACAACATGCAGGTCACATGGCGTCTCCTTGTGTGCCCAGCATTTTTCATCATCAATTTTTGCGTTTAACCCAAGCAGCGTGCTGCAAAAGTTGGCAACCTAACGAGATGTGTACATCAAGTAGGCGTAGATCTAAAAAAAGGAGAAATTGATACCCAACTCTTTGAAGGCACAGCCGCAAAAGTTTAACTTAAAGACTTTAAGTTTGACTAAGCTAAGTGGAAACTAAGCAACAGCTGGAAATGTTGCACAAACGATGTGATATGACATGCAATATTACAGCTTTAAATTGGAACTTAATAGCTTATGCCAGAGCTTAACCTGAACAATCAAGTATTCAACATTCAACAGCTGAAATTAAGAATCATAAGCATCTTACTCAACATTCATGTAAGCTATGCGTCTTGGAAGCATCCAAGTAGTCTAGCACAAGACTTTGCAGCACCTTTTATGTGTCACATAAATAAATAAATCTAAAAGTACACCTCGTACTTAACCCCTACTGCCATATGCATCACAAGTTCCAACCAGGAGAAAATATGACAAGCAAAGTGCACACGTTGCCGGAATATCAAAAATGCAAAAAGTGTTTAAGTTCTTGTGTTTTTTGCTGCCTTTTTTTGTTCGGTTTTTTTTGCTGCTTCCTTTTGGTTAATTTGGCAAAAGTCTCAAGCGCACTTGATGACCTTGAGTCTGGGGTCGCCATGTGCCACGCCCACAAAACTGTGTGCTGATGTGCCATCAAACGCAGACTTTTTAATGAAAACGTGTTTCTTTTACCAAAGCAACGCTCGTAAATTGCAGTTTACCCTCAGACATCAGGCGACACATGTACGAGCACTATATGCTATAAATATATATATGTATTTATCTGTGACATATGTATATAACATTTTAATGGGCAACAACACACACTCACACTCTCAAGAGCAATGAAATTAACAAAGCGTCACAGCTACTTAATGCCATTTTTTGAGTACAACAATGCTCAGATAGCAGTCGATAATAAAGCATGATCTATTCAACTATCTGAACTCAGTTATTCTTAATGCATTATGCATGAAATTTGTTTGGATTCCTGAAGAAACTTGGCTGTGGTTCATAGAACTATCATGCATATAGATGATTTAGCTAAGCGAGTATACTCAAGAATTCTTGAATCGTAAAATTTAATATTTGTGCACTACCGAACTTTACAAAATTATGTGTACTGCACAGAACAGACCCTTATATATTATTCAAATACTTGGAGATTCTCATTACAACTCTTGAGAGCCAAAACAAATAAACTAACGCTAATTTATATAGCAACAGCATTTTGAAAAACATTTTTACTTTTTACTACAGTTTTTTTTTATTATATTTTGTGCGAGTTGTCGCACAAGTTACGCATATTTTATGGATGAAGTTTATGGTTTTTGTGCGCTGCCAGCAGAACGGCTGATAAACGCAGCCAAACGGAAGCTACGAAAAAAAAACTTCCTAACCGAAACAAATTCAGAATTTATTGCACCAAACAAGTGAGTGGGGGGAAAGGCAGTGTGGCCAGGTAAACTTTTGATTTCAGTGTCGGGCTGGCAGCTCTGTCAGCGGGACAAAAGTTGGCAAAGTTCGTTTGGTTTTAATTGCGCTGGGTAAGACATTTGAGTTAATTATGCGTCGATTTGGCACTGGCAAGTAAACAAATTAATTAAAGAGCAAACATGTTGATAATGATGCTAAACACACACAGCAGCAGCGCACACAAACACACACACACACACACACGCACATCAGCTGCCAAGTGTCAAAGGCCACTCGCCTTTTGTTTAATATTTATGTTGTTTCGGCTGCCGTTGTTCTTGTTGTTGTTGTTGTTGCTGCTGCTGGCACGCATTAATGTTAATTATTAAGCAAGTGACAATTTGAGTGATTTCACTTGGGCCACGCCAAACGCTCATCTAATGTCAACAAACAACATGCGACAAGAAAAACAATCAAAGCGACATTTGATGACCCACCCAAAAAGGAAAAGCCCACACCCGCGCCCACACAGAACGCCACAGTCCGCCAAACTAAGCAACAGTGTTTGGGTTTTTAGTTAGAGAGAGAGAGAGATGCTTTCGCTTCCTTACCGTCTCTCTCTTTCTCTCTCTCTCTGTGTCTAACTATTCTGCCTGTGCTGTCATTTATTATCTGTTCTGTTTGATATATCGTTACATTCACACTGTCCAGCCTGGACGCGTTTCTTTTAGCCACAGCGTGTTCACACGCAGCCACATTGGCAATTGCACACACACACACACACACACACAGCCGTAGATACACATCGAGACACACACAACTTAGCTGGGCGAATGACTCGTGTGAAATGTCAACACACAGTGACATGGCAAAAGTGGAAATGGTAATTGCGTGTTAATTGCTTTACGCGTTCAAAGTGCTTTTCGCTATACGTTTATACGTTCACTTTTTTTTGCGCTCTCACTCACACAGACGCACGCACAGATACTCGCACTTGGACATGGTGCACCCAGGGCACATTCAACTGAAGCGCAACTAATCAATCTGGGGCCAGGGTCGCTATTGAAGCTGGCAACAAGCACAAAGGGGGCTACAGCCGCACGCATACAAAAACACACACACACACAGACACGCGCACACATTCATATACAATTTCATTCACACGCGCACACACACAAAGTGCACAGATTTCCCATTTGCAGTCGTGCAATGAGCGCTGCAATTCCGTTTTAGTGGCCTGCCGGCACTTTGAAATTGCAAGGTTGTTACACGTTGCGTATGAGCAATGCGGCCCTAGCCATTCAATACACACACGCTCACACTCTCCCCGCTGACCCCTCTCCCAGGCGCTCTCTCTCTCTCTCTCTCTCTGCCTAGCAGCAACAATAGAAGGTCGTGTAGCTGTATCGTGAATTGCGTTTGTGGTTTATTGTTTAAACTTTTAATGATAACCGCGCTTAGGCAACGTTTATTTTTAGCCAAAATATGTGGTATAAATTAAAAAAAAAACTCCGTCGAGCAGAGCTTGAATAAATTCAAATTCAAATTAAATAAATGCTGCTCCAAATAGTAGTTATTCTAATTTTAATGCAGCAAATTAAATATGATGTAGTATTCCAACTAAAAAAATTTGAATTTAGCATAACTAAGTTTGCATTAATTAAAACAATTCGCACCTGCCTGAATAGTTTGACATATTAGTTGTGTTCTCTTTATTAGCATAAAATAAACAGCTAATTATTTTTAAAATAACTGTTCTTGACTTAATTCATTTTGGCAAACAATTATTGCACAAAAACTATATAAACTAAAACGAAATTTGCGAAATCTAATCAAAGCAAGCGATAAAGTTTAATAAAAATACCAAAAGTCAAATATAAAAGGTTGATTGTGGAATGAATTTGGCAAAAATACTTTTTCCTAAATGTAATTAATGCAATTCAAAGCAAGCTTTTGAATAGAGCTCTATGACAAAGTACGATGCCTGCATTAGATAAAAAAGAAAAAATATATATATGTACATATTTGAAAATGTTTCAAGCTAATTGAAAAATAGTAAAGCTGAAAAAAAATGTCAGGTCTATTGATAGGTTCGCTGTGGTGCATTCAATTTAGCAACATAAAATGTAAAACAAGTAAGAGGTTCTAGTCGGGAGCTCCCGACTAGGGGATACCCTGAACCCTCTTATTCCAACACCAAATGCAGCGCGCGCTTATAGATAGAGAGTTGCGGAGAGGTGGCGATAGGTATAAAATGAAAGATAATCGATATATATATACTATTCTAGAAGCTACATGTCAAGTTTGGTAACTCTAGCTCTTATTATTTACCAAAATTGCTTAAAAAACGGGATTTCGATATACATTTTTATCGATTACTTGGAAACGGGGCAAGTTATCGATTATCGGAAACAAACTCGATCTGCGCGGGCACCAGGAGGACCTACAGCTAAAATTTCAAGTCTCTAGCTCTTATAGGTTCTGAGATCCTTGCGTTCATACATACGGACGGACGGACGGACGGACGGACGGACGGACGGACAGACAGACGGACATGGCTAGATCGACTCGGATATTGATGCTGATCAAGAATATATATACTTTATGGGGTCGGAGATGCTTCCTTCTGCCTGTTACATACATTTTCACTTTGCACAAAAACATAATACCCCTTTTACCCATTTTTAATGGGTTCAGGGTATAAAAAATCAAGCACAGATCATACAATGTAATAAAGTTGGCTAGTCTAATGACAATGGGCTAATGAATATGAACAACTCTTAATAAAAGACGCAGTTAATTTCAAAGGGAATTAAATCCACACAATAATGTGTCTCTTAACAACTTAATTGAGCTACTAAAAGTACAACCAGTTGCTCTTCCAAGAACACACAAAGCCTTATGAATGAGCTTCCGATATTCGCTAGCAATTACAATTCGCAGCACATGCCACTTAATACTCGGAGCATAAAGTCAATAATGTCAATAATTACCTTTAGTTATGCACCGGCTGGCAGCTTGATTATTGACATGACCCAATCCACCTGCAACACCTGCCTCGCCTGCCCCAGGTTTAACATATGTTGCCTCATGCCTCATGCCGTGGCGCAAGTGAAGGAGGCGCTACTGCCACGCCCCTAAGCACATTATGACTGTCAACATGTTTATTATTCAGCCGTGCATGAAAAAGGCCAAGTTATTAAAAACTTTGCCACATTGGGGGGGAACCAGAAGCAGCACAAGGGGCGATGGCTGCCGTGGCAAGCACTTTTGCAAACAATTGGCAAAAAATGTTCACGCACCGAAAAAAAAATGCAATAAAAGTTGCCCGAATGCGACGTGTTTGCTTAAGTATTTCGTAGGTAGGCAAAAAAGAAGAGGGCGTGTGGCATAGAATGCTTGTGTGTGTGTGTGTTGTGTTGCGTTGCGTTGGGCGTGGCATGCCGCAGCAGATGGCAGACCCGTTGGCTGATTGTGATAAATGCGACAAAGACATGTGTAAAATATGCTTCATGTGCCTTATTATTGCGTTTTATGGCCCATGGGGACTGAGACAACAAAAAAACACACGAGCGCGCACACACACAGACCCGCACACCTGCATGTTTCAAGGGGGCGCAAAACAAATTCCAAACTGTCGAAATGCTAAAATGTCGCCCCGCATCTTTTTGCGGAGCTGCCAAGTGTTTAAATATTTGCAGCATTTCGACAATGCCAAAAATGTTTTTTAATTATATTTTACTTTTGTGCTTTCTTTTTGGATTTCTTCTTTTCTTGAGGCTACACTTTAAAGTTAACGGGGCTTTGCTGCATAAGCCGAAAGAAATGCACAGCGCAAAAATGTTAAAAATGTTTGAGAAACATAAAAAAGCAGTCGCTCCCAACGGTCGCATAATCCATAAGAGCAACAACAACAGCAAAAATGCAGCACATAATCAAACACAGCACGCCGAAAATTTCCCAAGAGTGAGAGCAAAAAAAAAAAAGACAACACACACACACACACACATATATATATACGTGTGTAAACATACTTATAAGCATATGAAGACATAAGACATGTTTGCATAAGCATAAAAATAAAGGAAGGCACAAGAAAATAAAGCAGACGCATTTTAATAATAGCACAAAAGGCACCACACAATGCCAAAGGCAGCACACGCACACACACACACACACACATACACACACACATAAGCATAATACAAACAGTAACACACACACATACACTCTAATGCTGATGGGTCGGTCACGAATTCGAGAGTCTTTTGCCTAAATGTAACTGGATATTTATCTGTGTGTGTCAGAGAGAAGTCATGACTTATCAACCCTTTTTTGCCCGTCTGTGCGTGTGTGTGTGTGCAGCTCACAAGCCATATTTGTGGACTGTGCCTTATAACATATGCGCAAATAGGATTTAGCAGCTGCAATTACAGAACTGCAAAGCAGCACCCCTCGCAGCCCGCAGCACTTATCATTTGCTGTATGCTCTGGCCAAGCATAATCAATTAAACAAAGTGC
This sequence comes from Drosophila ezoana, assembly GCA_035045725.1. NCBI lineage: Eukaryota > Metazoa > Arthropoda > Insecta > Diptera > Drosophilidae > Drosophila > Drosophila ezoana. Next base: position 6,150,186 of record JAWNOU010000052.1, read on the forward strand.
ACTCTGACCAGCAGGGGCAAGCGACTGTGAGAGAGGGAGAGGAGAGGGGGGCGTACTTAATGCAAAAAAATGTTGCAATTTACGTTATAAAGTACACACCCACACAGAGATGGAGCGAGCGAGGGGGCGAGCGAGGGAGGGAGTGGCAAAGTACAGGTCATGTGCTGGCTTTATGCACACGCTGCGTATACGCAACGTCAAGTAGCACTTGGCGCGTAATTTAGCTCGTTTTTTATACGGACTAGCACTTAAGGCGCCGCCATTTCATAAAATAAACCATTAAAGGAAACAAGTTGCAAGTGCTTGCGCTCGTTTGGCCAGCGTGTGGGGCACGCTGTTCCTTTAATTGCATTTTAATTAATTTTTTCATTGCACTTCCTGCTGCCTGCACATGCATACAGGTAATGCATATAATTATGGCAGCGGCGGTAATTGCAGCAGCTCGTTGAATGCCACACAGCTCGATGCAACAACAATGAAAGTCCGCAACAAACAACAGAGTGACTATCTTGACGCTGCCCCAAAATATCCTGGCACCTGGCCAGTGGCAATGCGAGTGTGTGTGTCCAAGATCAGGGTCAGGGCAAGGGGCCGACACTTGACATTCCACTGTAAATTTGCACTCTGTGCGCAAGTGCTGAGGGAAGACAAAATAATATGATTAAAACTGTCGAGTGCAACAGTTGGACAGCAAAAACAATAAACAATGCACAGTCAAGCGTTGTCCACTGGCCGCACTAATTGCCAGCTATGCAAATGTTGGCCAAATGGCAAAAAAAAAGAAGCGATGCACGCAATAAGCCAAGAAGACAATCGTCAACTGTCGCCACTGGCCCGTCGTGGTAAATAAACAAACAATTAAAAAGTGAGCGCGACTCCCCTCTGTGTTTCTGTGTGTGTGCGCGCAGTGTCAGAAGTTTACACTATGCTACAAGGTCGACGAACTGCAATAATGTCAACAGCAATTGCTGATTTAATAAGTCTCAAATTTAGTTATGAGTTATATTCTTCTTTTTTTATGAACTAGTGTTGCAAAACTATCAACATAATCGATATTTTTAACGATAAAAGCCATTATTATCTGCTTAAAGCTTAGAGCTGTAGCTCACTTTTAAGTAATTCACATAACTTTTTAACCAATCTACAAAGCAAAATAAAATGATTCATAATAATATAAAAGACCACAACATTATTTTGCTTGTCAATCGATTTAACGATAGCTTATCATCAAACCTTAGCATTTGCCTACCCCATTTTTAAATTTGGATTTTAAGTTGTTATTTGTTATTAGTTATTTTATTTCCTACCAAATCGATACCATGGAATTTCGCTAGATGTGTTTATCGAATAATTCGGCTTTCGACAGTTTATCCTGCCTTCATCTATCTACACTTTAAGTGCTGTTACGCATAAAAAGTATCTAACACTTATTTGTCGCCCGCTTAGCCAGCAGCTTAACTTTCATCCACTAACTGGCAGATAAATTTAATTAGAGCACATCGTTGTGTATTCAATAATGCCAGTTATTGCCAGCAATCATGCTAACTAGCCAATGTTGGCCCATTGCGACAAGCATTGAGTGAGCGGTATATAAAAATGACGTCCCTGCTGGGGGCCAACGTGGCGTATGAGTGTTGTGTCTGTTCTACTTTTGTTTTGCTTCGCTTCTGCCCCTGCCCCTGTGGCGCTGACGGGCAGGTAAACAACACAGCGTAGCATAGACGTGTGCTAAGCCAGCGACTTAAAGTGCGTAAATGAGCAAAACACACACGCACACACACACACCAATGCACATGCATAGACACACAAGAGGCAGACACAACATTGTTGTGCGGCGCCTATTATGCGTATACTTAACATTTCAGCCAGACAGCGAGCACTGTGGGCGCGCGCTTGACTGTGTGTGTATGTGTGTGTGTGTGTGTGTGTTCGTGAGCAAATGAGTGGCAGCTCATAGACACAGTCGAGCTTTATACCCAATACACACTATGCACACTTATATAAATATGTGTGTGTATCACACCAAGGAACGTAGCATAAATCTCATCGTGCATTCATCAATGTCAAGCCACAAGTTTGCTTTTCATTTGTTATGGCTTCACTGGCTGTTTGTGTATGCGCTACATATTATATCTAGGCGAGGGTTGTTTATAATAAAATAAATTACATTTTATCGCATACTGTTGCCCGAGCTGATGGAACAACCCACGTGCCTGCCAGGCACTTAGTATGTCAGTGAATGTTTTGCCATTCACAATCGCAATGCGAACAGGCTCTCTGAGCTGAGTGTGCGAGCATGTGTGTACATGGGATTTCCTTGAACTTGAGCACGAGCACAGGCACTGGCACTGGCACAGATAGTGGCTGCAGGTGTGGCACACATCACACGATTGATTTGCATATGCTGACTGTATTTTATATGCCAAAGAGTTTCATTCCACTCCACAAATGGCCACTCTCAAGATTTCAAGGTTATCTCTGTCTCACTCTCTGGCAATGGCCATAAAACGTCAAATGCAGCACAGTTGTTCATAAACTTTAAGTACAGCTAAAATTGACAGTAACCAAACTACGACAAAACAATGAATTGAAATGCAAAACTAAAACCCAACGACTAAGCAATGCTCTACCAGCAGCAGACTGAGAACTTAGAACTAAAGCTCCAACTGTTGAGAGGGGCCGAGCAGCTTAGCATGATCTTAGCTTATATTGCATGCTAAATGGCATTAAAAAAAAACTGTGAGCAGTAAATCTGTGAACAGCTGCTTAACAGAATGTTATTGTAACAAGTGTAGGATTCTAATCATGTTATTGAAATCTCAAGCTAGAACTTTTAATAAACTCACATCCAATCAAAAAGACGCAATAAAAAAAGAAGCTACATATAAGAAATATACCTTGCATACAACATCTTTCTGATTTCACAAACATCTTGCTTCAATTTAATTTAATATACCGACGAGCATACGGCCAATAACACCAGAGCAGTGACAATTGTCGGGCCAGGGCGCGAGTCAATTTCATTTAATAGCGAGCGACCGCAGAACGAGCCTGGGCTAAAGTTGTCAGCCAACATGGCTGACTGGCGCGACAGGCCAGAAATTTGGCTGAAAAGCGCGAGACGCAGCGGGTGAGCGGAGGCGAGGCGGAGGCGAAACTGCAGCAACTAATTTCGCTGGCTGCAAGTTTTGTGGATTTTACGAGCGAGTCAGGCGCCAGCGTTAGCAGCCGCTGTCGTCAACTTGAGTGCGCCACATTAAGTAAATAAAGCGAAAATAAAATTGGAAAAAGCAGACACGGCGACACGGGCCACAGATTGCAGACCAGTTAGCTGAAAATCAACCGGGTCTGTGCTTGTGGGCTGACTTTAATTTTTGTCACCCGTCAGCGTCGTCTGCTCGATCGATTTACAGACAAGAATTGCGCGAAATTTGGCTCGCGCCGCTTTGGCCCATTGCCCAGGACAAAAACACAAATATAAATAGGTGTAACTGGCGCTAAGAGCAGATTGAATTGGAGTTATTGAAGCTGCTGCAAATGTTTGAAGCGTTTCCGTTTCAAATTGGCAGCGTATGCAAATGAGTAGCCAAATTCGTAGCTGTTAGCCAATTCGGCACCTCGGACCGTTGCAGATATCAATTGGTATGTTCAAAGCTAACAAGCTGGAAAAGGAAGAAGCCGGAAGCGCAATTCACTCGAGTCATTTGGGTTTTCCTGTCGCTGAAACTTTTTTGTTGTTTTTTTTTGCCAAAAAGAGAGAAGCTAAAGAAAAAAAGTCCATTGCTCAAAAGCATAACAAGGCAACACAGCAAATCACTTGTAAACACTTGAAAAAAAAAAGTAAAGGCCGACAGCAGGCGGCGAAGCCAAACACAAATCAAAAGATAAACGCCAACCGGATGTGGAGGCTGTGCAGGCAGCCATTTAAGCTGCTGGCCGGCGGCCATTTTGCAAAGCGTCAGACAACGCGTATAAAGATGAAAAATTGAATGCGTCGCTTAAGACGTGGCAACCAAGGAGAGAGGGAGAGAGAGAGAGAGAGAGAGAGAGAGAGAGCGGGGTAACGCTTTGGCAGTTTGCTTAAATAAAGTGCAAATTTGCCGAGGCACAGACAAATGAGCGGAGCATTTGGGTTGACAAGCGCCGGACATGATCGAACAGCTGGACAGTTGGCTGGCTGCAGCTGCTGTGTACAGCAATCTAATATGTTAGTGTCAAACATGAATCCCGTCCAGCCCCGCCCCGTCCCGCCCCACCACGCACACACAAAACAACCGCTCAACAGTCTTCAATAGAAAATTGAAATTCAAAAAGAAAAAAAAAATAGCAGCAAGTTCCTTTTTTCTTTGGACAACTTTATGGAAAAGTTTTTGCTGCTGTTTTGCGTGTTGTTGCTGTTGTTTTTGCTTTAAATCTCCATAAAAGTTTGATGCCATGGTAATAATATTCACTCGGCGTGCCAGTAACAAGCCCTTTGGGTAATGTAGTGGGGGGAGGGGGTGGGGGAGGGGTGGTTGGGTGTTGCTTCTTAATCTGTTGGTTTGCTATGCGCCATAATGATTATTTGTTGGCCAATCGAGTGGTGGGCGAGTTGGTGGGTCGGACCGCTTGTTGATTTGGCGCAGCGCAAAACTTAATTAAATACATTAAAAGCTGATTAATAACAATATTAAAACCAAACATTGCGACGGCTGCCGCCTCGACCATGCTGAAAAATTTCCTCATTAATATTAACAACTTCATTTAAGCCCCGGCGACGCTTTTCGGCCCGATTATTTTTGCAATTATGCAAAGTAGCTGCTAGATGAACATTGTTATTGTTGTTGTTGTTGTCGTTGTCAATGCGTGCACAAAGTTAAATATTTATAAATTTTTAATCAAAGCGACAGCCATACCAAACGCTCCCAGCACAGACTTGGCTGCCAAAATGTCCATTCAAGTTTGCGGCCAAGTCGGTCAGCCCGGAGTGCATGAAAAACTTGTGCTCGTCCTGAATAACCCATAACTTGAGCTGCTCGCACGTACGGGGCGGATACATATTGAAAGAATTTCAGGCAACTAACGGCATTTTTAAATAGCCCTCAGAGAGAATATTCATCAATATTATATTATACACAGATTATGCTTGTGCATAACACGTGATGGTTTAAAATAGAGGGAAAGAAAGTCTCTAGGTTCTTAGGTCGACGCGTTAATACAAACGGACAGGTGGAAGGACAGACTGAAAGACGGACAGACAGACGAACATGGCTAGATCGTCTCGGCTATTGTTGCTGATCAAGAATATATATACATTATGTTTCCTTCTGCCTATTACAAACAAAGGGCCCCAAAGGGCTTTCATTGGGTTCAGGGTATACAAATTCGAAATATGAGATGTGTGTAAGCTCCTGAATCCTTTAAAATGTTTGCAAATAAGAATTCCAACGGGCATTTGCTTCGATTTCGTGCCTAACAACATTTGAAATGAATTACATAAATAACACACATCTCACACCCACTTAAGGACTGGATTCTCAGGAATTGGCAGATTTAATTTTAGTCACGTCATTACGCAACATTTTGGGCAACAATTTTCTCTCGTCTCGTCGCATTTAGCAGGCTAAACGTCAAATGCAGGTTGCTTGGCAACCTCACAAAAATTCATTCACATCGATCGACTGCCTGGCGGCATCTTTTGACTAAGCTCCCTCCCCTTCTGCCCTTCTTCCGTCAGACTCCACGTGTTTTGTAGCTCACGTTTATTTGCATGAGAAAGAAATCACAGCGCACACACATGGCTCCGACAGACAGACAGACGGAAGGGCGGGCTTTGAAGAAATCTTTGCATTGTAACCAAATTGTGCGCAAGAGCATAAAATCATCTTTTTTGATGGCCGTATTCACATTCCGACAGCAGACACTGTTTATGCATTTAGTCGGAGTTTGAGCTTTAAAAGCGCTTTTAATTGCACTCGCATTTGGCCTGTGACTAATTGATTGAGCACTGCAAAAGTGGCCCAGCAGCTGCCAGCTTACCTTTACATATAGCACCCTTCCCCTCTTCCCCTCTTCCCCTCTTCCCCCTTCCCTCTTATCTTGCCGCTGCCCCGCCACACACCGCTGCTCATGCATAATGCATAAGAGTAGCAACAACAGCAAGTACTAAGAATTTACGGCGCTGCATTACCTGCAGCTATCCACAGCATGGCAAGTGGGGAGACACTGAGACATGTCGCCAAATGACAACAAGCAGATGCCACGGGAAAGGGGGTGGGCAGATGTGAGGGAGGGGCGGTTACTGTGCGAAAAGCATGTCAAGTTGTGGCATATAAAATTTATGCGCGCCTCGCAAGTGTTGTGCGACTTTGAGGCAAAAAGGGCTGCGCACACGCACACGGCTCATAAATTTTTATTGTGTGGTAAAGATGGCCAAACCCAAACCAACACTCCCCTCCCCGTTGCTCCCCCAGCAAAACCAAACCCCTCTCTGTCCACAACATCTTTGCTTATGCGTGCGGTCTGTAAAAGCAAAACAAACTGAAAACCGAGCTGCCTTTTGGGCGCATTCTGTGATGAAGTGCCAAATGGTTGCAGAGCAGGCGATAAGGGGGACGTTTTGGAAGGTGGGCGAGGAAAGGAAGAGAGGCAGAGAGAGAGAGAGAGAGAGATCTGCCAAAAGTAATGAAGCAGAGTGCGTTCGACGCGAAATGAACTGACCCCAACAGAGTAGCGAAGCAGCACAGAGCTCAGATCCACGTCCAGCAGCAGAGCGTGAGACTGCAGCGCCAAGATAGACAGCCAGAGAGAGGGTGTGGAAACGCGGGAGGGGGGAGGTGGTGAGAGGCTAGCTGCTGGAAAATAAATTCATTTCAGTGTCTCGCTGACGTATGGACGACGGATGCCTTGGCCTAGACGGCACACAGGAAGTGTTATTTAAATGCAGGATATTGCATGCGGAAATTTATTATCATGTGGCATGACATTCAAGAAAGCACAAGCACATCTATACATATATATATATAACATGCATATATATATGAATATATATAAAGCAAGAGAGAGAGAGCGAGAGAGAGCGAAAGAGACCCTTATGGACAGCCTCTGTTTGTGCAAGCATGCGAATTTCTGAAATGTAATTAAAAGGCAACAATTCTCTTAACTCACACTCATGTATTTTGTAAAGAATTGTAAAGTTTAATTGAATTTTCATCGCATTAAAAAAATTTGAAAGCATGTCGCTTTAAAATTTAATGCACACTTGTTTGCTGCATAATACAGTCGAATTTCTCTGTGACAAGTGTCTCTATGGGGACATTTTTATTATTAATTGAGATTCGTTTTGCCTCGACGCCCACTTGGATTTAAATTCTTACAACTTTGTTTGCTTTACTAACAAGCTTTATTTAATAGGAAAGCTATAGATTTATTTGAGATATAATCAAAGCTAATCGATAGAGAAAGTTCTGAGAATAGAGAGAAATTTTCTGAGAAATTTTCCAAAAAAATGCCTAACAAAAAAGGATTCTGTAGAGTATAAATCAAAGGGCTTAATCTCAACCAAATACAAAGTTATTCAGCATAAACATTTTTTTAAATATCTCTTAAAATCGAGTGCAGTTTTTGAATTTAGAGCACGCTTTTTTAAGCTCCAAAAAAAAAAAACACATAATCCGCATTTTTTCTTTGCATATATGTGTTGCATGGAAATATTATGATTCCCAATTTATTTATGTTCCATGAACACTTATTTTCTTCGACTTTTTTTACAATTCACTTCCCAATTTATATATTCCTTCCTTTTTTTAAATTTACCATTACAACTAATTCTCGGTGGGGCTTAAATGTTGTTATGTTATTTGCGACTTATAGCATTTCGACTATTTCATATTTGCACATGACGCTTGCATGTTTTTGCATATTTTGTTGCATTGATTGTTTTTTATTTATTTCCTAGCTGCGTTTAAATTGCAGAATAAGCTGGCATTTAAAAATATATATATGCATATAAATGGCGAAAATAAATATAACATAGATATTTTTTCTACAATTTGGTATGTGTTGGCATTGTTTTAAATCGACAATCGCATCGAGAGACAGACAAACACACACAAACACTTGGCTGAGTGTGCTTGTGTGTGTGTGTGTCCGAGCAGTTGTTTACAATGTGTGTAATTTGTTGTTGTGGTCAAAATTGTCGATTGCGTTATTATTGAATAATTGAACAGCTGCCAATTGAATATAAACGACGCGCCCTTGAAATAAATGGCAACATGGTAGTAGGAAAAAGGCGAAACTAAACTTAACTAATTACAAATGCAATACGAAGCACTTTTTCAGCCTCCCCCCTCGTGTGCTACGTTGCGTATGCGTAACATTTATTGAACCAAGTGCAGAGGCAATGGCATAAAAGTTGGCTAGTTGCCGGCACAGGCGCAAAAGTTATAAATTATTTGCAGTAGACTGATTGGCAAAAGCAATTGCAAGCGGGCCAAAAAAGAAAAACAATGCCAACAGCAACTAGAAGAGGGGTGTGGAGGGTGGTCTGCTGGCAAACTGATGCTGTACACATAACAGCTGCAACCGCAACCAACAACAGCAGAAACGAGAACAAGTTAAAACAACTACAACAACAACTAGGAATAGTCAGGCCAATGAAAGGCCTTTGCCAGGACATGGCAACAAGGCGCAAACACTCGAGTGCCAAGATAGAGAAAAATGGCGCATGAAATGAAGCGGAAATGGCGCAAAAAGGAACCCAGCTATCACACACCCACACACACACACTAACGCACGCATCACACAGTTTGAATGAGTTAAAAGGGCAGCGAGTGGGAAGGGGCTAGGGACGATCGCTGCACAGCCACTTACAGGGCTGAACTAATATGTACATTAGTATCTTTGAATGCATGTGAACAACTGATAAATGTCTGGTCATGTTTGCCTTTGCGTATGCGTGTGTGTGTGCCTTTGCTTTTGTGTGTATTTGTGGCTGCCTAAGCGCCTGTGAATGAAATCGAGCGTCGAATGAAAAATGCATGCAATTTATTTTATTTTATTTCAGTTTAGTTTAGTTTGGGTTCGTTTCGGTTCGGTTTGGGGTCTGGGGTTTGAGGTTTCTCTTTGGCCCCGCCCGAGGTTTGAATGCGTCGCTTGCAAACGGCTGGCATTGAAATTACGAACAAAAAGCAACGTTTTGCAAACGTTTGAAAATGCACTTTGATGAGCCAAACAAAACCAAAGCATATATATATATAAACATATTTATATATATATCATATGCGAGGACTGCTTAAGCAGAAATATAAAGCTTTTCGGATTGAAAGGGCCAAATAGGAACTCAATGCTTAGATGTTGGCACGGGAAATACTGCCAAAATGGCTGTGGAAAGCTCTGCAAAGGCCAAGCATAAACGAGAGGCTTTGAACCGGGGCTTTCAGCCAGGGCATTATCTTAAAAGGCAAGATGTAAGCAGGCGATTGAGAGGTAGGAAAAAATCGCATGTCAAGCAATTTATGACTAATCTTGCCCATGACTATGCCCTTTTGAGCTCAACACATAAATTCAATTTAAAATACAGTTTTTAAAAAGGTTTATAATGAATTGAAAAGAAAATTATGTGTGATAAACGTGGGTCTTCTTTCTGCATATTAGCTATAAGGACAAAGTCTATCGATTTATCCAATGCACTAATAATACAGTAAAGGAAAACAATTGTGTTAACGCACAATAAAACATTGTACATATTATTAGCCCAAAGAGCTAGGCAATGTTTATAGTGTCAGCCAGAACGTAGCCAAACCTAATGCATGCGTAGCTTAAAGGCCAAGCTGCATAAATATGCGATAAGCTATAAAAAGAAGCACACACAGTGGTACACACACAGTGACACACACGCGCGTACACACCCAACACACTGACACACACACACACAACCGGAGCTGTGCGCATGCATAATATATGCAGTAACTGTGCCTGCGGCTGTGGCTCGCGCCGCTGAACTACTTACTAGCCAACCGCAACAAGTGCACTTGGCAGCGGCTGCTGACAAACTGCTGCATAGCCACACGCACACACACCCAGGCAAATACATACAAATGGTTATACAAATACGTACAAATACACATGGACTGACACGTAGACAGGTGTGCATTTAAACGACATGTGTCGTCTTCACACTCAAATGCACTTCAAACGCGCGCGCCGCACGTAGCAACTGCCCAGCCAGCCCTTAAGCCAACCCACAGCAAACCAATGCCTCACCAAGCACCCGCCCCCAGCCCCACTCCACAGTCCGCACACACAGTTGCATGCCCCCCTGCAACCGCAGCACACATAGCCACTGTTTTGCCTTGAAAGCTCATGGCTGACATAAACTTCCGCATTAAATCGACTTTGAACTTGAAAATGTTAGTTACAGGGCCGCGTGCACACACACACAAACACACACCCACACACACATAACAATATAGAGTGTTTCTTGTGCTAAGTTGCAGTTGTTGTTGTTGCTGTCATTTGAAGGTTGAAGCGCTCAGCTGCAATTTGCTATTAATATTTAAACATGCAAAATTATTGCAACACATTTGCAGCAAATGCAGCTGGTCAAAACGTGAGTCTATATATATACATGTGTGTGTGTGTGAAATCAGTGCGCAGAAGAGTCTTTGCACGTAACGAAATCGTAAGCGCTGAAAAGTATGCTACATTTTCACACACCGCTTGCCCTATTATGCAAGCTACTCAAAGGCGAATACGACTGCCAATCAACTCAACTTGCATATGAGCACATAGAGAAAGTGAATAGGTGAGGGAGGCGCATGTATTGGGCACAGGGGCAAGGCAAAGGTTACTAAGCTCACGTGTTCTGTGCACGTCAGTCAACAGCTAATGGCAACTTTTAATGAGCTCCATGCAAACTGAGTCTGCAGCTGCGTCTCCGCAATTGCATCTGCATCTGTTTTCGCTTCACTGTTCCTGTCGCTGTGTGTTCGTTTGTGTGCTATTTTCCTCTACTTTGCATTTTGAGCTGTGTAATTAGCATTGCGTACATTTCGGCGACGCACGAGCTCAACTGAAATCCAATTGAAAAGCACAGAACAGTTGCATATGATTTTCCTGCGAGTCGCACAATGCATAACAAAAAAATAACCAACTTATACTAATTTAAGAAATACATGACAATTTTGGAGTCTTTCTCAAAAACTGTTTTAAATTGCAATTTAAAACAAGTTTTTGATTTTAAAAACCTTATTTTTATTTAATTTAGTTTTGTCACTCTATCTATATAAACTCGTCCAATATCACACACATATATCCACATATATGCACATATATAACCTTTGCCAATTGCACAATTTTGAAGAAAAAGAGTTGCATGCACTGCCTTCCTATGAGATTTTCATAAGCTCAAGTGAGGCATGCAAAACAGTTATTTTAGAAAATTGGCTGTGTGGTTTATATGATATCTCGCTTCCCCCTCCTCCAGCCCACTCTCACGCTTTCCTGTACGGCTTAGCTCTACATAAATTCGCTTTAATATAACTATTACAAAAGTTACATTGAAGCTATTCAAAAATATATCACATGTGCTAATTGCCTTAGTTAAGCATGCATCAATGCGGATCACATACATCTTTATGGGCTATACATACTATTCGCTTTATAGAGTTTTACCTCAGCACGCTGTGCATGAAGCTCATCAGAGCGAGAAAGAGAAAGAGAGAGAGAGGGAGAAAGAGGAAGAGAGGGTGAGAGGGGGGTGGGCAAATAAAGCGCCTTTCTTGTCACAGCCTGTGCCTTCTTATATGAACTATAAACCATGCTATAGACGGCACTCGCATTACGCATGCAACATTCTCGCGACGCGTTTATGGCGCCGCAATATATATACTTACATATATATATCTCCTATATAAGTATTATATACGATAGTTACAGTTACAGCAAGGCATGCGATGACATTTTACTACGCTTGCCGCTGCGCCGCTTTTGGCTTCTATTTTATGTTTCCTCGATTTTTTTCCTTATTTTTTTTATGCGTTTTAAATTTATTTCGTTGCTGCAGAGCAGCCCCTGGCAATGGCGCCTGTCGCACGCACGCAAGCTTCCGGCCACACACACTCACACACATCCGAACACATACACACACGCACACTGAAGATGTGGGGCACACATGTGAGAGCCTGAACGCTGGCTGCCTCAACAAAGAAATGAAAACAACTTGCGTGCCAGTCTACATTTTTATTTATCGTGCAAAGTGATTCGTGTGTAATTGCAGAAATTGCGTTAAATTATTTAACAAGCGAATGCTCGGTGGGAGGCTGGGAGGTGGAAGGTAGTGGGAGGCAGCCCGGCAGTGCAAAAAATTCAAATTCATTTACACTTAACGCACAACGTGTGCAGGAAATTGATATATGCAATAAATTTGTAGACTACTGTGCCAGGCGGGCAGGAAATTATTTTGCTCGCACATCAAAATTGCAAATATTGAAAAATATTTGAATTTCAGTTGCTAACCAAATTTATGAATCTAATTGAATTTTCATTGCAGCTGCGCAAATAAATGTGGTCTAATGCGGGGCAATTGGCCCCCGACGCTCACCACAAAATCAACAATAATATGCAGAAACAAAAGCAACAATAACAGCTAGAGCGGACAGAAGCTATGTCGCTTGCGGATGTGAAATTCACTTTGAGGATATGAAAATAGCGCATAAACGAGCCATAACACATGAGAGCAAACGGAAGAGCTTAAAAGGAGTACAAAAAAAGAACACAGAAACAGGCAGCTGGCAAGTTGGCAGCAACAGCAATCAACACACAAAGCAACACTGCCAGCCAAAAACAACAGCATACAACAGCAGCAAGCAAAGCCCAGCACCAGTTACCAAAAGAAAGTGAAAGCTGAAAGCCGAAACTGTAAACGACGCTCCGTGTAAACACTCAAAAGCTCGTTAAGAGAATACATCCGGCCAGAGCGTATGTGTGAGTGCGTGTGTGTGTGCGTATGTGTCACCATGTACCGACGCCAGCGACGCCGTCTGAGTAGCTCCAACTCTCGCCTCTGCCCGGCCATTGCCATTGCCATTGCCATTGCATAGTCGCATAGTCGCGCTTCCGTTTCCGTCTACGCTCACTCGCCTCATTTCCGCTGTGGCTGCAATTAAGCGAACTACCCTAACCTCTTGCCAAGCCAAAAATAAATAAGAATTCAACAACAACAATGGCGCGCGCGACCAACTTTAATGGTAGGTATCACAAAAAGATTAACCAAATTTAACCATTAAAAAAAACTGCTGAAAAGTGAAAGAAAAGTTTTCATTTAAAGCGAATTACGCTTCATTAAAAACTCTATTCGGATTTAAATTACATTTTTCATATTTTGTAATCTTTACGGAAGGCTTTTAATTTACAACTTTTCACAAGTTTTTAAAATATTAATTATGATACGTATTTGTTGGAAATCTTTATTCTGACTTTGTGCACAATAGCTCTACACCAAATATAGGGGATCAATGAATAGATATATCAATTCAAATAGATTCAAATTTTAACATTTATATTTTTAGAAGAATTTTGACCCGTTTCCAATGTCTATTTTGTATACGATTAAAGAACACGGAGAATATGAGACAATTGTAATTATTTCCAAGTCCGACTATTTAATTGTTTGGTTTTCCCAACAACTTTTTCTTGGCAGATGCGCTGGACTACATATACATAGCGAATAGCATGAATGACAAAGCCTTTCTCATAGCCGAGCCGCGGCCCGATGATGACACTGACGCGGATGAGCAGGACGAGGACTTTGGCGGCGGCGACAATAACAACAACAATCATTACTACAACGATGGCGGCGATAGCGACTTTATGAGCACAGGCGCTGCCGCCGGATCCTTGGAGAGCAGCAGCACGCCCAGCTCATCGCTGGCCACAGCAGCGCTGGCAGCGGCTGCGGCGAGCGCCTCGGTGGCCGCGGCTGCAGCGCGCATAACCGCAAAGGCGGCGCATCGGGCACTGGCCACCGGGGCGGCGGGCAGCAAAGCCATACAGCTGATCGATGTGGATGGCAGCAATGGTGCCGGCGGCGCCAGCGGCGTTTCGGACAATAACTATACAAACGTGGCTGTGGGCCTGGGCGCCATGCTGCTGAACGAGTCAATGCTGCTGGAGGGCAATGAGACGGGTCTGAGCATTTTCGGTGAGCTGGTGAATGGCAGCGGGCAGCAGCTGCTAAATGTCAGCGCAGCGATCAATGTCACCGCCAGCAAAGTGGCCGAGGATGACTTCACACAGCTGCTGCGCATGGCGGTCACAACGGTGCTGCTGGGCCTGATGATACTCGTCACCATAATTGGTAAGTCAGCGGGAGCAGAATGTGAAAAACATGAAAAGCTCATTAGAGGCCGTACGAACGACGACCACTCTGAGTGTAAGCGAAATCCAAAGCCGAAGCCAAAGCCAAAGCCTAAACATAGACATAATTATTTGCGCGCTGCTTTTGGCCCGACAATAAATTCCATGGACGCCAGTCTCAGGCACGCGCGTGCCAGTAAATCCGACGCGCCATTTCATTGGGGAATATGGCAAACAATTCAATAAGGCAAAACCAAATGACAGCAGCAGCCAGTTTGTGCGGGTGGTGATGCGGGTGGAGCCTTAAAACAGGCATCGAGTGGTTGCGCGTTCGCATTCAAGATTTTTGCGTCCGTTCAGCATTTCGGTTCAGTTGCAGATAATAAAATACGCGTAACTGATATTTATGATGCTGCCGAGCCGTTTTATATTATTTATTATTGTTGTTATTATATCAGCAGCAACAGCAGCAGCACTTCGACTGCTCGTTTTTAATAAGGCGGCTCAATGTCGATGTTGCCATTGTTGTTGGGCAACATTCATTACACGCATTTAGCCATAAATCCAAAGGCAAACAGAAGACAAAATCCGCTCGGCAGCGGCTGCGGCAGCACCAGCAGCACTCATCTAGGCCAAAGCGACACGCCGCATTAAAACTGACAGACAATCAATCAATCAATCACAGTTTCAAGCCACAACAACAACAAGAACAAAAACAGCAGCAGCAGCACGTTTTTTGTGCTCTCAACAAAATTACCATGAATACTTTAACAGTCCGATTGTAAAACGCAAAACATTTAGGTGTATGACGCACAGAAAAACAGCAAGAACAACAACAGCAAACAGCTGAAATTGATTTCATTAATTTAAGTAGATTTCATTTCATTTAATTTAAACACGGCGCAAAAGTTAAGAGCCAAAACATAAAATCAAGCAGCACGCCAAAAAGCAGGCGCCCAAAAAAGTATGCTACACTTTTTCGAATGGAACAAAGGGCCATTTCCTCTGCGCCAATTCACATGCGTTTGTTTTCGTTTTCTCCTTCTCTTTTTTTGGCCCTCATTTGGTATTCATTTTGATTTGCTTCTAATTTGTGTTTATTTTTTTTTGTAGTTTTGCTTTGCACTGTGATTTTCACGCTAAACGTTGCCATTTTCATTTCAGTTTTCATTTTCATTTGTTTTCTTCAGTTTTCTTCACTTTTGAGCTTGGCATTGGTTGCATTTGCTTTGAATGCTGTTTTGAGTGCCAACATTTAGCATTTAGCATATAAAAGGAAATGCTAATGAGCTTTAATGCTTACTACCTCAGCATGAAACAAGAAACTAGGCTAAATTCGGTGCCCAATGGCTGCTCTATTTGGGCAACAACTTCAATAACAACAAACGCCGACCCAATTGAAAACATGGCTCGTTTGCGCTTGCTTAGAAGCCAGTTAGGAAAATTCTCAGAACAAGATTTCAAGGCAATCAAAGTTGGACTTGAAACTAGCTTGTTTAAGATAATGACTGTGTTTCTTTCTTAATACCCTATTGCATATTAATTAATTTGTATATAACTATATGACATTACGTGGCTACGCTCAAGTCAAATGAATATGGTTGTAAATGGAATGATACCGAAATTGCTTTTGTAGACATATAACAGACATAGACACATTTTAGACATATTGGCCGCTCAAATGGCCAACACATTTTCCCCGACTTGGTGGAATTGGTCAAGACCCCAACTTAGTGCAAACTTTTGACCCACAAGATAGCTTAAAAAGTCGGCCAGAACAAAATTGTATTTGAATAGATTAATATTAGAAAATCTACTTACATATGGCTTCATTAGTGACAAAGCATTCGATTCTGATTGGGATCAACTTCAACAATAATAATATCTTAAAATTTTCCAAGATGTGCCTGAAACTGAATTTCAATAGAATTTCTTAATATAAAGGTTTTCAGTTATTACTCAACTTAATTCTAGACTAAAAAAGATAAATTACTTTCTTTAAACGTTTAATCTTTTTGATTATTAATAAAGTTTGCAAATAAATGCTTTCAATTGACTTGCTGAAAAGCATTTTAAACTTGTGCACTTTAAATGTAAATATTTGCATATTGTAATCAATTTATGCATTTTTCAATAAATATGCAATTTTCCAATTGATTCATTTATGACATATACTGTTAATATATTTATTTAATTTATGTTTATTCAGCATTAAATGATTTAATTCTTTAATTGACTTTAAGTGGCCAAACGAATAGATATAACTTATTGTCTCTATGGCGTTTACAGTCTGCAGTTTCGGACAAACTATTTCCTGGCATTTAACACACATTTAAATTTGAAGTAAAAGTTTTAATGCTGATGCAACGCTTTTCTTGAGACAAGTATTTGGAAGTATATATATGTATATATAGTTAGTTAAGCTCAGTTTGAAGTTTTGTTTTTATGGCATTGCTTGGGGTTTTCTCAACTTTTAGCCCCAGTCGCGACGTGCAGCAGCAGCAACTACAACAACATTTGAGGCCAGCTAAGCGGAGGTGCAATGCAAACAGCTGAGGTGCAGCACAGACAACCCGTCACTTTGCTTTCACTTTGACACTGAAGTGTCTAATTACATGTGTATTCCTTTGTTGCCGCCCCTGACAGGTGCCTCTATATATATGTGTGTGTGTGTGTGTGTGTGTGTGCACCATACCCGTCACCATGCTGTGGCACAAATTGTATGTCTTGGGCTCAACTTTTGCAGCCTCCCACTTTTCTTTGGTGCACCTTCAAGTGTGCCACAAGTAGTTGCGACAGCCGGAGGATATAAAAATAATATAGAAGGCACTAGCCGACATCAAAGGTGGCGCCAACGAATGCTGCACAGACTGCTGTCAATTTTACGCCCACTCACTAAGCGAGTGCGAGGCGTGGCATGGCGTCAGACGTCGGCATGGCTTTGGCAAAAGTTTACGACAGCGCGATTAGCTCATGTCGTTTATTTTGGCTTTTGTGAACTTTCTCTGAGGCGGCTCAAGTGCAACACAATGTGGCAAGTGTTAGAGCAGGAAGAAAACCTGCCCCAGGCAATTGCAGTGATATTCGGTTACAGGGCCCACTGGGGCGCTCTGAATGTTCAAATGCAGCAGCCAACTTTAATAAGATTCCCATTTCATTTGGCCACACGGCTCTGCGGCACACAACTTTCGTAATTCGTAAACTTTATCCGTTCGCTTGGGTCTCGTTTTTATTTTAAACAGAGGCCATTTTGATTTTGTCACGTATTGTGTAACGCATAGTTTTTAAACCTATAGAGAAAACATATATATTCTTGATCAGCATCCACAGCCAAGTAGATATAGTCTCTACGTTTGAAAGCTTTCTGCATGAATCTCCATCTTTATGTTGCAGACAGTTCGTATATATCATATAGATTGAATTGGAATATACATATATCTTGATCTTTTTAATATACCTTGATCAAACTCAGCAATTATGAGCTGAAGCGTATCAAATCGGTATACTTTATTATATTGCTCCTTAGTGTCGGTAATATAACATTTATATACAAGGCATTGAAGGGCATTTAGACTTCCATTTGGCATTGACAATCCTTCCTTCTTGTTTTCATTTTAATTTTCATTCACATTTACGTTTACGTTCATGTATTCGTATTTCCCATTCGTTTGCGCTTTCGACTTTGGTTTCGCTTTGCAGCTGCGCTTAAATTTGACTTGCCAACGTACTTAATTGAATTGAAAACTTTGCGCTCAAGTCAATTTTCGCAATTAGGCCGCTGAGCAGCAGCAGCAGCAGCAGCAGCAGCAGTGGCAACAGTTCGTGCAGCTGTCATTGGCATTTCGTATTTCCTCTGTAAAGAATTAGTACAAGTTCTTGAACAATTGCAGGCAACGTCTTTGTGATAGCTGCCATTATACTGGAGCGAAATCTGCAGAATGTGGCCAACTATCTGGTGGCCTCCCTGGCCGTTGCTGATCTGTTTGTGGCCTGCCTGGTGATGCCGCTGGGCGCAGTCTATGAGGTAAGTGTGGGCTAAAGTTGCAACAACTTCGACCCGAGACCCAAATTGGTCTCCCATGTTGATGGATAATTAAGTTAGCCAAGAGTATTTAGCTGTAGTTAGTTGGGTAGAATTTAATGACTCTAGAGTCTTAACTCAGTTAATTGTGCTGCAGAGCTATCGCTAACACTTACAGCAATAAAATAAAAAACTATCGAAATCTATATAGCTATACAGTCAGCATTGTCATTATACTTTAGACTGTAAATAGTGGGGTTATTTGCGTCCAACTATCGAATTTATCGAGCCCCCAATGATCGATTTTATTCTTAGTCATGTTTATAGATCTATAACGTATATTCAAATGTGCTGATTAATAAACACATAGAAACTATCGATTTATTTTATTTACTTAACGATTGTTTCAATGTAATCGATAAATCAAAATATCGATACTCGACTATAACAATAATGGACTGTATGCAGTATAGATTATTTTGCAGCACTATAAACTGGGTTTTCAGCAATCAGTTCCGTAACAGAACTAAGGATAAAGCCTTGTTGCCCAGCAACACCAGGCGTAGGTACAGCCAAAGCTTGACCCTTAACAAACGATTGCTCTATTGTTGTCCTGGCCGGCGGGGGCTTAGCCATTTAAAGGCAGTGCAATCCTTGTTTGTGCCCAGTTATTAGATGCCATTATGGCCTGGCCTCTTTGTGAACTCTTCCCCAGCGTGACATCAATTTTAATAAGCCATCAACTTTTATTGTCTATTTAACTGGCACTCTGAGACCCTGTCCGTAACTTTATGTACTTTTCATCTTATCTGTGCCAATGCACATACAGATCAGCCAAGGCTGGATACTTGGACCGGAGCTATGCGACATTTGGACATCGTGCGATGTACTCTGCTGCACTGCATCCATTCTGCATCTGGTTGCCATTGCTGTCGATCGGTAAGTAATTACATTTCTTGGTATGACTCGGAATGGGAGTGGGTGGGGGAATTAAAAATAAAGTAAAAGAAAAAATAGCTGAAGAAATCATCACATTTGATAAATGAGCACCAAAATCCACTTGTAAGCGACGTGTAAAACAAGTCGGCATTCCCTTTGAGCGGGGGTGTGGATATAAAGGCGGTTTTCTGTCAATATGAGGGCGATTATGTGCCTGTGTGTGTGAGTGTGCGTGTGTTTGTGTGTGCTTGTGTGTGTGAACTAAGCGAATCAATCAATCAAGTTTTTAGCATGTCAAATCTCTTTACAAATCCACTTGGCAACAAAACGAAGCACACATTAAGACACATAGCAAAAAGAATACGTGAAAGCACTTGAGCAATGTGCACGAGGCATTGAGATGCCCTAGATAAATATTTTTAGAATTTATGAGAATTGAAAAGGGTAAAAAAAAATAAATATCCTTAAATTTATGATAATCCGGACTCATCTAAAATAAATGTAAAAGTCTTTTAGAAAAAAGCTTCTTTTCTGATTTACTTATAAATTGCCCGAAAAGTCTTTCAAAAAAAATTAACTATCACAATTATTAATATTTTTATATTAAGTGACAAAAAGAATTTAAAATTTTAACTAAGCTGAGATACTTTTTATATGCACATACTTTCTGTACACTTCCATGCACAAAGAAATATTGAACAGCTAGAATGACACAAAAGATTTATGAGTCCTTTCAGATTTGTTAACATTTAAAACGCAAATGAAGGTATTATTGAGAGTTCTATGGCTCCGCAATTTTATAAAGCAAGCTCAGACGCAATTTAAAATGTGATTTCAATGCAAAACCATTCTCAATGCTTAGCCAGCATTTGCTAACAATCGATATGCCCAATAAAAGTAGAAACCCACACCCAATTCAACGGCCACGGCCGCGACCAACTGTCTGTCGTTCAGTTCATAACGGGTGCGTGTTGTGTGTGCGTGATGTGTGTGTGTGTGTGTGTGTGCCGTTAATATGCTTAGCCATTTAGGGTTGACAAATCCGGGGGCTGTGTTTACCCGGCTTGTCTCCTGCCACATTATGGCTATATCAATTTAAAATAAATTCTCACTTATTGAAGCGTATGGGGCATGTAGCATGCCTGGCTGCATATCATCAATCAATTTGCAGCAAACATTTCAATCAATCAATCGAATTGAGTACGGCGCCCAAACAAACGGTAAATGAAATGAATTTCATTTGCAGACCCAGCCCCGCCCTCCATGAAAAGCAAATCTAATGCCGTTCGCAATGTGTTTTCGTTGCGGCTGGGGGGCCGCATTTCGGTTTGGGCAGTGCGCATATTCATTAGGAAAAGTACCCAAGGCGATGCCTCAATGTCAGTTAATTTCAGCCGCTGCACTTGACGACAATGCCAGAGCAAGCAACAAAAAAAAAATGATTGAAAAAAAGTGGAAAGCTTGGATGCTGCACACTTAGCTGCACGTTGCAAGTGGCACAGTATTGTCGGCTATATTGGCGCAATATTCAATGGCTTCACGTCGCGTATACGTAATGTGCAAAATGTACAAATGAATGCAATGGGCCCAAGCAACAGCAGCAGCATTTTGTGTATTTAATGAACACTTAGCGCACCCCAAATAAGCAGCAGCAGCAGCAGCAGAGGCAGCCACAATGGTAAGGGCCACACCAAAGCCAGCCAAGGCCTGAGTCCCCAGGCCCGTACAACGTATCGTATGCGCAATGTAATTTCGAATTGGCAAAGCGTCGCGCTCTGCACTTGACTGGCTAATTTCATTTTATTGAACAATGGCATTTTCGGGCAGCTTGCATGGCCAATAGCAGACTGAACGCCCACATTAATTGGCTAAGCTGCGGGTCAATGCGGTGCCAATTATTTGGTGGTTTCAATTAGTGCAGCCAGCCAGAAAAACAAAGCCTAGCCGCAGCACAGTCCAACAATAAATTATGTAAAATACACACAACAAAATTCTATTTATTTTTTAGTTAGTTGTGCACACACACACACAAGCATGCGCACACATTTCAATTATGTTTATGGCACACGCGGCGTATACGCATTTGCGCGTTTCAATGCTTTAGTTGCAGCTCATTAAAACTGAGCCCTAGAAAATGTTATTAGTTTTACACTAATCGATGCATTTGCCTGTGAAATTGTGTACTTCAGCTGCGGGCGCTTGCGTATGTCGCTTGGGGAGCACTTCAAATTAAACGTTGTGCAATTTCGGGTTCAATTTATAACTCATGAAGCGGAATATTTAAATTAAAATGGATGCATTATTATTAAAGCGAACAGCTTTGTATAGACGCTGCTGAGCCCAGAGCTGCCTATTCAACCCGTCTCGGGGGGCAGAGAGATTTCCATGTATCCACCGATACTTTTAGTCAGTCATTAGGCAATGCTAGAGTTTATATTTGAAGGCGATCAAGTTTCTGCTACGAACATATTTTATTTATTACTTTCTCAACTCAATAGGTCTGTTTAAACTTTGGACTACCTGCTGGCCTGCCTCAGTCTATGTAGTTTCTATAAGATGTGCTCAGAAATTGCAGCCCGATTCGTTCAGGTATATTTGCCTACTGTGTGCTCTTATCATTTCGCTCGCTGATTTGGCTGTCAATTGGGCAAATTGAAATGCTGGCTGGCCCAAATTGCCTGTCAATAAATAAAGCCAAGTGATGCTTAGATTTCGCATGCATATCAATCAGCATAGCATTCGGTTGAAACGGCCCTGGCGCTCCAATATTTTGGGTATTTGGGCTGTCAGCTGGACGCCAAAATGGGAGATGGCGCCTTATTTCGTATATTATGATGGGCGCCACTCAAAAGTATGCAAATGAGCTGCATGAC
The DNA here is from genome assembly GCA_035045725.1 of Drosophila ezoana. Classification (NCBI taxonomy): domain Eukaryota; kingdom Metazoa; phylum Arthropoda; class Insecta; order Diptera; family Drosophilidae; genus Drosophila; species Drosophila ezoana. The sequence goes on from JAWNOU010000052.1 coordinate 6,172,353, forward strand.
AGCTCCGTTTCTGCCTGAATGGCAACTCATTGTGGGGGACAGGCAGCCAAGTTCTCAAGAGCAGCTTGCGCCATGATGAAACAATTACGGCGAAATTCCTGGACCCAGTCTGGACTAGGAAGGGGGAGGAGGCCCACCCGCAGTCGGGCAGGCATACACTTTACGAGTATTTGCCAGTTGTCACTTGATATTTAAAATAGAATTCAAAGCCAGCTTTAACTTATCAGCAAACGGAATGAAAATTAATGTGCTTTTAAGCAAGAGGCCGCCCCATTTGCTGGTTGTCATTGTCGCTGCCAGATCCACAGCGAGAGGAAGCCCATTCTGCTTGCTGCCTGTGCATTAATAAATTAAGTTTGTCAAACGATTCTTGCCCCCGAGGCACCTCTCCCAGCCAGTCTCTTTGCTGGCTGTTGCGCCCGCATGATAAATAGTTGCTGGAAATTCGACTACAATAATAATATTTGCAAGTATTTGTCGTTACGAGCAGCCGACTCGTTGACAAGTAAGCAGCCAACAGGCGACGACAGCCCATGTTGCAAGAAACTGCCGCCCGCCTACTCTTGCCTGCGACAGCCGCCTCACTCAGCGATGCCAAGTTCATTTTCCATGTCAGTAATTTTTAAGCAATTAAGACAAAGTGCCAACAATATTTACGAAATTGTGAGACAAGAAGCAGCAACAGCAAAAACGAACAGCAGCAGCAGCAGCAGCAACAACAAAAACCCGTGTCCAGGGCAAAGCAAAAACCCCAAAAATACCCCGAGCACAATAAAGGCCTATGACACGATACCGTTCACAACCAGGCTGGTGGACAGCAACAACAGCAGCTAGAAAGAACGTGACAACGCATATTTAATACCCTTAAATAAACACACACAGCGCATTTTACTTTGAAACTGCCCAGCTACTTTGAAACTAGCTCAGCTCGTAATTGCTTACTTTTCCATACCAAGCCTCAGCTTTCAAGCGATTCTCGTTTAAAAGCCATGTGTTTTAATAATAAGATGCTGATAAGATTTTGTTTATATGTAGGAGGCGGGCTAAAGTTCATAAATGATAAGTCAACTTGTTCATACAAGAACTAACTTCTCGCCCTATATGATAGTGCTCCTATCCGGCAGATAGGCAGACCACAGTCTTATAACTGATGACTGCATGGACCATGACTTTATCGGCTCGGATGCTGATGCTTTTCTAGATTCTATATACTAAATGGACTCGAAGACTTCTCTGCGTTACACAGTTCATACTCAAACTATATACCCACTACAAGAGTATAAAAATGGCGCATGGTCATTAATCTTTATGCCTTTCGCTGGTTGCTGCCATTGCGGCTGCTGTTGTTGTAGTTGCCGCTGCTGTCGATGGCGCTGTCAATGCCAAAATACATGCACAGACAATGCTATATACATACATATACATATACATATACAATAAAGAGAGCGCCCGCAAGCGCGACCGCGTCGTGGGCATTGGAGTTGTGCATAAATTTCATGCTCTGCAGCATGTTGCTGACGTCATTATTAGTGGAAGCAAATGACAAATGCCACATGGGGCAACCTGCTGCCCGGTCAAACAATCATTTAAATGCAAAGTTTTGTTTTGTATTACTTTTGATTGCATACAACACGTGACTTTAAGCCCTTGCCATGTAGCACAGTGTTAGCTGAAGAGGCCAACAGTTGGGCGCAGTTGTAGCTGTTGTTGTTGTTGTTTTTGTAGTTGATGTTATTTTTTGCTGGTGACATATTCAATTAAATTTCAATTAAGTTTACGTAGTTTTATTTTATTTTTTTTCATAAATATTTTACCATTTAGCACTTAAAACGTAATTACATGTTAATATTCGTCGCCATTGGCGATGTCGTTGTCGTTTGCGTTGTTTGGCATAATTGCTAGCTTAACAACAACAACAACAACAACAACTACAAACACAATAGTAACAACATCATCGAGAACAGGAACAACAAGAGTAACAACCACTGCGACCACAAACTGTACCCATATGTGCCCTGCTGTACCATGTGCAATTGTAATTGCTGTTGTCACACAAGAGTTTTTCTACTTAGTGCAGCTACAGTCAGTGCGAAAAGTCTTTTTTGCATAAATTGAATGCAAATATATCAGGATATCAGGAACTACCCTGGTATATCCATATCGTACCTAATCTCTTCTCATTTATCTATATCCCAAGCGCACATGAAATAATATATTTTTTGATTCGCTGTTCAAATAAATTGCCATATTATTTATCTAAACTATTTTCATATTTTAGAGATAAAAAAACTTCCAAAAAATTCTTTTAATAGTTGCTCTAAACTCAGAATTCAATAATTTCAAGATTAAACTACTTTTATAAAATATAAACATATTTATAGCCATATTAATTCTCAATCCACAGTTACACATGCGTAAATAAATAATTCTGTTAAAGCTCTTTAATTTTTGTATATATGTTTCCTCAGGCCCTAAGCAGATTTCTAACAGAAACTTCATTAAAATGTATTTATGTATTTTTTTTTCATATATTCCCATAATATATGCGCCACAAATAAAAGCGAAACATGTCAAAGCAAAAGCTAAAAATAAGCACAGACAAAGACATAAATAGAATTTATTATTTATATATGCTTGGTCTGCTTGGTGCACCGACTGCCGTCAGGCACTGTGCGTAATTTTTTGGCATTGTCAGTGCAAATGAACATTGCACTCGTATTTTACATAATTTGCACGCTGTCGCTGGTCATTTTAGCGAAAGGCGCTTAGACTACATAACCACGCCCCCCATCCCCTACACATAGCCCCCCCTTAACCCCTGACTGCAGCCCAACTGCTGCGGCTAACCCATTACCACAATGTTCATGTGCAATTTAACTGCATATGGCCTGCTGCAAAGTTTTGTGCATGGAGTTCTTTTAATTGCGCATGTTTTCGGGGCACACAAACAGCCGGCACAGTGGGGCCACAATATATTTTGTATATATATGTATATATATGGTATATAAGTATATGTATAAACAAAAGCATAACCTTAATTAAATTGCTAGTTAAACAAACGCATTAAACAGTATAATTAGTTTTCCCGCCACAATCAGAGCAAGAGAGGAAGGCAGGTCGGCCTGAGGGGGGAGGGAGCGGTGTGGCAGGCGGGTATTCGAATTCCGCTTCATTTGCTTTGCACATTTGATTTCACAAACTGAAATGCTCAGATTCACGTGTGTGCGTTAGGCACACACACCTACATACATCTGTATAGTGTGCCTTCAAATGGTTAATGAGACAAAGCTGGCCCCAAAGCAGGGGACTGCCAAAACAAACACAGTGGAGCCTGGCAATAAAACCGGATATGTTACTAAGACATTTATGCTATCTGATAATGCCTGTATACACACACGCACGCACACGCACACACACGCACGCAAACGCACACATTTGGCTTTATAGTTGTTACGACAGCTGCAATGAGGTGTTTGTTACATTCAAGAGCCGCCTTCAATACACTCGAGTCAAGTTCATAAAACAAATGTTAAATGTTGAAAATGTCTATAAGCGCTTTAAAAGCGTGCGTCTGTGTGCAGTCTGTGTATGTGTGTGTGTGTGTGTGAGAGAGATTATGCTGGCGTGTGCGTGCGCTTACTTGGGAGCCATATTCAATCTCGATTAGCAGGGCTTGACATAATTCTAATGATTTATGTATTTGCCAGACAACATTACAAAATGCCTCAATCAATATTTGCAAGCCACTACACACACACACACGCACACACACAAACACAGAGTGAGTGTGTTTGTTGTGCCATTTAAGCTATAAACTTAATTATGTGCCGGCTGAGCCAAGTCTTGGATTTATTGACAGGCCAAAGTGTGTTGGTGCGTGTGTGTATATCTCTGTCTGTGTGTGCTGGCATTCACAACTCAATTAAGCTGCAAGCCAGGCTAAAACACACACACACAGAGAGAGAAAGAGACAGCGACAATTGTGAAAGAGAGAGTGGCAGCAGGACTAAGTACAAAGTACACTTGCAAAGTGTTGCCCACATTTTTGGGGTTAACCGAACAGTTTTTTAACTAAAATGTCAAGCAGCGGGTAAAAAAGCAATTATAAGACCAAAATTTCTTTAACCGCAGCGGCAAACGGCAATTTGAAACATTTCATTTCGAAATGGCAAAAGCAATGCCAACCACATTTAAGATGAATTACAATTCTATAACTGTCACAGGCGGCTAACCCAAAAATCTATGTTCCTGTCAGTGTGTATGTGTCGGTGTGTGTGTATGTGTGTTGGTGTGTCGGTGTGTGCGTAATTTAAATTTCGAATTTGTAAAAGTCGCATAAATCAAAATAATGGCGCACGGGCTGCCTGCTGCCTGCTAAATGATTAATCAGTGTGAGAAAGTAAATTGAAATTCAAATAAATCAAATGAGAGACAGACTCAGTCGGAGATGGCAATGGAGTTTGTTACATGAACCTGTAGTAGGGGGGGAGGGGGGCGGTGTTGAAGGCTTTTAGGGAGGGAAGGGGACGTGCCCCAAAGACAAATGACACCCAAATGAAAAATGTTTAACTCAAATTGAAAGGCTAGCCAGAGAGGCTAGTTAATAATATAATTAACTGCAAAGATGAACTTGGGCGACTGCCAGATGCCCTGTAATCTCAATGAGAGATTTCAATGAGAGAAAGATTTGTTTTTATTGATTTGTAATTTTTTATTGACTTTTTAGAAGCTCAAGCTCAAGCTCGGCTTGGATGAACCCAACATACCCTCTAGGCAGTCAGGCTATACCAAAAACGAGAAGCACAAATGAATATTATTTATCCACTTGCAATTGAAAAGTTTGTGGTCATATTAAGCGAAGAGTTGGCATGCATATGCATATGTATATATATATATATACAAATATATTCATGTATGTATATGTCCATGTTAACTCTATGTGTGTGCGTGTGCATTTCGAGGTTTATTTGTATTTAGTTTTGCGTTTAGCAGAGTTTGCCCACGCCGTGTGATTAATGGTCGGTTTTCGGTTTGGACCAAAAACTTTTGCGACCGGAAACGAAACTTGGCCACAAACCGCAACTAGAGCGAGCAAGGCAGATATCTAGAGCGAGTGTGCCCAAGGCAACACACACACACACACACACACGCACACACACACACACGCACACAGAGAGAGAAATAAGCAAAACAGGCAACGACCAGAACGCAGTCAAATTGAAGCCAACAAGCCAAAGTGTTGCCCCAGAAAAACCCATTGTTGCCCACACATTTGCGCATTTTCACAATTTTCACGCTGAACATTACGTACAACAATTTCTAAAGGCAGGACAAGAGCTAATGAACCAGCCACTTGCCACTTGCAGCAAGTGCTTGTGAGTGTTGACCCCCCCCCCCTTCCACTTCACCAAGTGGCGACAGTTAATTAGCTGACTGCATTTTTAATATTTGAGATTTAACCGATTGTCAAGCAAAGCTGGACAGTTGTCCTTTAAGGACACGCCCAATGGCTGGACAATTATAAGACCCGTATACCATTTAAGCTCATTAAATAATTATAACTGAGTGGGCCTTGGACGCAATGATGCAAATTCCCTTCTTTTTACAGGGTATTTGAAGAGGGTATTATAAGTAGTGCACGAAGTGGGTAAGGGATAGAGGGAGACACTTGCGGGCCCATATAATATATATATATATATATATTCTCTACTCTGTATGAAAATCGATCGCAAAAAAAGCTTTTGCATAAAAGAATCTCCTAGCCACACTTTTCTTTTAGGGTATTTCATATTCGCTGTGCGATCCGTTCTGCCTGCTTTTTAAGTTAAATACAAATGCAAGGAGAGATTTATAAAAGACGGCGGCCACAAGGGGCAGGATATGCGGAACAGGACTCAAAACAGCAGGGCTGCCAGACAGCAATCAACGCACTTGGCTGCACTCAATGAGGCTGCGACTGCAAATGCGTCTGGGCCTGAGATTGAGCCTGGTGCTGGAACAGTAACTGTAACTGGGCGTGGTCCTGCAACTAGCTGGCTTTTGTTGTCTTGTCCTGCGGCTGCTGCTTTTACTGCTTTATCCTTTTGCGACTCCGCCTTGCAATTTACATAAGTTTCTTGTTTTTGTGCCATAAATTACCAGTGCTGCCCCTTCCAGTGGCACGCACAGGGCATACAGGACGCGGCAGACAGAGCCGCACGCACCAAACGGCACAGGACACATATGCGAAGGGCCTGTAATCAACAGAAGTCGCATCCTGTGCCAGCTGTGCGCCCAGTAGAAAACTTTGCCAGATGAGAGACAAAACAACAAATATAAGCCTTAAAGCTGCCGACTGATCAACTAAGGTTTACACTATCTCGCATTAAACCTTTACCCCAGCGAAACTCTGCGACATACACAGTTTTGTAGCTAATATACCCCATGCAGATAGGATTTCATACACACAAAGAACATGTACGCAATTTCAGCTCATATAAATTTGTAGGTCGCTGCTGAGAAAAAAAATATATACACATAAAATGAAATATACATGCAAAAGTGGCCAAAAAACTTGATTAAAACTGTGGGCCACTTTATCATTATTTAAGAAACAAGAGAGTACAAAAAAGTAGCATTAGAAATTGAAAACAAAGAGATGCGCGAGTTTAGGCAAGCCAAATGAAATTGTTGCCCAACACTGGCACAGGCAATGCCGCCGGAGCTGAGTGCTAAGAGCTGTCTCTATGCTGGTCCGCAGGCAGGCAGGCAGCCTGGCAGGCCGTAATGGCCATTCCATTGGACAGCTAAAGGGCGCACGGCGCTGGTGGGGGGGGGGGGGGGGGGGGGGGGGCTGCAGCTTGTGGTAGACCGTTTTAGCTAGCTACAAAAGCGATGCACAGCCACGTAAGCACGTTTTAAATTGAATTTCGCTGTAAGGCCGGAGCCGTGCATGTCAGCATAACTGACGCACTGCCTCTGGCTCTGGGGCTGCTGCTGCCTGCTGCCTGCTGCCTGCTGTCTGCTGTCTGCTGGCTCTTGCAGCCTGGACAAGCACATAACAAATAAAATGTGGCAACATTAAAATGTTGCTGCCCCTTGGCGGTTGGCAGCTAATAGGCCGGCTGTTTTTTATCGTTCGCTCTGATGATGCGACCATGGCGCGACACTCTCGTCTAGAATTAAGTGTAAGACTATAATATTTAAAAATGCATTTATTATGCTAATTGATTTCAGTCAACGCCTGTTTGTATTAATTATAATGAGCATAAATATGCGGGCATAATAAACGTAATAAACATAATAATAATAATCATAATGGCAATAAATGGCAAACGAGTCGCGTATAAAATGAAATTAAGTATCAATCATACGACGTGTTGAACCATTTGACATTATTATAATTAAAATGTATATGTGCCTGGAATATGCGAGTTATCTGCGCTAAATGCAAATAAATTTAATAATTATTAATGGGCTCTTGAGCAAAAGTGCAGCAGAATATGCTTGCACTCATATTTAAAGCGCACTTAAATGCGCGATCGGATGCGGTGGGATTTTAGATACCCCATATATATATATATATATATATAGGACTGACAACTCCGCCAGATAAAGATATCGATTAGAGCCTGTAGCGGCCGATTAAATGTTAGAAGAAGGAAAGTTTACAGGAGCATACGATAATAGAAAATAGAGTCGGGCCGAGCTGCAAAAGAGAAGAAACTTGCAGGCTTAGCTTAATTCATTTGATTCAGGCAGCGCCGGGTAATTTCCTATAGTTATAAATACACTAAAAGAGTTAAAACTCTTGCAGTATTCAAATAGAAAATGCGCAAAAAAGTTTGTCAACTTTTGGATTTTTATTTCTTTACTCTAGCGACGTTTGGGGCAGAGGCCAATTGTTTTACTAGTTTTTTTTTATGGCTCAGAGCTTCTTCAACTATTTCTATTGTTACAATGGAGCATTTAGTGGTTATGATTGTTGTTATTGTTGCGATGAGAGTCTCCAGAGAGAGAGAGAGAGAGAGTGAGAGAGAGGGAGCGGAAGAAGAGGAGTGCCTGTAATTTGCAAAAATTTAATCATGCCACAGATGCCGCAGGGCGCAACAACAAAAACAAGCAAAACACAAACAGCCACGCCCCACGCCGACAGTTACAGTTGTTGTTGTTGTTGCTTTTGTTTTTGTTGTTGTAGTTGTTGTTGTCGTTGTTGTTGTTGTTGTTGCTGCTGCAGCCTCCGCTCATTGTTATTTTACTAGTGTGGCATGCATTTTTGTATGCCACGTTTTGTTTTCCATTTTAATCTTTTGTTCAACTGCGCTTTTTTTTTAACAAATTTTCCTCTTTTTTTATATATAAAACGAAATGTTATTGTTAACTGAAAACTGTCTGCCGATAGCTGCAGGTAACAAGCACAACATATTTCTTCTCATTCTACCTCAAAACTGAAAATTAAAACAATACGCCCAGCCCGCTGAGCGATTTTCAATAAGCGCGTAATGCAATCGATTAGCCTGAAATACAAAAAGGCAGAGATAAGCCGTATAAAAAAGATAAGCGTAAGGTGTCGACGAATAGATACCCTCTACTTGCATACTTCAACATTGAACTGTATAAACTTTTATCGACCGAACTTCACAAAAAACGTGCGGTTAGCTTTTTCTCTTCGAGCTAAAAATATGCCTATTAATTCTGCATGCACTCAATGCATAACAAATTGCATGTCAAAATCATTATACCCTGTTGTAGCGCATGAAATAGAGTTAAAAAAAAGTGTTTACCAGTTGACAGGCATCAAATATGCAGTTAACCGCTGTCAGTGGGATTAAAAACAAAAAATTTATTGTACAAATATTGACCGTCACTCGACAATATAAAATTTCAATTAATTATGAACAGCTTAAAAGTTCAACTAAATTAATTTGATTTATGTTTTTCCCTTTTTTATGCCAATGCAATTTCAACACAATTTCGCCAAGTCATTCAAATTTATGAAGCACAGTTGCCAAAACAAAATAAATAGCATAAAGTGACAAATCATGATAGAAATATAAGAACTTTAGATTTATGTACATAAAATCTGTACACACATACATATATCAAGCTCTAAGCAGCTTTAGCCCCTGGCTTTGCTGTAAATTAGGCGAAATTGTGGCGCTTGTGTTAGCGGGAATTGGGGTACATGCGTTCGTAATCAAGCGAGATCAAGAGTAATGGCTTTTTTGTGTGCTAGGCGCGCAATTTTTAAATGCATTAAAAAGTGTTACACTCGAATGCCGCACATTTATCACACACGCACACACACACACAAACAGTGGGAGCATAATGGAAAAATCGCATTTAAATTGTTTGGCGCACAATAAATTGTTATAATTCATCACACGACTTCAGTCTGAGTGTGCGTAGTTGATAAATTGATTGACTTCAATTGAATTGAATCGAATTGCTGGCCTATGAACGAAATACTCGCTGAGTGTGTGTGAGTGTGTGTGTGTGTGTGTAGCAAAACATGGCATAACAAATTATGATACTTTTTCAAATGCGACAACGCGTCGTATGAGTGATATCACATTGCGAAAAGGCACATTGCATGACAGGCACTTTATTAGGTTTCGCTATTAATTTGCATGCGTCTTCTCATTCCAAATTCGGGCCACATTAGACTCTTCACCCGAAAATAAAAATAACAAGAAATACGGCAAAAAAGAAAATTGTAATAACATTGGCAACTCGCAAAAATGGAAAAAAATAAAAATTGACAGGCAAATCACAAAATTCCATTAATTTTAAGCAGTCAATCAAAAATTGCCAACTTCAAGTCGATTATATTATGCTAATGAAAATCAGAGCAGCCAGCGGGATATGGATGCGGGGTGCGTTGTCTTCTGCGACCCCCCCCCCTCTGCTCTGCGCATCATTATCGTAGCTACTCCAAGTTGACCCAGACACAGCAGGTGATGGCAGCTGTCCAGATGACAAAAGTCATCAACTAACAACATCATTCATTATTATTTATTATCGATGCGGCATGCATGGCGTATGCTTAACATTGCCTTTCATATACCCAATCATTTCTCATAAACAAACTGACCACAACTGCGAACACGTGTTAGTCTTTTGACAGTAGAGCTTCGAACTCTTTGACGACAGTGCAAGCCAGTTGGGAAATCTGGCACAAGTTGGTTCAAAATTAATGAGGAGCTTGCCTTTGACCTCAGAAGGTATAAAACTTGTCTGTTGTCCCATCTAAATAAAATTAGAGACTACGAGAACTTAAGGTACGAAATTTGAATAGACAAATACGCAGCTTCTAAAATCAATAAAATTGGAGGCATTCCATAAGCCAACTGTAAAAAGTATGTGAATCATTTCAAGGCCAACTTTATGCCGATTGCAGTCTCTTAAAATAACTGAAGCGTAAATGATTATTTCAATGGTATTTCTTTAACCCGTATAATGCTAAAGCTGACTTTAAGCAACTGCCAAACTTGTTTAGCTAAGATATTACAAAAGATTAAGGGTACTCCCAACTACCAACAGCATCTTTGTGTATAACATTTAAGTACTTTCGTGGTCAACTACTGGTTTTTTTTTAGCAGCACAATTTATCTACCTCTTGACTATTGCATTTGGTTAACTAATGAAGTGGCTGGCTTTAAATGAGTATCATTTAATTACGTTTAAACAAATGCACAACATATCGATAATTATATTTATATTTATGCAGCTGTCATTAGCGTGTAAGTGGCCCATTGGATGCAAATTAAATTATGGTCTATGGCACCCGAGGCCATTAGCCAAGTTTGCACATGGCAGAGCAGAGCAGTTAATGCTGATTTACACAGCCATAGATAGATATACTGCTATAGATACAGCAGCTATCAGCAGCGCGTCTCGAGTGCTTTGTCAACTCAATTAATTGTTGATTTAAACTTACAAACACATTTGTTTGCGCTGCGGCCCAGCAAGGCATAATATTTGTATATGCAAATTGTGTTTAATTAAAACATAAACAACAACAGACTCTTGTTGTTGCTGCTGCCACTTTAAGCGCTGCGGTCAGTGTTGGTAGTCGAAGAAATTGTGTACCGCTTGCCGTCAAATTTTGAAATGTGTGGTTTGCCGGCATTAATTTGGCAGCCACACGGCACACACACACATGCATACGCACAGCCGCAGGTTGTTGTGGTTAACAACCTTTGAACTGACAGCAGGGCCGGCTAAAAACACTACCCAACACTGGGTTTAAAGCTGCTTAATGGCTGCTGCTGCTGTTGCTACAGCATCAGCACAACAACATAAGAGTTACATGTTCTAGTTACCGCCTCCGGGCGCGATTATCTATGCCACACAGTTGAATAGTTGGCATTCTTAAAGCTTTGCCAGCAGCAACAAGCGGCAAGTACCAATACAGTTAAAGCCTGCTTCACAACACTGTGTGTCAATCTACGTGTATATATAGACTCGCGCGTGTGTGTGTGTGCATGTGTGTGTGCTTGTGCCAGTTACCATACACGTAACGTTTAAAAACTCGTTTAGGCATGTCGCTCTACTCACAGCAAGTGGGCAAACTAAAGCAGATAGTTTTTCTTTGGCAATGGCAACGATTTTATACCCTAACTTTTAGACAGCTCTCAAAATGTTCAAGATATGATTCAGATCTTGGAAAGAAGAAGAATTATTGATGGTATCGCAACTAATATTACTTAAACTATATCCTTAAAACTATTGAAATCAAATTTCTGCCTATCACCCATTGATTATTTCGAAAGTTAAGAGTTCAGGTCTAAATAAAAGCTTTTCGATTTAATACCAATTAGGCCCAATTCAAATGTAGTCTGGCAATGCTGTACTTTTGAGCTGTTCTCCGTTTATAATGAAATTAATTCTTCTCTTAACTCAAGCAATCAAATCTGGCAAAGGAATTCCATTTTGTTTTTCTATGCGCCGGCAAACAACATTACAAAGTTGTGTTGCTTTTAGGCCCGTCTTTAGAAATGGAAATTTGAAAAATGCCTCGCTTGGCTGCCGCACACGCACATACACACACACACATACACACACACACATACACATACACATACACATACACACACACACACACCGGTTTGCATACATACATAAAACATGTTTTGGCACACAAAACCCAAAAACGAAGAAAAAAGAAAACAAATACACACCGACACAAAAAAAATGGTAACAAAATTCTGTAAAAAACTGTTGAACGGAATTCGAATATCGAACACGTTTCTTTACTTTCACGCTGTTCCATATGTGTGCCTGAGTGTGTCTGAGTCTTTGTGTGTTTGGGTGTGTGTTCCTGCCTAGATTTATGCAGCATTTCATTTGCATTTTGTGCGCGTTTCAAATAAAGTAAATAAGAATAGAAAAAAATAACACGCAGCCATGTCTCAAGTGTTGCGCAATTGTTAATAAAAAAAAATATATGTTTTTTGTTGTTGCTCTATTTATATAGCTATTGGGCGGTGACCAACATTGATTACATCCATTCACGCACCAGCAATCGGGTCTTCATGATGATCTTCTGCGTGTGGACGGCCTCGGTGATTGTCTCATTGGCGCCACAGTTTGGCTGGAAGGATCCGGACTATCTGCAGCGTATCGAACAGCAGAAGTGCATGGTCTCACAGGACGTAGCATACCAGGTGAGATTTGAGCTTTTATTGTTTAGATTGTTCTATAAACTGAATGTCTCTTTTAGGTATTTGCCACCTGTTGCACTTTCTATGTGCCACTGCTAGTCATCTTGGCGCTCTACTGGAAAATCTATCAGACGGCTCGGAAACGCATACATCGCCGACGACCGCGACCAGTCGACGTGACAGCCAACAATAATCAGGTGAATATACTTTCCTTTACACTTTCATGGCTTAACTGAGGCTGGATCTGAATTTGGCTTCATAATCAATTTGACAGTTTAATTTCTTTCGTTATAAGAACTAAGGCATCACTATTCTTTCTCGCTTGCATAAAATATTCATTGGAGATCCTTAAAATCGTAGTTGCCTAGTCATGCTCTTTGCTGTGCTAACAACTTAGTGAGTCACCCTGTGTGCACCCACAGATAAACCGTAAGCCGCAGCAAAATTTCCCATGCAACCAAAACCTGCAATTATGCACTCTAATGAAGTTAACCGCGAAGGCAGCCACAAAATCGACCCGAACCCAAGGGTCAGCCCACAGCGTGCGGGGGGAGAAGACGGAGATCTAAAGGCGGCGCTCCAAGGCGCAAGACTTGTGCAGAAGATGCCCTTAACATATGCAAGAAGCTCACGGTTTGGCCAACCGAGCGCACTTCAGCCCTTGGGGCTAAAATGTAATTAGGCAGCTTGAACTTCATTCAAGTGTGTTTAAAAATGCATTTTAGATATTGTTCGCCGCCTGCGCTGGCTTTAAAAGGCAACTCGCTTTGAGGTGGAAAGTTTAACGAACAGTGTTAGCCCAAGAACTCAAGGCAGTTTTTGTGGCAACTAACAAATGTGTGTGTGGTGTGCGTGTGAATGGTGTGCGCATACACACTGATAAATTTTTGTGGGTCTTGCTGAATTGCAATTTCATTTTTGTATGCTCTTTGCGTGCAGATGACCTTTATAAAAATACTCTTTCGGGGGATTACATCAGTTTAATCATACGGTTTGTAAACGTACATACTTATGTTAAGGAACGAAAAGGCTAGTTAACATAAACATCTTGTTCTGTTATATCACTTGCAATCTTTTATGTTAATTTTACAGCTCTGTTATGCTCACTTCTGCAAAGTTTACTGTTCTAAAAAGCAGACAAAATATTTGAATATTTGATTTAGTAAGCCCCCAATTGAGCACACATAGAGCAACTTAAGGTCGTGTTGCCTACGTTAGCTTCCTTATAGCATGTTTTTATTTTGTTTTAGGTGAGTTTTTCTTCTCCTTTTTTGTCTATAGCTAGTACATACATACTTAGAGCCAACTACTTAGCTTAAGCTTAATGCTTTGACTAAATTGAAAATGACCATTTGACGTGGAAATGTTTGCAACCACTTACCTACACACATACACTTACACTTACCCCCTACACCCACACCCACACCCACACCCTTTGCACACAGCACACACACACACACATAGGCAAACAGGAGAATCGCACAGGCCAGTGCGAAGCTGACAAAAAGTCATTGGAATCACAAATTCAATGCGCAAACAAGACAAGTTGTCCACTATTTGCCAGCGTACACATGTCCCAGCCATGTCCGGCCCATGTTGCTTCTTCTGTGTGCCTGTGTACGTGTGTGTGTGTGTGTGTGTTAGTTACATGTCAGCAGGCGCATGCCAATACCAAAGCCCGCACAGCAACGCAGGCAAGCACATGCACACACACACACACACACACACATCTATAGCTAGCTACACGCATCCATTTAGTGCCACTCACTGGCCTGGCCTGCTTGTTGATTTTAAAATATATTTACCCCACTCAGCGCAGGCATTTTGATGCCCTAACCTCGAGCATGCTGAATAAGGGAAACAGTTTGTAAACAATAAATGGCGCTATTTTAGTCATTAATAATCAATGATAACATAATCAGTAAAGCAATAGAAGCCAGAGGAGAAAACGTGTAGTATCGTGTCTAATGCGCTTTCAAATCGAGCTTTATTTTTTATAGATTTCAATCAATTTATCAATCGAAAAGCTTTAACCGCTTATAATTAAGCTCCAATTGAGCTTTCAGCTATGTTCATTCTATATTTTACATAATTTAAAGGTTTAATGCGCTTTTAAACCTAAAAGTGAGTCCAGGTTTGATCGCCCTATGAGAATATAAACTGTCTTTCAACTATTTCGAATATTTCGAAACGGCTTTTATGCTCTAAGAAAGAGCATTTAGATAACGGCTTTCTATTGAGATCGAATTATTCTCTTGTTATTCCTTTTTTATTCAACTAAATGCTTTCAAATTGAAAATTGCTTTCCTGCAACTTGACGAGGGTTTATACTAACAAACAACAACAAGAACAACAACAGCGCATTCCGCAGCTCGCCCGTTGCGCGCTTTCTTCCAATATTTCTTTTCTTTTTTTTTCTTGTATTTAATAAAGATTTGTTGTAGCAAAGTTTTGGATATTTGGATACAAGAACGTGTACAAAAATGTTTGTTATTTTTGTTTCGCTGGCAGCCCATAAATTTTAGTTAATTGCATTTGCATTTAACATGTTTATGGCCAAACCTAAGCTCCAAGTGGCAACTGGCAACAACTGGCGGATAGCTAACAAATTTGTTAGCCTGCAAATGATTTAAACTGCATAAACTAATAAAATTCCAAAAATGTGGCATATCGACACGATGCTTAGCACATAATTTAGCATTAATGTGAGTAATTTTAATTGAAATGCAGCTGGCATAGATCAGAGAAGTTGTCAAATGCACACATAACTGATGCACCATGGGCTAGATAGAGACTTTCTCTGTTGATTTAACACAAGCTGTTAAGCTAACAGCTGTTAATTAGAGTTCTTGGGTATGTTAAAGAAATTGAGCCAATGTGTAAGTTCTTAGTATAATTTTGATGCCCTAAATCACGCTTTAAATTAAATTTATTTCTGATTAGACAATGTTGAATATTTGCCCACTGTAAATTTGTACGCATTGATTTTGTAATTAACATAATACATGATAGTAAAAGGCAATTAAGCAAATTGAGCGCACAGGTATTATGTGTAATTTGGCTATGCGACTAATGCCACATGCCTCACATGCCTCACCAAAGCAACAACAGCAAACATTAATAATAATGTAACATTAAACACAAAAAGCAATCGGTCTTTGGAGTGTCCTCTTGACCAAGTGATGCTGACAACAACGCCCAGATGTTTTGCACTCAAGAGCACTGACGACCGTTGTGTGTGTATTGTGTGTGTTGTTTGCGCCCGCCTTGACCACTCGAACATAATCACAATTACATTTGCAAACAACAACAAGAACAACAAGTGACAGCAGCGACAGCAGCTCAAATTGATTGCTCTAGATATTGACATTATGACCAAGACCATATGACAAACAGCCAGGACGAACATTAGCAGGCTGCGCAGCGAGGCTGGGCAGATTTTTCGGCCAAGTCGTCCATATGCCACACACGTCTGCAAGTTGTATTGCGCTCTTCTGCTCTTCCTTTTTTTTATATATCTATCGAAAGCAGCCACATTTACACTCTGCTACATGGGGACTGAATTCAAAAGTTGCAGCCCCATAAAAGAAAGGTTAACAAATGATGAGCTTGAAAACGTCGTTCTCAAATATAAAAGAATTGCAATTTTAATTCAAAAACTTAATTTTAATTCAATATAAACAATTTTGTGTAGATAGACAACAAAATTTGGTAGCACAGTGTAGTTCATAGCCAACAATTTTTTGTCAGGCTCTTGAGCGACATTTAGGGCAGCATAAATCGCATGTAAGGAAATTATTGGATACACACACGCACACACATATGGACAAAGACAAAAACACACACACACAGTGATATGAAGCTCAACACATGTCTGGCAAGAAAAACAATTAAATAAGAAAACAATTTACATAAATTAGCCAAAGTGGCAAAATGGCTTCGGCCAAGTATCGTTTATGCAAACGCTTAAATAAATGTGCACACACACGCACACACACACACACACACACCCAGACAGACGGAGGAGTATGTATATACATAACGACAGCTGACAGGCACATCTACATAAAATACACATTGAGCTGGGTTTTGCTCCTCATCGAGGCTGCTGAAAAGTATGCTACACTTAACTACACAGGGAATACAGACCAGCTTATCTATACGTGTGTCAGTGCGCTTGTGTGCGTGTGTGCGTGTGTGTGTGTGCGTTTACTTTAGTATTTAAATAACGTTAATGCGCCGTGTTGTTTAGTTTTCGATCCAAGCAAATGCCAAAGGGGAATCCAGGGAATTTATGGCTAAGCGCGCGAGCAACACGAACAACTTTTTCGCCAATTGTTTAGCGCAGCAATTTCATGGCACACCAACTGGCAAACAAGACGTGTGTGTGTGCGTGTGTGTCTTTGAAGTTATCAGCGATTCAATTCCGCATTGATTGCCCGCATGGCATCAAGCCCAACGCCAACGCTGCGTATACGCAATCTCAAGCATGCGAAACGGAACGCAAATTCAATTAGCGTATTGCGTACAAATGCGATTATTACAGTTATATTTTTTGCTGTGGCAAATTGTTACGTGAAAATGCGAAAAGTTAACGGATTTACGCATTTAACCTGGCCCCCAATTGTTGATTTGCCGAATGAGCCCAGGGCCAAAGCTGAGGAAGTTTGCCTTCGCAATGTTGGGGAAATAACAATCAAATATGGATTTAGAACTAAACTATCAAGAGCTTACTTTTATGTACCAAGTAGCAGCTATTCGACCAGAGATTGATGCCTATCAAACTTTCGCAACAGGAAATTATTGTTATTCTTGTAATTTTTCCAACTTATCGTATGTATGCATAACATATTAAATTTTGACCTTTAATTTGGAGTTAATCGTGTTGTGTCATGAGCTCTTTATTGGTCGGGCTAAGTCATGTCTGGTCGTGTCTTCTCGTGTTAAGTCGTCTAGCCTCGAGTGAAGTCGAAACAATCCGTTATAAGTTGTATAAAAGGTTAAGTGATAAGTTGTATAAAAGGTTTTTAAGTCGTGTTTACTCCTAGGTCGTGTTGATTCGCTAAAAGTTGTGTAAAATCGTGTCAAGTCGTGACAGGTCGTGACAAATCTTGTCAGATAGCACCATATCGTGTCACAACGTTTGAAACAATCGCAAATCGTGTCTACGATGTCTGATTTCTAAGCACAAGCACGATTCGTGCATGTCACACGAAAAAAACACGACACGCGCACAGCTCTAGCAGCGAGCACAAAAAGATTTTTGACAAGTATCTAAAAATGTTGATTATCTAATAACTAACAAAAGCCAACGTCAATTAAATAGCCGTCATCTCCCGGTGGATTAGGTTGCACCTGAAACGCTGTCTAATTAAGCATCTGGCTTTAAATATTTAATAAGCTGACCCTTGGCGCTCTTCCTCTTCTCGGCTTGTCGTCCCTTTTAGGTGGGCACTTGAAACGTAGCACTTTGGGCTTGGCATGCGACGAAGCAATTACACTTCTTGTCCTGCCCACAAAATGAAGGTCACATGCGTAGCTGCAAATCCATTTAATACTATTTGCGCAAATATTCACGCCATTTGGGAGTGCTGAAGTGGGACTGATGGGGCATGAGGCAGAGGGCATGACCAGGCACACAAACAATTCAAGCCCTTTTTTCTCATCTGCTGTCGCTTCATCTTGGCGGGGTTTTCTCTCATTTTTTTTTTGTTGTTGCTTTTTCTGGACAAATTTCCGCACACGAACGCAAAATCAGCATAATTTTATTTATTTAAAGCAATATCGACTTGCCAAAGGGTCAACATGGCAATGACGAGAGCGTTGACGATGAGGCAAAAGGTTTGACTACTCAATTACTTTAATTTGGTGGGGATTGAAGGCGACGACAACAACTGCTACAACAACACAAAATTGCGGGGGGAGGGGGGGGGGGGGGGGGGGATTAGAGGCAGAAAAGAAAGAGAAAAGGATGCAGCCATAAGAAAATAAAAAAAAAATCAAAGAGGTCAAGCGCTTGAAGCAGTCAAGCGTGAAATTTATTTTGAGCAGGCACTGTAGCTGCTTTTGGGGTGGCGGAATATTTTGGGTATATGGAAGTGCCACTCCGGCACTGTGGCACTGCGGAGCCCTGTGCAACTGTGTGGCGTGACTGTAACAAATATACACAATTTATTTACGAACGTATCCACTTACATATGCATATGGTAAAGGCAACGCACGGGATCAGCTTGGGCTCAGCTCAGACTCTGAAATGCGTACAAATTGCGGTTTATTGAAGCGTGAGGCGCAACAACAACAGAAAAATACAAATTTGCAGCTCTTGTTATACATTTTAATGCTGTGCAAAAAATAAAAGAAACTATGAATTTAATTTCGTTACTCAAAATCGATGCAGCTCAAGCTAAACGCAGCCCTTTATCCTGCCTCTCCATTTCATTTTGCAGCCCGCGACCAGCACCACAACAGATACTAAACTTAATCGTCTGCGGCTACGTCTTGGCAGATTCTCAACGGCCAAGAATAAGAGCGGTGCAGCGGCCGGCACCACAGCCCTTGGCCTGGTTGAGGGCAACTCCACAAATACGGTGAACACGGTGGAGGATACCGAGTTCAGTAGCTCGAATGTGGACAGCAAGAGTCGCGCCGGCATCGAGGTAAGTGCCCAGCAACAACAACAACAACAACAACAACAACAACAACAACAACAACAAGAGCAGGGAATTTGGATTTTCGAATTGGTTTTTGGGTTTTGGGGATTTGGGGGCGCTGTGCGCATTGAAAGCAAATTTCATAACGCCTGACATGTGCCCAACGATCTGAGCTTGCTTCCTGAGTGCACGCAGCGAACGAGAATGAAATAAAGTCCTTGTCCAGTCCATGTCCTGTGCGCGTAATCCCCGTTAAATCCCAAATAGAAACTTGCACATGTCGTTAGTTAAACATCAAGTTCGACGACAGACATTTGATTTATGCACGCATAAATCGATTTCTTTTAATATCACAACGGATATCACGTATACGCCGCGTGTGTCAACAGCCCGAAAATTACAAAAAAAAAAGAAAAAAGAAAGGGAGACAAGCGCATTTGTGGTTTTATTGCAGCCCAAAATGCATATAGATTGTATTTATTAATACGCCATAAGCATATATAAGCCGGCATCTAAGTCCAAAGCCTGCAAATTACCCACACACGACACAAATGTGGGCGATAAAATGCAGGGCGCAAAAGCTTGTTTTTTTTTTTTTTTTTGGTTGTTTGTTTATTGGCAGCCCAAATTTGTATTTAGCAGGCAGTTTTTATGTACTTCAATTTCAGCTTATTTTTTTATAGCTAAAAAATAAGCAGCGAGAAGCACACACACACACACACACACACACACACATTCAATAATAACGCATTAGGGAAAAGGCACGAAAATCGAAGCAATACGAAACCATAAAAGAGTCAGGCCAAAATAAATTGCTTGAACGGAACGTTTGGTTTGGCATCGCCACAAGGTGGCCAAAAGTCGAGCGGCCAAAGGTCGCAACGATTTGTGCAGGTTAAGTAATAGCTAAGTCAAATGTAAGCTCTGTGACAAGGATACGACGGAGTCTGCGTCGGAGTCGCAGTCTGAATCGCAGTCAGAGCCAGCACCATGCAAACCATCTCAGTTTCAGTCAAATGAAAACAAAGCTCTGCAGCAGCAGCAGCAGCAGCAACAACAACAACAACAACAACAGCAAGCAGCAACAGAAGCTGAAAACGTGGCCTAACAAGGCACTCAATACGCTTGAGTAATTGAAGAAAATATGTTGATGGCTTATGGCTAACAGCTTTCGTTTCCATTCGTTTGCCCCTAATAACTGAGAGAAACCAACTGCGTATCGTATTTGCCTTTGCTGGCCAGCAAACACGCACACACACGCACGCAGATTAAATATTTACTTGGGCCAGGTTCCTCAGTGTGTGCGCCAAATAAGTGGACAGCCAAATAAATAAACACACTCACACACACCCACACACACACACACACCACACAGACGCTTAGCCACAAGCAAATATATAAATTTATCATAGTAGTTTTGCTTAATATATAGGCAAGAGCCAAACGCATGAGCTAAAACAAACAAAATAGCAACAACAAAAATAAAAATAAAAATATATATATAGAAAAATCAGGATTGCTTTAGTCGCGCATGCCCGACTAGGAAATACCCTGAATGCAGCGTTGAGCTGGCTATAAAAACGTTCCAGAATCCAGTTGTACATAGACACACATAAATACACACGCACACACAAATGCTAGCAAGGCTGTGCTTCTTCTTTCGCATTGCCCAAACCATACGAAAGATACGAAACATACGAGATACGATAGATACCAGAGATACAAGAGATACGAGAGATACGATACATACGGGAGATACGATCCAAGATGTACGAGAATTACGAGAGATACGCGAGAGGTATGAGATACGATATATATACGTTATATTTCGCGTCAACAGCTTTACTAGTACCCTAGATAAACGAGATCAGATAAACAGAAAGACGAACATAGCTAGATCGATGAATCTGCTTTATGCGGATGTAGGTGCTTCCCACTGTCTTGACAGGCATACATTTCTATAAAGCAACAATATACCCTTATAACACCCTTTAAAGTACAGGGTATCAAAACTAAAGGAGCTTGTTAGCACAAACTGAGCTGCACCGCAGCATATATATATATATATATACATAAGTACTCAAAAAGTCCGAGACGATAAAACGGCAATTTAACAAAAACAAATTGCATTTTAATACAACTGGGAATGCATTTAATTGAACACGAATCAAAAACCAGACCGCATTAAAATTGCAGAAATAATTGCCATTCGTAGTTCTTCAAAATGACACCAGCTGAAAAAGTGACGAGAAGTTTGAATATGGCAATAAAAGTGAGTGCTGAAAGCTTTCAAAGAATTAAAAAGAAATTATAACATATGTTTTTATATAGGACTAAAGCATTGTTGTAAAGTATTTAATTAAAAGGGTAAGACTTTTAACAATCAATTAATATGAGAACTTTTAGCATAAATCAAAGTTCCTTTGTGAATGAAGAAGCTTTTAATAAATATTCCAAAGTATTTCTTAAGCTTATCGCACTGATCTTATGCAAAAACTGAAGGTCATTGAAAGCTCTCACGTGCTTTCAAAAACTGTTTTAGAAGCTGCAAACTACTTGTGTTCACTACACAACACTGGCTTCTAGTTCTTCTACTCTCGTTCAGTTCTCAACTAGTGTCATTTAACTATAAATTGTAAATTGTAAATATCTATTTGCAATATTGTAATGTAAAATACTTTTAGAGCTCAAACATGCTGTACATTTATGTATCATTTATAATTTTTGTCTTAGATATCTATTTTATTTATGTATCTCTGCCTTTCATATTCTTAACAACAACAAATGTTTAAACACTTAAATGAAAGCCCAGTGGAAGTTGTAGTTTCAGCTCAACCCCGCAAAGCGCCTGGCCAAGCTAATAAGCCTTCACGCGGCTATTAAAAATACCCTCACTGAAACAAATTGGAAACAAAAACAATAAGTCAATGCAGGCGCAAGTGGTGACTGCAAAATAAAATGAAACAAATATACACTTCACTTAAATGCAAGCCGAGTAGGGCTGCGGCGAATAAGTCAAAGTGTGCGCTCGAGAAGTAGGGGTGGTCAATGCACATAAATAAAATATTAGCTGGGCGTGTGCGTGTGTGTGTGTGTGTGTGGTGTATTTGTTACACTTTGGCTCACTTCTTCGGCTTGTAGTTGTGTTTGTTTTTGGTTTAGGGCTTTTGGTTTCTGGCTTCTGGTTTTTGGCGTGTTTGCAAAGCTCCACCCACCCGCTCACTGAGTCCGTTTCAAATTAAAAGTTACCGGGCAAAAACTTGCAGCTGGCCCATGCGGCGTATGCGTAATCTTCAAGTTTTACCAGCAACTTTTCAACTGTTCGCCAACTGTTGTCATATTCAATATGCCCCATGCCCCCCACACCGTGGGCGAAGCCAATGGAACGCGCCCTCATTATTCGCATTGTTGCGGACTGTAAATGTGAAAATACGTTTCGCATTTGGATTTGCCGCCCGTTTTGCAGTTGCTTTGATTTGCTTTACGTGCGGCAACATTAAAAATGCTTCTGTTCGCAGTCAAAGAAGAAATCGAATCGAATCGAAATGAAACCAAAACGAAATCGAGCCCTGCTGCAACATTTGTTTGTGCTCCGACAACGGACACAACGGACAATTGGCAATAACAATGGCCATAGCTTAGGTTACATATGCTGCTTCTCGCTTCCTTTGTGCGAAAATGTACAATTTGACCAATGGCCATTGAATTTTATACGTATATCTCTTTACTGACATGGCCAGTGTGGTTCCTGACTTGCCCTCTCTTTCTCTCTCTGTCTCTCTCGTTCTCCCTTCATTGTTGGCAAATTGAAAATGCATTTTTCATTTTGCGCCACAAATTTGAATGTTTTTTCTGTTGTTGTTGGTGTTGCTTTGTGCTTGGAAAAGGCACCGCATCAATTACACGCTTATAACAACCAGCAATATATTATGGAATCAAAGTCATAAAATTCATTTGGCGCCGTATCCGTGCAGCCCATTAATTGTCTGCAGGCTCCCAAAAAGAGACCAAGTCGAAATTAGAGACGAGAGATATCTGTGCGAGTTTCCGGGTTTCACAAGCTTACTTTTATTACAAAGAAATCCATGTTTGGTTTAGATAGATATTGAAATACGAAGAATCTTTTTGACAGACTCTGGCTTTGAAAAATATTTAAGATATTCGCTATTAACCTGTCTTCGCTCAGCATATTTCACACAGCAATAAAGTGCAAATTATATAGGCTTACTTTATCGAATATCTGCGTACATTTCTTTGACATAACCCAGCTTTATATAAAAGTTAAGCTCATTTCCTAACGATAATTTTAAATTATACTCAACGAACAGTTAACAATCAAGCACAAAAGCTATCGGATTGCGACATAAAATTTCAAATAAGAGTAAGCTTTAACTCAAATCTGAGCAAAACTCTTTTACGCAGCAAATTTTTACTTTGTGATCAAATCTTTACCAGTAGTATAAGCACATTTCATTAAGATAATTTCAAATTTCCACTTTCAATACCTATCGAGCAATTATCGAACTGCTCAGTCAGTTGACAGTTATCGAAACGGGACCCGCAACCGATATCACAACACGCATCGTTGTTCGTCCCATCTCTAGCAAAAGAAACGCGCGCGCCACCTGTGCAGTTACTCGTACGTCCTTCGCACAGAGCGGGGCGGGTAGACAAAATTTATAACACATAAAAGTTGATTTTAGCACTTTACGCTTCTGCACATAATGTGGCCATGGACATGGACACTGCTGGCTCAAATTACAGGTGATTATATGAATTTTAGTGCCTAGGACATGCCGTTAGCAGCCTCTGCTCAAGTCTCGACAAATTGTTGTAGCCCTTTTTGACCAAGTGCCGCCAGCCAACGACTGACTGCCTGGCCGTCCGTCTAACTGCCTGCCTGCCGCCTGTTGGATAGTGGGTTAATAGCATGGGCGTGGCCAAAACTGAGCCGTGGCGTGGGGTTCCGGCGCAACGAGCTTAACGTAAATAAATATTTGCCCAGCGATTTTATTTATTTGGCAAATTTATAACCACACAACTGTGTGGCATAAAAAGCCCATGAAAATTGACGAGCCAATGGGCGTGGCGGGGGCACGTTGTGTGAGTGTGTGGTGGGGGAAGGGAAGGGGAAGGGTGTACAGCACTAAATAAATTTATGAATGCAATTGGAGTTTCTGATTTATGTGTGTGTGTGTGTGGCGAGCACAGATTTGAAATGCTAATTTGGCAAATGAAATTGACTGCTTACCAGGACAGCAAGCCACAAAAAAGAAATAGCTGGTTCGATGCACGCTGCGAACCAATTCAATGCCTTTTGCGCATTCTCGAAGCTAGGTTTTGATTGGAATATTTGAGAAAGCGAGAGATTACGTCTTCATCCCGCACACCGAAGATTAAATACACTTGTAAGCATTTGCCTAACGGCTTGGCAGATGTGTAAGAATATTGAAGCTCGTAAGTGCTGTTTGGTGACGATTTCCTGGTAAACAGAATATTTTTCTACCTATCTTCACTTTCAACCGATATATAGCAGCTATATGATATGGTGATCAGATGTTGATCAGATTTTACAAGATTTCTTGATTTGATTTGGTTTGTTTGATTCATAGTGAACAAATAAATAGGAATTCCCACCTCGAAATGGTACCAAATCAGTTGGCAGACTTTAACCGACTGAACATGCTCTTATTTTCAGGTGCCCAGCACATCGGGCAGCCAAATAGCCACTGTCTCGCACCTGGTGGCGCTGGCCAATCAACAGCACGCCAGCATCAGCAGCAGCGCCAAACAACAAAAGGGAGCAGCAGCAGCAGCAGCTGGAGCTCAGCCAGCAAATGTAACGGAAGCGGACAGCGAGGCGAAGCAGGAGGATAACGAGCAGCAGCAGCAGAATGAGCAACAGCGAGAGGAGGATGGAGATGAGGCAGTGGCAACCGCAACCGCAACATCAGCAGCAGCAGATGCAACAACGCCGCTGGGCAAGGCCAATGGGAATGGTGGCGCCGCTGTTGAAGTGCTCGAGGATCCGCAGCTGCAACAGCAGTTGGAACAAATGCAGCAGCTACAAAAAACTGTTAAAATTTGTGGCAGCAGCGGCGGCGGCGGCGGCGCCAGCACATCGAATGCCACAACAATTACATCGATATCAGCAATATCGCCGCAAACACCAACATCGCCCGCCATTGCAACACAAGGGGTCGCCGCCGCCGCCCCCGCCGCCGGACCGATGACAGCAAAGACGAGCACATTGACTAGCTGCAACCAGGCGCATCCGTTGTGCAGCAATTCGGCAAATGCCTCCGGTGCGGTGACACCCGAACCGCGCACCAAACAGCAGCAGCAGCATCAACCGGGACATCATCCACACCCGCCGCCGCCGCAGCAGCAGCAGCAGTTGTCCAGCATAGCAAATCCCATGCAGAAGGTGAACAAGCGCAAGGAGACGCTGGAGGCGAAACGCGAAAGGAAAGCGGCCAAAACATTGGCCATCATCACCGGCGCCTTTGTCGTTTGCTGGCTGCCATTTTTTGTGATGGCGCTGACGATGCCGCTCTGCGCTGCCTGCCAGATCAGCGACAGCGTCGCCTCCCTCTTCCTCTGGCTGGGCTACTTTAATTCCACGCTGAATCCGGTAAGACATATATACACACACACATTTATATTATCATTTGACTCATTTGGGGGAACATGACACAGCTACACTAGCGACCATATTTCTCAAAGTTCCACTCGAGATTGTCCAGCGGACAAACGGGACGTGTCTTGAGCCAATGCGATATGCAGTGGAAGTGGAAGGCATGATTGCAGGAGCCCCAGGCGACGGTGCACTCGATGCCGCTGTTGCTCGACTGATTCGCCTGGCACTGAATGCACGGATCCATAATGTGATTGCGACAAATGGCGCAGTTGTCAACGACAATGTCCCAGGACCAGAGTGCGACCCCATTCCATTTCTTGACATTAAAGCGCTTACGATCCATGCCACCGCCCGTGGCTAAAGCTGCGGATGCGTTGCTGGTTGTTGGCTTCTCATTGTTATCTGCGGC
This sequence comes from Drosophila ezoana, assembly GCA_035045725.1. Lineage (NCBI taxonomy): Eukaryota > Metazoa > Arthropoda > Insecta > Diptera > Drosophilidae > Drosophila > Drosophila ezoana. Next base: position 6,198,696 of record JAWNOU010000052.1, read on the forward strand.
GCTCATAATGCTAAATTATGATTTATTTGTGTTCATTTATTAAATTTACTTTCATTTCATCTATTGCAACTTACTCGCAGTTTCTGTATTATTTTCTTTGCGCGTTGTCAGCTTCTAGCTTGAGCTTGTCTATTTGAAAGAAAGCTATCGAGCTGTGTCAAAGAGTTGCCAGATTGTTGTAAACTTGTCTCGCTTATCAACATTGTCGATAACAGCTTGCATATCGATAATCAGACTATCGATATTAATAATGCCATAACGCTTAACAGCTTGGTCAATTTAGCTGTTTGCACTTAAGTTTTGGCTTGTTATGAAAACGCATTAGAAAATTAGCTACTTTTACGTCAGATTTAGCATTCTAAAAAGAGCTAAAAGGATAATATAATATTTGGTCAACACAGCTTAACAGTTTGTTCTCTCGTTTTGGCGTTTAAAAAAAGGAAAACGAAAGGTTTTTCCTAACGTTCTGAAATATCGTAACCCTTTTTTTTGCAGTCGTGTGCTTAACAGTGCGGCTAGCTTATTTCACATAAGTTCTTGTGGTTTTTAGCATCAACAAATTCCATTCAATTTCATTTGTCATAAGCTTAATACAAAAGCATTTTATTTACTTTAAAAGAAGCATTCGATTATGCTTATGTTTTGAATGGGAAACTTACGATAAACTTCTTGTTAATTACAGGTCATCTATACGATATTCAGCCCCGAGTTCCGACAGGCCTTCAAGCGCATACTCTTTGGCGGCCACCGACCGGTGCATTATCGCAGCGGGAAACTCTAGATAGTGCATGCGAAGAGGCGAAGGTAAGTGTGCGTGTGTGTGTGTGTAAAGGGGAAAACCATTTGTATGCAACTGCAAATTATTATTGAACAAGCTGAGCGAAAATTGATGCCGCTTTGGCAATTGCAAATGCAATTGCAATTGCAATGGCAATTTCTCTCTATCTCTTGCAGTTATTTTTCTTTAATATATTTTTTTCAATTTCGCGCTCGCAAGTTTCAATTTGCAATGCTCCATACCGAAATTGATATTGCTTAGCATTTGTTTGAGCAGTTGCTGCTGCGGCTGCGGCTGCCACTGCTGCAGTTATTGTTGCTGCTGCTGCAGTAGTTGCTGCTACTGCTGCAGTTGCTGTTGTTGCTGCTGCGGCAGTGTTCAAAGTGTTTTGAATTTCGTTGTCAACGTCGTCGTCTTCGCTTTGGGCGCCCAATTTCACAAAACACACGACACGCTGGCCATGGGAAACAGCCGCTGGCACACCACACACACACACACACACACACTACACACACACACACTCACACACACACATACAGGCACACTCGCAGCTTCGAATTGGCAACGCTTTGTTGCCAGTTTTCTATGGCTTGCAATGCTTGAAACAATTTGTTAGCCATGAAGCACAGGCAAAGTTTCGTCGCATTCCACTCAAATTCTGTGGGCCAAAGTGAAAGTTTTATCGGCCCAAACAACCCACTTCCCTCCCCTTTATCAGTGCTGTCATCTGCATGCGAAAACCGTTTAAAATCAGTTGGCCATTGCATTGCGGCCAACGGATAACGTCTAATGGGGCGCCGAAAGGGCCATTCGAATTATGCCGCACATCGTCATAGGCTTATCTTCAAAGCGTGCCCGATCAGGCCAGGCCTTGTGCTAGAGTTAACCATTTGCATTACGGCGTTGGCCCAGCTCCGAGCCAGCTGCCCGTGGCAGCAGTTAAGGCTGTTCCATTCACGCATTGCCAAAAAGTTTAATTAAGTAACATTAATTTGCAGAAATTTCTGTTTTGCATTTGCGGAAGTTTTGTATGCCCGAATGAAAGGAAAGAGCGAGAAACTTGTGCATGCCGAAGATTGAATACCCTTTTTTGGAAATTTTGGGTTATGATTTTGCAGATCATCTCAAATGATTTTTGAAACTTTTCCAAATCAATATACATTTTACAAGCGATTTTCCCTCCTTTAATGTATCAATTTGATGAAGAATATGTAAAACCTTTATAAAGTATGCATATACCCTATACTTCCATGCGTTTCATAATTCAACACAAAATTATAATACTTCATAAAAAGAAGAGTATAAATTTCTAACTAATGAGATTTGTGCAAACAAAAACTATTTTTCAGGCGTTTCTGCTAAGAAGGCGAAAGATTTTGCCTCTTCGTTCAAAAAAAGAAGAAAGAGAATACAAGAAGAAGAAGAAGAACACCAGCACTCACAAGAAGTATGTATACCAAGAATGATATAGTAGCTAGAAGGCTAGAAGGCCGCGAACCAGATTATTTTTAAATAAATAAATATAAATACAATATATATAAATAAATATAAATACAATATATGTAAGTGTAAATAAGTTGAGCTAAATGTGTTTAAAAGTCAAAGTTAAATTACGCAAATAATTAAGACCTTTAAGGATCAAAGAATTAAGATTGTAATTAGGCCAAAAAACTGTTGGAAACTGTTTTTTTTTTTGTTTGTATTCAAACTGTGTAATCAAAATACGAAATTGTTATTAATTAGCTATGATTATTTATAATTATTTAGCAAATAAGCAACAAAAAAAAATTCTAGCAAAACTTTCGATTCGTGTACATTTTAGAACTAAATAAATAAGTTGAAATATGCTAAAAATATAGTTAATAAAGCTTGGCATAGGGCATTTTGGAATCGTTATAACTGAACCCGAGCAAACTGAATCTATATCTATATACATATACATCTATATATATATACGATATAGCAAAGCCCTCTGAAGAGTTATGTTAAGTGTGTATAAAATCAATTGGAATGTAAGTAAAAACTAAAACATTTGTTAACTATTGTATGGCTTTTAGCATAATTGCCTATTGTATAATTTATATAAATAAATTAAATGTAAATGTAAATGTTTAAATGCAATTTAAACCTATTGTTAAAGCAAATTCTAGTTGAATTACATGTAAAAAACAAAAAAAAAAAACAAGAGAAAAAACTGTTGTATTTTTAATGCCAAGCAAGTTGGTCAGAAAATGTCATGGATTTCTTTGAATATGGCATATTAAATTAAAATTAATAATAATAATAATTAACAATTAATTGCTTAAGGGTGCAAAAACTTGTGGAAAATGTATGTAAAAAGCCAGCTACATGCCACGTGTATTATTGAAAAGCAAACTACTTTCGGGAAAAATGGGTAAAACGTAATTAGCAAAAAATAAAAAGTCAAAATGAGTAAAACAAACTTCAAGTTAAAAACACAATATACTTAAAACATATGCTAGTTAAAAAGCTCGAGTTAAGTGAAGAAAAAAAAAACAATATCACAATTGAAATCAAATGTTTTACTACCCTAACTAATAAAAAAGCTATTTAATAAAAAAAAAAAAGAAAATAACTTAAATCAAAAGGAAATCTTTAACTAGCATTTTAAGAATTTACCGATCTATGTCTAACTAAACTAGATATCAACAACAAAATAAGCCCAAGAAAAAACTATCAATAGTTATGCAGTATAAAGGTGGCATTGATTGTTCTATATCAAGTAATAATTCGTAACACCTACACTTATTACAAAATTGCATAGAGTAAAATCTAGAATTTTCCTTATTTTGTTTACATCATTTGGTTTATAAACAAATTGGCGCGCATTTAGTAGGAATTATTGCCTGGTATACATAACAAATATATCAAACTTTAAGCTGCAACAAAAAATAAGCAACAAATACTATAACTAAATTACTGTAAATTTCATTGGCTGCAATTTAAAATAAAAATTGAACTTTCATGCAACAAATTTGAGATTGTTTTTGAATTTGCGTAACGGACACGCCAGCCAAGACACAAACCAGAAGTATGGCCTTATGCCTAAGAGCAGGCATTGAATTGTCTTGACTTAGCTCGACCTCCATGAAGTTGGCTGCGCGCAAATATGAGCACATTTGAAGTTGACTGTGCGCGAATTTGAGCTGACTTGAAGTTGGCTGCACGCAACAGCTGATTTTTGATAAAGCCGCGCGAAAATCTTTAACAAGCTGTATATTAGGTTTTTGGTTATTAAAATATTTTTTGTACCTTTTGTATTTTTTCCCATGTAGTATATTGTTTTTTAAGCATGTTGAATTTAAATTGTGTTATATGTGCCGAACTGTTTAGCCATTCCGATGATGTTTACGTTACCATCTGCGGACACATGTTTCATCATAACTGCCTCATGCAATGGCTGGAGCGGTAAGCTGGCGTCGTCTTTAAAAACAGCATGTATATATTTTAAAGGCGAATTGCAGCTCCAAAACGTGTCCACAGTGCCGCAACAAGTGCACTACACGCAACATATGGCGTGTCTACTTCAATCTTGCCAATTTGGACGTGAGTCGCATTGACGTGGGCTCGCTGCAGGAACAGCTGGACAATGCGAATCTAGCCATGAAAATGAAGGAGCAGGAACATAACAAAATCGAACAGCAAATGAAAAATCTAAAGGACACGCAGAAAAAGTGCCTGTATGTCATCATATGTCATCCAACCCAATGAAATATCTAACAAACACCTCTATTCCAGCAAAACAATTGCCGGCCTTGAGCAGAAGCTACAAAAGAAAGATTTCGTTATCTGCGGCTATGTGGAGCAAATAAGTATACTTAAAAATGATGCACGCGTTGTGGATGAGCTGCGCAAGGAGAACAAAAGTCTAAAGCAACAAATACACACAATGGAAGGCGTTTCAGCCATACTGTCAGCCGGCGCAGCGGATGCGGATCGTCTGCTGAAGAACGAAGCCAATCCGCATGTGCTGGCCAATTGGGTGTCCACGCTGAAGCGTGAGCTGCGCCAGTGCGAGACCAAAAAGACAGAGCTGCGCAATGTGCTTAAAGTGGTGCAGAATGATTTGCGCAGAGAGCTGGACTCGAAGCGGTGAGAGGCAGCAGCTCGAAGCTCTACGTAGAATCGTAAAAACAACAAATTGTTAATCTTTGCCCTTGCAGCAACCTGGAGGAGAAGATATCACATCTGGAGAGCGATCTCTACCGCACGCAAGAGAAGGTAAGCTAGCTAGCGTGCGAAAGGTAAAAGAAACGACCTAAATGTTTCGACAACATTCCAAACAGCTTAAAACCTTGCAAAGTCAGCCAATTGACTTGGATGCATCCACCAACTCGTTGGGCCTTAACACCAACATTGTGGCACTGAAGCGCGAGGAGCGACGCAGCACCATCTCGCCAACAACCGTATGTACATTAATAGAATATACAATATATGCAAGCTTCAACTAAGTTTGCATATTGCAGAAACAGAACATAAAGCGCATAGAGGAGTCTACATCACCCTACCTGAACATCAAGTCCAGCAGCGTGGGCTTAGCACATCTGCTGAAACCGCCAGAGATGGGCATAACCAAAATATCGCCCATCAAAAGCGGCGCTGGCATAAGCATGGCCACAGGTGTTATACGCAAAACCCACAGCGATCTTAGCGAAAAGGTAATACAAGTATATTTAGATATAGTTGTGTTCTACGCACTGATTGGCATCCTCCATTCCTCTGCAGTACTCAATTTTCAAGAAGCCACGTCTGCTGCTGGGCGGCTCCAGTTCGGGTGCCACAATGAGCTCCAATTTCGCGTTCAATGGCATGGGCGGTTCGGAGAAGATAGATCCATTTGCGCAGCGAGCAGTGGAGGAGGAGCAGGAGCAGGCAGCAGCAGCAGCAGCTAGACCAACGAACAGTCAGCCATCGATGTCTAGGACAGTTAATTTGCGGCTCAAAGCGGGCACGCTGCGCAACATTAAGCTAACCAAGTAGTTAGTGCGAATTGTTGTTATAACCCAAAAGTGTATAAGCCAAGACTGCCTCAGTTCTTATTATAGTTTGTTAGCATAATATATAGATGAATTTATAGCTCACCTTGTGTAAGCTTTCGAATATTGTGCAGTTGCATTAGTTTTGAGTTTGTGTGTGTGTGTGGAAATAAGTTAGCAATGAGTATAAAAGTAGAAATATATGGTCGCCTTCTATGCGGCAATTTTCTTTTCCGCCGTGCCGGTCCACTCCTCGCGCAGCTGCACACTGCAGCCGAGATCGCGCAGCGCTGCCTTAATGTCCTGCGCCACCGACGGATGCTCCACCATGGCCGCATTGAGCAAATCCTCAACGCCATAGGATAGCCATGTTTCGCATTGATTGCGCGAACGTGAAACCATATTACGTATAGCCCAGGCGCCGTTGCGTTGAAGTATTTTGTGCTTAGGATGCATGCGCAGCGCCTCAACCATCACCTCGGCAATACCCGTGTCAAAGAAGGCGGTGCTGTTCTCCTTGACGCGCAGCGTGAGCGTTGTTATGCAGGCAAAGGCGGCAGTCACAATGTTCTCATTGGATTGATGCGTGTCCAGCAGCTCCTTAATAATGGGCGCCACGCCCTGCTGCACTATGTGCGCCTTGACCGCATCATGGCCGGCAAGTGCGCGTAAAAGTTTTAAGGCCTCACAGTTTAAGCGGTCCGCTTTCAGATTCTCGCTCATAATATGGAAGATGTGCTTCAGGCCGCCGGCTTCATCAATGACCAGGCACAGCTCCTGGCGCACGGCCAGCGTGCCGATGGTGAGCAGCAAATCCGCCAGCACATTGGCATCCTCGTAGGCGGGCAACAGCTCTACGAGATCCAGCAGCATTTCGCTGGCTATCTGGCGCGCATGCTCATGCGCACAGCCAAACTCTACGCGTATGTCATCGTCCAGCACGAGAAACCTCAGAACTGCCGTCAGCTCGCGCATCACGCGTGGACTGTCCCTGGCTAGCAGCGGCTTCAATAGCTTCAGGGCATTGGTGCTCAAAATCTTCTGACGATTCATTTCGTGCATGACGCAGGTTTTCTGTAGCCACTGCAGCGTCAGACAAACGATATCCTGCTGCTCCCTAAGTGCCAGTAGCTTCAGCACAACGGCCATCGCCTCGGCATCGAAAATATCCGGCTGCTTGTGGGTCAGACTGTTCACAGCCTGCAGGCATTTGCACATCAGCGTCGTGGGCAGGGTCTCGGCGGTCAGCGCATGGTCGAGCAGTTTGGTAAGCACATTGTGAGCACCGTTCTTGCCTGCGAGCACACGATGTGCCAGCGACTTTTGGCACTCCAGATCCAGGACGGCAAGCAGATCCAAAAGCTGCTGTGCATCCTCGCCCCCTTGGTTAATGTGCTTTGATATTTTGTCAACCGTTTCGTTAATAATGGGCTTGCCCGTTTCCGAATTGATGGCCAAATCTTTGATAATGTTGGCCAGGTTGATGCCCTGCGGTTAACAAGACTCATTCGACTCAGACAATCTAATTGGATGACGCATAAAAATACGCACCTGTGCTTCAAATTGCTTAATAGTCTCCTCCTTGGCCTCTGAGGGGCTCATGGAGAAGTCCACCACATTCTCCTGGACAACATCGTCGAAAGTTTCTTGAGAAATAATTTTGGCCATGATTTAATTATTATATTTCCACTCCAAATGCTGCAGCTACTGGTTTAAACTGCGTCTTTCGTGTTTAACTTTGTTCCGCAACAACTCCCACGCAGACAAGAACTCGCCAACAAAAATGCTAGGTTTCTTTGTTTTCAGTCTTAAATGCAGACAGTGAAATCAGCTCATGTGCGTCTTAGATACAAACGGGTAGTTATCACAGAAAATAATCTCTTATTTCGTGTGCAATAAACTGTTTTACTTTTGTAAAATGCGCAACTGTAACTCAGCTGTTGTGATGCCCGCAGGGCTGCAAAAATAATCGACAAGTGTTTTTAAGCAACGAATTTACAAAATACTGTTCCAAAATAGTTTTATATTGTACATAATTGCCTACTAATCGCCCAAATCTCTTTAAAGTTTACAACAAATTTTAAAAATAAAATAAATTGTTAAGTTTGATAACTATCGATATGTGATACCAAAAATATCGCACCACTTTTCAGCCGCATCGATATATCGAGATATCGAGTCAGCATCAACAAGCCCAACAAGAAGCAGGGTCACGGCACGAAATTAGTTAATATTTACATTTTTTAAATTTAAGTAGGCGTCATTTAATTTAGTACAACTTATACTTAAAATAAATAAAATGGGTTTTGTTCTATCGAAATTTCGGGTAAGTGCAATATCACGCTTCTAATTGCAATTACCAATAAGCTAGTGACGCCGAGGGCGCCGATGTGCACATATATGTACTACATATGCATAAAAAAAAACATTTACATACGTACGCATTTCTAATTATAGAAGGAAAAATCTACAACTGCTGTTCTGGAGGGACTGCAAGTGCAGATACAAGATCTAGAAAAATATGTGATCAATACGCAGGAGCGCAAAAGGCGCTTCGTTACCAACTTTGTTGGCTTCACAATTGGCGCATATATCGTTGGCTTTGCGCTATGGTATTTCTTCTATTTCCCGCCAACAATGCAGGAGCGCATCATGTACTTGGTGCCGCTGCTCTTGTTCCCAGTGCTGTGAGTAATACAACAAAAACAAAGCCAGCCAGCCAGCCGATCGATGATCTCATTACACCGAAAGCTGCAAGCTTAACAAGTGATTTTTGTTATTGTTTTTCAGCATTATTGTCTTGCGTCAAATGTTTACGTGGTATTTTCAGCGCAAGCTCAACAAAAATGGCGATAAGCTGGCCCAGCTGAAGCAGAAGAAAAACAAGATATTGGAGCAGGTCATGGACAAAGAGACCTATAAGGTACGTAGTCCAGGCAATAATTACTAGGGCTGCAAAACCAAAAAAGAAGTCGCTGGTTTACAGCTCGAACCCACCGCCTGTTTCCAGGTTCGGTTCGTATATCCGGTTCTCCTTAAATGAATCTAGATTTTGGTTTATGTCTTGGCTTGTCAACATTTGAATTAATCAGTTCAAGTTTTAATTTAGATAGATATCTGATGGATATTTTCACATAAAACCAAATCTGATCTCTGCTCAAAATGGGCATCTCCCAAATATAGTTAGATGAATCCAATAATTGATAAGTTTCCATTAAGCGGTTTTTAGGTTAAAGCGAATTCATTTTTAAAATCGATTTGGTTGCGTTCTGGATTTGGTTTGCAGCCCTGATAACGGCATCACTAACATTAATTATAATCATTATCATTTTGGCAGGTGGCAGTGAATCTTCTTGAGCGCTTTGGCGATAAGCAGCATAATCGCATCAGCAGCAATCAGCTGTCCACCACGTCGCGTAGCAACCCGAGCAGCAACAATCTGAATCGCTCGAACGCATCTTCGCTGCAGCGCACGCCGCAGCCCGTAGCTGCAGTCGCACATCAGCAGCAGCAGCAACAGCGCATGTTGGCGCCCTACACGAGCGTCTATCGCAATATGAACAACAATATAAATAGCAGCGTCATGTCGTCGCAAATGCAACTGTTATTATCGCCGCAGGTGCGCGCTGAGCAGGAGCTGCGCAGGCGCACGCCCTTTCCCGTTGTCGATGAGAGCTCACGCAGCGCATTGGATCGCATTGTGGACTTTATTGTGGGCGACAGTCCGCAGAATCGCTTTGGCATGATTTGCAAGGAGTGCCACCGGCATAATGGTGAGATGCGTCTCTTTTCGCTTAAATGCAATAAAATTTCACGTTTGACTCTAGGCATGCTACCCCTGGAGGAATATGAGTATACAACCTTTCATTGCGCCTTTTGTGGTGTACTTAATCCGGCACGCAAGGAGCGACCCGTGGCGCCACGCCTATCCCTAAACGCAGGGCATCCACACACGCCGAAATCGGTATTGCAGCAAGGCAATGACAGCACTGAAAGCGATTCATCCGACGATGAGGATGAAGAATTTGGTGACTAACCATACAGTTAATGCTCTTGTCAAACGCCTGTCTAATAATGCATGTTATATTTAACCTGCAGATAACCAGCATTTAATGCGCCGCGCGCTGCACGAAGACTTGGCAACGACTGATACCGATGCGGAGGGTGAAGCTGATGTGGAAGCTGATATGGATGTTGATGTGGATACTGATGCTGTTAACAGAATGACTGCAACGAATGTGTTGGAGACTGAAATTGCAACAGCGACGGCCGATGCTGATGCCAGCGAGACTGAGGCAAGAGAATAGGTTTTGAATATGAAAACAGTTCGCCGAGTGCGCCATGAACAGGTTTTTAGGCTACGCAAAGCGTTAGCATTAAATAAAAGCAACTTATTTATGCATATATATATATATATATTATTTTGCTTAGAGTTAACAATTATTATTAATTAACACTTTGTTGGTAAGCAATTATTTCTCTAGAATATTTTTGTTCAATTTAGTCACTAAACCCAACTCACTAGCTTAAATCTACAACAAGAAAACAAGAATTTCTGAATAATTGTTGAGTATGTTTTGAAATACAAATTGTAAACTGAATACAAAAACAAAAAATTGAAAAATAACTTGAATATGCAAATTGTATGCAAATATGCTTTCTTTTCCATGGCACACCTAAAGCATACGCCCCGTTAAGTGCTATCCGTCAGCGCAGAAGGAAATTGATAATTAAAAACTAGACGAAAAAAAAAAGAAGGCGACAGCTAATGGCCGTAATAATTTCAAATGCGCGCCAATGTGACAAAAAAGGCAAACACGACAGTTGAGATATCAGGCACAGCAACAAGCGCGAGAACAAACACACACACACACACACACCATGCATTATGCGAGCGGTCAACAATTTCAATTTCGCTGGCTTTTATTTTTCCGGGCCATTGATCAAGGCTAACGAGATCAGCTTACAGCGCGCCCGCGCCACGTAACGCATTCGCATTAGCCGCCAGCTTCAGCTCCAGCGGCACCACCAACACCACACTCGGCACACAGCACAGCCACCTACAAGTGGAGCAGCCGCGCCCGCGCACATTCCTGGCCAATGGCTGCCGGCGGCGGCAGTTGCAAAAACAAATTATAAGAATTAAACTAAATCTGTTACAATGTTGCCAACAATTGGCCGCCGTCGCCAGTGTTGCCAACTGCCATTTCAAAAATCTAGTTGAAATCTATTTTAAAAAAAAATGGCTAAAAATAGCTGAGCTAGCTTGCTGAGCACATGTTAGTCATAATCGAGCTTGCTAAAAATAGCTAAAAATACCAAAATTCAGCTAGAAAATAGCTGAATTGGCTACACTGACCGTCACCCGTCCACGTTCAACAATCTGTTGCAAATGTGTGTGTGTGTGTCTGGGCTGGCTTGCTGCCTCGCCGCCTCGCCGCCTGATTAGCTCATAATTTGTGTGACAGCGCATTTTTGTACGCCTAGAGTAATTGAATTACCCGAATCTGATCTGTGACGTAGGCCTCTGGCCAGGAAGTCGGTGCGTGCGCCTTGTTCTCGGTGGCATTGGTCAACCGCATGCGTGTGCGCCGTGTTTTTCTGGCGACAATATGCAACAACATTTGCATAAGCTGGACAAAAACCTGCTAGAACTAGGGCTGGCAAGAGTTTACTTTAGATATATTACTATTCCGGATTTAGACACTAAAGAAATGCTTGCGTCTTCTAAAGAGACGTGGAATTAAAGTAGCCCGAGTGTGCACAATCTATGTCCAATATCTATTATATTAAGAAATATAAGTTAGGTCCAATATATATTGTATAAAGAATTAAAGGATAGGTCCTATATCCATTGTAGAATCTTATATATTTGTAGTATTTTATAATAAAATCAAATTAAGAACCTCACGACTTTTAATAGAATCTCTGTGATATCCTCTGTGATATCCTTCAATCCATAAATAAGTCATATTTTGGTCCTTTATTTTCTAAGCCATCTCATTTTGGGCTTCAGTTTAAAAGCCTTTTAATGTTCTTATCATATGGTTGCCAAACAATGCTCAAAAATATTTAAGCTAAGTGAAATATTTAAAAGCCAAATTTTAATTGCTTATCGCCCATCCCTCGCCCAGAATCAGAGCTAAGATCGGGCTCTGGTCCATGCAGTGCCTGGAAACTAGTGCAAGTTCGCTGCACCGAAACCAGTTTCCATGTGACTTGGCCCCTTCCGGGCGAGAGTGTTCGTGTGTGTGTGTGTGTGTGGAGCCAAGAGCAAGGCGCGTTGGCGCTGTCGATGGCAAAGGTGTTGCTGGCGGCACGACAAGGAAACCTGCGGCACAAATAAAGTGATTCACGAACAGATTCCATGACAGCGCCAATATGTGGCAAGGGTTGAGAGGCTGCAACAACAAAAGGCACTTGGCCAAAATGGAAAACGCCAACGCGCCAAGTGGGCCGAAAGCCAAAAGACAAACAAATATATATACATATGTATATCTTTTTATTTTTGGCTAGAATGCGAGCGGGGCTTAGTTCATTGCTATTGCTAATGACGGCCTGTAACTTGATATAAATGCACACATATATTTATATATATATATATATATGTGTGTATATGTATGTATGTATATATCGTATATGTGGGTATGTAAGTATGTTGTGGCCGTTCGATTTATTTGTTCGCTCGCGCGCACAACAAAGACTCTAATAATAATCTGTTGGGCCAATCAAGCAAAATATGCGCGAGATCAGTCAACTACAACAACAACAACAACAACAACAACGACAACAACAACAACAGCAGCCAATGCAGTTGCCATTGCCGCACCAAATCTGCCAGCCAGCCAATGAAAGTGAAACCGAGCCAACGGTGTCGGAGTCTGAGACTCGGTTCTAGCCGGTCAGCGCGAGAGAGACTGTTGTTCGGCTATATAAGCCAAGCTGACGGCCGTGTTTGTCCCACAGTGCAGCGCTGACCAGGAACCCAATTGGAAGTTTAAGTTCAAACACGACTTTATAGTCCAATTGGCAAAACCATTCACACACACAAACACACACACACACACCCGCAAGGATTATAATAATCAACATGTTCTTCAAGCTGGTGAGTAGCTGCCGCGCCAGCTTAGCTGCAACTGTTCTGAAACTTTGTGCTCCTGCAGCTGCTCGCATCCTGCCTGGCACTGGCTCTGGCCAAGCCACAGCATCCGCCAGCTGCCCAATATCCCGCCGGTGTGAATCCACAGGACTGCCCCGGTTTTCCCATCTGTGATAACGCGCGCCTGCACAATCCACAGTCGCAGTGGCAGCAGCCGCAGCCGCAGTGGCAGCAACCGCAGCCCCAGTGGCAGCCACAGCCGCAACAGCACTGGCAGCAGCCGCAGCCGCAGTGGCAGCAACCACAGCCGCAGTGGCAGCCACAGCCCAGCTGGAATGCGGCACCAGCCGCTTCCGCCGGCGGCGATAAATATCCAGCTGGCATCAATCCTCAGACCTGCCCCAACTATCCCTATTGTGATGTGAATGCCGGACATGCGGCTGCACCCGTCGCCGCACCACCATTGCCCGGCTGGACGGAGCGTCTGTATCCCGCCGGTGTCTCGCCTCATCAGTGCCCCAACTTCCCCTTCTGCAACTAAACAGCCACACACACACACACACACAGCGCCTGCCCACACTGTCCTGTCCACACTCTACGCGATCTGTCCACACGCTCATCACACGCATTTTTCCTCTTTTTAGCTTCCTCCTAACGCTACCTAGTTCTCAACTATTGAAATTCTGTTGTTGGCGTCAATAAAAAAAGCATGTTGGTCATATAAACTAAAGATGGATTTTAAATGATATATATATAGTATATATATAAAGGGTTCTAAAACTAAGCATACTAGAAGCGAATTGATTCAAGGAACTATTTAAATCAATGGAAGTTGCTTGGACTTATGATTAAATGGGTAACATAGATTTTTATTTGGTTCTAACTTTTATCATTCTTCAAAGAATATATTAGTATGGAAAATGTTGATGGAAGATATTGGAGGAGGATTGTCGTTAGTTAATATAATGTACACGTATTACATTTAAAGGGTTCCAAATCATCATACTTAAAAGAATTTAGTTAGGAATTTTCTATAATATTCTAAAAATTAATTTGATGGAAGATCTTTGTTAGTAATGGACAATTTTGATGGAAGATTGATGGAAGTTTTGGTTATGTACATGTACTAAAGGGCTGCAAATTTAATTTAACTTCAAAGTAGAGATTTTTATTTGTTCTAGATATAATCACAATTTACATTCATTTAGTTCAGCATTTTTGTATATAACTTTATAAACAACCTCTATGCCAAGAACTCCTGCAAAGTTCCTTCAGTTTTTCTACAACTCGATGCATTTGTTTATTGTCTCCGGTTTCGAATCTTTGTCTATTCATTACATAATAAGCTGAATTCTAACTTGATTTATGGCTAAGTTGACACGTGTGGCAAAGCGTCTAAGTTTCTAGTTTGAATCATTAAATCAAGTAAATACTCGTTTGAAAAGTTGAACCCAAAGTTGTCATGTGGCACGCCCAATGGTTACCTTTTAATGCAATAAGCCAGTATCAGACTCCGAAGCAGACAGACTGGAGGCTGTTTACAGAATCCCGAATTCCGCTAGAATGTAGAATATATATACTTTAGCTGAACCTTGAACATTTTGATAGCTGTTTAAATACATCTGAATTGCGATAGAATTTAAGAATCATGGTACTTATTTGATTAACACTTAACCCGAACCTCGAACCGATCATAAAAATCAAAGAATCGAATTCCATTCACAAAAATATAACAAAATCTCGAATTCCGCTAGAATTTAAAAAAGATTTATATTTGGAAAGAAAACTTCGCTGCCATTTACAAATGAAAATATAACAAAGTAATTTTTATTTATTTATAGCTTGACCCAAAACCTTGTCATGCGTCGAGAATGTGCCACGCCCAGAGTGAAGCTATCAGCTTACAACCCAGCCAAGTTCCAGTTCCGCGCTTAGGACAAGGAGCTGACTTTACAGGTGATCAACTGGCTGCTGCTGGCTGCCCGCTGCCCGCTGCTGGCTGCTGTTGCTGGTTGACCCCGAGCCGCTTTTGTGAAAGTCGTTCTTGCAAAACGTCGGCCACATCAAGCGGCCAGCGGTGGCCAAGGTCAAGTGCAACTGCAAATTAAAACCAGGTACACTTATATCATAAAAAAAAAAAAAAAAACCCTGCCCAGTCGAAAATTATAATAAATCCCAAAAACGCTTTACAATCAAAAAATCTCACTTTTATTTACAGACATTTGTTTTTCTTTAAACTTAAGACATTGTACAGATATTTACAAAGCAAACAAGTTGTGTTGGGTGGGTGTGTGTGTGTGTGTGTGCGTGTGTGTGCGTGTGTGTTTGGCTGCTTTACCAGCCATGGGAGAGCGAGTTCCAGCCCTTGTGGAAGTCATGATGATAGTCGTGATGATCCTCATGCACATGCACCGGCACAATCTCCTCGTGATGGACATGATGGACGGGCACCTCCTTGTAGACGGGCACATGCACCTCCTTGTAGACGGGCACATGCTTTACCACCGGCACGGCGATCTTCTGGACATGATGATGATGCACCGTGTGCACCTTATAGGGCACATGAATTGTGTGGTGTTCACTGGGAATTGGTGGAGAGGGAGAGGGCGGCGTTTAACAAGAAGTTCAAGACACAGGCAACAATTGGAAAGCAAATGAAAGTGATATCTGTCTGGGCTAATGATACGGCTGGAGGAGATTGGCTGCACCCAGGGGGGGGGGGGAAAGGGGTAGGGGTGGTAAGGTAGCCACACACAATAATTGGCATTCAATGTTATTAGCTAATCAGCTAAATAGCTGGCACTCAGTCAGCTCGACTTGTTTAACAGTCGTCTTGGCAGTTGCTTGAACCCCGTCGCATTGCCACTTGGCACTGGAGATCCCGCCGAGAGCCGAGTGCCGGACAAGACCAATGCTCGGAATTGTTAATTAAGCGGCGCAATTATGTGTGCATTATAATGAAATAAATGCCGAGCGTCGCCTGTGAAATTCCTAAGCGTTGTCACAGGGGTTCACTGGCTGCCAATCGAGTCTGTACATCGAACGATGTACAGCAACAAATCAGCTCATTCACGAACAAGCTAAGCCCATTCAACGGCTCTAGGGTCTCAAGTTTTTACTAGCTCTATATATGTATATTGATTGCTTCATTTCGAGCGTAATTGAATCCATAATTCATGACGCTTAAATGTCGGCGTTTAAAAACCCATACAAAAACCAATCATAAAAAATCAATGTTAGTTGCACAACACGGGAAACGTTTTATATGTCGGATTAAATATACTATTTACGGTTTATGGCATATGGTTTATGGTTCACTTACTGTTTACCAAAGAAGCCGGGACTGGGCGCGCAGTAAGCCACAGCGAGAAGTGCAACAAAGACCTGTGAAAAGAATTGAAAAAAAAAACAAACAATATTTTAACACCTTGAAACTGATTTTTAATAGGAAATCTATTTTCTAGTTTTTCTATCAATACTTGAATCTAAATTGATGTCAATTGAGTTGATTTCATAAGACTATTATTTAGTCAATTATTATGTAAAAGCTTAGCTGATTCACAATAAAAAGGCTAAGAAAAAGTTGGGTTTACTTCTTTGAAGACATCTTTAAGGCAGACGCGCACGCATGTGCATGAGACTGTCTCAAAACGGAGTACAGGGTATCAAAAGGAAATCTAATATTCAAAAGTGTATCAAGGTGTTTTAGTAGAAAACAAAGTTGTGCAAGTTTGTTTTATATTGCCTGTAACCTTTACTTTAAATGGCAAACAATTTTGGCAATTGCAATTAAGGCCAAATCAATAGCTGAACTAGAGTAAATAGCTCAATGGCAGCTTTTTGGCCAACTCCAAGGGCAACGGCGACGGGCCCAAATTACAAAACATTTACACAACTTCAGCCGTTAAAATCAACTTAACCAAAATACTTTCTATTAACAAGAAAATTACAAACTAACTATGAAAAAAAGCGTTTGAAATGTTGGCGCCTGTAATACTTGGATTTCGAACGCCGAAATCTTATGAAGTGCGATATTTGTTTAAGTTAAGATCAATTTGGCCTGTTAAGCCTGAGCACTTAATGCCGACAGTTGTCAGGCAAGGCTTTGGTTTATGTTTATGTAAGTCATGTTATATAAGGTTTGGTATAAACCTGTGCCATTTTTTTCACAATTATGTAACATGATTTTTGTATCTTGCTTTTGCACACTGCACGTGAGTCCTTGTTGATATTATTTGGTTTTGCTGGGCACACTTACGATTACTCTTAGAGCGGTCATATTTGAGTTTTAATTTTAGTTTGCGAACGCGTTTAAACTCGACTTTTGCTGCTGATAATGCCCGCTGCACTGCCAATGTCTGCCAATGACTGATAACCAATGGCCAATGGCTCATCCGTTTTATACCCAATTGCAGGCGCCAGCAGCAGACGGCAGCAGCAGCAGCAGCAGCAGCAGCGATAGCAGCGACGACCAATGTAAAAAGCATACGTGACGCATGCGCGCAGCAGCAACAACAACAGCAGCAGTAACTACAGCTCCAATAACAGCAGCAACAATAACAGTAGCTACAACAACAGCGCACTGTTAAGTGTTTTAAGAGTTGGTTAACCAAGAGGTCTGCCTGTTGTCGTTGTTGTTGTTGCTTAACCCATTGCTAAGACAGTATATAGTTACAATAACAACTACACTTGGGGCAGCTGCCTGTTGTCTGCAGCAACCACGCATCGGTTGCTGCTGCAAAATGAAGTCACATTAAAAAAGTGGACGTTGTTGTTGTTGCTCTTGTTGTCTCCACCTGACATAGACAATCGAACTTTGACTCGGCAAGTTTTAATGCAAAATTTGTTGTTTGTCTCTGTTCACTTTGTGTCACACAAAACAAATTATTAAGCTCGTTCGTAAAGCATCTGGAATGCTTGAGTGGGGAGTGCCCGTTTAGAAGATGTTTGGAATAGGTGGCTATCGAACCATATCAATATTATGCAAATGGTTAAGGAAGACATAAAAAATGCGAATAGATATTTATCAAAATTAGGGAAATGAGTACGAGTATATCTTTATAGGGTCAGAAATCGTTCAGGAAATTTAACAGACTCAGAACAGATCAAGTCATACCTTCGTCCTGATCAATAATTACTTTATGAGTTTGAAAATACTTGCTTCATTCTGTCAGATATATTTGAAAGAGAGAAACAACACCAATCCTCAACACCAATCCTCAACCTAATAGCTAGACTGATCACATTTGAAATAAAGAGTACAGAAGAATTGTCACGATATTTAACCGTGCACGGGTATAAGGCAGTCGGTTGTACCCGATGGCAGCATTCTTGCTTGTTGTTATATTAATGACATTATATTAATGTCATAATCGCATTGTTTGCAACCTCTTCTGAAATTATTCCATGTGAATGATCAACTGGCACATAAAGCATATTGCGATTGAATGTATCGCTTAACTGCCTTCTTCGGCCACAAAAGTGAACGTCAGGGCAGCAGCAGCGACAACAACAACAACAGCAGCAGCCACAAAAATTGTCAAGCTTATCCCTAGCATATCAAGCCCAAGACATCTTCGCAGACGACCTTGACTGTTATGTGGCCATAACAGCAGCTGTTGCTGTTGTTGTTGCTGCTGCTGTTGCTGTCCGTGTCAATTAAACGCTGTAAATGTAAATGGGTCACAATTGTCGCTGTCAAGCAGAGAGGGGCATCACGATCACGTACGGTTCGTGTGCTTAACATAAACGACACCAAAAATTTGCAATAAAACGCATTTTTTTATTTTTCTTTTTATTACCATTTTTGGGCAATTACTTAACAAGTTTCGAACCCTTTTAAAACTAATCATCAAATGCATCACACGCAGTCGATTTAACGGGCATTTGATGAGCAATTTATGGGTCGACAAATTGACATAACAGCAGCTATTGCATTCTGTTACGGCTGCTGTTTACTGAACTGTAATGCCTAGATTGAGCTGCTGTTATTTAAGCTGTATAGTGCTGATTGGACTTATCTGTGTGTGTGTGTGTGTGTGTGCCTCTGTATATGTAGGTTAGTTGGTTTTTGTCTTAGACCACAAGGCGAGCCCCTCAAGCTTTCTGTTACTACTGCTGTTACGACTTCCTGTTAAGTATGCTGTTAATCTATGATTGGACTGCTGTAAACCGAACGCTGTTAAACGCTGATTGGGCTGCTGTCTGTGTGGCCATGTATATGTAGGCCAGTGTGTTTTGGCCATAGACTGCAGGGCGACCCCCTCAGCCAGGGCCCAGCTGCATTGCAGCAATCAGCTTGTTGCATGTGGATGGTTGCCAGGCCGGGCTGCCGCAAATTGCCCCGTTTGTCTTGGTAAATTGCATAATGGTTATTTGTGTGTTGATAAATATTCCAGTGAAGCCAATGCGTACCACACCGGGAGCTGCAAGCTACATAAAACAATAATAATATGTGTGGCCCCGTGGGCTGCGGCTGCCACTGCAATGGCTATGCGGATTATAACTTTCATTTTCAGTGCGCGAATCCCAAATTGCGAATGCAAATACTTCCTGTTAGGTGAGTTTAAGCTTTTCTTTCAACATTTCTGCGAAATGTGGGGCATGTGCGCGCCGCATTGCAACAAACAGCTGTTTGCCAACACCGACTGTCAATTTAACATGAACATTTGATTTCTATAGCAGCGGCTAGTGACAACTCCCCCTTAAGCAAAAATAAAAGCTGATCAAGTGCTGCTTAGAGATAACATTATGGATATGACTGGCCCATACATAAAGTTGACATGATTGAACACAAATTGAATATGATACACAAATCGTTTATGATAAGCACAAAGCCGACTGAGCTAATGCCAGTTACGTGAATAACCAGTTTGCCGATTTGCCAAACAGCAACAAATAGCCCATAAACTGTAACCAATTCTTTGGGCATTAAGAATCCGTTTCGGTAATTAAGTAACAATTGTAAAGCAATCAATTCAATCATATTTTTCTATCAGCTATATCTATAATGATACTTGTTCTACATACATCAACATGTACGTGAGCTAATGTGTGAATGTGTAAGTATAGAGTCTAGGCGATTTAACAATTTAGGCAAAGTTAGGCTAGGTCGGATAATGTTAGGTTAGGTTGGATAAGATTAGGTTAGGTTAAGTGCAATTTCTGGCAGAGAGCCAATAAGAAAAACAAAACATCTACCTTGTTGAGGTAGCTCTTGAAGCTTTATTAGTCGTATGCAATTATTTTCTCCTGTCTTTAGTGCACTCATATGCCCCGATGTCTGTTCTAAAGGGTATGCAGCAGACAAAGATCTTGATAAAGAGTCTCCGGCAAAAATGATTGAAGGCCATGCTATGCATACGTTAGCCACAGACAATATCGGGATAACTTGGAACATACTAATATACTCCCAACAAACCCTTGATTCCCAAGAATTATAAATCTGCTGCTGCTGCTTTGAACTGACCGCTGAAGAAGAAGCAAAAACCTTTGCGTAATTTAACCGTCCCAACCCCCACAACAAGTTGTCATCGGGCGGCGTTTCCTGCTCGCCCACAACTGTCAATCACCTCTGATCAATTTATGCGTTTACCCAATCGATGATTCGCATGGGAGCGCTGCGTTTTCCATTTCAAAATACGTTTTAAATTTTTATTATTTTTCTTCTTTTTTTTGTTAGCTGCGATGGGTGTTACATGCTCCTTGGGCCCGTTGCGAGCGTAAGATATCTGCCGTCCAATATCTGTATTAGACACGCGCTGTATATGGAAATTGTTCACGCTGCAAAACGTGATGCCAACTGGCATCGATATATTTGTTGTTGCTTTGCCGCAATTGGCAGTCGCGGCGCGTGCGCCATTCGCCGAGCACCTTGTTGAATATTTGAGGCGATTTTTGCAGGCGATTTTTTGAGGCGATTTTTGATAGGCGGCGACAGTTTGGCCGCACTGACACGCAAATATCGCAGCTGAATGTGGAGCAGAGCGCCCCCCAAAAAATACAAATCAAATAGATAAATATAAAAATCAAATGCGTATTGTGCAATCTTTCCCATGGCAAAATTTTATACATATTTCGTTTGTTGCTGCTGCCAAATTTGCCTAATCCGACAGCAATTCGGGGCACGAACTGCAACCTTGAAGAGCGGCTGCACCTAGCTGGGCGTATTCTAAGGAATTCCTGTTTGGCCAGGCTAATTGCTGCTTAGAATGAGCTCAGTTGAGATTCGGCGAATCTTGGCAGCAGCTGCTGCCGGCGGCTGCTCCTGCCGCTGGACACGCTCGCTTAACGTTGCCAGCAGCGGCAGCGCAGCTGACGTCGACTGCGAAGTCGTTGCCGAGGCGCTGATGAAGAACAGCCCCGGCCTGAATTAGACGACGTCAGCGAGCATGACAAGGTCGGCAGTTAAAGGTGTCGCCAATTATAAGACCCCCCAAAAACAACGCACACACACTCAGCACACACACACACACACACACAGCACGCACAACACTTTTGGCTGTTGCAGTGAAAACTTGCACCAATTAACGCTTCAGCTGTTTGCTGAAAACTGAAAACTCTTCAAGTTTTTCATAAAATAACACTTTTGTGAGGTGCATTGGCCGGCGAGCAGAGCCCTCACTCAATTTGAATTGCGCGCTCTAACAAAGCGTAAACTTATTTGAGGAAATTATTATGCCATTCTTTGGTGCTTTTAAGTTCTGGTTCTTTCCAATTCTGTAGTTGGTTCTAATTCAACTGCTCTACTAATTCTAATTCTACAGCAACAGACGTCTAGCACTTGCCTCTAATTGCGCGCACAAAAATAAACACGCCTCTGCATACACTTTCCAGTTGAGGCATTTAAGCTTAATCATTAGATATGGAACCAAGTCGGCTGCCCAAGTGCCCGACTAGAAGACATCCTGAACCCAGAACCGAGCTGCAGTTACAAACATTCGAATTTTTTGTAATCCTTATCTAATAAACGAAAACCTGCTTATCAAATTTTAAGACTCTAGCCTTACAAATCTCCGAGATATTATTTATATTATACCTTTCCCGCAGGGTATAAATACAAACAGAAAAACTTGCTTATAATCACTTTGCAAATGCAGCTTGCAAAAAGCAAACGAACTCCCTGTATAATCAAAAAAGCTTTAAGAATTTAAGATTTCTGTTAGCTTAGAAAGCTTTGCTTGTTAAAGGTGCATAATGAAGCATTCAAAAACTTAATATAAAAGCTCCTTTATGAAGTTTATATTTTAGTCAAACTATACTTCATTGAAAAGCGCAGCTTTACTTTAAAGGCCATACAAAGCAGCTCTTTAATTTAACTATACTTTAATCAGGACACACTTAATTTAAATTAAAAGATGAAATCAGTTTTATAGGGCATACAAAATGCGGCTTGCCACAAACACGCAAAATTGCTTGCTACACTTTCGTATTGAAACAATTTTCTGTGAGTCATGCGCAGCTATTAGAGGAAATGGTGGCTGGCGAAAGAAGGCGACGATGAAGCCGACGACGACGACGACGACGACGACGTTGCCTCCAAGGCAAGCGCCAGGCCGCTCGACATCCCAAGCTCAGCTGCCAGCGGCGTCTCAAGTGTGCGCAGCGTGGCAATTGCTAATGATGATCATAATGATGAACTCCAGCGCCAAACTTGAGCTGACTGCGCCTAACTGAGTTCAAATCTAAACGCCGTAAATGCCAGCTACAACAACAACAACTATAACAATAACAACAACAACAAAAGAGTGCGATGCTTTTATTTGATGTTGCTGCTGCCGGCGTCGCTGTCGCTGCTGCTGCCGCTGCGAGCAGCGCTGCTTTCTGCTCATCCGATGAGTTTCGAATACAACTAAATCAGAATTTTTATTCAGTTTCAATTGTTTAGCGAGTGCGGATCGGCGTTTGAGTTCGAGTCGCAGCCAAACGAGAAACGAAAGCGGCAAACAGAAATAAAAGAAAACAAATAAAAAATAGAAAAAAAAAAAATGTAATTAAAATAAGCGCAAAAAAGAAAGAAAAGAATTACAAAAAAAATACTTATAATCAAAGCAAGTTAATTGAAATTGCGCTGCAGTTGTGTGTGCGTGTGTGTGTGTGTGTTGGTTGTGTGTGCATGTGTGTGTGTGTGTGTGATGTGCGAGCTTTCTTGTCATTAACCGTTTGCCAAAATGTCAAAGCGCAACGGAAGCTTGACAATCAAATTTACCGTTACAATTCTCAGCATAATTCGGCCGGAAAGGCGTTGAGATGTTGGCCCAGAAGCCGTATACTTAACACCTGAGTGAAATTTGGCGCAAAAAACATAAAGATTTCTTTTTATAAACATTATACACACATCTTTTTGCAAATATATTCTGAGCAGCTTTTCAATTAATCATTCATAATTTGGGTTTATATATTTTTCTCAAGCTGTCATAATAAATTAATTGCCGGTTTTTTTTTTTTGCTTCTTTCCCTCTCTATCGTACGCTTTGGGCAACAATTAAAAGGTTTTGCGCGGTTTTAAGCTGTTTTGTTTTAAATTTTTGTTTTGTTTAATAATTTTGGATATTTTTTGTTTTTGGCTTTACATTTGGCCAAGTGCGACGGCAATGATGGCAATTGTATTTACGCATTGCTGAGCACTTTGTCATTAAAAAAAAAACAGCAACAAAAAAAAAAAAATATGTTAATTACCAAGTGGCCAAAAGGTCATAGGCTCCAGAACAGGCAATAGAACTTATGGCGTCATCAAGGAAGCCACACGAGACTTTTTTTTTCTTTTTGGCCAGGTTAATGACACGCGCGCTTTTTCCAAACTGAAACATTTCAGAATTTCGTTGTTGCCGTCGCTTTTGGATTCGAACCCATAAATATGCGTTCTCCCACATCTCATCTTTAACGATCTGCATATTTTGGCAATATAATTAACGGTGAAAAGAATGTGAAAAGTAGCGAAACGTAACGCGAAAGCCACAAACTGAAGCAGTTATGATCAAAGAAATGATGCCCACTGGCACGCGAACGTAACAGAAAGAAAGGAGACAACAACAACAACAACGACAAACGAAAAGAAAGAAAGAGCTTGGAAAGAAACAGAAGCTAAAACAGAAACAGAAGGTTTCTACGCCGATCGCGCTTGCCGCTGTCTTTCAGTTCCCAAGCTCCCGTCGATCCAAACAGTCCACTCGAACTCGCCACAATAATGCCAAAGGAAGCGAACAAGTGACAAAAAACAAAAATAAGGGGAAAAAGTTGTGTTGTAAAAAAAGGGAAATTATTGTTACCGCTCACAAGTGAAAATACTCGAGAGCCCAAGCTAAGCAACCGGGCAAATGCGGCAAATGCTCAAAGCCCCGCTCGGGCAGCGCCGATCGCTGCTCTGCCTGCTGCTGCTGCTGCCGCTGCAGCTGCTGCTCGCGAATCTGGCAGCAGCGCTCACTGTGGATAATCAGCTGGTCTCTGCGCGAAATGGTAAGCGTTCGATGCCGAGATGTCGAGAGAAACCACAAAGCACAACAATTAACTCATAATCACAATTCTGATTGGGTTTTACGATCTTATTATAATCAACAGTTATATGGAGAGCGCAAAAACCAGACTCTAGTTAGATATTGTTAACATGCAAACAAGTTCTTTTGTCAATATTCGCTACATTAGGCTTGACGTAGTCAGATAATTTAAAAGTCTGGGCCTTTTAAAAGTGGGATATTATAGAGAAACGACTGCGATATCTATTATTGTTAGCAAACTTAGTAATGGCGATTAACAGCTCAATCTTTGGCAAGCCGAAGACTAAACAGCCTTTTAGACATGGAATAACTTAGAAGTTAACGTACTGATCCGAACCCTCTTAGACTTAGATTTAAGACTAAGTGAAAAGACAGACGGTCGGTGGGATGAACATGGCTAAGTTGACCGGTCTAATGCATTACACATTTCGTGACAAAATCCAGTCAGTACATCAATGTTCTTTACTTTACCTATCTGTTTTTACGATTCTCTTCAAGCTTCTTCTGCTTATGCACTAAGGTATGGAAGAATTCCTATGTTAGGAACTCCTAGAGTTTCAGTCAAATATAAAAATGGGACCTCGACTCACTTGTATCATAATTGACCGAGTGTGGATCCTGATCCATATTTCGTTCTCCCAGTACCCAAAATAAATTTCCTTACCTTACTTTTTATAGAGCTCCAGAATTTCCAGGCTAACTGTCTAGGTAAAGATACTCCCTCTAGGTAAAAATATTCCCTCAGAACAGATCATAAAGTCCATCATGCAGTATAGACACAACCTGCACAGGGCAACAGATTAAATTTGTTGCTGTCCCATTTGACCTTTTTGAATTATTCATGGGGCCTGGTTTGTGGCAAGTGTTGGGGCTGGAGTCGAGAGTTCTATGGGCCACACATGGGGCTAATGGCAGTCAACTGCGTCCGCACGGCACGCAAGCCAAATAAAATGTACAAATTTGAATAAAGAACAAAGCTGAAACGTGGACACAATTGTGTGTGTGTGTGTGGGGGGAGGGCCATAAAACTAACCTACCGTACAGTGGAGCAAAAATGCTGCGAATGGCCTTGAAAGTGCAAGTATTGACCACATGATGAGATCATTGCAAATGGAATTTGGAGTCGGAAGCTGCCAGTTTGGAGTTCAACAACGGGGTGCACAGGGAGGGAGGGGCTGCATTACTCAAGAGCTACACTTTTTCTTGCACTTTTCTTTTGGCCAATTGCAGTTGGCCAATTAGCCAAGTTGTTTGATTTGTAAGCGTCTGTTTTGTTTTTCTTTTTCGCCGCGCAGACTGCTTCGAGCGGATCGCTTTGGAGGCAATGCTGCCATTTGAGAAGACCTTCCGCACCGAAGACACCAACTCGCTGAAGATGTGCAAGGAGAAGTGCCTGCAGGCGGGCGAGAAGTGTCAGGCCATCTCGTTCGGGTGAGTGCTGGCGAGGCGAAGGAGGAGGAGGAGGAGGCGTTGGACATTTGCAATTGCGATTACCCAATGTTGCAAAATAAAACGTTTCCACTTCTTATTTTTCTTTTTCTGTTGCAGTGTGCATCGACGCGGAAACGGCACATGTCAGTTGTCATCGGAGCAGTATGGCGGCGGCAGCAGCAGCGGGCGCCCGGGTGGCGTCATTTTCGATCCCGACTTTGATTTGTATGCGCGCAAAATGAATTGCTTTGATTTGAGCGACAATTCGATTGGCGCACCAAGTCCCATCAGCACGGGCGTAACGCCCGTGAATCTGCCCAATCGACCGCTGGATGTGGGCAACACACCCGTGCTGGTTGTGAATCCTACGCCGCACACCAACCATCCCGAGTCGCCGCAGCCGGTGCCCACGCCGCCCGGTGTCGGTGATCGCTTGTATTTCTCCCACGAGATTTATCCACTTTACAAATATCCGACGCTCTATGAGCACAATTATCCGGCGCCCAATGAGGAGGTATATATACCCGGCGGCTATGCGGCCAATGTACCCGAGGTGGACGAGCGTTACAGGCCCTCCTATGGCCCACTGGATGATGAGGGCATACGTCCCACGCCGCATGGCCCGCCACGTCCCATCTTCGGCCTGGGCTATGGCAATGGCTATAGCTATGGCACACCGGAGCGCTATGCGCCCACGACTTTACGTCCCGCGTCGGGCGAGCGACCCAGCTATGCGCCTCGACCGGATTACGGCAGCGAACGACCCGATTATCCTCATCCTTCGCCGGCGCGTCCCTTTGACAGCTCCACCTCACCTGGCTACGGACCACGGCCCACGTCCACCTATGATGGTCCTGGAGAGCCACGCCCAGACTATACCAATCGACCCGATCCACCGCCGCATACAGCTCACGATGGCGGCTATGGGCCCGGTCCGGGGTCTTCGGCGCGCCCGCCTGCCTACGACAGACCACCATCCCCCCTACCGCCTAGGGATGAGTATATGCGTCGCAACGGCAGCGCGATGCGACCAGATGGTTACTATGATGATGATAAGACCATAGCCACCTATTTCAATCCCGAGGATTATGTGCACGGCAACAAAAGTAAGAGCT
This sequence comes from Drosophila ezoana, assembly GCA_035045725.1. Lineage (NCBI taxonomy): Eukaryota > Metazoa > Arthropoda > Insecta > Diptera > Drosophilidae > Drosophila > Drosophila ezoana. Next base: position 6,225,608 of record JAWNOU010000052.1, read on the forward strand.
CACCGACTATATCTTAACTATATAGGGAACCCTTCGGAATTCCATTAAGAGGGATCTGTCGGTGCTTTACAATGTAGAATCTAATCTAATCTCGTGCTTCTACTTTCCAGAGCCATCCATGCCCATGCCCATGCCCATGCCAGGTGACAGAGATCGCGATCGCTATCCCATGGATGAGATGAATGGTAAGTGGATAAATCTTTACATAAAACATCTTAACATGGTCCCAACTAATTTGGATTCGCGCCCAGCTAACAGACAGTGGGAGGAGGAGGTTTTGGAAGCGGTTGCTTTTATTATTTTTGGTTTCGATTGTAACAAAAACTAAAAAAAAAAAAAAAAATTACCTAGAATTAACATTGCGCACAATTAAAACTCATTACGTACGGGCGCAGGGAGGAGTTGGCGACGGCGACAGTTGACCCACATTTCGGGCTGGCTTTTATTTGCGTAACAAAACTAAAAACCCATTAGCCTAGCATAAAGCGCAATCTCTCGTCGAGTGGGTGGACAGTGGACAGAGCGCAGACAGACATTGCATGTGTGCCCAAAAAGCATTTCCATACTAAATAATCCGAAAAGCTCACAAAACAAATGACCGAAACTCGCATGTGGAATGCGAAAATGTCGAGCAGAGTTTTTGAAAAATGGCAACAAATGTCAACAAAGTGGGTTATCGATGAGGTTGGGTCAGTATACATCTATATATAGAAGTTAAAAGGTATTATAAAAACACAATGCAATATTTGATTCATGCCTAAGCGGTTGACATAAGCTACAAAACTACATTTAAGCTCAGTTTATGATTCTATTTATGTCATATTGAGCAGATTTGTGGTTTAAGCCTCGGCACTAAATTGAGAGTTTGAGAAAATGTAAACCAGAATTTATTCCATTAGATCCCCATATATGTTCCCTTGTGTTAAACTTTAAGCGAAAAGTAACAACATGGTCTTTTGTCTTGTCGGGGGTTCGAACCTCCAAATTAGCCTTTACTTGGGTTAACCCGCAGTTCTTAGATGTAAAATGGCTTCTGCTTGAGCATAGAGCACCCGCAAACTTCTTGTACACATATGATGTCAGCCGCGTTTATTTATTTTGAATAGGTTGTCAAGTGCACAAGATTTATGAGAATTCTAAAATTATGCTGCCGACTCATCAAAGAGTCATTTATATTTTGATTTTAGACTCGACTTCCTTTTGGTTTTCTCGACTGTGACGGACACTACGTACATGAACTTTCAGCTAAATATCCAGAGGGTGACATAAGCCAAGTTCAAATGCTAGTTGCGATCCGACAACGTAATTAAATTGTTGGGCTCTGCGTGCGCGTTTGTTAGTTGAATTTATTAGGCGTGGGACAGATCTCTTTGCAATAGCCGCAGATAAGCAAACAAGTAATGCGATTAAGTAGATTTCTTTGTTTTTGTTGTTTTTTTTTTGGGCCTTAGAAGCGGAAGTGTAGCACGCCAATTTTAGCTTCTTTTTGGATTTGTTTACTTCTTTTTCTATTTTGGTACTAGGCTAGAATTGTGCAAGAGCAACTGCACTTGAACAAGCGCCCCGAAAGGCTGCATTGTATGCAAATCTGTTAGACGAGCCGAAAGCCTCGTGCACAAAAAGCCAACCATTGAAATGACAGCAGCGACATTGATTAAGAAACGGAAATGCGCTCAGCTTGCTTTGGCTTTTTGTGCGGGCCAGCATCTGTAAGGGGCGGCAGGCACTTGCAGCTGTTATGATCGATGTAATTGCCAAGACTTGGGCAACGAACTTGATAATATATATGAATTATGCATGTTATAAGTACGTTATGGGCTATTTAATCTTAAGTCGGTGCAGCGTTGTAAAAGACTTAGGCAACGAACACGACAGGCTGTATTTATAAACTGAAAAATATTGACTGCGATAAAGAACTGTATTTAATAGAGGCTTTATCAATAAATACTAGTTTTAGCAAGTTCTGCAGCTATTTAGCTGGTTATTTGCGAATGCAGCAGGCACCAGGCGCTGCCAAGGAAAACAAAAGACTTAGGCAACGAACTTGACATACGATTTTGTTAGATTTAAAAACATTTGTGTAATCGTTTATATACGTTACTAGAGAGTATCTAAAAGTGGTTTTCTTTATGGCTTCAAGAGTCTACATTGCAGCAGGCGATGCCAAGGAAAACAAAAGACTTTGGCAACACACTTGATTTGAAGTTAAGCTTTGTTTTAGCTAAACTTTTAAAGATTAGTTTAAGGGTGAAAGGGTTTGATAGGATAGATAAATAATAATGTATTGAAAAAGAGATGACAGAATATAAATAAGAAAGTTTACTTAGCGCTAAAAGAGATTTGGGCAGCTAACTTGAGCAAGAAACTATACTTCATTATTGTTATTACTTAACTTTTATAGGTAGTCATGGCTACCATTTATATTGTCGCTAGTTTTCTGTTTAGTGATATATGCAAATTACCATATACTTTCCTAGAAAACCTTTTAGATAGAATATAGACAAATATTCTATGACATTTTCAAAGCGAAATTTCCAAGAAATTTTCGTTGAATTTTCCATGCTGCCTTCACTTGCGGCATCCTTGAGTCACGTCAGTTAATGCTTGACTGCTCCACGCTGCTGTTGGCCAGAAGGTACTAGCCAACTGCCCTCGTATTTTCATCTGAATCAGAGATAAGCAATCTGCAGCCCCGAAAAGTACTCATTAAAAGCGTGTCTCAAGGCTTCAAAGACGACGACGCCCCGTTGGCATCATCATAATAATCAACAACACAAGCGAGAGGCAGAGAGAACAAATCGCAGACCAAAAAAAAAAAAAAAAAGCGGAAAAAATGAAAAATAAAAAGCTCCCAGCGCAGAAAAGCTCAAATTTGTGTGCTGTGAAAAACGCGCGCGGGCGTTTTTCTAATACCGTGTATAAAACCGCAAGCTTGACCACAGCAGCCGCTCAGTCGCCATTAGAAACGCCAACGCAGCGCGTCGCAAATCGCGGCCGGAAATAGACGCGTTTACGTATATCCTGTTGCGTGTGTTTGTCTTTGTGTGCGTGAGTGCGTGTCTGTGTGTGTGTGTGTGGGCTATTTAATGGCTGCTGCGCCTGCGTTTTCACGCAATTGACATTCAAATTCGCTAAAAAGAATTTAAATAAAATAAAAAAAAAAAGGTGCGCGCTTACGTAATCAGTGAGCACATCAAATAAATGAAAATAGTAATAGAATTAAAAGCCCAGCTGGATTATATAAATATTTAAAATCTGTGTATTTAGTGCTTCGCTGAGCGCGTTCCAATGCGTTTCCAAACAGTCGACGAGCCGCTGCTGCGGCTGCTTTGTCTGCTGCTGCTGCTGCTGCTTTGGGGCAGCTCCGGCGGCAGCGCCAAATTTGTGAGTCCTACGCGACACAGCGGCGGCGATGGCGGCGGCAGCGATATAAGCAGCACAATTATCATTGTGGAGGATGCCAAAGGTAAGGGGCAGACGAAGAGGTGCTTTGGGGCGTTGGCGTGAACTGACACCAACTCGGTCAATGCACTGGCCCAGAAGACGCGTTTGGTGCGTATTTAAAGTAATTTGCATAATTTTCAAAGCAAAAGAACTGCCACTCAAGCCCAATTTTCCAGAGATTATCTGAGCAAAAGGCCTTGTGCCAGGCTGGCGGGGCGGCGGGTTGCGGGGCATGTGGCAAAAACATGACTCGAACATAATTTAGCAGCAGCAGCGGATGTGTTGGCAGCAGCAGCAAGAAAAAAAAAAAAGATAATGAAAAAGAAAAACTATAAGAAAAACATGTAGCAACATGAAGCAGCCGATCTTGGGGGTTCTGCTGGCGCCGCGCTTCACTGACTTCAGCTTTTACAGCTTATGAGCAGGTCGTTTTTGAGTTTTTTTTTTTTTGTGTTTGTTGCTTTGAGCGGAGGCGACGGCGGCGTCGATTGCTTCACTTGTTTTGCTGCATCTTCACATCTTCTCCTTGTTGCAGCCTGCTTCCGGCGTGTGCTGGCCGGCAAGCGTATAGCGCCACATTGGGTGCGTCGTTCCATATCCTGTGAGCGTGTCGAGGATTGTATGCGCGAATGCGGCCACGAGAAGCGCTTCATGTGCGAGGGCTTTAACTATCGTCTGGATCCGTCCGGACATGGCCAGGGCGATTGTGAGCTGATTGAATTGCCGCTGGCCCAAATGGATCTGTATTCCAGCGCCAATCGACGCGATTCGAATATGCTGAGGCATCCGGATTATGATTACTATGAGCGCGATCGCAATGCGCCCAGCAGCTGTCGACGCAGCGCCTGCCAGGACTGCTCCAAGGGTCCCATCAGCAGCAATCCCATTTACTTCAAGCCCAGCAGCAGTGGCAGCGGCAGCGGCGGCGGCGGCAGCTATCCACCTGGGCCCAGCAGCAGCGGCGGCTATGGCGGCGATCGGGAACATGATCGCGAACGTGATCGGGATCGTGATCGTGATCGTGATCATTATCGTCCGCCGCCGCCACACAGCAGCACGGCTGTGGATCATTATCGCGGTCCATCGGGACCATCCAGCAGTTCCTACGAGCATCGACCCTTCTCCACGGACTATCACAGCTCGCATTCCTCCAGCTCGGCGTCTTCCTCATATGAGTTCTCCTCGCATGGCACCGGCTCCGGCTACTTTGGCCACACGCCGCCCAGCAGCTTTGATCATTCACGACCCGATTACATTGATCGTCATGATTATGCGCGGCCCGAGCCGCCATCACGTTATAGGCCCGATCGCTGGGAAACGCTGCCCAGCAGCTCGGGCTATGACAGCTCGGCGTATAGGCCGCCGCGTCCTGAAACGGATCGCATCGACAAGTACAGGCCTTCGTATCGTCCTGGCCATGACTATTCGCCGTATCGTCCACATGAGCCTAGTCGACCGGCACACCCTGGCCCACCAGCAACAGCTCTTGCCCACAACTATCTGGATCGCGATGGTCCCGGCCCCGGCCCAGGCCCCGCTAGTGTGTCCTATAAGAAGCCCAACAAGTTTGTGCCCTACTTAATTGGTGCGGAGGAGCAACTGGGCAATTATGGCGGCGGGAATAGCAAGCACAGCTTCTATGAATCGCAGCGTCGCAAGGATCAGCATGATTTCAACTATTTTGAGCTCGGCTCAACACACCACCGAGAGCCACCACGTGAGTCGAATGCGGTGCTGCGTTATCCCGGCTCCAGCTATGACCAGGACTATCCACGCTTGCGCAACGACTACAGACAACAGTGGACCAGACGACCCGGACCAGATGGTAAGCAACTGAGGAGGAGCACAAGGCTTTCAACAACATTAACTTTTTATGTCCCGCCCTCTAGAATGCTCCGCCAAGACCAGCGAGGGCTTTAGGCTGCACAAGACCGCCGTGAAGCATGCCTTTAATGTGCCCACACTGACGGAATGCGAGCGTTTATGCTCGGATCAGCGACCGAGTTTCATATGCCATACGTTCAGCTATCGGTACAACCAGGCGGGTCGCGACAATTGCATGCTCTGCGACAGGCCCGTCAATATGCTGGACTATTATGTGGATATAGAGCCGGATCGGGATTATGATATCTATTCCATGGCGGATGATATGGACGTGTGCAGGTCGCAGTCCCCGCCGCCACCACGGCGTAGCGATGGACCCAGCACTGCGCTCTCCGATCCGCGCAATGCACGTGAGTTTGGGCGCGAATCTGTGGAAGCTATTGTTCCAACCCTTTGTTGTCGCTTACAGAATGCTTTTTCCGCGCCATTGATGCCACGCGCTTTTTCAAGTCCATTGTGCGGGATTCGCTTACCGTGCGCTCTGTCGGCGAGTGCGAGATGGAGTGCATCCGCTCGACGAAGTTCACGTGTCGCGCCTTCGCCTTTCGCTATGGCCAGCAGAGGCATGCGGGCGTCATTGACAACTGTCAGCTGAGCGATTGGCCGGTCCGGGATATGGACAAGGAACGGCATCTGATCCTGGATGCTGCCTTTGATATCTTTGAGCGTGCCAGCTATGGGCATGGCTGTGAAATACAGCCCATCATGGATGAGAAGCACAAGAAGCGTGCGTAGACCAGCTCGAGATGCCTTCCCCCCAGATCTGACTAGATTTTCTTTTTCTTTTCTTTTCAGTGTGCTATCTGGGCTATGGCTCGCCGGCGCGCCTGTTACCCCCCGCTATCAAGAAGGTCATCTCTGTGCCCTCAGAAATGGCCTGCAAAAAGGAATGCATACGCTTCCGGGAAACGACGCCCTTCAAGTGCTACGCCTTTAGCTACGGGTAAGCGTAGCGCTATTAAACCAAACTCTCACCCAACTAAGTATTTAATCGGCAGCGCCCAGGCTAGTTCGTTCAATTGCGAAATGTCCGATCTGGATCAGACCGAGCTCAAACTGGATGTGCACTATACGCACACCAAGGAGCGCGATTACTGGCTATTCGCCTGGAATCCATTCGATTGGACGTGCCGCGACAAGGTCAACACAATTGGCGGATCGCGTGTTAATAACGATAGACGAATGGACATATTCCGGGAACCGGGTAAACTGACTATCTTAACCTGTTGCACGTCCATCATTGTGTAAATAACCAGCGGTTGACCAATCCAAATATGTGTATAACCCAAAAAGTAGCTTTAGTTTTATATATAAAGTATAATTAGTTTGTAATACGGCGCAGAATGTACATACAAATAACGTCTACCTGTACAGTAGTACCCATGTACCCACATAACCAAGACGAATCCAAGTATCCCCCACCCTAATACTAACTAAGTGTTGCGCATGCACAAAAGGGATTTCCAATCCTTAACTAACTTTTTATTCGGAAGGCGACGTTGCCTGGCGCCACTATACGGTCTCCGGCAAGCCCTGTCGACGCAGCAGTCCCTGCGAGAAGAATCTGATAACGGGTTTCTATTCCTGTGAAACGGATGGCTCCGAGATTGGCTCCTGGGACTATTGCTGCAAAACGGATCATCCCTGTGGCTACAGTCGCGGTTTCGACTATCCCTGGTGAGTGGGCAAGAACTTTCAAACGAGTGCCAAAGCTAACATTTCCGAACCCCAACTAGGTGCTTTGTGGGCGACGAGGCGGATCAGTGGCGCAAGTGCAGCGATCGTTATTTTCCCGGCAGCAACAGCACCAAGCCAAGCACCCACTCGAGTCTGGGTCTGCCCAGCGGTGGCAAACAAAAACCGAAGCATCAGCAGGCGACAGCGGCGAGCAGTGAATACACACAGCATCCGCCGCGACCCGGCGGCCTGCAGAGTCTCAGCGATTTTGCGGCCGCCCGGCTTTGGCCCGTTACCTATCTGTATAGCGAGGGGCCGCCGAATGCCACCGAGTTTAGTAATTTCGTCGATTGCAACAAGGAGACGTGCTAGCAGCGGCCACACGCGACAGCTTATTAAGTAGTTTCCCATTAATCAGATTTTCCGATAGGTTCTAAGTCCCGCTCTTGCCCCCAGCCCCCGCCCCCGCCCACGACCAATTTAGTTCTAACAATGACAAAAAAAAAGAAGCATTCTCACCGGTTTGTCTGCTGCACACGTTGCAAATGTGTCGTTGTGATTTTCAATGAGATTGGATACAATTTTCCGTCGTAAAAAACCAATTAACTTATTAATTTTTCTTTTTACATATAACGTTAATCACAGTTTCGTGCTGACGATAAATCTTGTACTTATGTATTTAAGTTGAATTTAAACGTACTTTATATACATGTATGTAGAAATATATGTGTATTAATAAATAAAACTGCGGAGCGGTTGAAATTCGATCGATATTCTATTGAAACGACTTTAATTTTTCTTATTGTCCACTTAAAAATATTGTATGAGCACCGATTTGCTTAGCTTCTTTTTCGCGGCTTAAATAATAAGGCGCTAAATTACCAATCCAATATAGTAGAAACTTGGTATTTTCACATTTATTTTTTGGTATTATTTAAACTGCCATCTACGTTCACACTGGCTTTCAAACAGCTGACAATGGGAAATTGTGCAATAGCCACACGGCATGCTTATCTTTTGTAAATATTATAAATAAAACAATATTTTAAAATGAGTCGCTTAAAAGTGAAAAGCATCCTTGCAATCGGCGCCACAGCTCTTGGCGCCTTCTATCTGGGTTCATATACAGAACGCCATCAGAGCGGCAACAATGAATATGAACACCGAAAACTACCACGTCTACCTGGACTTCCAGTGTTTGGAACTGTTTCCGCCGCCACGCTGATGCCCGCAAACGAGGTAAACCTGACCGCCCAGCCCTCACGCATAGCACAGATCATGAAGTATGGTTTTCCCGGCCTAGATAATGTCCGCTCCCATTCGGACTATGTGCTCTCCTATGACAGACGCAATCGTGTGCCCCACTGGGTGTTTGAGCACCTGACCGCCGAATCGGTGGCCAAGAACGACCAAGTAGACCGCGCCAAATGTGACTTTAGGCCGGACGAGAGCATCCATCCCTATTTTCGCGCCCAAAACACCGACTACCGGCGCTCCGGCTACGATCGTGGCCACATGGCGGCAGCGGCCAACCATCGACTGCATCAGAAGCATTGCGACGACACCTTTCTGCTGTCCAACATGGCGCCACAGGTGGGCCAGGGCTTCAATCGTGATGCCTGGAACAATCTTGAGATTCATGTGCGCAAACTGACGAGCATCTACAGCAATGTCTACGTCTGCACGGGCCCGCTATACCTGCCGCACAAGGAGGACGACGGCAAGACATATATCAAATACGAGGTGATCGGTGCCAACACGGTGGCTGTACCCACGCACTTTTACAAGGTGATTGTGGGTGAGGCGGCGGACCAGAAGCTGCACATGGAGGCATATGTAATGCCCAACAGGGTGATTAGCAACGATACCCCGCTGCAGGTGTTCCAAGTGCCGCCCGAGACGGTGGAGCGGGCGGCAGGTTTGTTATTCTTCGATCAGCTCAACCGGAAACAGCTGGCGAGCATAAATGGGAAAAAAGTTTAAATCCTAAGTTTTCTTGAAACTTAAGTAAATTATATTTTAGTTGTTTTGAATTTTGTTTTTTTTCCCCAAAGAATTGTGTTCATTAATAAAAGTAAACAATGCAGAGTTAAACCAAAATATAAATGTTAGTATATGGGAGCATTTAGATCTGATTGCTTGGGCTAAGCGTTGATCACTAACAGACAGTTTTTTATATACTTTTAAAGTATGTTTTATATTTTAAAAAATTGAATCATGCCGCGCGGCCATTACAAAATCGATTTACAGCTGCTTGAATGCTATTGTGAACGTATATAACAGCTTGAAAAATACTAAAAATATAAGAAATGTAAAAGTTCGATAGGCTGGTATAACCTATCGATAGCTTATCGCCATCATTAATTAAGCCGCGAAAACGAGGCAGAAGATAAAGAAATTGGTGAACATACAAAATTATAAAGTGAATAGGGAAAATAAAAACCCGTTTAGAATATTAATCGGATTTAATTTGCTCTGCAGCTAACGAGTTTTATTAAGTATGTCTATGTCTATATACGATATTTGAGGGACGAAGAATAATGTTGCCAGACTTAGATGCCAAATTGATCTGATTGATGGAAATGTCTGCTTCCTAGCTCTTACGGTATGGGCTGTGAGTCAGTCAGTCAGGCTATATATAGAAAGTTTGATATATAGAAATACCAATGCGATTTGTGTGTGCCTGAGATTTAAGGCTCTCAACATTTCTGCAATCACAAAAGGACAACCTGCTGTCAAAAGTCTCATTAGCTAATGGTCCGGACTTGCTTCTAGCTGATGCGAAACGCTGTTTTAAATACTTTAACCCCAGCCTGGGAGCAAAGAACAGGATTCTGGACGACCGCAAAGCATTTCCATTCAATTTTCCTGTTGCTGCAGTTGGGCATTTCAACATTTATTGTGATTGTTTGGCCTTATGCTTGTTGTTGTGCTTTGCCCTACGCCAATTCGGAGATCCTTAGCTGACGTAACGGCTTTCAGCCATCTTCAGCAAACTGGCCAATACCAAACGCAACTAGGCCAACTGCAATTCAAGTCTGCCGTCAATCAAAATGCACACCCTTCCTGCAGTTCCACACGGACCTTAAATCAATGGTAAGGCATAAAAACTTCGGCGTTTGGTTGAAAGAATTTCGACCTTGTTTTTTCCATATTTATTTGCTTTGATGGCGTTTACATGCACTTTTTTGTTGGAATTTCGTGCAGCCGCAGAAAGAGAAAACATTTGGCTTTACACTCATATTTTTTTCATTTCATTCAGCATGAATGGAAAGAAAAAATAAACCAATGTAAATACAAACAGGGCGAAAAATCTGCGGCAAGTCCAACCTGAGCCTATTTGCGCCGATTGCCCTTTTAATTGAGAGCCTCGCTCAAAATTGTTAACAAGAAAACACTTTATACGAACATAGAATAATTGCTTTATAAATGAAATGAATTGAGATGTTTTAGATTTGCACTCGAAACAGATTAGACTTTGTTTTAGTTAAGCTGCTAACGTGCTCATCTTTCATTGTTAGATTGCTTTAGATTGATAAAAACGCGTAGAAAGAGTTTAATGAAGTGCCACAAAGTTGTGCATCAGGCATATCTCCGATCTATATATCCGACTATATATAGTCTTGATCGATAAAGTGCATGAGTCTGGGTGCTCTATCAGGTGTATGACTGGAAATTTTCTTTCATGATTACTTCTAGGCTTTCTAGATGATTTTCTAGTCACGGTTTAGGAGTCACTGACTTGCTGTTACAGTTCTAGAGTCACCAACCTTAAAAGGGAAATTCTCTCCATAATTTGTTGTTAGCCTTTGTTTCACTGTAAATAGTTAAGAGTATTGCGCAATCGGTTTTGGTCGACTTAAACTGGGTTTAAAATTCTTTTGTCTTTACATTCAAGCATTTCTATAGCATGAGAATTTTCGCATAAAGAAACACCGCTTAAAAGTAAATAACATCCTTGTTCATTTATCATCATTTACCATTAGTCATTAATTAATTTTATGGTTTTTATCAAGTTGCTTACTTGCAACTAATATTTCCTTTAATTCATGCTTAAATATCGCGCATACGCCATGTTGGCGCACATCTAGAATTTCAATTTTTTCGACTCCATAATGTATGCTCACATTTTGACTTGGTTTTTAGCTCGCAAACATGTTAAGTCAGCAGAATGGATGGACAAAGGAATCTCAGTACTTCCAGCTCATCAATTGCCATTGAATACATTTAGCTATGGCCAATATATGTAAATCGATTCCCCGTCTCATTAAGCTGCTTCTGCCAGTCGGTTGACTGAGCCCTGAGCCATTTATCAAATGTGCATTGGATGCACTGTGCTCTCCGTCCCGCCCATGTACAAGACTCAAATAACTCCGATGTCGCCGCAGGCCGCAATTGCTGCACGTTGGGCGTCTGCCTTCAATTGCAGCCAAATAGGGATGTCAATTAAAATTGTGGCAAACTCAAGTGCCACTCACACACGCGAATCAGTTATGTTACAAATATAAAACAGTTGTACAAATACGCCAAGTCGAAGTTTGAATACTCTTCTAGACAAGCGAGTTAGAAAGGCTGTTAAGCGGAAGCTTTTTGCTGGATTGAGAAGCTTGTGAAGCTTCTTATTACAAAGTTTGGTCAAAATATCGTGAAAAACAAAAAAGTTGTGCTGACCATTGTGTTCCTGTGGAGCTATATGTTATAGAAATCCGATGTTGATAATATGTTGGACATTTGTGGCTCGTAAATGCTAGTCTTTGTCAATATATCCTATATCCGATAGAGGAGTTCGATTCGATCGACACAGGAAACATATGCCTCAAACGAATGTACAGACCCAAAGTTCTTTAAAGTAGGAATATCGTAAAATTGATATCGATTGGTTTCGCTGTAGTTAATAGATCGGAAATATCTCCCGCTGTGTTACGCACTTCATCAAAAGAATATAATACCCTCTGAAAGGGTAAGAAAATATAAAAACAGGCCGCATCCACAGCTGCAGCCAGAAAAGCGAAACGCATTCAGATGCAGCAGCCAAGTGGCATTCACATTCGCATGAATGTGCATATGTAATTGCGGTTATTTGACTGAGAGAGAGAGAGAGAGAGAGAGAGAGAGAGAGAGGGAGACAGCCCGATTCTGCATCATCGCTGTGATATGTGATAGGTACAGCTGAGGGGGAGGGCTGGGAGGCGGGCTGGTTGTGGCATAATGACGGGATGCTTTTCTGAGCGCTCAGCTCTTCAATAATTCAAGCGTTTTCACACTTGTGGTCAGGTATTCCCATGGACATGATTTCCCTGAGTGGGCCGGACCCGCCCAAAATGGGTGTGGTCCCTCGAGTGGCCAGTTAAATGCAAATTTTGCATTTGCTCCAGAGCTGAGCTGAACGTAATCAATGCATGCTTGCGTTTATTTAAATTCCTGCCGGGTAATCAAAAGAAGTGCACTCATAAATATTTACATACGTACGTATGAATGTTCATGAATGCAGGTGTGCAACTATCCTAATTGTAGCACACCTCAATCAATGTTGTTTTCCGAAACGTACTCGTAGCATGCTTATTTGCTCGCACTCTATCTAAACTAAAGGAAAATACTTGCATATATTGGCCATACGGCTGTTTATTATTGATGGGATATTATTTAACTGTTGATTTTCTAAAATTTTGAAACTTTCAATCGATTGTTGAAGACTTCGTGCCGTAGTTAGCATATATAACCCAATGTCGGTCGAGCCAAATGAATACGCCTTGTTTGTGTAACTTGCGGCAATTTGAGCTGGAATTGCAAATAGCTGCTAAATTTTAACCAGCTACGTCAGGGTCTGGGTCGAGTTCTGGCCCACCTTCAAGCGAAAAGGACATTTCCGTTTAAATTTCATCTGCCCAGCTCTTGCATTGGTCACCATTAGCCAATCAGTTGTTCAGTCAATCAGAACAAGCTCTTATTGAATGTTGAATATATATATATATATATATATATATTTGCCCTTCATTCACCGCAATTCCATTAGGGAATTGCTATTCATTCGAGCTAATGTTCAATTTCCAAACAACAATTAACCACAAAGAGACTCTCGTTTGACATTGAAAACTTTTCAATGGGGAACTTTGCCTGTTCCTGACACTCACTTAACTATTATTGCGGAATGGACGGAGACTCGGACTCGTGCTGGGCGTCCAGGTCGTAGTGTTAAGTATTACTGCTGATCGCTCCATTGAAGTGACTTTGTAATGCAATTGAACTCATTTTGTTAAAGAATGAACAACAAAAAAAAAAAAAAAGAGAAAGGGAAACGTGAGTTGCCCCACAACAGTTTCCCGGGCGGAGAAAAGAACATTTCACAGTGAATGGGAGGGAAACACGCATACAAAGGCAAACGTCAAGTATTCAATACTTGGTCGCGCATTTAACGAAAAATCAGCAAAGAGCACGGCAAAGAGAAGTTGATTTTTCATAGACGACGTGCTGTTCGAGCTGACACATCCACACACACCCTAGGCACATTCAGAGATGCCAAATGGCAAGCGAGGTGCCAACTGGGTAGCCAGCGATACGCCCCGGAAAGGGAAAGCTGCTTTGTTCGCTTAGTTGCGTGATATTTCAATGCCTGACTGCTTAATCGTGCGGTGGCAGCAGGACGAGCAGGACGAGCAGGACGAGCAGACGAGCAGAGGAACCAACTGGAGCCGGCGGGCTGGCGGGGATTTCAGCTGGTGTCAAAAGTTAATGCCAATGCGGCGATTTCCATTTGACCTCGTTACACGACTTCCACCACGCAGAACCGTGGATTCAATGACAAAGAGCATTGCAAATTTCATTGTTTGATTTGAACAGTCTTTTTTTCTCCTTCCAGCATTTCCATTGTTTGATTTACAAAAAAAAAAAAAATGTTGTTCGCACTTTTTATGTCACCTCCGCCAAATGTCATCCCAGTGCCAGATACATTTATGTGCACCGGGAATGGGAATGGGTACGTAAATGGTACGTGGCGTGAATTTATGTTTGCGCACTCTGCTGGTCACGAATTTTTCAATGTGGATTTACCAGATGGATGTACTAAATTGCAATCTTTAATGCCAGCATTTTGACCGGAACTCTGATGGGTCACTTTGATGGTTTTGAGCAGCTCTTAACGTTAACAAAAAACGAGTTCAAAAGTGATCGACAAGGAGTTACCCTGCAACCAGCTAGATAACAGAACTGTTCTAAAGTTAATGTACATAATCTGGTGAAAGGGTATTCAGCTGTTAATAATTTGATAGTTAAGATAGATTAAATATATCCATAGAAGCTGTCCGGTCGAAAAGTAGTTTCTTGTATGAAAACTTTTATGTTTATAAAGATATCTTGACCAAACTTGGCATTTATTGGTTTTTGCTATGCTCCCTACATAATCTTATCAACATCGGATCATAATATCATATAGCTGTCATATGATCGGGCGAAAAGTAGGTTCATGTATGGCAAAATATTCTATGCTCCAGATATTTTCATCAAACTCAGCATTAACGAACTTTACTATTTTCACATATCTGCAAAAGGCAAATATCTACAAGGGCATAAATCTTCTACGTGCCCAAGACATCCTTTCTTTCTCAATATTTATTTAAATTTCTTTAAATTAGTTGGTGAAATGTGGCTTAGACTCGACAGATGTTTGTCTAAATGAAGAGCTTGAAGATTCGGTTCATGGTTTTCGGGGAAAAAATCGGTCTGCACCTTAATAAATATTTGCTATTGATTATTTTTTTGTCCTATTTGCCTATTTCTGGTATCTCGTCTGCTCATGATTATGTGAATAGAATGCCGGCGCATAAGTAAGGCTTCTTGAAAGTCATGGCACGATTCCGTTTGTGGCCTAATGAGTAATTCAGTAAGCCCCAACACCGTCAATATATATATATATATATATATATGTATATGTATGTGTTACTTTTCTTGCACGATGAATTAAAGATTGCCTGATTTATTGCTACTTGCCAATAGAATAGGACTGTTGCTTTGATTGTTGGCATGCCATCAAAGACAAATACACATTGTTTGCTCTAGGTAAAGCCAGACAGATCGTGTGACATATGACTGGCGCGTATTATGTTTGTGTTTCAAGTCAGCGCACAGCGCGTAACGCATACGCCCCATTGCACAAGGCAGCTCTGAAATTGACGAGCCAGCCAAAATTGCGCACAACAAAGCCTCCACGGTTTACATTTGAGCTTCAGCACATATATTTAAATATGAAATTTGTAATTTCAAATGGGCGGATTGGACGGGCTGATGAGTTGGCTTATGCATGTGGCAGGCAACTTAAATACTTATTATTGTGATTACAGAACGCCAAAAGGCAGGGAAACAAAAGAAATTAACAAAAAAGTGACATTGTTTGGGGCGATTTGATGGCTTTATAAGTAAATTGGGGCAACAGCACGTGCACGTTCATAAATTGCTGCTCAAATTGGCGTCACTTTTGTGCTGCTTCACATTACCTGGCGCATCATTCAAATTATTTGAAGTTGCCGTCTGTGAGTTGCCATCAAACTGAAATTTATCTCGTTAGCCCACTTCTGCCAGCTCCGGCTCAGACAGCTGTCACTGCAGGAGAGGAGATGCTGGAGGACATTGGGGGTACAGGAAGCGATGAGTTGTTGGGACACCCGGCGACAATTTCCAACGTACACAAATTATGAGCCAGAGACGGCAGTCGATGGCAATCGATACGAGTCTGGGTATAAGTAGATGATGTCATCGACAGATGCTTCGGCTCGTTTAATGAAAACAATTTAATTATTTATCTTTTTCTCGCGTCTCATTTGCATATTTATTAAATATAACATTTCGTTAAGCAGAAATATTTTACAAACAATAAAGTTGAAAGTTGAAAGAAACATATTCGCATTGACGTAAATATTTGGTGTCTGCCAATTGAGGCTTAATATTTCATTTTTAAAGATAATTAAAAACAAAATTAACAACATCGCAAACGGTTGAATAAATAGTAAATTCTACCTGAACTCGAAATATCCTTTGAACTCTGATATTATAAATGTGAGAAATTTTGGAACGTAGTCCTCCTAGTCCCCGCTAATAACGAGTTCTTTTCCGATAATCTATAACATGTCCCTCGTCCGAAAATTGCATAAAAATCGATATTGAATTCCTGCTTTTGAGCAAATCTCTTAAGTTTTGAGGGCTAGTGTAACCAAATTTTACATGTAACTTCTTGTATGTTATATAAAAATCACGTATCTTTCATGTTTGGGATGGGTAGGTAGCAAAAGATTCAGGGTATCCCCTAGTCGAGCATTTCCGACTAGCACCCCCTACTTGTTTTATTTCAAATAGTTGGCTACAGGGTAACTGTTAGTCATGCACTCTCGACTAGAGCAGTATAATGGGTATAATGTTTTAATGAGCTAATCAATTTATTTAATTTCTTTAATATTAAATGGTTTTATTTTCGCCGCTTAACTCTTGTAATTCTCAAAAAGTTCTAGCGACGAAAAGTTGGCATTCACTTTGCGAAACCTAGAGACAACTTTTGACAACTTTTAATGTGATTGGTCGAATTTTATAAGTATAAAGCGAAAGCATTTTAAATATTTATAAATTGCCAAAGCTTTAAGTCGATTTTAAGCCGAATTTCTGTACATCAGCTCTTATCCACATATTTTCATAAGTTAACAAAACTTGTACTTATATCGAATAAATCCAATAATTTCTTAAAGATACTTGTGTACAATGTGAAAATACAATTTATTTTCAAGTCCGGCAAGTGACATTTTCTTTGGAATTCATTTTTTTTTTATGGCCATAAATTCATGTACATTTCTCCAGGCAAACAATATTAACTCTTACTCGCAGCATGTGAGATTTTTGGCTTGTATTGTGTGTGGAATATGCCGTAAAAAAGGGGGGGGAAAAGCAAAAAACCTTGGCTTTTACAAAAGGAATTTCATATGAAATTCCAGTAAACGAATTTGTGACTTTTTTAATGAAGCTAAACAACAATTATTACAACAAATTCAACAGGGATATGCCTGGGAACAGATGTGGGGGAGTGTCGGGGGTTGTATGGAAACAGAATGCTTTATTTCTTTTATGGGCACCGAGAGCTGTTGTTACCTTAACATTTGCCCAGGGCCTTTTGTGGGCGTGCTGTCATCCAAAATTTTAGGTGACAAGTTGGCGCCACACCATTACGTGCACATGTGTGGGTGTGTGTAAGTGTGGCTGTGTGTGTGCGGGTGTGTGAGTGTGAGATAAAAGATGAGGGACAGCTAAAAGTTGGCTTTCCTATCTGTGAGCGTGTTGTATATTTCCGAAAATTAAATTTTAATTATTCATGTCTGTGCTGGTAAATTTTAATTAAACGCTTTTATTGCCGTCTGTTTTTAACATGTTTTTTTTATTTATTTTTTTGCCAGTCGCGGATTCGCGTCTGTTTTGCAAAAAACGCGACACTCCGGCTGAGGATTACGCCGGAGCTCTGTCGGTAATTACATGCATGCGAAATATTTATTCACCATGCATGCAAATATTTATAACTTGGCACTTTGAGAACATAATTGAATCTAAAGCTCAAAAACACGAGCTTGTCAAATATGAGCGCTGTTTTGGTTGGCTTTTGCGAAACAAATTCTAGATGCGAAATACCTATTTACGTTTATCCCAGACCCAAATTCGTTGCGTTTGCCGTGTTCAGGACCTGGTCTCCTTTCCACAGTTATAGGGTGGTAGAGTAAGAGAATGTAGCATGCATTTAGGGCCAGCAAAGATAATTAATCGAGTGGCATTTTATTTGGACTTTGTCGCGCTTGCAGCTGCTGCTGGTTATTGACCAGCTCCAGTTTTCAGATTGCATCTCGGACACAAAATGGCCAAGGCTCGAATTGGCCAATGCGCCGGCATGTTCGTGTTTTCGTGTTGTTCGGTTTTTATTTGCCCGCTTTTGTCCTGGGGACAGCAAATGATTCCTAAATTTTAGCTGGCCGCATCGCTTTTGTTTCGCCTCGTGTGCAATTTCAATTTTCCGCCAGCGCTTTTCGCCATTTCCATTTCCTTGGGCTGCCTTTTGTGGAGACACAAAGCGAGTTAGAGCAGAGCGTGTGCCTGCGGGCACTTGTACAGCATAATCTGATTTGACTAGTTAAATTTATTCCGCATTTCCAATAAGCCCGCACGGGGTCGGGAAATGCAGCGAAAAAAAAAAAACTTAAATAACTCGTCCAGCTAAACATTAAATCTCAATTATTTGAACTGAAAAAGGGCCAAACGTTGATGCCATTATAATGAATTTGACGCTGACTTCGACTTTGAACCTTTTTATGCGCAAATAATTTAAGCTCATGTATTGCATGTTGAAACGAATTTCCGCATGGCTGCCCGCCCACAAAGCCAGCCCAATAGCCAACCAGCCCAAACACATGGACGCTGGTTCTGGGCTGGCTCTGGCCAAGATGTGGGTGCAAGTTTTTCTAAAATAACAGACTCGGTACAGCCGCAGGCGCTGGAACCGCCAGCACCAAAATAATAAACAGGCCGAACTGAGCTCGACTTGGAGTTAGCCTGGAACATCGCACTTTTGACCAAAAGAAAAGTAGCTAGCTTTTTACTTAAACTAAAGTTCAAGAATTGAGTAAAATAATTAACGAGATTGTATCAAATGAATATATATCATGAACTTTAATGATAAGCCTTAAGCAAAGGGCAAGTGTTTGATTCATTCTGAAATCGTATTAATTCCCTTCGACAATCAATTCCAAGAGTTCTTTTCTTTTACTCTTCTTTCAGACATAAAGCCCTGCAATAATGGGTTATAAATTGCTCGAATTCGAATATGTTACGAATATACGCAAAGTTCTCGTATACCCAATTTGAGCATTGCTTAAAAAACTTGCTTAAAAAGAAAAGTTTGCTTTTGTGTAACTTTTGCGTTGTGTTGTGTTTTAATAGGAACAAACTTGGTTTCTGCCAATTTATTTGTTCCTTTGTTTTGCCAAATGCTGCTCTGTATTCGCTTCTCCATATATATATATATATATATATACTATATATATATTTTCCTTGGGCAAAACACCTTCATGGGATAAGCTGAAATGCATTCATGTGTAGGCAGGGCTGTGGCCTGGGTTTTTGATAGCTACTTACATATATTGTATAATCCGTGGCCGTGCCATAAATTTCAAAATTGTTTTATTGCGCCTAATTTGGGCAGAACAAAAGGGTACGCTCATCCATTGATTGTTGAATCACATTGATTCATGTATTTTATTGGCTAATGCATTCACGAGCTTAACGCTTGAATAAAACGATTTTCGGTTCGAGTGTTTTGGTCTTTAATCTTAAATGTGCTGATTTTGCGATTTGCGTAACTTGTTTTTCGCGTTTTCAAAACACACAGCCATAAATAAGAAAAACTTTACTGCACTTGCGTTCTAGTCAAGTAAGTCAGGCTTCTCTAGTTGTATTGATAGAATGAAAACTTTCGCAGAGCCTTGAAAATTTCCTATTGAAGATTATAAACTATATACTATATATATATTTATACGATTGTTCCCTTTCGCTGTCTCTGCAACTGATTTTCCACTTACGTCTTGGGTGTTTTTCGCCTTTCTTTTGCTCTTTTTCACTTCACTTTCTAGTTTTCCTCGAACGGGGTCAAAGCGAGTAGCCAGCAGCTGGGAGCTGACAGTCTACTTAAGGATTACTTTGCAATAGCTTAAAGAAAAACACTTTTTATTTACCAAATCCTTTTTCTATCAAGCCTTAATTAAAGAAATTTCAAAGTTCCTCAAGAAAGTGAATTGGCTTAAATGATAAATTTGTTTAATAATGTAGTTTAAATTTCTCTTGATTAGTTTTTTGCACATTTTTTCAAATCGAGCAAAATTTTATACATCATCCTATTTTATTATCTAGAAACTATCGTAGGGAACAATATTAAAGAAATCTACCACACTTTGACTTATGTATGTCTCCTCTTAAGTAGTCTTTATCAGGGCTCAGTCAATAATATTTAGTTCAGAGTCTTGTTTACGTTTGAATATAATTAAGTCATGTGCTCGGTGTCAATATCAACTAGAAATTAATAAGAAAATTCCAAGAGCCTCGGCGAGCGCAATTCAATCAAAATATATCTTCGTCTGCCCTAGTTCAAGTCCTAAGAGAAAAACAAATAAAAAGACTGCGAGAGAAAGAGCGAGCGAGAGGTGCAGAGGAGAAGCCGTGAGTCAACTGGACAGCTTGCTGTCCATGCCACACACGGAGCTGTAAGAAAAATGTTGCATGCCACTTGGATATTTAATGGCGTTCGGTGCAAACACAAATACAAATATAAATGCGCACAAGTACAAATACAAAGCCATAAGTATACGTGAGAAATCAAAAATGTTGCGATAAGCGCAAGGACTAGCCATGTCCTTTGGCTTGCCTTCAGCTCAGCGACTGCGAGTCGAAAGCCAAGTGCTCGACAGGCATTCGAAAGTGCGAGAGTACTGCAGGATTATCGAGCACGTACACAAAATCGAATCGAATCGAATCGCATCGCATCGCACCGAATCGAGTCGAATCGAGTCGAGTCGAGTCGAAAAACTTCAAATTTAGATTGAAGTGCCTCGCGCCGAATGGCAACAACAGAAAAAATGACGCAAGCTGGCTAAGCTTCACCTTGTTAGCGGCTTGTTTGCTTTTCAATTTTCGGGCTGAAGCCGAAAACGGCAATAAATCCTGTCCCAAGTGGGCGCACAAAGTACCACTAGCATCCTTCACTGACGCGTCAACTGCAAGTGGAGCTGAAGTGCTCTAGGAGCAGCCCCTACACAACCCACCTTGCCACCCCATCAACCCCCTCCATTGAGCCGCATAAATTAAAATGTGCCACCTGACATCGACGCCCACTTTGTTGCTCCCAAGATGGATGGATGGATGGGCCCCAACTCCGAGCTTCCCATGCCATAGATCCCAGCTGCTTGCAAGTACCTGCATGCGCGTATTGAGTACGTTTCGCTTTTGGGCAACTTGAGCCACAGCTGCAGTATGTACAATATTTAAGACAATTTATTAATTTCAGTGCAGTCTTGTGTGCTCTATAAACTTGAGCATCGATATAAACTAATTACATTAATTTATTAACTAAATGGCAAACTCTAAATTGATATGGAAAAGAGAAAGTAAGGATATCTTCGGAGGGTCGAAGATTTGATACTCTTGTAGACAATTCCCTCATATGTGCAAATGTCGAGGGGAACAGAATACTTTTCTATATGATACAGTCGCCCGATCCAACCGGTTTCATTATATGCCTGCAACAGATAATCAGCGTACATACAAATTCATAAATTAACAACAATAAACTAATAAATGTCTTCAAAATGAACCCACAATAAACAGATGTATATGCAACATGCATGTTTGATCAATCGTGTTGCAAAGTTATTTCATGTTGTGCTACTTTCTTGCGAGCTAATCAAACTTGAATTTGTGGCATAGTAAAAGACGTCCTCGAACGTTGATAGCAGGGCAAAAGCTTGAGCCATTAACTATTGCAAGTACATTCCTGTGGCGAGTACATGCTCGTTATTTAAAGTTAGCGCTTCGAAGACATTTCGCCAGCTCATGAATGTATGCATTTCAATGGAATCGGGGTAATAAAACAGTTAAGAGTGCTGCCAAAAGCCACGCGAAGTCCATCAATTTGTGGCGATTTGCTGGCTTCGCTATCGACGCTCCAGCTTTGAGGCAAACGTCCATTGAAATCAACAATTTATCCGTATGCCAAGCAGTTGGCACTATTTAAGCGCGCGTAATAAATATTGCATTCTTCATTTGTATGCACAGCCACGTGTTTTTGACTTTCAGCTAGTGTTTGCTGAGAGCTGCGGTGGCGGCATAATAACCAGGACCAGGCCAGGCCAGGCCAGGACCTGGTCCAGGTCCGTCGGTCCAGACACGAAATAATGTGATGCAAATTTCGTGTAATCATATGCAAAGTCGCCTGCCGCACTGCGTTGTCTGTGCGCTTTAACTGGAAGGACTTGCAGAAGGTGGAGGAGCAGGAGGAGCCGGTGGAGGATCTGGCGGAGGTGGAGCATCGTCAACGACAACGAAAGTTTATGTACTTGACAACTGGGTGATGGCGGCTCGTGCTGTCAGCGGTTCACGAGGTCGGTAAGATGTCAAGAGGTCGGTGCTGCGTGTAACCTACGTGCAGACAAATATAATGAACTTATGTGTCCACATAAATATTCATTAATTTGCATCCGAGTCCCTTTATGTTTCAAGCAATACTTATAGATCTACTTGTCTGCACATGTGTGCAAAAAGCACAACGAATTCCTTTTTTAAAATTTAGCAGCCGCTTCTGCTCTGGGCTAATGAAAGGCTCAACGGGGCCAAGCTGCGATGCTTAAATCATCCATTTGCAATTCAACGAAAATTGTTGCGCACCCATCCGAAATTTACAGCGCATCTCATTAAAATGTAATTTCTCAACTTGTTACTCAACAACTTTGATAATGTGGGTCAGGGCCAACATCAGCAGCAATTTTGGCTTAAACGTCTGCAAAACCCAACCCTCAGCCATGTGACACCTTTAAGTTGGCGAACCAACGTGCCGCAATCTGTGGCAGCTACCCTCCGGACCGCTAGATGATGAACAAATTGTGTGCGCAATCTGTTAAAATTTGTTGATTTCAATTAGGCTGCAAAGTGCAGGCGTTAAATTTTGATTAAACGAATGGCGTCAACACAATTAGGTCGGCTTGCAGTTAATTGACATGCAGCTGAACAAACATGACCAATGAACCACCTTAACCACCTTCAGCACCTGCAGCACCTGCAGCACCTGCAGCAGTTGCAGCGCCAACAACACGAACACGAAACCGCAACACAAATCTTTAATGGCGAGTCGACCGCATATGCGATTGTGCATGTCGCACAGTGGGCCTCACAAAAAACGAACCTAAATCCAGCTGTTTATTTAAGTAAAATTAAAATATTTCTAAAAGTTGACAACAAAAATTGGTTGCCTAAAACATATGCAAAAATATCTGGATTTAAATGCGTGCGATTTTAATCAGGGCAAACATTGTGATAGGAAAAGTGTTCTACAGTAAATACTCGCTACCTGCAACTGGCATATTTTCATAAAAGTTGCGCAAAGCTTATAAATTTGACCCTGCTTTATTTACTTTCAATTTTCGTTATTTGAAGTATAAGAAAAAAAAGGCAAACTGCGCAAAAGTAAGCGGATCATTGGCGAAAAACAAAACGGAAGAAAACTTTATTTCGCTTTTAAATTTGTGCGTGCGTTGCCGACAACCTTTTGCGTACTTTAAACGCTTCCCAAAATATTAAGTATACGTAGATTTAAACCAAAAATTGTTTTTTATTTCTTTAAGAAGCTTTTAAGCTTTTCTTCTCAACAATATAAGACCAACAGCTAAGAGCTTCATTTGATTTAAGACAGATAGTTCGGGGTAGGGATATACCCGAAAAACTGATGATAAATGATTGATATTTATAAGAGCAACATTAACACGGACATTGCGTGCATAATTAATTGAAAACCTTAAGAATATTCATGCATTATAAAATAATTTAATAGTTTTCATTAGTTTTCCAACTTCAAACATCACAAATATGGCACACAAGCTATACGAATTATAATCGGCCTAATGTTGATCAGATTTGTTAAGAGCACCTTTTATAAAATTTTCATATAATTCTTTGCCATTTGCGACCAGCCCACGCCACGGTGCAGTGGGAGCCCGTAACAGGAGGGCAGTCAATTGGACGCTGGCCGCAAAAGTGTATTGAAATTTGCGGTCAATGCAAAACAAATCCCAACTCCATTGAACGCCTGGATAAACAGGAGCATGGCGCTAAGAACGGATGAGGAGGTCGTGAGAAGGTTGTGAATCGCCGTTGAGTGAAAGCCAATTGCGAATTGTGTTTTCAATTGATTTGTTTGAAATTGCATTTGGCATTGCATTGGCATTGGCAAACAGGCCCCAAACATTGCGGAGCCGACATTGAGGAGCGTGCCAGAAACCGTATCCTGCGGTCGACTGTTAATCAAAGAGCAGCCCCAACAAAAACGGTCCCGGAGCAGTGAAAGCCCGTTGGCCAAATGCAAGAAGACGAGCATTCCTAATTTATAGGCAACATGGCATTAAGTTAATTATTTATATTGGATCCAGAACCGGCTCCAGAATAAATGTCTTGCAGCTTGTCCATCTCGTCTTGTGTACTTTGTACCCCAAAAAAAAAGTGGCAAAGTAGCCTGGCTGACTGGGACTAGGACGACGAGGACAACAAGGAGGACACTTCACTCCCAAGTGTTGTTCTTTAATTTCAAAGTGATAAAAAATTAACACGACAGCGAGCGAAATTCGGTCCGCCCCAAGGGGTGTCCAAAATACAAACACACACACACACACACACACACTTGCCAAGCTCTGCGATGAGAAATGGCCTCTTATTGGTGTCTGCGAATGCCATTAGTGCGTCCGCCTTGGACGCAACGCCAAGTGTCCCGCATCCGGATCCGCACACTTGAGGTGAGAAAACTGTAGAAGGAGCCGCAGAAGTCGCAGCCCGGACCGAAAGCTGTGTCGTCTGTGTTTGGGAGGGCGTGCTTTAGCTGTCAGCTCTGGAAATGATTTATATTTGTTATTAAATTTGCAGTAGCATTTGAATACTGAAGCCCTGGCATTTGATTGCCATTATTTGCCGACAGAATGAGGGCAATGGCGCACAGCCAGGGGATTTGCCGGCGGTCGTAAAGTGGCCGGACCCGAGCCCATATTGAAAAGTTGCAATCGTAGCAGCCGACCCGACTGACCTGACCCGCCCGCAATTGACAAATGAAAGTTCGCACTAATTTCGGCTGTTTTTTCTTTAAGTGTAAAGAAATCTTCGGCACGGCTTTCTCACTATACATATGTATACATATATAAAAGACGGTAAGTATGTTGCGGCCAAATATCAATCAGGCTAACAAGTTTTATGCACAGCTGCCAGCTGTTCCACAGCTCAACGGAGCTGTCATCTATCACTTGCCCTTCGTGTCAAATCAAGCCTAGAGAAGATATTCTCTGCTCGGCGCAAGCTAAAATCATGTTTATTTAGTGGATTTGTTGAATTTTCCAACTGCTCACCGAATAGATTGACCGACAGCTTGATATACTAGCCCTCCAATTTGGGAACGAAATCAATTTCAATTATGCATACTAATATAATTGAGAATTTATATGGAAATGTCGCAGTTGCACAAATTGCTCAGCTCTTCTTCTGGACGTGCAGCGCACGTTTGTTGCCTTTTTTTCATATTTGCATACCAACGTTAGACCTAAATATTTTCATTTTTCTGTATATATTATTTGTATTTTTGTTCCTTCTCCGTGCCGGCTGCTTCTCTTTCATATGCACACACACGCCCACACACTTTGATGCCTTTATTGCCCAGAGTATTTCACACGGGCGCTCCTTTTATTGATCCCATGGCACAGTAGCGCAAAGTAGTCCAAAATTGAAGGTAAACAAAAGGAAATCCCCTAAGTAGGACTTGCTCTAAGTGGATGTGTGAACCGAGAGCCGTCCATTATAAGAATTGTAAAATATTTAAAGCCGTTTCTAGTTTTGTCACAGCTTGATTTAATTCGTTTGATTGTGATATGTAGCCCATTTAGTCAGTTCTTATTATACAGTCCAATTAATAACTGAAGTTTGACCACTTTTTATCCCATCTACCGCCTATTGAACAGGCAAGGAGCCGAGGGTTTTGTCAGCCTTAGTCGGATATTTGTTATTGTTATTCAAAGTTTAATAATTTAAGAGAAGTACAGCTCACTGTGCCAAAAATGCCAATCGTTTTAACACGGCAATGACTTTGCGCACCATAAAATAGAACGGCTTCCAGATGAATTTTCAGTGGAAGTGTTAAGAAATATGTAAAAGCAAATCATAATCGTCTAACAAATCAAACTTATATGCGCTCTAAAGCCCTATTTTATGAGTCTCAGTCAAAACCGAGCCATAAGAGCCGCAGCCCAACTGAGCTCCCGTAGCAGAAATCAGGAAAATACGCACTTTTGGCCATTATTTGATTTGGCTTCTTCGTGCGGCACAAAAACACACTGGGGAAATATTAGGAGGCAAACGCAACGTAAATCGAAAGGCACTATAAATGCTCTTTAATTCTCGAGTCTTAAAGTATGGGTACATTATTAGGCTACTTGTCTTCCGCATTTGTTTTTCGCCTTCCACAAGAGTAAACCCCTAATCGCTTTTAAGTGTATGAACTTAATGCTCGTATCTATGGGTTTATAAGTCATTTTACAGCTATACCAACACATCAATAATAATAATCGCATTCATAGCTGCTCACTACACATGTTTACATGACCAGCTGTCGACACATTGCCGCGGGCTGCTTCCCAGGAATATACGAAAATTGCGCGAAAAAGTTTCTCTATTGCCTTAACATGAAGCACGTGACGTCGCTTAGAAAGTTTCTGATGTACTTTTTTCTATTTTTATATCTCTTCCATTAGTAGCTGCAGGCAGTAGCAAAAAAAAAAAATGGCATCAATATGTATGCAATGTCTCAAGTTGAAACAATATCCGAGAGACATCAATACATCAGCCCAGGGGCGGAAATGCACAAAGTTGTGCTGCTGATGGATAAAACATATATTTCTATAACTTATAGAGCTTTTGAATTTAAACACTTAATTGGCTTTGTTCCTATAACGGCTTGATAGGCGAGAAGTTCCATGTTTCCTTATCCCTGACACGATTAGGGGCAAATAAAATGCCTTTATCATGTCGGCAATCTTATTAGAAATTGATGAGTTCTGATTAGAATTTAACGTACTAAGGTTGACCCTCGCTATGTCGAAGTCGACAAAAACCTTGCCATTTAACTTAATAGGAATATTCTGCTCTCGTAAAATCATTTCCTTTCAATCAATCCTTTTATTGCCAATGTCTTAGAAATGAGGAATAGTTCAATTAACCGTTAGGAACTTCTTAGATGCTGCCAAACAACTGAAACAACATTTAATCTATGACAGCTCACATATAACTGTGCATACTTGTTTTCAGAACCATTTCTAGCGTGAAATTAAGGCATTTGGTCTTGCAAGCGATGCGCTGCAACTGTTGGATCCATTTTCGATTGCACATGCCCATGCATATAAAGATAGGTCAAATGTCGCACAAACAAGCCAATGCTCATCCGGCAGATATTGTGCAGCGATGCTATGCTCGTAATTACCCAACCAGGAGAAGCACTTCAACATGCCATTGTTGCCAAACTGTCGTTTGACAGATTTTTGCATAGTTTCACGGCTGCCATGGCAGGCATCGCTCTGAAACCGAGCCCAGACCCAGTCCCAGTCACCAGGCACCTAGATTCCAGCTTAGGCACGGTAGGCAGCCCATTCACTCATTGCCATGTGCCGACAAGCACTCACTACTCAAGGGGCACGGGACTGGCAGCAGGAGAGGATTGATGAAGGAGAAGTGGAGAGGAAACGAGGCCTGGCATTTACACAGTCGGATGATTTAGATAAACAAGACATGAGCTGTCACACAAAGCTAAAAAAAGTCAAGTACTTTTGCTTCAGCCGAGAATACGCGACTAGCAGACATCCTGTTTTAGATTCGGATTGTTTTGCCCCACGTTTCATTCATTCATTATATACCTCTTTTGCCCGATTCACACGTGAGTTACACTTTATAATACTTATTAAAACCAATTCTTAATGTATACAGGGTATATAAAAATAAAAAAGCAATTATTTAGTTGTTCGGACTAGGCTTAAGGGATACGCTGTTCCTAGGTCTAAGCCATTATCTGATCTAATTCCTATATATGAATGCAAACCAAGCCTTTGCCCATTATACCACCTTACTCAATCTGCCTAAAGGGTATATTAAATGGAAAAGGAAGCCAGAGCAACTGAGACAGATCCAAGCTAAAGTAGTAGTTATTATTACGCAGGATAAAGCAAAGGGATTAAAACAAATCTGTGATTGTGACTGCGATGGAATAGTCAGATGGCAGACAGACGTTGGTTTTTTGGCCTTTTTAGAAATCGAGCTACAAAAACCGAAAATACGACTGATTTAATTTCAGTTAATTTTGTGTTCCATTTAATTAACTCTCACATTGGCAACTTTAAGCTAAAATTGCAAATTAAGGCAAGCATTCCAACTAAATCAATGGCAAAGCTTTTAGTTGGCTATTTTTGCCTTGGACTTGTCACGCGTTCTGATATTTGATAGCTCACTAAACTATGGACAAGCGATATTTGGCCTTAAGTAACAAAGAGCCTGCCGTATAAATAGAGCTGGCCGTTAAATTTGGCGGCAGGTGCAGCCGAAAAAATTGTGTGATATTGGCATTTTAATGAGCAATATATTTGTCTAATGTAAACAATCAGCTATGTCGCATAGCCTAGAATTTAAATCAGTAAATTGTTTGCGCTCAACTTGCATATGTCCGGGTATAGATGGAATTTTAAATATTTGGCCAAGTGCTTTGCTAAACTGCAGGAATTGCCAAAAAGTTCGCATTTTTCATTTACAACCTGTTGGCGAGCGGCTTTAACATGTGCTCGGCTCTGATGGCATCGAAGCACTGAGCCCTTGCCGTTTCGTATAGCTCGCATTTAGCATCCCCAATGCTCCGAAGTTCCGAGGCTTGTGGATGCTGTGCTCTCTTCTGCATCGTTTTCCGAGTCTGCGCAATGCGAAAAACTGGGAACAGTTTGTTGTGCCTTCAAATATTTGTTTTGTTTGAGCAAATGCGACCAATGCACTTGAGATAATTCGCCTGATAATTAGGAGACATGGCGATCAATCTTGTCCCAGAGACAGTCAACGTTCCAACAGTTCACACTGAAGCCGATTTGAAATATTTAAATCCATAAGATTGCAAGCCCAGAGTCAACTCGTAATAATGAAATATTATGAAGCGCATGGGAAATTGCGTTTGGGCTTTAGCCCTTTCCTTGATTCCTGATTCCGGCTGCTGTTGTTCTGGCCCCGCGTCAGGGTGTTTGCCGGTGCGTCCGTGCGCAATTGTGGGATTAGCCTAATGAGGTGTGCTGGCCACCCAGTGGCCGCCTGATTGATGGTCGTGATTATTCAGCCTGACAGGCTTACCAGTTAGTTGTCCAGCACACTATCCGCAATCCCGACGCCCCCTAAAACCCAGCCAAGCGGCGAAACTAACTGCAAACATTGCTGCCCTGCAATGTTATCTGTCCAGTTGTAGCCAAAATACATTTTTAGTTCTGGCCAAATGATGCGTTGCCCCTGGCGCTGTTCGCATATGTAAAATTATCCAATTTCAAATGCATTTTGCTGCATTAGGCGGGGCGGGACGCACGTGACGAGGGGTGCGGTTGCGGCGACAAATTTGCATATTTGCCGCGGGGCGTCTGTGCGCCGCATTCTTGGAACCCTTTTTGGCTTTGGCTCACCTGGCAAATATTACAGGTGGGATGACGTTTTCTTTTTGGGGGGATGGCTGTTATTACTGTCAGCCATTTTATGGGCGTGATGGAGGGCAAACAGCAAAACGCTCGCTCGAAGGTTCCATTAGCCAAATGTTAGATACGAGCATTTGGCAGGCGAATATTGCGTCCTAAGTGCTTGCCATTAAATTCAATGCTGTGATCAACATCTTTTGTGAAAAACAAGTTTATTCACTTAAAAATCATAAAATACCTAAATAGAGAAAGAAGCTTCAAGTTCTTTGGTAATGACACTGTGGAAACTACTTTAAATTGGAACGAAGACAAGATTTTCGGTCTGTTAATACTTTCTTTTATATGATTTCTTGATTGAGGATACGTGTTCTTTAATACGTATGTATGTATTAGCATGTGCACTAAAACTATATATTTCTCCGCAAAAACAACATTTTAAACATTGTTTAGTCATGCCTACACTTACATGTCTTTATAGGCCTATCCCAATTTGTGTTGCATTTTAAATTATTGAGTTGACTGCCGCAAAGTGTTGCGACATTCTTGTATGTGTGTGTGTGTGTGTGGGTGTGTATCTGTGTGTGCACAGTCTGGGCGTTCGCACTATCATTATTGAGGAAAACACATCATAAAATATGAACGTACATTTCCGAAGCTGACTAGAAGTTTTAATTGCTTTTCCGTATGCAACTTATGGCCATATGCAGCAGCACCCAAGTAGAATTTGAACAAACCCCCTCCCGACCCCAGCCCGACCGCCATTATTCAGCCTTATTCCATTCTGGGCAGACACGTGCCAAATTCTGTTGTTGTGCATTAACGTAAGACATTCTCCCAGCTGCACAACAACTTTGGGGCTCTGTGCATAACGTAGCCAGCCATAAAGGAGCCCTAGTTCAGGTGGAATGTCATAAAGTTGACAATGCTAAGGGCTGTCAAGATGCCCCCATTCGGTACACATACCGCAGGACGTAGGATATGCAGCATAACAAACCAGCATAAATTATTTACATCTTAATCAAATCCGACCTAGTCCTTATTCCTGCTGTGCTAACTGTGCTTGCTGGGACAAAACTTCATTGCCAACTTGACAACTTTACTTGGAAAATTGGATGTTAATTACTCGAACTGACGTGCATTCCCCCTTACCCTTCCCTCTACCCTATGAAACTTGTAAATTATATTGTGTACATATTCATACAAAATGGCATATTTAATACACTCGTTAGCTAACTAACTCGTGTTGCATCCAATATGCTGCTGTAAATCGCTTGCAGTTCGTTTCAGTTTTCTACAAATGTAATGGTATCATTTTTCATTGAGGGCCAAAGCACGACTGGGACTGGTGGGACGAGCAGCAGGTACTGTCATTGGCTTGGTAACAACGCCGTAAAGAATTGAATCTTGCTTTGTTCCTGACATTTATGGAGCTGTGCTGCAGATGTACAGAATTCCATGAACACGTCGTAATCATTTGCAGCAGTTGTCTTATCGCTGAAAGCTGGGTTGCTTTTACTTAAGCTATATATAACAGAACTCAAACCCCTTGCCAGTCATGGCACATCAGTTTCTGTTTCAAATCTAGTCTATTTTTTGTTGGTCTTGTCCTCATGCCCGACTTGGCCACATTGTTGACTTGCCATAAAAACACCGAGCAGCAAAAAGAAAACGGAAAGCAGATGCAATGCACGTGAAAGCATCAAGCGCTGCAATTTCGCAAATTGTCTTGAAATGCAAGAATGCATTTCATTCCCAACCAACGACCACGCCCCCTACACCTACCCATCCGCTTATACGCCCACTTATCAGCACGCACTGCCCCAGCTGCACCGCAGGCATCTGCTCGCCGGAATTATGAAAGTGGGCTGAGCCACGCTTAGCACTTGCCCAGGCTGAGTTGCCAGCGCGCAGCTTCTGCGATTCACAGAGACACAAATCAAGCTGCTGCGAGGTTGGTTTCATAGACTTATGAAGATATGTTATATTATGCATATTTTCAAAAGACAAACAAAATTTGTTGCGAAAGTTTCTTTAATTTGCTTAAATTGAAATAAAATTAACATATTTTCTATTTATGACATTTTATGGTATTATTCCCAAACAAAATTAGTTGCTGGTTCGTTTCTTAGTTTCAAAAAACTCATTTCCAACATCCTTGCATTCAGGCTTGGGGCTCTCATCTGTCTATACCTGTTTAAATTTTTCACATATTTTCGAAATTTGAATGATTCACAATTAAATTTATCACTTAAGCCCAAGTTGTTTATAGTCTTTTACTTAGTCCAAAGTTGTATGTTTTTAATCAAAGCTTTGTTAAAAAAATGCGTATATGTTCAGCTTTTGACAACTGTTTAGGTCAAAAGAAACATATAAATTGAAATATTGGGTTCGTGTCGGTTAGGTTCAAAGTAACCTAAGCCCTGGTTATCTTACTACACGTATTCCTAGTACTTATAGAACAGCCCTAAAATCTCGTGTATATTATATACGAACTAAATTAGTCACTTTGTGTGTAGGTCAGCAATTAACGTTGAAGAACAAGTCTGCCATGTCTAGGAGTAGCAAGAGCTTTTGCAAAAGATATAAAATTGTCCCTGCTCCGACACAGTCCCAAAACTGGTGAGCCACAGAAATGCTTGGGCTACGAGTGCCTTACAACTCCAAGGATAACTTAAAGAGCTGCGCAGTTACACACAGTTGGTAGACACTGTATAACGAAAATATGCTTGCTTACAGAAAAGCAATTTCGCAAAATGCGCTTATATTGGCATAAAATATAATACGAGCAGCTATGTTCTGTGCAGGCACTCGGTAACCAAGGCCTTTTGGCCTTTTCTGTTGCCCCTTTTTTTTTTAATAACTGAACTCTTAATTACAATCAGTACTCACTCGTCATATTACAAGTGGTCAGCATTTGGAACATCTGCTAACACACACATACACACACGCCTCATTTGTACTAGTTTTGCTTAGCTCTAGGCAATAACATGAAGCACAAATTAAGCCAAAGTCCGAATATTGCCTTCATTATTGTGCATGCTTTAAGTACGAGTACTCGCATATGAAAGACTTTATACTCACAACACTCGCACAGTATTCACATGCGCATTTGAGACAGAGATACAGAGAAAGCTTGAGTTTAGTTATACGTATATTTAGTCCATCACACTCGAGGTAATTAAAGTTTGCATACTTAACTAACTCTCTGCTATTATAGGTAATTGTCTAATATAATATTTACTTGCGTTTTTTTTGGGCACTTGAGGCTGTTTGCATGACATTCCAATTCAAGGGTCCTACTTCGTTGTAACCCAAATAAATATTATATCATTCTTGGTATTAAATATTGAATATGTCGATGACATGGCAACTCTTGACCAACATGTGGGCTTTTCTATATACCCCTCACCCTCTTGAAATCAATAGTATATATTGTAGTTGTGCAAATTGTTAAATCCTCTGTGCATATATTCTTGGCCAGCTGCCTCTGTCTGTCTGACCAGGGGAAACAGAGTTTTTTCAAATCAAAGTTTTTCTCGCATGTTCCGCTGGTGGCAGTGAATATTTCGAAACATTACTAATTCTTTAAATATGATCTTGAAGAAAAGCCCTATTTTCTAGCCTGTCTTTGATGCGGATATTCTTTGTATTTTTCCTGCTTAGATAACTGCTCTTTGCTGCAAATCCCTTAGGATACAGTTCTTTGGTATGCCATATATTTTTGTTTTGGTTGAATCCATACGTTTCCGTCACCTCCAATGGATTGTGTTTAGTGCCGTCCTGTTTTTTACTGCGCTTCCATGATATGAGCTCTGAAATTGGTTTCAAAACCAAAAAGTAGAGCACTTCGGCTATTGAGATCACGCTGAAGCCCATAAAAAGTCCCATTACACCGCCAATATTAGCTGCATAGTAAAAGCGAAATGTTATTGTGCAAAGATTTTTGCTGAGCCAAGTGCTTACATAAGAACTCCGTAAAGCCGATATAGACGTTCTTCATACTGCCGTAATAGGCAGATTCCCGGTAGTATAAATTCATGACGGCAATGTTCTCCAGCACATAGGATTTGTTCATATTGGCCACCTGTTTGTTCGCAATCCGAAAGTCGCGTTTGGCCAGGGGAAAGTATAGCGCATCGGCCGCGTATGACAGATCAAAGCAGCTGGGCAAGCATTCCTTCCGGCATTTCGACGACTCCGCCCTGTTCTCCGGACGCTGGGCGCGACGGATGCAAATCGCATCTCTAACGCTACAGACGCTCGCATTTCTGTAAATATGCGGATAGGTGTAGGGTATGCAGTTGCAGGAGTTGTACAGAAACTTGGCAATGCATTCGTTTTCACAATATTTGTGTGTATAGATCTTGTGGTAGAGCAGCTCCTTCTCGTTCTTAAAGACACACTGTCGATCGTCGCGTGATATGGAGCGAATGGTCGGCATCGCCTCTGAGCTGCTTACCTCAAGGCGAAAGTTCGTCTCGTAGCCAACGCCCACAACAAGGCCCTCCTCCTTAACATTTGGTATTGTTATGGGATTGTGAAATAGGATCTGAAAATGAATTAAAATTCCTTATAATTATGCCTATACAAGTCCAGTGTATGCTAATTTAGGTTTATTTATGTGGAGGAATACATTGCTATAACTCTTTGAGAATTATAAGCACACTATTATGTTGTTCATTTGTAAACGATATGCATGTATAAGCCCATAGTTTCTATTCTAAATTGTGAGTTCCCTTCCCGGTTTGAGCCTGTTTCTTATAAAATCTTATTAATTTATATACAGACCTTGAAACCAATTCCGTTTGTGGAGGAGCAATAATATTCGCTCAATTGTGCATCTAGAACTGCAGTAAAGCCCATTGTTATACCGGTACCTATATAAAAGGGAGTCATAATACGGAACTAATTATGCTAGAACATAAAGAAGTTACCAACAGCTGTTGTTGGATAGTATAATTTTGGCAAGTTGTCGGGATACCCTGTTTCTGGGTCCCAAGCGACGGGCACATATCCAAGTCTTGATGTTAAATTTCTGCCGCTGTTCGAACTGAGATAATTGATTATATTGATTCATTTTGGTTTAGTCAGTCCACTTACTAGGGCTTATATAAAAACTCTGAAGGCAGAAAATTGAATACACAGCATAAGCCCTCATCAGTGATAATATGTCGGAATAATTGGGCGCAATCATACTCCACGGCACTGAACCTGCAATACCGCAGCATTTGTGCGCAAGGCTGGGAATGATTGGTGACAAAGTCGGATATTCTTAAGCTGTTGTTGCAAAAAGAAGTGGACCACAACATTGGGTCAGCATCAATAGATTCCTCCGTTTCGGCCGACTCGGGACTGCAGAGCAGTTTCAGTACATCAAACTCACTCGAACCCCTAGTTTAGGCAGAAATCAACGAGTGGTAATCAGATATAAATACTGGAAGCGCTCACTTCTTGTATTGCAGCACTTTGCTGCGTTGAACCTGATTCATGTTGCATATAGTTATGGCCGGGAAGGGCACCTTTAGAATCGATGTGGCATGCGGAC
Organism: Drosophila ezoana; assembly: GCA_035045725.1. Classification (NCBI taxonomy): domain Eukaryota; kingdom Metazoa; phylum Arthropoda; class Insecta; order Diptera; family Drosophilidae; genus Drosophila; species Drosophila ezoana. Next base: position 6,260,660 of record JAWNOU010000052.1, read on the forward strand.
TGATGCCTATGATAACTGGCGTGCTATTCCACTTGGCATAAATGTTCGATATCAGCTGGCAGGTCATCACGAATGCGGCCAAGAAGGCAATCAAGAAGAAGGATCTGCAACTCGCCAGGACTAAGTCGCATCTGGAGTATTATTTAGTGTACATTTTTACCTTTCCCAAATGCTGAGCGTTGAGTCGCCCACAAATTTGAGTCCATGCAGTCCTGTTTCCTTTAGAAACACATTCAAACTTTTCTTGAAACTATTAAAGAAGAAGACCAAACTCTTTTGACTCTTCTGTTTGGCTGCCATTGCGTCTATTGCGTCTATCTGGCCACAATTCTGAGCTACTTATACTCAAGTATGCTCAAAGACATTGAAAATCCCGCAGGTCGATTAAGCTTGGTAATTACTTGTTTCCAATTAAATGGAGCTGGTTGCATAATAATTAAAGCTTATTGATTGCAAGCAATTCACCTGATTAGTTTTGTGGTTTTAGCTGCGCTCTCTAAAGCAACTAATCAGTTATGCAGGACATATGCTCTTCGAACGAAGCGTGTGCTAATTACTGAGAGCTTGGCTCAGTTAAACTTTGCCCATTTGACAAAGCGTGACCTCTACATATATATACCCTACCTGTCATATATAGAAGTAGTAAAGAAGAAAGAACAAGGTTTTATTATAGATACATTGTCAATAGCGTAGCTTACTGGACTTAGCGCAGGCATACGCTAAGCATAAAGTCCCGACGAAATAGAATATTTAAAAGAAAAACTCCACAAGAAATGTTTGCCCTGACTAACTAATCAATTGGAGATAGGCGTAGAGTCCGAAGACCCATATAGACCTATATATGTATGCATATATTTCTTAAGTTTTTAACAGATATGCTTTACTTCTTATTTGTTAATTGCCAAAGACTTATTTTATAATTTTATTTTATTTTATAAATTATTTGTTCAATTATTCAATATTTAAAGCTATGTACATATGTGGGGATTCTGACAGCCATATCAAAAGATATACTTCTTGGCTAACGTATGCCTTATCCATATGTAGGTTGATAAGATAAACAAAATGTAATCAATATTTTACTTGCGTTCTTATCACTTATTGTTGCAACAAATTAAAGCTTATGCATATCAAAAGCACAAATATGAAAGATAAGCTTAGTTTACCCGGCATTGCACGACAAAGATTAATTATTGGTAGATCACAAGGCGATCAATTGAACTAATTAGTTTTATGTGCGTGGACTCAAATCTATTTCCATCTATCATCTATTTATAAGCACATATATACAAATATTTATATGTAAAATTATGGTTAATTATATCTTTTACTCTATGGCAAGCATTTTTATTCATTGATAACAAAGCTTTGCTGCTCAGCGAAAAGCTTCCGCACGTGATCACGAACCGGTTATGAGAGGCCGGCTGAAAGTTGTTAGGCCCGGTTAATCAGTTCCATTTCGGTTTGATCGCAATGAGGCTACGACGAAATCCGCTACCTCGGCGGCTGGTCGATATTCTGTGCTATCTAGTTATTGGTGTATTTCTGCCCATCGTATTCATATTTGAAATAATTGTTGTGCTGCCAGCTATACACGAACCTGGCAGCTTTTTGCACACCTTCACTTTCCTAATGGCCATGTTTCTGTTGTTCAACATCAAGGGCAACATGTTAGCCTGCATGGTGATTGACACCAGCGTTGACCGTGAGTGGAACTTAATTCTAAGATTTCCACTTTACTCGCTTGTACTTACCTTCGTTTTCAGATGAGCATGTCAAGGCGCCGCCAGATAGCGAGGCAGAGCGTCTGGGGTGGCGACATTGCACCACCTGCGATCGATTGGCACCCCCCAGATCGTGGCACTGTAAGGTGTGTGGTGTTTGCATACTGAAACGCGATCACCACTGTCTCTTTACGGGCTGTTGCATTGGCCATCAGAATCATCGGTATTTCATGTGCTTCACGCTGTACCTGCTAGTGGGATCGATCTACGCCCTGGCCTATAATTCGGTCTATATGTGGGTGCTCAATGGGTCAATTTACTGCAACTGGCTGACGGCCGTGAAGCTAGTGTGTCCAATGTTCATGCTCGTGATTGGCAGCTTCTGGACGAACATGCAGCTGTTGTTCTATAGCCTGAACATCTTGGCGCTTTTGTATGCAGCTGTAATATTAGCTTATCATGTGCCCATTGTGCTGCGCGGTGAGGTCTGTGCAGAGAGCGGCAAGCAGCACACATATAACAATGGACTCTATTGTAATCTGAGAAGTGTTTTTGGCCAACGCATGCATGTCGCCTGGCTATCACCTTTGGTAAAGAGCCAGCTACCCGATGATGGCTACACCTGGACGAACAATTCTGTCAACAAGTCGAAGGCAACCAAGAAGTCAAATTAAGTGTAGCCCGTTGAAGTAAATGCCACTTAAAGTTTATTAATGAATAGAAAACAAGTCAGAAAGTTGCAAATGACTGCGCAATACTCTTTCTTCTTCTTGATCCACTGCTGACTCAAAGACTGTAACCACAACGCAGTCACCTTAAAACTGTAATGTGAGTAAATATATTCATCTTTAAAAGAGGTCATACGTATTTTGGGACTCTAGCTCTTAAACTTTGACGGATACGCGTGTGTATTCCAAATATAAAGTCACTTTAGCTGACTCACGGACTAAACTAATATACTCCCACTTCACCTTGTGAACAGAGTATAACAAGGACTACAAAAAAGGGTAAAAGGACTAATTTGTAGAACTATATTGCTTTATTTTAAAGCTTTTAAAAATTAACTATGATTAAAGCAAGTTATAATATATCTATGTATACATACAAATTATAAGTATCTTACAATTTTGGCATTGGAAGTTGCAATATAAAATTTGTATTAAGGAATGGAATTGGGAGGTACTCAATGATAGTTTAGGCAAGTAAAAGCTGAGTCCCATTTGCCAATTCTCAGAAAGACTCTCCGCTAACAAATGCTCTTACATACAGAAAATCTTCAAGTATGCCTGAAATTTACATCAAAAACAAACAGATATAAATTTATAAATTATTAGAGAACATTTTTGTATACCTGTAAGAATTCACAAAAAAAAAATTGTTCATATGAAGTTTCAACGAAATCCCATGCCACGTCTGTTTGGCGACTTGCTGTGTCTCCTAATTATACTCGTACTTTGGCCCCTAGTCTTTATATATGATTTCATCGTGGTACTGCCGCCAATAATTAAGCGCGACAATATTTTACACATATCCTCGGTAGTTTTATTTATATTCTCATTCGTCAATATGATCGCAAATCTAATGGCATGCATCTTGGTTGACACAACCGTTGACCGTAAGTATGAGTCCGAGCTGGGATTAACTATGAACCCCTACTTACTTTTGCTTTTACTTTTAGGGGAAGTTAAAGTACCCCAAAATGAGGCGGCCGAGTGGAAATATTGCCAAGTCTGCGATTGTTCAACGCCTCCCAGATCGTGGCACTGTAAAATTTGTGATGTTTGCATACAAAAACGCGATCATCACTGTGGATTCACGGGCTGTTGCATTGGCCATCAGAATCATCGGCATTTCATATTCTTTCTATGGTATCTTTTTGTCCTGTCGTTAGTCGGCCTCGTCTTTAAAGCATGTTATATGTGGTCAAGCGTTGCTTTTATGCAATGCTGGAAGGCGTCATTGGAGCTGGCACCCATCGTCTTTATTTCTGGTTGCGGTGTCTGGATTCATGTTCAATTCATAATCGTTGCGCTTAACGCTTTCTCATTAATTTGCGGATTCCTTGGATTGGCGTATCAAATACCCATGCTATTGCGCGGCGAGACGTGTGCCGAAAGGGGAAAGCAAACCAAATACAATTGCGGCGTCTCCTATAATCTGAAAACTGTTTTCGGCGAACGGATGCATGTCGCTTGGATATGTCCATGGATCGAAAGCCGACTACCTGATGATGGTTACACAACCAACCAAGAATTTAACGCTAAGAACTAAATCAAAATGGCGAAGACTGGACAAAATTATCCCTCCAAAAATATCACAAATATAAGCACAAGTATATACTAGCTGATCTTATCTGCCTTTGCCCGTGGAAAAATAAAAATTTACATATATTTTCTCAAATCTTCACGTTTTTGGCTCAACTTTTGAATCCGTCTCGATACATTCTTTGACTTCCATTTTCAATCCCCGAGAAATCAAATACTTCTCCCAAAAGACGCTGGCCGTTCGTTTATCTTTGAGTACTATCCCCAGGCCCTCTTTTCTCTACAGTCACGATTTAGGTGAACTGAACATTATCGTTCATTACTTTAAAATGACATACACTTGACAAAAAAAAAGTAAATATAATAAAAAATTTTTGGTTCTAAAGAAATGGTTCTATGAATAGAGTTCTACAAATGAAGTTTCGACGCAATCCACTTCCCAGTCGGCGAATCGACATTTTATCTTTCTTAACTCTGGGCATACTTATACCCGTTGTCTTTCTATTTGATATCCTAGTCCTGCTGCCGGAAATACATGAACCTGACGGTTATTTATACACTTTTACCCTGATAATGGCCATCTTTCTGTTGTTTAACATCGAGGGCAATATGATAGCCTGCATGATGATTGACACCAGCGTTGACCGTGAGTAGAGCTTAAGCCAAATTCGGAAATTTACATTTTACTCCCATGTAATACATCTCACTTTCAGATGAGCAAGTCAAGGCGCCGCCAGATAGCGAGGCAGAGCGTCTGGGGTGGCGACATTGCACCACCTGCGATCGCTTAGCACCCCCTAGATCGTGGCACTGTAAGATCTGTGGTGTTTGCATTCTGAGACGCGATCACCACTGTTTTGTTATGGGTTGTTGTATTGGCCAGCAGAATATGCGGCATTTTGTGTGCTTTACATTCTACCTATTCATCGCAACGCTCTACGCGATGGCCTATGAATTGTACTATGTATTTGCGAGTTACATCCAGAAATTGAATATTTTAAATTTTAGTGGCCTACGTAGACAGCTTTGGGGTCCATTTGTATGGTGTTTCAATTATTTTGAAATTGCACTCAAAGTTACGTTTCTTCTCAAAGTACTATCGGCTATTGGTGCTGGCATAGCATTGGGCTATTTTGTGCCCCTCGTGCTACGTGGAAAGGTTACGGCCGACAAGGGAAAGCAGCACAATTACAATTGTGGTATCTACAACAACGTGAAGAGTGTATTTGGCCAACGGATGTATTTCGTCTGGATATCTCCTTTGCTGCGCAGCGAATTGCCCAATGAATGTTACATTTTACAAACTGACGATCCTGGGAAGATTAAATAACTTGATCTCATCTGTTAACTCGATGTGTACAGACGCTCCAAAGAGCACGAACATGACCTCACTAGACGATTATATGTTTCATTAAAAACATATAACAAGAGCTAAGCAAGTCGACTTTCAAGTCAAATATCTGAAGTTGGTTTTTTTTATTGTACTATGGAGTTTCATTTAATTTATCAATGAGGGGTTATTTAACTGTTGACAGTCCTACTGTCCGATGGAAAGGCCATATATGAGGACAGTTACTTTGGCACTTCTGGGTTCGGCATCCGTAAACTGAGCGCAGCTCAAACGCAATGTTGTGTAATTGAAACCAATACCGCCTTGGACTATATCTGTTTTCGTAGTCAATTCCGATTGACTTTCATCAAAAATCAATATCAGATTTATTGTAAATTTGATAATGTCCTTTAAAATGACCAGTACATTTCTTTATTTAGATACTAGAAATGCTTTAAACTATTTACCCCGTCCATCGCTTTGTCGGCATACATCATGTAACGATCAGCACAGTCCCAACTTATCTCGGCTTCAAAAATGGGCACTGCAGCTGGATGCATATATCCAAATTGGCACGAGAATCCGAAAATTCTGGATATGAAGCCGAATACGTAGATGCCATAAACTGACAGCAGCAATAATGGAGACATGATCTGATTCTTGGCAACAATGAGGTGCCGAATGCCTGGAAATGGTAGCATTCTCTTCTAAAAAAGATCTTATCAACAAATTAAATATTATCTAAGTTTCTGTGCTTTTAATGTAATTGATTTTATATATCTGGAGCATAATAGCTGATAAGAAAACTACTTATAATTAACATACTCAATTAAATAAAAGTAGAAAATTTCAAACATAAACTGATAGATACTTAAAAATATATTAAAGTTAAATATATAAAGTTATATTCAACAAGAATAAAATTCAAAATGTATTTATCGGCGGTTACGCCAGCAGCGTACTGGCAGCGATACGTGAATAGCTTATCGATTGTTATCGCACGCAGGTGTTATCGGTTTCGATAATTGCCAGCTGATTTGCAGGTCTTATTCAATACACACGCTCGCGAGCTAAAATTCGATTTGCATGGTAAATTGTTAATGAAAATGCTTTGCAAACAATTTGTTAACTTGTCGCGCGTCTCAACGCACCTGCCTCGCAATGTGATAGCATCACGAACGGCGAGCCGCGCTGCAGAAATGTCCACAAATGTGGCACCGGCTGAAACGGCGACCGCACCTCCCCCCGTCATCAATGAGTTTCGGACTGGCGTAACCAATCCCGGTGAGCACTCGGAGCTGCATGTGGCTAAATTCTATACGATACCCATGGAAGAGAAGAAGCAAATCTTTAGCGGAGGCGGTTTGCCAAAGCAGTACGAGCAACAGATAAAAACATTTACGGAAGCCTGCCTAATGGTGCGCTCTCCTGCCCTGGAGCTGCTGCATTATATCAAGAATGCGGATCTGACAAAACCGGCGGTACGCTATGTGCTGTATGGCGACAACGGCGTGGGCAAGACCCTGACCATGGCACATGTTTTGCATTATGGCGCACTTAACGACTTTCTGCTGGTGCATGTGCCTTGGGCGCCCAACTGGATGAAACGGCCCAAGGAGGCAGCCAATTCAGCCAGCCAAGAGGGCTTTATTGATCTGCCATTCGATGCTGCCGCCTGGCTGATACATTTTAAGGCGCAAAACTCCAAACTGCTGCAACGCTTACAGCTCAAAACCAGCAAGGAGTATGTGTGGAGCAAGCGTGAGAGCACGCCAGCTGGCGCTACACTGATAGAACTCGTGGATCATGGCATTGCGCGAATCAAGTATGCCTCGGAGACGACAGCTGCGCTGATCTCGGAACTGAAACAGCTTGCCACTGCCGGGCAGTGTAAGATCATGGTGGCCATTGATGGATACAATGCCTTCTTTCATCCCATTACGCGCATCTTTTCCGACAACAAGCAGCGTGTGTCCCCGGATCGCATTACTCTAACGCAACCTTTTCTAGACATCACCAGCTACGACTGGACGAATGGCGTGTGTGTTCTGTCCGTTGACAAAATAGCCATGACCGAGGGCTACATGGCTTCCTATATGCCACGCTATCTGCTTGGCAAAGAGGGCTTCGAGCATCTGGATCCCTTTGTGCCTGTCCAAGTCGGCAACTACACGGACAAGGAATTCATAAGCTATATCAATTACTATTTGGATCGCCACTGGATCTCAAAGACGCAGCCGGGCTTCGAAGAGCAGCTTAAATTTTTGAGCAATATGAATCCCTACACCCTAATGCGGCTCGTCAGAGGCCTGTAGTTCAGCTGAACTGTCCTCAACAGCACTTGTTGTTAGTTTGTAAAATTTAATTAAATAAAATACACGATTTCGTACAATCCGAAGAACCAACATCAAAAATTAAAACTGGGCTTAAATAAGTACTTGCAAAACATGGCTCAGGTTTGTGAAGACAACTTCCTTTTTCTGCGCAGTTTAGGATGGATAGAGATTTAAGATTTTCAAAATTTCCTCGAGCCTTTCTCTTGATCTTAAATATTATCATGTTCCCAGTTAGATTATGGAACCTGGAACCTATTTATCTTGTCAGCCAAGACAATTTATTTAATAAGCAAACTAAAAAGAGTTGTTTTGGATTCAAGTTTATTCAACATATTCAATTCAAATTGTGAATTTATTTAACGATAATCAGCAATATATAATAATGCACTGTAAAATAAGTATAATGTGTGTGTGTGTGTAAATGAAAAGAAATAATGTTTGTCGCTTCATAAGCTCCCCGCACACAACATCACATGCATAACAGTACAATTATGAGCGTCTAGTTCTTGTGTGTGCGTGTGTGTGTGTGTGTTTTTTTTTTTTTATAAGAAATGCATTAAACAAAAACAAAAACTCCAATAACTAACATATTGAAGTGTGTAGATGCCGTATCTTAGGTGTACATTTTTTGGCGTGCGGTCAAAAATCGGACTCGGTTTCGGTTTCGTTCTCCGTCTCCGTCTCGTTCAAAAATAATAACTAAAGCTGCAATTTAACATTGTCACCATATTTGTATGTATATTTGCATAATTCTATTACAATTTTAGTTGCTTTTAACAACAATAACAATTATGTGTGGGTTTGCGTTCTCTTCCTTTTTTATTAAATGTATTTTTATCTTTTTGTTGTTTTTGTTTTTCTTGTTGTTCTCTTGTATTCTTTGTATGATGTGATAATGCTAAGCTTCGTATTATGTCGTATTATCGTAGTCATAATCGCGCTTTCGTCGATATATGTTATAGATTCGTGTTTGCATTATTAATTGTTGATTTTTTTTGGTTTATATATGATTTTTTTTTCTTCTATATTGTATTGTATGCTTGATTATATGTAGGTATATGATGTATTTATGTATGTGTGTACGTGATAAGTCATATACTATTATTTTAAACTACACGCAAAGTAAAACATGTTTCTGTGTTGTTCGACGCGGGTTGCGATTCAAATTTGACTTGTCTGCGCAACGTAACAAATAAAAAGCCTCCTCATCGTTAACGAACTTGTTAAAAATTGTTGCATTGAAGAAATAAATTGTTAATTCGTACGTATGCATTAAATATATATATATATATATATATATATATATGTGTGTGTGTGTTTATATAAATATGAAATGATAAACGAGCAAATGCGTCAATAAGGATTATTAAAAAAAAAGAAATAGGAAACAAAACAAAAATAAAAATCAAGACACCTTGGGGTCCGTCTGGATAACAGCTACGATCCACAACGAAAAGTTGCTCACAAAACGCTCGCAGAGCAGAACACACAGTTAAAAGGTAAAAAAAAGAAAATACGGATAGCGTAAAAAATGGCATCTAACGAGTTTCCCGTCATCAATCGAAAGCCCAATCAACGTTTGTCAGTGTGTGCGTGTGTGTGTGTGTTTATGTAGGTGTCGTTGTGTATGTGTGTGTGTGTGTTCATTTGGAGCATTCGTCTACTTAGGCTAATTTCTTAAACGTACATTACTCATTTCATTTCGTTTTGGTTAGGTTTTCCTCTTGTTTTCCACTCTCAAAATCTTGTTAGAGTCAATGTGTGAAAATTTAATGTATGTGTATGTGTATGTGGGTGTGTGTGTGTGTATGTGGTGTGTGTCTCTATAATTATTACATCTACCTTTGGAGCAGTGTGTGGCGTGATCCGGCTGAGGTCTCAGCCGACCAAAGCCCAATCAAATGGCGGCGCATGCACATGCACATTGCTAGGCGGGGCATGCATTTGGATGAGATGATGACAAAATGGTGAACAAACAGCGAGCGGCAGGCGGCGGCGCATTGCTTCTATATTATTTCTTGACAAATTGATATGGGGCAGCGGGACGGTAATGCCTTATAGGCGGCACAGCACCACCAATTCCACCGCCAGCGGTAGCAACAATCGTATTTGCCATTATACCGCCGCCGGCATTGCCCAGGCCAGCGTTGCGTCCATTAAAACTGGCCGAACTGACCACCATGCAAGGTGAGTCGCGTACAATTCCCTGCGGCGGCAAGGTTGTATGCATTGTATTGCCCCGCTGGGCTGCTGAAAGAGATTTGGAAACGACACTCAACGAGCTGCACAGCTAATTAGATGGCACTCACCTGGCACATAGGGCTTTGGCTGGTGATAGGCATTGTTATGTGAACGGTAATAGACAGTCTCGTCGTTGTGATGATAGTGCGATTGCTGCTGATACTTTTGTCTGCAATTGACAAGCATGCGGATTGCTGGCTTGGCGTTAATGGGATGAGGTTTTAATTGCAATTCACCTGTAGTTGCCACCAGAGCGATTGTTGCCGTTGCCGCTGCCACCGGCAGCAGTTGATTGTTGTTGTTGCTGCTGCTGCTGTTGTTGCTGCTGCTGCTGCTGTTGCAACTGGCGCAGGGTTAACTTTTTGGCAGCTTCCGGATCCTCCATGAGCTCCCGGTACTGCTCCTGACGAATGTCATCATGCTTATCGGGTATAAGATACCGCCTGATTTCGGCCAGTGCATAGGCAACACGAGCGTACGCCTCGGCTGGTGGCGCTATGGTGGACACTTCGACGTGGAGCGGCAGATTCAGGTGGGCATATTTGGCGTCCGCAGAATTACGTAGCTCCTCCTCGCGTGTGCGATCCTTCATTGAGAATCGCCCCAGAATAACAATTTTACACTGCGTCTCCTCTTGCAGCCGGCGCAGCGAGTTGCCCTTGGGGCCAAGCAGCTTGCCAACATAGTTGAACTTCTTATCCTTAATCGGCACGTGCACCTTCTGCGACAATTTAATCGTCCGCTGCTGGTACACATCGGCGTACTGGTCTCTCGTCGGGATGCGCCCGTTCAGCTGCACCCTCTCCAAGGCTGCAAGATCGGAACGATTACATATGTATATGTACACACGGGCAAATGTAGATATGTATTACCAGTCAGTGTGTACATAGGGTAAACAGATTTAAGTTATTTCATACCTTCGTCAATTAGTTTTAATGCCAATGGAAATTGGCTCTCCATGCGCGATCGCTCGCTCATCAGTTCCTGCATATATTTCTGGGCCGATTCGTTTAGACGCGCCGGCTGCACCTTCTCGTTGTCCGTAGCATTGTGTTCATTCTCGTGCTCCCCGTTGCTGGCGCCAGCATTCGCATTGGCAGCCGCCGCCGCCGATGACCCTGGGCCGACACGCATTCCGTTTTCCGCCATTTGTCCTGCTTTCCCTAACGGCGCCCGTAGTCAATTGATGTGGCGAATATTACCAAAAGGAATCGGCACAGTGCGTGGCGCGTTTTATCTTAATGGCCCCGTCGCCGAGCAGTCGATTTAATTCGAATTTATCAAATATGTTTGCAACCTCTTTGTGGCCCTAATTTTTTCTCTCTTTTTCCATCAAAGTGTGTACATATTTGGCGAATATAGAAAAAACGCGCTTTCCATCGCACGCTGTCCAGCCCTGCCAAGCCCAAGTGCCAATTTGACCACCACTAGACTTGAATTTTTCAGGTCGATAGTATCGATTAGGTATGACCGAATATCGATTGCTCGCGACCCTTATTACTTTCAATAGTACCATCGCAAAAATCAAAAAGGTCTTATTTTGCGAGAAATACCAATGTCTTCCTGTTAAAAAGGTTAAAATATGTAAATAATGTGTAAAGTTGCAAAAGTAATAATACGCTAAAAAATAAGATAAAATTAAGTTTTTGTCGAAACAATTAAAAGACTTTAATAGTAAAGCTGAAAAAATGCCTAGAAAATAATACTGTTTTCAATTTGCATTAGATACAAAAAATACCAAATCATGTAGGACAACAATCAAAACGGCAACACTGATTACCCCATACATAAAAGAAAATTTTTTCAGGCACATCAATTTTACAATTGAACTTTGAATTTCGCTTTGGCTTAATTAGTTTTACCAAGCGATAATTGGCGACCAAGTTAAAGATAATTAAAGTGCTTCAAACCAATTAAAATGCCGCGCGACTACGACAGAGACTACAATGAGGACACCGCGGCCGACTACAAGCGCAAGCGACGTGATGATGAGGCAGCCGGCGCCGGCGGCGCAGCAGACGCTCCCGAAGTAGATGGCAGCCATGGGCACACAACTAGCCACGCCCCGTTGCATGACACGCCACAGCTAAATGAAAAGACAAACGCGTACCTGCAAGAGTGCTTGATGGAGAAAAAAACACTCGAAAAGAAAAATGTTATAACAAAGCGTCTGCTGGACGATGGTGCGTCCGATACACGTAAGTCATTCTGAGCACAATGCGTAATCGATTTGCTTACTTGCAGAGGTGGAGAAAATCTTGGTCAGTGGTCGCATTCCGAAGCCAGAGATATACGCGAATGTTTACAGCGAGAAACCAATTAGGGTGGCCCAAAAGGTGCTGTTCCCAATCAAAGAGTATCCGAAATTCAATTTCGTCGGCAAAATACTGGGGCCCAAGGGCAATACGCTGCGCCAGCTGCAGGAGGAGACGATGTGCAAAATGGTCGTCATGGGCCGCAACTCGATGCGGGATCACGGCAAGGAGGAGGAGCTGCGCAGCTCTGGCAATCCAAAATATGCACACCTCAGCAGGGATCTGCACGTGGAGATATCAACAGTAGCGCCTCCAGCTGAGGCATATCATCGACTGGGATATGCCCTATGTGAAATACGTAAATTCATGATACCTGACGCCAACGATGACATTCGTCTAGAGCAATTACGCGAAATGGACGGCAAGGAGCGCATGTATAAGAAATCTCATCACTACTCCAAGTCGTATGGTGAACATGGCGCCTATAGCACTCGGTAAATATAAACACCTGCCGCTGCACAGTGTGGCAAAAATACATTTCTAGCAGAATTCAATATGTAGTCTTAAATAGCGCTCAGCATATCTAGGTAAAGTCTGATACGTCCATAGAAAACTAGTTTGAGACAATCCCAATTCGATAGATTGAATATTTCTCTGTTTACAAGCATTCCATTTTTGTTGTCAGCTGAAAAGTTTAGCTCACGCTTCTTTAGACCGCCAGAAATGTTAGTTTTTTTTGCTCTTCTATGCTTATTTTCTTAAAACGTGCACTAAATAATTGTATTTTATTAAAGCACACCACCGCCAGCCACATCTAAGCCCAAGGTGTATTCCATTCTCGAAAAGGCGCGCTATGTAATGGACGATCCCAATTATGGGATTGTTAAAGCTCATAGGTAGGTTTAAAAACAACAACCAACTATTACATTGACTTAATTGGTTTCTACTTAGGTCACGGGATCACGAGCTATACGATCACCATGGGGAATACGATCGATATGCGACCCCGCCGCCGCCGCAGACGTCGAAGCATTCAAGCCATCACGCCCAATACGACAGCAGCTCCTATGAGCGTGACTATCGCCGGGAATATCATCCGCACTCGTCCTCATCATCCTATGCGGCGGCCTACACAGGTAAGCTGTTCGTAAATAGATAATTAATGTCTTTCCCGCAGCTGGACTGTTTGCAAACGAATAATAAACAAACCGCGCGCAACTGTTGACAAAAAAAAATCGAATAAATTCAACTGCGTTGTAAAGCACCTGAGTCGAACAAGAGAAACAACAAAATACCAAAAAAAAAAAAAAAAAAATTCTATATATATCAATGTAAAAACGCGATAAAACGGAAGTCTCCCCTCATATATATACATATATAAATTTAACAAGATTTTAAATGCACTACGCCTGACAGACAGGCGATCGATCAAGCGACCGAAAATCACAAGCTCAAGACAAACTACTAACAAGATTCGTTCAAAAGCATTCCAAACACAATATCTATTCAATTCTCATACATCAAATAAATGCCAATATATTATTTCATCTGTGATCAAATGTTAATTAGTAAAAGTCATTTTGTATGAAGAAACATAAAAAACCAAAAAAACTGGGGCTAGTGCATTCAAAAACGGTTAAACTATTTCCTTCTTTTTTTTTTTTGTTATGTATCTTAAGGCCAATTAAAAGAAAAGAAAACAAAAAAAAAACATTTAAATAATGCAGAAAAAGAAAAAAAAAACAAAAAACAAAGCACAGAGACAAAAACAATTGAAATCTAAACAACAAATAAAATTCTTTCCAAAATAGCAAAACCAAGCAACGGTCGTTCATCATCGTCATATAGACCAACGACATCGGGCTCGGGATCACATTCATCGGCACACTATGAAACTGGATCACGTTCTCGTGAAAGCGTGCGTTATCGCTCGGCTCCATATCCAAAAATGCGCTAATCTATTTAACATAAAACAACCAATCAACAAAGTTAAGTAGTTTGTATCCATCAACAAGCAAAAAACAACAACCAACAACAACAACAACAACAACAAAATATCAAAATATATTAAAGTCCAATAATCCAACCAATAATACATCAAATCTATTCATACACTTACTTATAAATAAAAAAAAAAAAACAAACAAAATTTAAATGCAAAACCTATTTTATAGTAATTGTTGTTCAAAATATTCAATTTGTGTTAATCCAAACAAAAAAACAAAGAAAAACAAAATGCAAACCCACAAATATTAATAACAACAAAACAGATAAAAAAAACAGCTATATCAAACTTGAAAATATTTTGTAAAAATCGTAAAAAAAAAAAAGAAAAGAAAAGAAAACAATTCACAAAATCAGATATAATATAAGAAAAAGAGACAAGAGAACAAAACAAAAACAAAAACAAAAACATTATACACACACCTATATTCAAATCGTAACAACCAATCCCTAATTATTCTTAACAAAATGTTAGCGTAAGTTTTGGAATTATTTTTCAAATAAGTTTATGAAGATAAACAATAAAAACAAAGTTAATGCAAATATATAAAATAAAATAACAGAAACGCCCAACGACAAAGTAAGTATGAAACGGCTTCAATAAATGAAAACAAAAACATCAATGAAAATGCACATAATAATTAATTTTCCGGCTACGTTAATATTCAGAGCTTTCCACGTTGTACATGTGAATGAGAATGAAACATAATTGTCTAATATACTTGATTATTATTTATATAATTATTAACGAACATGTGCGCATTCAAAATAGAATGAATCAAATATAATACTTAAAATCTACTTCTCTCTCTGTTCGACGAACACTTTCCCAAATAAATACAAATTATAATAGAACCATATCAAAAGCGTTTTCTTAACACTATGCAGCTGAATAGAGAAGTCAAAACATTATCAGAAATAATTGTAATATCACAATAGATTCCGTTTATTATTTTGAGTTGTTAAAAATTCAATGCGCCATCCAAGAACATGAGACTGTCCACAGCGGATATGGCCAGATCCACGTCTCTCTTCTGTACGGTCTTCTTCTTGGCCTGCGCCGTATAGGTAAAGGCCTCGCGTGCTAACGATTCTATGAATAACTCCACGGCCTTTGTTACGGCAAAAACGGCTTCGTTTGAGGCGATTTGGAGATCTGGATCCAGTTTCATTATATTACGAATGCGACCCATCGGCAGCTGTGTGAGTTTAACGTCATGTTCATGTTCAGACGTCTTGTGGGCATTGCCTAGAATAATATTAATAGTTACAAACAAGTTGTGAATATCATTCGGTCGATTGAATTTAAGCGTCAGCTTCTAACTTGTTTTTGCCTGTTCAGTGGTCGTGGAAGCCGGAGGATCAACATTCGCGGAGCTCGGTATGTTAGTTTGTTCAATCGCCTGCTCAACATCTTCAGCGCCGTGTTCAGCCGCCTCTATATTCATTACTTCGCCATTATCAAAGTCCTGTCCCAGATCGGGTTCCTCGGAGTAATCATTTTGAAACAAATCTTCACTTGCCATGGCAACGTTTGCTTTTTCGCTGTTTTCTGGTAAATAATGCGTTTTGCTTTGTCCAACAGAATCTGCCGCCGCCAAAAAAAGTATCGACATACCGCCACAAGCATCGATAACATAGTCGTGTCAACTTGCAATCAACGACAACTTCACAAGTTTAATCGAAGAAGAAGCATAGCGTTGCAAACTATTATACACAATTTTCACGTGAATTGAATTGAAAAATCGTAATATGGATAATTCGAATAGTGAATTTAGCGAGAAGCCAGCCCCACATGAGCATCAGCCGCGTTTAAACGAAGTAGCTCAGAAATTCTTGGCCGATTTAGATGAGGAACGCCAGCGCCTGTCCGCCGAGTTCCCATTATGCGCCTTGCTAATTGACGAAGGTATAAAAAAAACTAACACATAGCTTGCATACTTTATCTAAATATGTTTTTAATTGCAGCCGTGGATCGTGTGTACTGCACAGGTCGCATACCTGGCCGCGAGTTCTACGCAGACGTTTACAAACAGAAGCCAATGAAAATAACACAAAAGGTGTTCGTGCCTGTCAAGCAATACCCAAAGGTAATGCCAATAGAATATTTTAGTGCGGCTTATATAAATCGGTGACACTTGCAGTTCAATTTCACTGGAAAAATTCTGGGTCCCAAAGGCAATTCACTGCGTCGCCTGCAAGACGAAACACAATGCAAGATTGCCATTAAAGGGCGCAGCTCCATACGTGACCGCAGCAAGGAGGAGCAGCTGCGAAATTCTGGAGATCCGCGCTATGCTCATCTACAAAAGGACCTCTTCCTAGAAGTAAGCACCGTGGCCACGCCAGCTGAGTGCTATGCACGCATCGCTTACGCCCTGGCCGAGATCCGTAAGTATCTAATTCCAGACAAAAACGACGAGGTCTCACATGAACAGTTACGCGAGCTCATGGAAATGGATCCAGAGTCTGCCAAAAACATTCACGGGCCTAATCTGGAGGCATACAGGTACGCACCGGAACTGCACAGATCTTATGTATACACATTGAAAAATGCACAACTCTTAATTGTAGATCCGTTTTTGACAAGAAGTTCGGTGGCAGCAGCGGCGCACCGAAATACTTGAATCTTATCAAGAGAACAGCGGAAAATCCGCCCGAGTAAGTTACTTGTAAAGTATAAATTTAAATTAAATTTTCTGTAAGCATCAAATAAGCAACGGATAAGAATCAAACGAGGCAGCGTATAACAAATTTGAGCTTTAAACTTGTTGCTAACACATTCGCTTCGTTTAATATAATGTTGTCCATTTTTAGAGCTGAGGAGGCTGAAGAGGTGGCCTACGAGTATGATCATCGCATGCCCAAGCGTAGCGCACCGTCGGGCTATGAATACACCAAACGTAAGTTGAGCCAACGATTTGTAGCTAGAACACCCTGTAAACAACTTAATTATGGGGTGTATTCTTTTTGGGTATTGGGGTTCAACAAAATAAATAATATCGATTGCATTGATTGTGCAATTAAACTATTAAAACAAAACAAAAAAAGAAGCATTTGAACGATGACTAATTTTAAAAATAACAAATTTTCTATTTATAACTTTATATACCTACTGAATTTTACGTACATATAACATATTAAAAATGAATAATTTTATAGCACGCCCATCAATAATACCAACAAACGCAGCTGCATATAAACGGCCTCAGCCATACCAAACTGACATGAAACGTATGCGCGAACCACCCATCAAGTCTTATAAACCGAATACGTACACCATTCTGAAAAAGTATAAATAATACTCAAATTCTCTAAGAAAATATAAGATGAAAAAAACATATACATATAAAAGGACAAGCGAAGAAGCGATGTAATAGTTAAAAAACAAAAAACAAAAACTTTAAGAATAATATTAATTTGAAAATCATGAAAACATTTCAATTTATTTTGGCCTTGGATGGACACATTTTTGAAAGCTACCAACTCCCAATGCTAAATAAATATGAAATATATAATACATAAATGAAAAACCATTAAAAGATAAAAAGTTTTTAGTTTCTATTATAATGTTCACGCCTTATCACACACTCCCTGTAAGTATTCAAATAATTCGGCACGTTTAAGGTTGTGAGCATTCCGAAGGCCAACCAAATTATTCTTACTTTCGAAATATATATTTAACTAAGTATATGGAGTAAAGGAAATAAACGAAATCAATTTTAATAAACTAAAAGCAGCTGATAAAAATTTGATTATAATAGATACATAAATAACGCCTTTCCAATGAGTTTGTCACTAGCAATAGAATTTATAAATAAAATAAAACTTTTATAACAGCCAGAGTGCTTATGAAATCGGCATCAAAAAGTACAGTTACACTTTGTTTATAACTAATTAAATTTGGATCAATCCATATATATTTAAATATCAATGAAAAGTTCAAGTTTATAACAAAATATGCGCATATTTCAATAAGATAATAAAGACTATCATATAAATTTATAAATTTTTTAAATTCCAATAAATAAATAATATGCTCAGCACAATAACAACTATTCGACATTCAATGTAAAATTTGAACCAACAAATTACTTTTACAGCTGGCTGAGATCTCTTTGGATGATCAGACCTCAGATACCATTGAGTATTTTGCACATAAATATCATTGTCATTTTGCAAGAGCAACAATTTAATATCTAAGGTATGTACATATATATATATTTGAATAATTTTTAATTATAATCAAATGGTTTTAATAAATTCAATATTTGAAAATAAACAAATTTATGCATACTTTTTTCTTAACATATTAACCAACTTGAAGGTTCGAAGTGAGGAAGGTTCCAAATGGAGAAATTGTTTTAATAAACTCCCTTCTATGTTTTGAAAGCCACAGAAATTTTAAAGCCTATAAATATTGTTAAAAATCTCTTAGCTTTTTATAACCTAACGATAAGCACATTTAAACGCATCACATTATTTTTCCATGGGGACTCGTTCAAAATTTTGTTGATTGCCGGCGTTTGTTGCCACGGAATTCAGAATGAATGAATAGTTGCGAATAATATGAATAATTATTCATATCGGTATATGATGTCATTTTATAGGTCTTAGAAAATTGATTCAGCCCAATATGTATAGCTAGGTCTCCAAAAAGTGTTAGCTTCATTTAATATACTCAATGTGTATATTTATGTTCTTTTAGGGGGAGACATCTGTATCGGACACCTATATCCCATAGAACTATCGTTCGAAAGTCAAAGATCTGGTATGAACAACTCTTTGTTTTTATCTTAACCAAGCTTGGTTGTGCCATGCTTCTTATATAGGAGCCAAATCTTATGAATATCGCATTACTATATCCTAGAGATCTAAAAGAAGGGAGTACTTCCGTTTTTCTAAATATTACACGATATTCCACATATCTGCAGACCCGAAAGCCTTAGAAGGGTATTTTATATTCGATCATAGTGGTTCTTTCTTTTGATTAATACGAAGAGACCCATCCATAGCTGACTTTGTCAGAAATCAGCTTACCAAGTAATTATAATTATTCAATGATTAATGTTCATTATTATTAGATATATACATTTTTAACCATATTAACACTTATATTCTTTATACTCGAAGTTAATTCTTAGCGTATCGGGCTACGCGCGATAGTATAAATTGCCTCCTGTAAATGCTGCAATCCAAATTTGTTTCAATACCTCCTCGTACGGACTTTGTGCACAGTTTTGGGCTTCTTGGCAGGCTGATTGCCTCTGCATGTGTTCCATTATTCTGTGATAGACATCTGCAGCTGTCTGGAGCCGATTGCAGCGGCTTTCCTCGCACAAATTTCGCTCGCTTGCGATAGCCTCAAAACTCTCCTGCGCCGTGGCAATGCTTTCTGTGTTTGGAATCATCTGAAGTGAGTAGAGCTCAAATTAGTCTAATCTTCCATTATGAGCTATAGGTGTTAACTTACTTTCTGGTATGCAGCAGCAGCAGAGATTTGATTCGATGACTAGATGTGTCCTGGCCGCGTTGCAGTTGTCGACTGCCGCTCGCAGGAAGCTAAACATGTTTCTGAGTCGCGCTTGGCTTGTGTCGCTTGTGTCGGTTCCACCACCCTGGCCTTGGTGTGCCACTGAGTGGCCCATTGTGTTGTGCCTGCGTGCCCTGCCATATGGCCTGCATGTCCTGCGCACATTGCGGAATTCCTACCCACAAGCTGCAGCTGGTCGGCTAACGCCCGGCGAGCTGCCTGTGCGAGACAGAGCCCGCCTGCATTGTTTGTCCCTATCGCGCGGCCCTCTACGCCGTACCGTGCCGTGCCGTGGCGGGTGTTTACTTCTTCAGTCGCCCCTATCCGCTCCACTATCCAGCTCGAGCTGTCGAGCGCAGCCAAGCAAGCGCTCACTATGGCATTCTGTAGGCCTCCATAAGGGTGGGTTTTACAGCATAAAAGGCTGAAATTGAAGTTTTAAACGATATCTGCATTGATTGCGCCGCACAATTCATTCTTTTCTGTGCAGGCTGCATTTGCAGCCATTGTCTCAATGATTATATCATTAAAATAGAATAAACAATTAGCCTTTGTGTTTGGTAGCTCCAATTTATTTCACTTTCTCTGAGAGTTTCAAAATATTTATTTTAGATTTTGTATCAACCTAAGACACTTGTTCTCGTACATTTCATGTATTTGTTTAATTACTTTGTTCTAAAATATGGCTCAACAAAATATAAGAAATATTATTTGCATATATAAAATTATATTTTCCATATGAACATTAGCTTTGATATATATTTTTCTGCTGGAATCGTATATATTTAATCTAGTTACTTATTTAAAACATCTTATAATAAGTGCAAAACAAGATGTTAACTCTTTTGTTTTTTGTACAAAGAAAGTTATTTATCTTGAATTTGATAGACATAACGATTTTGTGCACATTAAATATTTTTGGAATTTAGAAACTTGCTCGACCTAACTTTTTTTTGGATAGGTTCAGAATATATAGCTGCAGTAAGTACAAGGGAATAACAACATGTTTAATTGTATTTCTATAGTTTTAATATTGTTTTATCTTCTTGCGGTTTGAGTGATTGATCCTATAATATTTCAAAAGCATTTCTCACACACATTAGTTAAGCAGGTCCAGCGCAGAGATGCTTGTACCTTACAAACATGGATTCGTCCATCCAATAGCTAGTCGGAAAAGTAGCTTTAACATTTACCACTAAACATATAGGTATGTATCTGTATATACATGCGCTGCAACTAAATATATTATTTCTTATAACTATATTCTATAATAATAAAGCAACACCTAAAATAGTTGTATAAGCAATGCTCCAATTGCATGGAAATGGAACCAAGGAATCCTTAATTCGAAAATCAGCTCATTTAACTACTTGGATTCAAGCTCGTCTTTGAGTGTGCGCAGTTCTGTAAGTCCTTCTGCCATAAAAAGTTCAAGTGCCGGTGGTGCATGGGTTAAATGTTGTTTCACATTTTGGATATTCAGAAACGGGCTGATGAAGATCGATAGATGAGCGAAAGCGCGCTCAGGATTATGCAGTTCACAGCTGTTGGCCAGTTGAGGTTCGGGGCTGAGCTCGAAGGCGGGCTGGTTGGCGGTATGCCAAGCTTGATGGTAATCTGGCGACTCACATTAGCCGGCATCACGTAACATTCGAACTTGTGGCCAGTTGCGTTGGCCAGCGGCACATTCAGGACGAACTGGTTGTCCAGACTGTAGATGTTGATGATCGACTGGTTGCCATTCACGACGAGCTGCTTGTCCCGGTACCAGAGTATCGCATGGTGTATGGCTGAAAGCATATGGAGCACGATATATGGCAATTAATGCCCAGCTGGGACACACCCCAAGTGTCTTCAGTTTACCATCATAGTTCTTAACCGGGCAATCGAGCTTGCACATTTGTAGCATTGGGCTGGACATAGATGACTGCCGTCTTCTGATCGAAGTATGGCACCATTGGAGCTGCTGTCGACTTGGCCAAATTGCCGGGCGAGCGCGGGGCGTCATCATCATCGTAGACATTCTCATAATCGGGGCTTGTCTCGCCGGCGGCGTGTGCTGAGGAGTACACACATACATTATAGGATAGAATGGATAGGTTAGTATATATATTGACTGAGCTGGGCGAGGCAAGGTCAACAACAGTAGCCAGCACACCTGGATAACGTAATTAAGGCCCAATTATGCATTGAATACCCACCCGCTCTATGCTGACTGACCACACTCTACAGATTTTCGTGTCGTGCGATAATCGAGCTTATCCGAAAATCGGCTAGGCCGAAGCTTAGATTCTCTAGCCGAAACCCTGACCCACACCCAGCTGGCGACGACAGCATAAAACCATTAGGAAAAGGGCGCAGCCCAGGTGGCAGGGTGTCAACGCCCATTTGGATGACTAGCACGGCACATACTCATATTCCCCTAGTCTTCACATGCCATGCCAGCTCCTCGAGGTCATTATAAGTTTATGGCATAGCAGCTTCAGCACACGGGAATTGTCAGTGAAGCGTTTTCGGGATTTGGACACGGACACGGACACCATATACTTTGTATATTGATTTATGTCAAGGCTTCCCACACAAGTATTCACAATATGATGGTGGGGATATGTATTCGAATTGCTTGCGTCATTTGCACTTTTAGTCCAACGCTTAGGGCTCCTGAAATTGGCAACCTACCCACACACTCACACACACACACACTCAGCGTGCGGTAAGTTATTTGTCCTGTTTATTAACACACATCGGATATCGAGCGTTTATGTATCTAGGACTTGTGCTAGTCAAACCCAAATAGGTCACAGTTCCAGCAGCTAACCATGTCTGTGGCTCAATTTATTCATAAGATCTATTTATTGAACACTAGCACACATCAAATACAAATATGACAAAGAATTCAAGAGGGCAACAAGCTTAACAATTGTTTTCTTATCATTTTCAAGAGAACAATTGAATATACCTTAAATGAAAGTTATTTTATTTAAATGGATTGCTACCGAATTGAACAAAATAATCTCTCTTTGGTTCGGGCTTATCTAAGGCTCGATAAAAACCAATCCGGCTTAAAGATTGGTTAGTTGTTATTAAGTAACTGAGTTTCCGGTCCTTAACTAGTTGGGCTTAAAGCCAGTATCCAGCTCTGGGATTAAATAATAGTATAGGTGTGCGCATCCAGAACTGATAAAAGGTAACAATAAGGCGTCTGTTTCCACTCAGCGAGATACTCATTTAATATATTAATAAACATAAACACGAAAAGCTATTCTTTCTTGCTGGATAACCCTGGGGTGAGCCATTCGAACGATGTACAGTCATTTTGTCGTGTTCATTCAACAGCCCCGGCTCCCAGTAGCTTAATTATTCAAAGTCACTTTAATCATGCTGATATTTTTAACAATGTGCTCATTGCCCCATTCCATGGTTGAGTCTGCGGTGGCTCTAATTTGTCCATTGGTGCCCAACCACATAAATACCCTGCTCAGCGCTGTCAGCCACAAGTGGCTCCCTAATTTCATTTAACTATCATTGTTATGGTAGCCAAGACGCGTTTCCCATCAATGATGGGCACGAGCTCGTCTCGGTTTGTAAGGAAATTCTCTATTTCCAAGTACGTGTATACGTATATACGTGACCATGATGATAGATAAGCGTTATATGGCTCTATTCCCATAAATAATTGCGAATATGTAACTATTTGTGAATACAAAAACATTTGTTTATGTTTATTCATTAATATTGTGACACTTCGACATTTGCAAGCCGAGAGACTCATTCAAAGATTTTCACTCTGCTACACTGAGAGAAAAACGGCGTGTGAACTTTCGTACTTCATTGATCATTAATACAAAACTGTTAAGGCTTTAATTACTTAATTTGAGATGAACTAAAAGAGGGAATAATTATTAGTTTTAGTTCCTAGTAAAAGGACGATTCATTTAGGAATGGCTGTTCTTAAATTGAGATGATTTTCTTAGTTCAAGATTCTATAATTATCTTAATGTGCCCTAGGATCATTTCACTCAAAATCAAATTCAAGCTTTTTCTGTACTTAAATAAGTTGTACTTAAAACAAGAATTTTATACTTGAATCAAGTAAAACTGATGATGCGAGCTAAGGAAGATTTGTGGACGGACCAATAAATATGTAGAATATGTTAAGTATGCTGTAAAATTCTTGATTTCTATCAATTATTTCTAGTTTACAGATGCCCCCAAATCTCAGTTGACATTATTCTGAAAACACACTCATCGTTCAAGTTGGAAACTTTTTCATGAGTAATTTTGTTCAAAAATAATATACCAATATACTATAGCATATTTTTGGGTGTATAAAATTATTCCAGTTATATGTAGTTGAGGTATTTTTCAAATGTCTCTCAGCATTTTCCAAGTTACAAGCGAATCAGCTAATGGCTTAATTTTAGTGGCCAGAGAATATTTTAGTTTTTGTTGCAGATGCATGGTTAGCGGGTCGTTAGGAGAGTGCAATGCTCTTGGTCGGAGGTGGGGTGAAGGGTGGGTTGGGTTAATCCATCGATTTTGTGCTTTGCATCCAGTTGGCTTGTGGCTTAAAACGCAGGCACTTTGTTGAAGGGCTCTCTCACTTTATCGCTGTGCTGTAATCTTGGGATTATACAATCCGAAGGATTGTGTACACAACAAGATATTATATATTCCTCAAGAGTAGGCGCCATATGGAAAGCTACTTTGAGATACGTGTGTGTGCAATATGTATATAGTATAGCTACTTGTGCCATAGTTTTCGCATGGAAATAAAACTGGCTAAGGCTGTTTAAAAATGAAAAATAAATGGAAAATATGGCCGAGATTTGTGCACAACACATGTGCCAATTGGCAGATCTGTCAACATGACGTATGATTGATAAACTTAAATTGTTTCAGCTCAATATTTGTTTGGCAACTCGATTGACCAAGCAATAGAAATGGGATTTGCTCAAAAGATGTTTTCAATGTGAATAGTTTTGAATATGTGTGCATAAAACAGATGCCAGAGATTAACTTAAGCTGCAAATATATGTAAATATATAAATATATTCACATGAATGCCACAGCTATAAATAATTGTTTGTGCGTGAGTGAATGGACCTGCAATATGCTTGAATAATTCAAAAAATAAATGCCAAACTGATGGCCAGGAATCCATAAACATTAAACAGATTCAAGTTGAATTTTTTGAATCGTTCGCAACTGCAACCAAGATGAATCAGAGCAATGCATTTGTACCTGGCACTTGCAGAGTTCCGATGATAGCTGCCAGCAGCAAAAGGTGCGTCATTCTGGACATTTTGTAAAGATATCTCGTGTAATTGAGATAATTGCAGCTACTTTAACTAGGAATCCTTTTCACTTTTCTGTGCGAAATGTACTCTATATTAGTTTTTTTTGGTTTTATTTTTATTTATGTGCAAAAACGAGAAGCGCGAAACCCGTTCACTCGGAGCGACACTGAGACACTGAGAACTTTGCGTGGGTTGTTTTGGTTGTTTGGTCGGTTTGCCGTCGCGCGGAGAGCACACCACGAACCGTGTAGGACGACTGCTGGCGAATGCCAGCACAACTCGCGATGCAGCATAAAAAATGTACATACATACATATACAAAAAAAGGAAATAAACGAAAACTATGCGAACGCTGATGACGATGACTCACAATGCGCTCCCAGACTTGCGGCCCAATTGCGAATTGGCGCGAGCTTCACAACGAGGATATTGGACATGTCTTTGAATCGCAGCTCTCATTCTCTCCCTCTCTCTCCCTCTCTCTCCATCTCTCTCTCACTCTCTCTTTCTCTGTGGAGCTACACTTCAGTGAATGCTTCGTCGACTTCCATTTGCCATTTCCCCATTTGGTATTCATCGCATGCCCATGCGCAAAAGCGACCACTAAATGAAGTTACGGCTCCAGCAAACTTCACAAAATAACAACCAGTCCGTGGCCTAAATGTCGTAAAACTGTTGACTTATGGAGGGTGTATATATAAATGCATATGTGTATGCACTCATAAACACTGCCTAGGTCAGTGCGATACACAAGTTATGCTCTACACTGTACAGAAAAGGGATACAAACAAATCATCCAACATGTATGTAATCTTTAATCAAGAAGATCGAACTTCAGGCAAGCTCTAAATTAGCCTTAAGTTCCCATTTTGGTTACTCTAGCTTAGAATGTAGCTGTTCGAAGCATTATATATATGTGTGTATATACATATGTGTTGGTTAGTGTATGCATGCATGTATGTATGCATTTATGTATATACATATGTATGCATGCATGTTTGTTTTCTAAGACCAACCGCAGACCAAGCTTATTTGTCGTTCTGCTGCAAATTTAAATAAAACGAATTTCTACCAAATGCTCTACTTCTCGATTCTCAAGAATTCAAGTAGGCTTTGCAGTTTTTCATGCTTAGCTGGTTAGCTGGCTGGCTTGAGTTGTACGTTGATCACTAATCAGTAAGTCAGTCAGGACAAACAGTTTTATATATAGAGATCTAAACTAAGATTTTCTTAATACTTATTAAAACGCATCTACCCAGAATAACTTTTAACTAGTGACGTACGATATGCACATGTCTAAATTACTTGCAACTACCATAAAAAGATTGCAAAGTATTTTTTCAGTGTATGTTTACATATGTATTATGAGTGTTTACTTCTTTTTGCTTTGTAGAAGATTGAAATTCTTTTGCACATTTGCTGACACTTCCAATTTCAAACAATTATTTCAGTTGCCTTTGCTGGGGTCTGTGGGTCCTGTTTCATCCATTACGGGCTGCTCTTTTGCACAAACACCAGCAAAACAACCCCCGGCACACACCCACGTCCACACATACACACACACACACGCGATACTTGTCTGGTTTGACATATACATACATACGTATGCGCCGCGTTGCCAACTATGATGAGCACAGCCGGCATAGCAATGCTTAGCTCTAGGTTCTAACGCTCTCTTAAATGCGCACGGGCTCTCTTAGCTGCTGCGTACTTATGGAGTCTGCGCGGCGACTGAGATGAGTGTGAGATACAGCTATTAAGATCTATGGAATGCTTTATGCTGGCAGCGAGCAGCTTTTAACCGACGGACACACACACATACAACAGTCGCATATATATGAATTGTCGCGGTTGTTTATTTGATTAATTTGTTTCCAAAGTTGTAAAGAAAATTCTCAGAAATTCGGTGAATGCCGCCGCCCAACAATGTGTGCGTTGTCTACGTGTAAATATAAATATTTGATTAATATCCTGAGCATTGCTTAGCTGCAGGCGCGAACATGTGCAGCGGTCGGGGAGCTACAAAATCTCAGACTGCTGACTGGCCCCAAATCTGAATTTGCGGATGTTTACAAAAAACTTGGCACCCAGGCTAGCAGCCGGGCAGCTCAGTCCCCAACAGAAGACAAAACACAAACAACAAGATGAATGTGAAATACACACAAATACATGCGCTCGTAATGCATAATGCATCCGCGAGATACTCTCTCACTCACGCTACACACAACACACAACACACAATACGCACTTTGTTTTATGGTCGTAGATTAATTTTAATTGTTTGTTTGTCTCGCTTGCAGCTCGAAACATATCAGCAAATGTTGCATTGCACATTACATGTGTCCACAAGCAGAGCACAAACATGACACTGTCTGACAGTCGTCGTCATATCTTGCCGCAAACTGCATCTGTGGGATGCGATCCCCCATCGCACAGAGCCACCGCTGCTGTGGTCTCTCCAGAGCAAGTAAATCACAGTGCCTGCCAGGGCAATCGGCGGGCTTCCCATACAAATTGCTGGGAACGTTGCAATTTCATTAAGGCAAATGCAAACTGTAAAATGGAAAATGCCAACTTGAGATGTTTCCCGGTTCTGCAGATGACTCCGCAGCGCTTCTGGGAACTTCCATGTAAGAGGAGCATGTAGAACAGCCAGAGCATATTAAAATGGCGAGCAGCAGCAGAAGGCTGTTCGCAGCGAAATGTGCAGTGCCCAATAAATTAAAGGAATTTAGCACAGGAATGCCTAAATAAGATAAACATGATATAATTACATTTTTTATGCCTTCGCGAGTTGAATGCCAAATTAATTGCTAACCGATTGCCTTTAATTTAACCTACATTTGCTGCAAGCCAGCATGCTGTCGCTTTCACATATGTTTTTATTGCCATTTTGAGCAAACTGCAATTCGTATGTAAAATTTGACACATACATTACTCGGCTTGGCCTGGGCAAAGTTTATTTTTTTTACTTTGCTTCTCATTTATATTCGGCATGTGCAAAATTCGAATAATTTCCTTCTAAGTAGCTTAAGCTTCCATTATGGATTCCAATGGGAATGAAAGAAAAGTTGTAAGCAATAATTTCCACACGGTTCTTAAGCACTTTTGAAATGAATTTTCACAAAGATCTTTAAAAGTGAGTTTGAAACCGTTGGATGGTTATCAAAAAAGTTGCATCCAAGCAGCTGCGTAAGAAAATGGAAAACTTTGCCTTTTTCATACATTTTGACACGAGATCAACTAAAGTAGCAGGTAAACCAGAAACTAATCTGCTTAGACCTGACTGTTATGCCTGTTGTTTCAAATTAATCATTTGAAAATAAATAAATGCAAATTACATTTTATGACAATATAAACACTAATTATCTCCCAGTTCGCGTATCAATAATCTATAGATTGTACAAAATATTAATCATACGCCCTGTTGCGAAATATTCTAGAAACTTAGATGTTTGTTATGTTTAGCAACTTCTGAAATACGTTACTTGCTTTCAATCGATGTGTCCTGTATGCATCGATTGAGATATAGTTCAATCATCATCAATCAACAGTACCTTCAGTAATTGGTCGCCTTCAGCTCATCCTGCATCCATATCAAATAAGAACCCTGTTTCCCTGTTTAATTGCCTTAAAAGTACTTAATATTTATATATTTTTCAAACATATTCATTCTTATGGTTGGCATAAAGCCAAATTTTCAATAATAACATTCACTTATATATTAGCATTCCATATTTATTTAATAATTGAAAGAACTTGCTCAAATTCTAGCGCCTGAATTGCTCTCAAAATTGAAGTCAATGCATGTTTCTCTTAGACATAGGTGCGTCGCTCTCTTTAGGTAACTCTTTGGCAATGCCACAGACTGTGCGCTCTCACCCGCTCACCCGCTCGTCCGCTCGCCACCACCGAATCACCGCCGGCCCAGCTCCGGGGCCGACGTCATTTGTTACTGCACTCTTGTGCCGACCAGTTCGAGTGCGAGTGTGCGTAAAAGCCGAAACGAATACCCGAAACCCAAACCGAAACCGAAACTAGCCGAGTGATTGGAAAAGTTATTTCATAAATTCGCGCCTACGAAGACAGTCCAACAGTCAAGCTTTATGCGGAGATCACGGTGCTTGGATTCGGAAACGTTATCGTCTAGTAATTAGTGGAACTTTTCCCTGGATTTTCCATACTTCGTTTATCTGTGTCAGAGTGTAGAGTGTGCGGAGTACCGAGTGAAAGAGTTGGAAATCAAAATACAAAACAAAATAATTACAAAGCCCACCAAAAGAAAAGTGCTGAATATGTAGGCTGAAAATTGGGACGCTGAACTCTTCGAAATCGACTTCAAATTAATTACTCGGCAATAATTTTGGTTGGTTTTTTTTTTGGAAAATCACAAGAATAATAAACACGCGATCGGACAAGCAGCCAAAGACGCTAACGAAGACGACGTGTGACACAGTTTAACATTTGGACGACGTCTTTGGAATAGTATATTCCCAAATACATTATCATATTACTTTCGAGTGTCGAACAGTTAAGAGCGCTCCAGAAATCAGACAAAAATGGTGTCGAGCACAGCCCTAAATAAAGTTCTTATATCAGGAGTACTGCTCATCACGGGATGTTGCCTGGGTAAGTTGGATTCCGGCGGTATGATCGTATGATCTATGTGCAACGGAAATCTGTTGCAATTGTATGGCTTATGTAAGCCGAGCACTTCGGCACAATCTAATCTGTGTGCTTATTGGGACCCTTTGAACTGACTTAATCGCATACATCAGATTCACATGCATCGAAATGCGCTTTCGAGCATCTAAATAAAAATGATTGTGTGTCTGTGGAATGTGTTGGACAAGTTCTGACCTATATATATATACATATAAGTGTATTTGAGCATACAAACTATTTTAACAGCTCGAACTGACTCACACTCATTCCGGAGGATTGAAGACAGCGCCCAAAATAGTATCATGTATATCCTGATTCATAGTCACAGATTGTTGCATATATAAAGAATGTCTGCATTAATTTTGGAGGTATGACAATCTTTCTACGTGATGAAATTCAAGTGATTCAAAATGATTCACAATCGGGGATACCCAAAACACTCAATAAATTAAAGCGTGTTAGAATGACATTTTCTTGGAATAATGTGGAAGCTGTTGGCATTTGAAAACAAGCAGCAAACAAGTTCCGCACTTAAAGGTTGGCTAATCAATCTTTCAGCTATTGCTCAATCATCGCAAACATTAAACGAATAGATAAGTGTGATTGCTACCTGTTTGTGAATATTTGCGCGCTTTTCAAACAGTAAAATCTCATAATTTATTGGCGAAAGCTGTCACATTAATGCAGTTATTTATCACGATCAATAGACCGAGTGCAGCTTGCACAAAACGAGCACTCCCTCGTTCAAGCAGGCACTCATTCAATAGGAAGTGAATATGCCAATTTTGAATGAATGGTACGGTATGAATGCCGCCAGCTCGACGGGGTGCGCGATTCATTCGCGTATCGGTTACGCTGTTAATTATTCCATTGGTGCCTAATAGGCGACAACACAACAAAAACAACACCAACAATGCCAGAGGAAGTAGGCAACAAGGCGCTGTGCAACAGTAACCAGGTATACCACCAGGTAACTGGCAGGGTAGGAAGCGAGTGCGAATCTTGACACACCGCAGCTCCTTGGTTCGATTTCGGTTAGGCAAGCGTGTCGAAGGAGCGTGAGAATGTGTGTTTTGCAGTTCGTAGCCTCCCTAACCTAACCTTAACCTCCACTAACCTCAGGCATTCTTCTCTCTCCTCTCTGCTTGCGTTACCCTTTGGCCATAAACAATGCGATTGCTATCGGTTTGATTGGATTGTTAAAAAAGTGTTTTACTTTCTCAAGGCAGCCAAACTACCAAATGGCCATCAATTTCTGCTCCTCACATATGGCATTAATATAATACTCAAATCTATCCTGACATGGGTAAATAAGCTAAATGGATCATCAGCAGCACAAACCTTATCTGTGCGTTTGTTTGTCTACCTTTTCTTGTGCATCTTCGGAGCCTCGTTTTCGGGGCGGGCATTAAATTTCACGAGCGCGAATCCAAGAAACCGGAGCGCACAACATCCTCGCGCTGTCTCCCAGTCACGACGCGGAGGGGCTCGGTCTGTGTCTTTTGCATAATTCTCTGGTATTTGCATACATATGTATGTATATTTATTTTGGAATCTCTGACTCATGCCAGAAACATAGATGTGGCTGTAGCTGTTGCTGTTGCTGGAATTCGTGAGTATATATAACCGGAGATACAAAATGCAGATACGACGAGTTTGCTGCTGTCGCTGCGCTTTATGTTTAGCCGCCCGATTCATTCGCATTTTCTCATTCTCAGTCCAGTTCTCTATCTCTCTCTTTCTCTGCGTTATTCTCTTACTCGTTCGGCGGGTGCATGCATCAGATGGGGGCACAATGGTATGGGTAAGGGGCATGCCGCAAAGCAGCAAAGCGAGTTAAACCAACTCGTAACCAATTCTCGACAATTAAAGAATCAATTTACTTAACAGAGCTGGCGAATTGGCGGCTGCCGCTGCCCCCTCCTCAGCTCCTGCTACAGCTACTGCGGTGCGGGTGCCGGCTTGAGATACAGGCAGGGTTCGGCTCAAGTGTGCGTGTGTGTGTGTGTGTGTGTGTGCACTCAACTGGGGCAACAGCAGTCAGAGGCGGGTATTATTATTTGAGCATGTGTGTTGGCATGGCGACTCCCATGTGCAGGCAATGAATGAGTACTCGAGTGCACATACAAAGTACTCGTATATACTCATACATACTCATATGTACTCATATGTACTCGAATGTACATAAATTGTGCCACATTAAAACATAAAAATTAATCGTTTTGATCGGCATAATAATGAAGAGCTCTTCATGTTGACGATGATGATGATGATTCAGCTGCAGCAGAAGCCGCAGCTCGGCGAGAAAGACAAATTTATGCCGAATATGGCCTCATAAAGAGTTAAGCTCTATTGTATTCTGATAGAGTATCGAACTATTTCATTTAGCCGTATGTTTCGATTAATTGAATCAACAAACATTTGTGTATCTTTGGTGGAGTTATGAAAATGTCATAGATTCAACATATAATCGTTTATTTAACTTACAATTAACGAAATCTGAAGTTTTTATTTTAGAAACTACTTAAGTACTCCAATTCGAAAAGGGGTTTTGCGATTTCGATTTTGTTTCTTCTGAAAATTGTAGTTTTGAGCGAAGTCGCAATACGATATCGGACTCTATTGGTTGTTCTTTGGCTTATGTACGACTGCACATGAAAGGGAATGGCCGAGGCCTAGCCATAAATAACAGCAGGGAGAATAGAACTGAAAAAAAGCAAAATAAAAGAATTGCTGTTGCCTTTTGCGCTAAATAGTTGGCGGTGCTGGAAAAGGAGTGCCGCATATTAATTACATGCCACAGCCACTTGAATGGAACACGAGCCCTGGGCCAAGCCCTGCCCGCAAGCGCCCCCCAACCCCCCCTAAGCCTAAGGGTACCCAAAACGCCAGTCGCTGGTTCCCGGCTTGGAAATGAGGAGCATTTTAATATGCGCTGAACGTAGAAGCACTTGGACTTGGACTATGTTTCGACCATTGCGATGTCTATGCTATTGTTGACCTATTGGATTTGTTGGGGATCTATGCATGTATTTTATATATACCTATATATTTATATATATAGACACGAGTAGCTGCTGCTGCTGCTTTTGTGGTTTTTGGCTATGTGCCCGCATCCAAGCACTTGCCCGACTCATAAGTGCCGACACGTGCACTTTGGGCAACGGGAAACGTTGTCCATGCCCCTTGGCTCCGACTCTGCCACTGCCTCTGGTTGGGCCTCCCCTCGTCGGTGTCTTCGTGTGTGTGCCAGAAATTTTAAGGCGCTGGCTGGCGCTGATCATAACTCTGGCGGGCAACTGTTGAGGCCAACTACATAAGTGAAATCAATGTTCTGGGCACTTCTCTCCCCCTCTCTCTCTCTCTCTCTCTCTCTCTCTCTCTCTCTCTCTCTCTCTCTATGTTTGCCGCTTTTGTACAAGTGTAAGTGCATATGCATGTACCGGGCCGTAAATTTGTAATTTATGTTTCGAATCGTACTTTCATTTGCATTTCTTTGGGGCTTGGGCACTTGATCGCCTTTGTGGCCCGCTTCAATTGATAATCGATTATGGGACAACACGCCCAATTCAATAAATTCTTTTGAATACTATTTCGATTTGCATTTTCGATTCGAACAGCTTTCAATAATTGCCAGAAAATTCGTTAGTTCAACATCTGTCGATTTTTAGCTAAATGCAATCCCCTCAGTCAGGCGCAGGACACGCGGCCTTTCAACTCCAATTGTATGCGAATATTTTGTCTGTGCATCTGTGTGGGTTATTTGTCAATGGGTGTCTGTCCGTCCGTCCGCCTGTATCTGGAGTCTGCGTCTGCGTTCGTTGCACATCTGCCTGGGGCAGTGCGTAGGTAGACCTGGTTTATGGCTGTATCGGGCTCTCCCTCGGGCCGTAACCTGATCGTTCTTTCACAGAACCAGAATGCCATTATCATTATCCGCTTCGCTTCATGTCTCTATCTGCCACCACGCCACACAAACAGCATAATTTTCGGCTCGTATAACGCACTCGTCAGTTGGCCAGACGGGCTAACCTGAACTGAGACCGGCAAAGAGACCGTCAGGGTCAGTCACGTAGGGGCAGGCAGGCAGGCAGGCGGTTCGTAAGCCTGTAAACACACAGTCAAACAGACAGACACGAGAGTCAGTCAGACAGACAGACGGACAGACAGACAGGAGATCAAAGATCAGAGCTGCAAATGCGCTTTTAGGCCGCTGCCACAAATGAGGCACTCGCGGGCTTATCAGGTAGTAAAAATGCTGCACTTGGATGATTCCAGTGACTGGGCACAAATCCAGAAGCGGGCACTGGACCTGGCTAACCAATGGTCAGCGGCAGCGTCATTCGCATCGTCATCTTCAGGCGCATTCGGGTCAGCTCTAGGGGTTATTAGCCGAAATTTTCGGAATCATTGTGCTTATGATAAATTGTTTTTAGCCCAATTCTGAGTACCAATTAAAACAGGAAAACAAGCTAGAAACAACAACAAAAACACAATCAGCTACAATTGTTATCTTAAACATTGAAAACATGACAAAAAAAAGAAGAAGAAGCTTATTCTCATGAGAATACATGAGCTGAGGCCCAAATATGGAGCATTACAAGAGTTTTTTGGACTAATGATAAAAATATGCTTCTTTGATTTTATATTTTGATGCATTTGTACGTGAGATAAGGTGTTGTTGATGGAATATGCTTAAACTAATAAAAAACAGCTTAAAACAATATTTCAGAAACTTGAGTCCTTGTTTGTCAGTTACAGAACCAGTTCAAAAACTCAGTTGAAGAACTGAATGGCAATATTTTAACAAATTATTTCGCACTTTTCATCTCTTGAACAGAGTGTAAACAAACAAATTTTTTGTCGCTGCTTTGTGCAATATTTTAAGTCCCTTTAGCTCCGACATATCGACTGCATCCACTGTGTTCCCGGTTCATTGGCTTCTTTCTGGGAAGCAGAAGCGACCATTTCTTGTTATTGTTATTTGTTTAATTTTATGGCTCAAGTTTACGACAAAGAGAAGTCGACGGGGTCAATGGGTAAGCGTATGTGCATTTCACGTTGTTTTATTTTTTTTATTTGGTAGTTGAGGAAACGTATCCGCACAAAATACGTCCAAAAGGAATGCATCTCGAGAAACTCAATTCATCGAAAGGGGGGCGGGAGCTGCTGTGGTGCCTCCTACGCCAAAGCAATCCAAGTTCACTCACCCACATTCTGGCACATGTCTGCGTATCCGTATCCGCAATGCATTAGCTGCTGAAATCTAAACCCAGTGAATGTTAATACCCTGTAACCATGGGTAGAGTGGGTGTGTTATCTAAAAGGAAGCAGCTTTCGTTTCGTTCATATTCGTTTTAAGATCTCTGCTGCTAGCATAGCAAACATCTTTAAAATAATCAATATACCCATTTTACCCACTTTAATGGGTATACAAGATAAAGAATTGAATTGAATACTTCACCCCGTTACTCTTGTTAAACTTTCAAAGTCAATTGTGTCCCTTCATAAACAAAACCTTATGCAAATCTCTTAGAGGGTATTCTTATAGTCGCGCATTCTGGTGAAAACAATTCCTAGCTGTTTGTTATTGTGCGAGTGTCCGATCTATATGCGAAGTAACAATTTCAACACGCAACGCTGAGCAGCCGCGGCGACAAGGAAAGCGACAAAAGTGGCTATAATAAAGTGTGTGCGGGTGCGGGTGTGTGCGTGTGTGTGTGTGTGTGGCAAAGAATAATACAATAAAGACAATAATAACAACAACAACAATAACAATAACACAGTCGGCAGCTCTAACACACACACACACACGCACACGCACACACTTAAGCGAGACGCCAGAAATGGCAGAAGCGAAATACAAATGTAAATTTAAACTTTTTTTACAATCGCCCCCCGCCTCTTCACTCCCGACACTTTGTCTGCCCCTGGGAGCGAGGGTGTGATATGTCTGTGTGTGTGTGTGTGTGTGTGTAAGTGAGTGTGTGTGTGAGTGCGTGTGTGCGTGTGTCTGCCCGTGCAATGCAGTTGCCAGAATAAAAATGGACATTGTTGTGAAATGTTTTTCGATTTTGTGTCCACTGTCGACACCACCAAAACAAAGTGACGCCGACAGTGACAGCGACAGCGACGCCGACTGCGACGCAGACGCCAGCAGCGACGTAGTGGCAGCTACTGCGCGTATAAGCCATGCCATCAATGTTGGCCGCATTCCCCGACCCCTGGACCGAGCGCACATGCACATGTGGGTGCGGCGATCGGCCGACCGACACGGGGTGGGGTTGGGGGTCTGTTTTCTCTTTCCATTCGCTTATTTTAATTTCTGTTTTTCGTATGCCCCGTGCACCCGAGTTTCATGTGACCCCATTTCCGTGAAATGTTTTTCCATTCGGCTTTGACAAAATACTCGTATATACACACACTCATATAATTCTAAATGTGTGTGTACGAGCGATAAAAGGAAACGTTGAATATCTGAAACGGGGAGAAATGCGAATTGTCGTTATCTGAAATTGCAGCTGCTGCTCTGTATCTGTATCTGTATCTGTATCTGTATCTGTATCTGTATCTGTATCTGTATCTGTATCTGTATCTGTATCTGTATCTGTATCTGTATCTGTATCTGTATCTGTATCTGTATCTGTATCTGTATCTGTATCTGTATCTGTATCTGTATCTGTATCTGTATCTGTATCTGTATCTGTATCTGTATCTGTATCTGTATCTGTATCTGTATCTGTATCTGTATCTGTATCTGTATCTGTATCTGTATCTGTATCTGTATCTGTATCTGTATCTGTATCTGTATCTGTATCTGTATCTGTATCTGTATCTGTATCTGTATCTGTATCTGTATCTGTATCTGTATCTGTATCTGTATCTGTATCTGTATCTGTATCTGTATCTGTATCTGTATCTGTATCTGTATCTGTATCTGTATCTGTATCTGTATCTGTATCTGTAAATCGATCTGTATCGGATGTAGCAGTGGTGGAAATGGATATGAGCTGCGAACTGTTTAAACAAACATCAACAGAGCACTTTGATGAGCAGCCCTAATGCATTGCCAAAACAAAATACGCCGATTTGAATTTCAATTTAATTCAGACGTACAAGTGATTAGCCAGCAGGAAATGTGGGTCATAATGCCCCTACCCCTGCTATGGCAACCACCGACACGCAGTGTTTTCATAGCTGTTTTTATTACCCTATTGTTTTTATCAATGATTATTTTTTGGTTTATGAAAATACCCTGCAGTTCGAATGCTCTCGTAAAACTTTAGATGATCAGATCGTAAAATGATTTGAAATTCAAGGTTGAGATCCACCCACCTATTTTGTTTGATATTGCTTTGTGGTTTGGGTCTCCCGATACTCAGGAGCCTATAAAAAACAAATCTTTTTGTAAAGATTTTTCATGACAACAAAATCAGCAGGCAATCCATTAACTGAAATTATTTAACGAATTCAAAATACTTTTTATTGAAGTAAGATATCTTAGGAAAATGTTCAAGTTTCTTTATTATCATACCATAATTGATATGAAAACTATTATATTTTGAAAGTGTTTCTTCCTTTCTTTGGTGCTACCATATATTGAATAATATATTACAATATTTATTATTGCAGTGCTCTCTTACCCGTCATTTAACGATGATGATGATGATGGGATGATGGCTGACGAGTACGACTACGGTCCCGATGATCAGAGTGTTGCCAGTCAGTCAGTCAGCCAGCCAAAGCCAACAAATATTGCAAAGTCTGCCGTGCCGAAAGCCAACAGAACTGTGACCAAGACAGGAATTCTGGGCGAAGATGTTTTACTAAAGTGCGATGAGAAGATAACAAAAGGTATGAACACAAAACAAAATTGATTTAGCAGAGCTGACCTAATTCTGATCTTCGTTTCAGATGATGTAATACTTTGGTACCAGAACTCCAAGCTTATCGCGAACGGTCAAAGCTTATTACTTCCAAACTTCAGTCTAGATCCGAAGAGCTATGATCTGACAATACTGAAGGCGAGTGCCCAAAGTGCCGGTGACTACTACTGCCAAGTTCTGCCCCAAAATGTGTTCGTGCACACAAAAGTCATTTTGGGAGATCATTCGCTGGACGTCATCACGCCGGAGAGCTCCAAGTCCGCTCAGGACAGTTTGCATCGGTTTGCGTTGATGTGGCTCCTGACGCTGGGCCTGCTGGTTCTGCATCAGCACAAGCATTAGTTAAGTTTAATATTAAGCAGCGATTTATAGAATGTACCCTGGATATACTGAAATTGCATCTCTGTCTCCCTTCTGTCTCCAAAAGCTAAATAAGAATTTTAAGTCTTGTTAATCGTGCATTTTTCTATTTTGTAAAGACAAACGATTTTATTTATTAAAAACCAAAGTATACAGAAGTAAATTTAATTTCTATTAATTTCAATTGATTAACAAACTTGTTGTTTTGACAAACTAATCAAAAAGAAACATTTAATTAAGTTATGATTTTAATTGATATTTTTATGTAAGACAAATATAGGATGAGCCATTAATTCAGATACCCTTACCTGAAATTGGAAATATTATGTTAAAAATATATCAAATGCATTACAAACCTTAGCTTAAAGTTCGGCTCTTGAACTGGGCTTAACACATCCAGCTGACTCCAGGATTTGGCTAAGGCCTTTAATATTAAAGGTCTTAAATACTTTCATAAAGAAATTTCGGGCTAAACTTGATTTGAGCACAAAATTGGCATCTACGAAACATGGCCAGATAAATCCAAGATATTTATGCTTTGGAGCTGAGTCTTCATCAAATGTTTTTTCCATTGAACAAAACCATTTTTTAAAAGACAGTTCGGTTCGGGTTTCAGTTACTTCAGTTAACTTCAGATTCTGTTGCAGACCTTTAAGCTTAACCCCAGTTCTTTCATGGATTGTCTTTCCCCCGACTGATCGCAAATAATACAATGACGAAATTTTGCTTTATTTATATCGGTATGTATATATATATTCTTAATGTCGCATTAACTAAATAAAAAAAGAGAAAAAAGTTACAATATTTGTTTAAGACACTGGCTTTTAAATATGTATGTTTGTTAACAGGTCGGCTCACGAAATTAAGTTTTGCGTTGGCAAAATTCACATGGAACTTTATTTTAAAGTTGAAACAATCTTTGCATTGATTGCTTGCAATTGGCACGTTTATTTTCAATTTTTCAATACTAATATTATGATTCTTAAATAAAATATAAGTATACAAAATATATTCTCATATTTGTGTGTGTGTGTGTGTTTTGATTGTAAGCATGCGAGCATGCATAAGTATATCATTGATCTGTATGGTCAGCGGTTGCACATATAGTATATATGTATGTATATATATCTATGTATATGGCCAATGGCAATTTCAGGTATTGTAGCTAACAAATTTCAATCGAAGCCAAACAAATAAGCGACTATCCTCCTCACTCCTCACCTGATTATAGTATATATGTATATACGATATTATTACATAAGTACTTATTAACACGCCGTTTGTTCAATCTCTTAATTTTAAGTAAGTATCTTCCGGATTCCTTATCGTTCATAGTTACCCACGTTTATTTCCATTTCGTAAAAAATAGTACATGTGCGCGCGTGCGTGTGTGTGTGTGTGTGTGTGTGTGTGGGTAGGTACACATGTATATTTAAGCTTTGGTCTAGTTATCATAATATTTCAAATGTTTGCATAATTCGAATATATATATTTGTTAAATAAAATCTTGTATATCTTAATGCTCGGTTAAACAAAACATGAAAAACATTCATATACCCCCCGCCTACATGTCACTAGATCCTCATTTACCCATTTTTTTTCCTTCTTATTTACATTCTTAGTTTCGGTATCTGTATCCGGTACGTGTGTATATATAGTATATGATTCTGTTTCTGTTTCTGTTCAGGTAATTAGGATGTGCTCCATTCGGATTCTAGAAATCGTCAATGTTAACTATCCGTAAATACAAACAAATAAATATTATATGCTAGGTTTTGGGCGGTTTTCAACCGATCGTCGCAGTTAATTCATTTTTTTTTAAGTTTTTAAAGTTTTTTAAGTTTATCTTTAACTAAACTAAGCTACACATAATTCGTACACTTCTCCCTTTCGTATGCTGTTTCTTGGCACAAATGATTTTTTGTTTATAGTGAAATTCGCCTATGCGTGATTGATTTTACATTAACATTAACATTGAGCCCACGATCGATCGAGGGACTTTCAGGCGCTTTAGCATTTGCATGTATAATTAGAATACTTGGGTTAGGTTTTGTGTTTCTTGCAATGGCATTCTTATAAATAGGCTGCTACTGCCCAATTGCCGGGTTCAAGGCACAGCACAAGCAAAAAACATGTAACTCGAAATACGTATGTACAGTTCCCCCGGCCCTGTTCCTGCTCACTGAATCCCACAATCATCGTTCTTAGAGTCGCAGCATGGATATGCTGAAGGCGGCTATCATCAGGCCGGGCAGCATTCCCATGGTACACGCCGAATTGTTGCCCGAGCCAACTCCAAAGCCGGCACGCACCAAGTCACCCGGTGGCACAGCTCCATCGTCAATTTCATCGAAGTCTGAAACCGAATTGGATTGGTGACTAGTCCAAGTATATATTTATATTCAATTTAGTTACCCTCTACGTCCTTAATGTGGAAGTCATGATCTGGCGAGAAATTTGACCAGCCCTGGGTATTCTTCGTCTTGACACGCGCATGCCACAGACCAGGCGACAACTCCATCTGATGTGTGATCTTCCAGATGCCGCTGTCCTTGTCATGCCGTTGTGTCTGTATCACCGACACGGTGCTCCACGTGTACGACTGCAAATTTGTGGAATTAGTAAGCGTGGGAATCAGTGATTAGTTGGAATAAGAGAGCTCTTAGAGAAAAGGTTCCATTGTAGAAGTGCAGCGTTAGATGGGGAATAATATATAAATTGTTAATTGGCATGTGAAATCAATTCCACATAGTATCATACAAGTCGAAAAGCATGCTTAATGAAACTTTGCGGAATTGAAGCGAAAAGGAAATACAGAACAAGTCTCTTGGGGTACGTACTATATTATATTATGTTATATATCTTTATATGATAAAACTTACCCCCGTCAACCTGTAGTCTAGCATGGCCTCGGAGAGGGGCTGCAGACTGCGGACCAGCCAGTGCATGGTCACCTGTTTGCCGTCGATGGAGCTGTCCTCGTACTGTGGCGTCTCGGGACGATAGCTCAGCTGGATACGCACCTCATTGGAGCCGATGGCGTTTTCGACGTGGCACAGATACTCGCCCAAATCGCTGGCCTCCACATGCTTGATGACGAGCGTGGTGCGATTGTGCTCCTTGTGCAGTGTGTTCCTAATCGAGTACTTGTCGGACAATGACAGTGTCTTGCCGTCCTTTATAAAGAAACTGATGGCAATGGGATTGGCGCGATAGTCGCAGTAGAGCTCCGCCGCGCCTCCTTCCTGTGTGTTCACATGGTGTCGATGGGTGGAGACCTTGGGGCTGTACTGAACGTCGACGGTGACCATGCCATGAGGCGGATCATCGCTGCCGTCGTCGCCAAGACACTGATAGACGCCAGCGTTCTCCTCGTCCACATTATCCAGGACTATGACTCCATTGGCTGCATCGGTGGCCGGCGGCAGTCGCTGACCCTGAGCGGATGGAAAGATGATGGGGGAGAGGGGCAAAACATTAGCATAAGGCACATCTAGGAAAATCCAAGTGGACTTTGGGTCAATGGGCAACCACCAACACATACATTCAGGGACCATTTAATATCTGTCTTGGTGGGCAGGTACGTGCGGCACTCGAGCTTGTGACGGTCGCCCTGCTTGAACGTCTGCGAGCGATCCGTAACATCGCGATCGTCGCAGAGGATCGACAGCCGGGCGCCCACGCTCAGTTTTGTATGCTGCCTCACGTCCTGCGGCAACACCACACAGTAATAGTCATCCGCATCCTCCGCCGTGACGCTGCGAATGCGCAGCGAGTTGTTCTTCATGACCTCCACCCGGTTGTTGATGGCATTCTGGCCAGTTGCCAGGACGGTGTTGCTCTTGTACCACATGGCAACATTTTTAACTGTCAACGGGTTATTTTGACCAGGTTAATAAACATAGACGGGGTATATAGAGGTACGTACTCTCAAAGTTGCGGACATCACAGTTGATGATCACATCGTCGCCTGGCTTAGCATCTATAACAACATCCGACTGCTCGAAGTAGGGTGGCGCACTCTGCACATCTTCCACAATGGGCGCTGGTGGCCCATCCGAATTGCCAGAGTCATCCTCTCCACCGTAATCGTAATCATCGTCCTGGTAGTCCGCGCCATTCTCCTCGCCAATTGGTGACGCCCGCTCTGTAAGAGGAGAAGCATTGTGATAGAGTCAGTAAAAGGCAACTCATCTACGGCTATGATTCATATTCCATGTATCTATAGTTCGTTCAAGTCAACTCTCAAGTGTACAGCATGTTTGCATTGCTTGTTTACACGGCTGACGGAACTCTTAATTGGAATTGATAAAAATCACACCCCATCAGTGCATTAAATAGGGAGTGCTCGCAACGAGTTCGTCATCTGATCTACGCTTTTTAGGAAATTGAGTTTTTACACCGGATGTGAAAGGGTGAACTCATTTGTCTGCATTCAAAAAACTTTCAACTACCAGAAGCATTTGCTATGCCAAAAACAAGGCTTAGGGGAACCTTAACCATGTCCGAACGGATCCCAGATGGTAAGTAAACTATTTTTGGACTTATAGTAAGGATTTGTTGTAACCTGAACCAAGCCGTTTTTGAAATAGAAAACGGTATATTGTAGGTTTGGTATCAACTGTTTTTTATCCAACCCGTCTTGAGGTTTGGTTCAAGTTAAAAGGTTGGATTAAAAACCGGTTTGCAGCCTTGGCTGTAAGTCGATTAAGTAGCCTATATAAATAAATTGAAAATATAAAAAAAGCGGCAAAATTTCTATTATTTTTAATTATACGCAGACAAATTGCCACTAAAAAGTAACGAATTTTTTCAGATTAGGCCTCTGGAATTTTAATGTGCCAGCGATAAAGGTGCTGGCCCAGACTTGGCCGATGAAATTGGTGTCTTTGAATTACATGCACGTAATCAAAGAAGTCATAATATGTTAATCGAATGACGGATTTATGGCTGCGATTCACAAATCGCCATTACCAATGGCCAATAGATACATACATATATGCCATTTGCATGCCTTGTTTGGGGACTAAACGAGCGTTTTTCTAATTTCATCAGTGACATCCAACGGCAATTCCAATCTCACGACTCGGTGCCCACGCGGATGAGTCATTTGCCAAAGCCATCGCGTCATCAAAATCAACAGTCTTGTGCTGGATTTGGATGCGGAACGATGCGCTGCAAGGTGAGGCATTACGCAAGGCACTTCAATTGGCTGCCACTCGTTATCATGGCTCGATAAAAGCGTTTGCCTTAAAGAGTTGGCAATCGAGCAGAGTCTTGGTCGGAGCTAAGGCCAGTTATCTTATCCAATCCGCCGACAGATAAACTCACACGCAGTCAACCCCTTTTATGGCAATCAGCTTTTCGAGC
This sequence comes from Drosophila ezoana, assembly GCA_035045725.1. Classification (NCBI taxonomy): domain Eukaryota; kingdom Metazoa; phylum Arthropoda; class Insecta; order Diptera; family Drosophilidae; genus Drosophila; species Drosophila ezoana. The sequence goes on from JAWNOU010000052.1 coordinate 6,303,927, forward strand.
CGAAAACAACTTTTGCCAAAGGCCATCGGGCGCGGGAGAAATAGATACAGAGATTGAGATTGGGGGACCGAGACCGACCGAGACCTTCACCGCCAGCATTGAATACCAAATATTGCAATTTTGGGCAGACGCAGATGTGTTGTTTGCTAAAATTTCATTTGCCTGAGTCAAGGCCAAGTGGCTCCCAGCCCAGTTGCTGCCACTCCAATCCCAGTTGACGACTGTTGGCATTCGCGCAACTGGGTCAGCTCGAGAGGCGCCCCGGCCACAGTGGGGCGAGGCAAGGCTTTTCACATGCGTCAGCTGCTGCTGCGTCTGCTGCTGCTCTCTTTCAGTTTCAGGGCTCTCACTCCATTGGCCCGAATTGTCCTTGGATCGATGTCTGGGGGCCAGCAAACAGAACACAATACAACGCCAGGCACTCAACAGTCTGCCATATGGATGCTACGGCAACCCCTCGGCTCCAGCTCCTGCTGCAATTCTCGAAGTGGGACAATGGCGTCAGGACGTCGCGGCGCCAACGACAGCACCCTTCGCCCCCTCTCCCACCCCTTCCACCTACCGCTCCTTGCTCGATGAGCTTAATGTCGTAATGGCTGTGGCCTTTGATGGTTTGCCAGCACACGCATTGGGACTAGACCGGCAACATTTTGAGCTTGGAGCTGGCGTCAGCAATTGGCATTCGGGTCTCAATTGCTCTTGAATTCTGAATTCCTCGACTGAACTTGCGGCTAGCGTAAGTGTGCCAAGGGATGCGCTGCAATTCGTTATGCCCTCAAGCAAGCACATTTATCAGATGACAACTGGACTCAATTCTAAGCAACATATTTGTCTCAAAACTTATATGGTAAGTAGTTTTTTATCTTATCTCATCCCTAAGTAACTTTTATGACCTTGTAAATATAATTGTCTCCTCTGCTGCGTATGAGTATATTTTTCTTCTTGAGTAATACGCGTTGTTTCCATACTTTGCTCAGTGTATTAGCACAGTTTATGTTTTCGTTATCATGCACATTTGGCAGCTTGGCGCTTATTTGATCCACATTTGGTTTATTTATTGCGCCCAAAACACGATGTCATTTCGATGCTGTGCTGATTCCATCGCAGCAAAACATGTTTGGCTTAAGATTTCATCTGAAGAACAACCTGTTTGTGTCTTTTGAATATCTACTTACAAAGTTGATTGTATTAATTTGACAACGTGGGACATTTGAGAATCAAATATGATAAGGCAGAGAAATTAATGGTTGGCAGCATATCTGTCATCAATTTAAAGTCAGGGCTGCAAACACAAAAGCAATTGTCGCTAGTTTGAACCAGCTGCCTGGTTCGAAATTCGATTTATGTGTCATATATTTTAAAAACTGTAATAAAACATTTGAATTAATTGAAAATTTGTTCGTTCTACTGAAAATGTAAGTCCTAAATGTTTTCATATAGAAGTTGCGGGTTAACATTGATTTGAGCCCAAAATTGGCAGCTAACCAATATGGTTGGATTAATCCAATGATTGGGATCTCAGTTTTTTTTTATACTTGGCGACTAGGGCTCCTCAAAAGTTTCTTTTGAGGTAGTAGTAAAAAAAAGAATAAGGAATTAAATGAATGTTTTAGATCGTTTTCCCACTGTAGTCATATAAATAGTGACTGTTGGGAAGTGACATATCAGTAAGGTCAGTATGGAATCGTCAGTATGGAATCGCGTCGCGTCAGGCAGATAACAAGCCCGGCATCGCATTGATTGTTCCATTCAATTCAAGATTTAGTTCAAGATGATTGCTATAAGCACGTATAATATGTGAGAGCGTGTTTTTGTATTTATTTCATTATCGTCATGGATGTTGTGCCCACCTCTGTACCGCTGCACCGCACATTGCAGTCGATATGTTGTGTGGTGTCCTACATCTGCTGGTCATACGCATATAAACATGTATATATATATATATGTGTACAGACGTATACACAGATACTGTCGAGTTATGGGGTCAGATCGTAAACAAATAAAACGCAATGTCTGTCTCAATGAAATATGCTTATAAATAAATATGAACTGATCGCAGTTCGCCAAATCCATGTGCGATTTTCGTTTTAGTTCGACTGTCAAATCCGCAATGCCAAAATTGTACATTCTATTTCCAGGGAATGAAAAATGGACAAGAATGTAGCTTTGTTGGGGTCATTAAAACGGCCACAGGCGGGCTTACAGATGGCAGCGTGTCGGGTTACGGAAGCACAGTCAAAAATATATTTTACATATATTCTTCATTCAATTTTTAAACGTTAAAAGTTATCAAGGCAAGAATTTCTTATCGTTTACTATAACATATTATATCAAACTTTTAACCCAAGTTTCCTACAAGTCCTTCAGTTAAGATTATACAACATCCATGGATCCGAAGCCTCGTTATTCTCTCTTTATTTTGAATGTTATTATTCCCAAAACTTTTATAATGATAAGCTTTATATTTGTTCAAAATTCTGTAGTTTCTTATGCAGAGCTCAGCACGGACACGCATTTTCGTGTCACGACACGCGCCCTACTCTAGGTCGGGAGGGTATCCATCAATGTTAATGGCTGGCCAAATGGTCAGCCAGACGGCATATATTGCTTTCCATGTCTATGTCCAAGTACATAATGCGATTCCACGAATTTGCATAACGTCTCCCAAATTAAACCAAAAATAAATATGTACATACGAAAAGGGAAATTAAATTGAAATCAATTGGTTCGGCATCGATTGGTCTTTTCTAAACACACATACACACATATACAAATACCTATAGGTATATACATATGTACATATATATGTACATATATAATTGATTGAGTATATGGACTCGCGACAGACAGTCAAACTGGGAAATGTGATTTGCACACGGATCACAAAGGGCGTGCCGCGGATCTGACGAATCGTCCAAATCGATTGATCGTATGCTGGCCAATTTCCACAAAATCGTTGCCGATCGGCAAGTGAATGCGTAATTTGAGAAGTTTTAAATTTCAAAAGAAATTTTCAATGCGGAAATATCTGCGTACATAGGTCCAGCATAATCGATCAGCTAATTATAATTTTAAATAGTATTCCATGAACCTCCATTAATATCAACCTATGCTACGGATTTTGTGGCCCGCCTGGTATATAATGGCATTGAGTTCCAAAGATCCTTCATTGATATCAAGCCAGGAATTGTAAAGCTAACCCGAATTCTCATTAAAATTGGAAGCTTTTTAGAGCTAATTTGTAAAGCCAAATTATTCAAGGGTAGATTTTAAGTATGAAGAGAATAGGGTATTGCTTCAAAATATATTTGGGAGCTTTTTTGAAAGCATTCATTAGGTTTCTTAATATACATATGAATCTATGATGAGTTGTAGATTTATACCATAATCGAATCTCAAAAATGTAAGGAGGACCAGGAGGAGGGATGTTTGTGAGTTTGCATACACATTTTCACATGCATTTTGACCAAGAATAATGTTGCCAGGCCTTGCCCGTGGCACTTTTAAACTATTCCCTTTCCACACTAGTCATTAGTCATTAGTCTCCGTTCGTTTATCTGATAATGTTGTAATCATGAATTAACAAACATAATTCGTACAGCTGCTTATTATATCAACATCCGTCAAATTCTTTCAAGTCAATTTTGATGCAACAGCCAAAATTTCAAAATATTTACATAGAAGCCATAAATATGCTTTGAACTTGTTGCTCTGGCTAAAAGTCTATTTTGATGTATGTTTTAATGTACTGTTCTCTGTTCGAACTTCCAGCAAAATATGTGTGCAAAGTTTTGTGCTGAAAACCATATAGAGGAGAGCGTTTGTATGGTATGTGCTCGGGGAAGGGGTTTGTCAGATTTCGACATACGCCATGCCGCCTTATCGCATGCCTAAAATTGGAAAAGCGCACATTTAATTAAAAATTTGTATTCTTGGTGGCCTCCGATGGCAGGCAGCACTGTGTACCCCACTCGCACACTGTGACCCCTGTGCCCAGTCCCAGTCCCAGTCCCAGTCGCGGTCGCGGTCGCGGTCGCAGTCCCATTCGCAGCGTGTAACCGCGGAAACCAGAACTGGATGAAAACAGAGATCCATAGAGTTGGGGGCGTCTATTTTGCTGGCAGGCACTGGCTGCGTGTCTGGCATGAGCAAATATCCAACATCAACCTGCCATTCTTTGCACAACAAATATTTGCTCTTCTCATTGGACTATTCCACTGGGGGACTGGAGGGGAGGGCAGAGCCACATGGCCCATAGCATCGTTGGCATATATAGAGTTGGGTTCGAGCCAGCAACCAGCAGTAAATGACTAAATAATGCGAGTTGCTGCGTGTATCTCTAAGCAATGAGCACTGGAATGTTAACCGTTATCAACATTTATGAAATTTAACTTTCAACAATAGATAAGCATTCTACCATACGATAAGATATGCTGGGCTCCGCGACTGGCATTCTGTTTTACGGCGTCGGCTTTGGCTTTAGCTTTGGCGCAGGTAAGCGTAACACACGTGGATACTCACACAACTACACACATGTGTGTACATCGTCATACTATATCGATATGTGGGCTGGCGCATGGCTCATGCCTATTAATATGGCACACACAACTTTGGTAATTCATAATTTTGACACATACGTCAAACCCATTGACAACGCCCTCCATTAAGTTACGAATACTTTTGTAAGCAACTGTAGTACGAAAGAAATATTTGAAATTTCTTCAATTTAATAAGCAACTAATAACGGGCGTTTAAATAAGCGAAAACAGACTTTACCTAATCTTAAGAGAAACCTATTTCTCTTTAGGTTAAGTGTAAATGTATTTTTAGTGCATATTTTATAATAATGCATATCATTTGCTTATCAAGCAGTGATAATAAAAAGTGATTGGATTAGCTACACTATTAAATTGCTTCTCAGCTTCTGCGTCTTACGATATATTAGAGTTTATTACCCAGCTTTGCCCGGGGCAAGTTTTCTACTTCAATCTTTAAACATTCCTTTTTCACTTCAATATAATTTTCATAGATCTTTGAAAATGAGCTTAGGACTAATCGGACCGTTGGCAACAAATTTCATGCAACCGTTTACACCTATTTTCCACTCTGCCGGGTGGAATTTCCAAAAACCTTAGAGTAAACTTATTCATTTCAGCCAGAACAAAAAGTTTTGTATGAGTCATTATTGATATTTTTTGTTTAATAATCAGAATTTATATATTTATTTTGATTGAATTACTAATTTTTGGGGCGTGTCCCATGAGTATGCGATTTGTCGAGATTTCAATTCTCTAGGGCCCAATATGAGCTTGAGTGACAATTAAATAAGTTCGTTTTATATCTACATATAGCTCTAAAGAGCATTAGCCAGGTCTGATGAGGACTTACCGCCATAAAATTGTCCAATTAGCAGACAAATGAGTAACATCCACGTCGTAGCTCTCATTGTTATCTCTCAGCTGGTTTTATTTGTTTGTATTTTGTATTTGGCAGCAGCGCACGCACTTAAACTTGATGTTTGTTTTTGTGAATTTGCTGCTCTATCGGAGGTAGATCGTTAACTGCAATTAATATGTTTGTTGGAAGTCGATTTAATTAATTTGCCTCCAAATTGCTACAACCAATTGCGGACCCAATTGGGCGCCGCAAAGACACCAAATTTCTGTTGCTTTTTTAAATTGTTCGAATATTTCTTTTGTATGCGTATCGCGTCGCGGCCACCGGAAACTCAGAAACAAATTGGCCAAGCTAAAAAAATATAAAATTAAATATCAAAGAAAAGCGCGCGCATTATTTGAGTTATTGCATTCGAAATCAAGCTGCGAACTAAGCGACCCCAAAACCAAAACTCGTGCTGTTATTCGCAGCTGTGCGCTAGAAATCGCAGCTTCCACTGGAAAAAAGTGGACAAATTTTCGCTGATTGGCAGCTAAATGATAAACATGGCTCGAACTATTCGCGCTGGGTTATGCAAGCTGCCTCTCGGATGATGTTTTGAGCCCAGTGCGAAAATTCGAATTTGTTGTTGCTCCGGTCTCTGGTCACTAATACGCCCCGTTGACCGCTCGCCCCTCTCTCTCTCCCTCTCCCTCTCTCTCGCTTCATCTCTCACTTCTCATTTATCTCTGGGCTCGCTCAATGCCAGAGCGCTTGGCCGGCTGCAAAAGTGGGTCGTGTCGGGTCGTTGAGGTTGGGGGAAGGCTACAGGCGCGTGGCGTTTGGGGGGGGTGGCCAGGGTGTGCCAAGTCGGCAAGCATGCAAATATGTATGCATATAAATAAATTAATGTGCAAATGCGAAAACTCAAAAACGAAAAATAACAAAAACAAAAAAAGACAAGACCAAAAATTATTGTGGACATAGCGAAGCCTCGACACCCTTTCCATCGACATTCTAACCAAGGATTTGTAGAAAAAATATATACATATGTGCAAAATTAATGTGCGTATATGAAATATATAAAAGTACTCCATGCTCTGGATATATCTGTGCCAATTGGAACATGGCCTAAACAAATAACAATTTGGGCCTAGCCGACCTACTTGCGATTGCCTGCATACTTTGAGGCAGAGTATCGAAATGCAAACATCTAAATACACATGTATGAACATATGTATGCAGCAGCATGTTTACATATGGTATATACTACACATACATGCACATATACATATGTATTATGCGGGCTACTCACAAAATGAATTTGCAATGCTTCGCAATGCGCTAAAAGCAGCACAACGAATACTAACCTATACCTATTCATCTATTCACATATTTGTTTTTCGCAAAAGCTTTTTTAAATGATGGATGGGCTTGAATATATAATCACCTAACACCCTTCACAAATGGAGGTGAGAGTTTTGGACCAAACTCCCTTAGCTATATTTTAGGGCCTATTATTGTTATAACAGCTCATGTGACAGCTTTTGACGTAAAAAACAACCTCTCGGTTATCAGAAATGACTATTTCGAATATATTTATCAATGGTGAACGTGACATGGCCTGTGCTTTTAAGTCCATTGGACTTCGATTCTGACGAGGGCCGCTCAAGGGGTCACTTCAAGCATTTCTCTTAGCTTTTCTTTAGTTTTAACTGTTTTATGAACTTCAGCTTGGGATACAATGGAAGTTTTTAATAACTATATAATATATTTCCAGGCGCTTTTCTAATAAAACCTAATGATTGCCTTTGGTTTTTCCTATTAAAGGATCATTTAGTTAAATTGCAGTTGTTAGAATTTTACACGAAGATTGCAATTCTCAACAATTAATTTCCGAACGGTTCTCGTTGCACTTCTCGTACTTCTTCGTCTTGGGGCTTTAACAATCTGTGCGCTTGTCTTGGCTTTTTCTTGCCTTGTTTTTGGTCTTGTTGCCGTTTGTTTATTTACATTGCGCTCCAAGTTTACACACACACACACACACACACACACAAGCGCGCAGATGCAGCCAACGCTTGCGTGTGTGTGTGTGTGTGTGTTTGAGGCAGCTGCAGCTGCGCTCAGTTTGCTATTGCAGCGATTTTTGGAATGAGAAACGAAAACTAAAGTGCCCGCCTGAAAACGGAATCGAAAACTTTTAACTGTAAATAACAACAATCGATGTTTTTTTTGTACATTTGTTTTCCGTTCTCTGACACACCCCCTCTCTCGCTCTAGCAGCCATATCCATCTGTGGCTGCTGCTCCTGCTGCCCTACACAGCAGCAGCAGCCGCCGCCATACCCCAGGCCTCTTTCCACTCGTCCATTTCCATTTCCTTTCGCGGCCAACTTTCCGTGCATTCATTTCGCTTTCGTTTGCTGTACATTCTGCTGGGATAGCCGGCAGCGGGAGACAGGCGACAACTGCAGCCAGGCATCGCGAGTATTTTGCATACATTTTGCACATATTTATAGAATGCGCGGCCAATGCATTTGCATTGCATTTGCATATTGCACAAGTACGAGATGCTGTTTTTGTTATTTGTATTTCTGTTTCTAATTGCGAGTGCGGCGAGTGCCAAAATGCATTGGGGGCCGCCACAAATCGAATGCGCTGTGGCAATGCCACATTTGCTGCTTGAGGCTTGTGGCAAGATATTTGTTATTATGAATCACGGGAGTCATAGAGTTAGTTTAAGGTGTGCGTTTAGCAGAGGCTGGCTCTGTGGCAGCTGCAACTGACGCCAGGGCCAGGTAAAGAATGGATAAAGTGAAGTGCCTGTGCCTGTGCCATTTACACGGGGCAGCAGCATCTAGAGGAAGAGAAACAGGTTTTGCGTTCGCCTGCGACTGGTCGCGAGATGCGAACAACGTTGAGCGACGGACGGGACGGCGAGAGAGATGGACGGCGAGACAAACAACAACAAATATTCGGCTGAAGCGTTACAAAAGGCAACCCAACTGGCAGCGACGACATATTGTACGAGCAATTTTGATTTACGAGCGAGCAGGTTACCGTCCGCAGATGCTCTTCGAAGTTGTAACACTTGCACTTGCAACGCTTTCGCTTAACTTCGTGATGAACTTGTGCCCCTTATTAAATTCATTTGCTTCAGATACTGCCGTAGAAAAGCTTTTGCTCGCACAGCGATAGATACAACTATGTACATGTGTGTTTGTGTGTGTCTGCGCGCACAAAACAAATTGAAGTTTTCAAGTACTTAATGGTAGTATTGATAGGAGTATATTTGTTTTTTTTTTTCTTTCTTTTTTTGGTGCGCTACGCGCTTGTTTCGTACCCGTCGCGATGCTTTTCAAGCGAGAACTGAAAGTAAGTGTAGCGCGTGCTTGGATGCCAGTTGGGAGCCAAAAGCACTCTGCAACGATGGAATGGAACAGAGCCAACGCTCTCACAACGCGTAACAGTTGTTGTTGCTGCTGCGGCTGCTTGGAGCTGCTTGCTGCTGCTGCCCCAGGTAAACAAATTTGTATCTTTTCCGCGTTCCTCTTATGGCGCCAAATATATCTGCGCGAGAGAGAGATAATCAGACGGTGTGTGGGTCCAGAAGATGCTCACAATGTCATTGTCAATTGTTGGTGGTTTTGCTCTGATTGAAGCCCTATACCGAATAAATACCCTCTACTTATGCGGTAGGGAATTTAAATCAAGTAAAATATACGTTCATTATAGGAAGATTATATTAATCGTTACCATATCAGGCTACAAGCTCAATATGTAAATGTTCTATGTTTATTTCTGCATGATTTTGAGCAATTGGAAAAATAACAAAATACAATTATTTTTAAAAATAAGTAATGCTATAAGAAATGTTAGTTGACATTGCTAAGAAGTGAGTGTAGGTTAGATAACTTTATCAGTTTTTCAGACTTTTTATTTTGTCTTATCAAATTTTGTTTGTCATAACGGAAATCCTTTGTATCTTGATTTATTTGTCATCTGATGTGATGCATTCTAAATATGCCTTGTGACTGATGATGATAAACCAATTTAAATTTAGCTTCAGATAATGACAACATTGATAACAAGAATTATTTATTAACCATATTTTGACTGAAATAAACATATGCTTCATTTTCAATTTTGAAATTGTAATAAAAATATGTATGTTAATCAAACTTAAAATATGCCTTTTTTAAAAACCGTTAGAGTTAGATTTTTTTGAAGCGGACTGATAAATACGATTTAAATTTTAAGCACGTTTTTTTCAAACTTCGAGCTATCGATATATCGATATAAGATTTCGCATTTGGCATAAATTTGCAACACTGGCCATTTTTAATACTCAACATACTGCGCGAATCTTTGTTTACAACTTGAATAATGGACGTGCCTTTATCGGAGTTTAACTCTCTGGACTTGGAACGAGAACTCTACGCCAGAGTTCTGAGTACCGATGGCTCAAAGCAGGAGCGTTTCGGGCGCCTGTTGGCAGTGCGGCAGGCAGAGGCACAGGCGCCGAATCCACGCCCACCAAGAAGAGCTTCCATCGCAAAGTTTGGAGCCCGCGTACAGCCGGACGACTTTGCTGAAATTCAAATGTACAATCAGGCAGAGTTTGATTTGTTATCGGGCAAAGTGCGGTGGCGACTAGAGCGTGTTCGCAGGACAGAGGATGGCGAGGGATTGGAGTACTTTCATCCGGATGTGCTTGGCCGTATTGAGCGCTCCCACACGTACATGCTTAATATGGATGAATTCCTGGTGCGACAAGAGCCTTATATCCATAAGGTAAATCATATACAATTAACATACTATGTGACATTATAAACTTCACGTTTCCATCACAGATCTTTGCCATTTTCGCATCGCGCACCAATGGCCAGGGGCAAAGTCTTTGCTATGCCAGAAGTTTGGCAAAACTTCGCAGCTGGGATGAAAACACGGAGGAATTCGAATGGCCAGTAAGTTGGCTATTGTATTTATCCAACAACTGCATCTGATTCTGAATATATGAACAGCTTATTAAAACGGAAAATATTGCCAGCGTGCATTTGGAGGACAATGGGGTGCTCCAGACAACCGTAAGTCAGTTCTTGCCTAAATATCGCTGTCAGCTGAGTCTCATGTTGAAGTATATTCTCTTTTAGCTCATGACGCCAGAGTATATAGCCAAAGCCTTGAGTTATATATTGACGGCAATAAAGGATAAGGGACTGGACAACTATGTTGCCATTGCCTGTGACCCGCACAGGCTCGACTTGCCAGCTGTAACAATGCTAGTGGAGGCCAGTGGCCATGTGATGCTCCCCTGTGTTTATGATATTTGCGATCTGCAAAAGACATTGCAGAACATGTTTTGTTTGGCCTGTGTACGCTGCTCCATGCGTGTGGAAGACGAGCTATATATTAAGAGTACCTGCGCAGAGCAGCTGAGCAGGATCTGCAATGGCAACAGTACAAAGAATATGAATGCAGTCGTGCTGCTAACGGACTATGCGAACCGACTTCCACAGATCCTGCAAGCTATGTGGCAATTCGAGGAGCACAGAGACAAGCCAATCTCCTTGATTGGGCTGAACAACAAAATGCTAAAGATATACGGCTCGCACGTTAAACGAGAGCTACCACCAATTACGTTCGAGGACTGTGCGGCTGGCTCCGGCCTTTTGCAATTGATCGTCTTTGATGCCTTGTGGTGCATTACCCCGGAGCGTGAACCAGAAGAGATCAATTTAGCTCCCATGCTGTATCAAACGGTCAGGCAGGAGTGAAAAGTAGTTATAACAAATATAGGATAGGATAAATGCTGTATACAAAATTAGTTTAAGAAATTTCATTATTTTATTGGAACCTCGCATTCAGTACAAATATATTTATATTAACTTTAGTTATGTGTAGCGCATAGCGAGGCAAATTTGTATAAATATCGTAATAAATACCAAAGTTCTATAACCACAGTTTGTTGCGCGATTGTGTGTCATGCTGGCTGTGAAAATATGCGATCTCTGCGTAATCTCATTCTCAAAGATCTCTTCCGTAGCATCATATTGCAGTTCCGATTCCGTTGAGTAGTTGGGCAGCTCAACTAAAATTCACAATTGGAAAGTTTGTAAATATCAGATTAAGAAGGTTATCATGGACTTACCCTCGCCGCCAGTTGCGAATCGCACTGTCTTACTGTTATCGCTCCAGCCAAAGCTGTTCCTTGCCAGAACCGAGACCTCAAACAGACTGGCAGGCTGCAGGCCATGCAGAGTGTATGACGTTATGTAAATAGGACCTACGTTTGGGGAAGAATATAAGATTAACGAATTTGCAATCGATTTGGAAATGAATGACTCATTAACTATTCCAATTCTTTTGTTTGTAGTATAAAATTTGTTGACGCCAAATATTTGGAGACCCTAAGGGTAGGAGTTGCAAGCCTTGCAAATAAGTAGAGTCTACTTACAGAATCATAAATATGGAAATATTTATTATTTATTTGGTTATTTTTATAATCATAGCTCAAACGAAGCTTGGTATGTAGGTTCTCGTATAACAAATAGATTGCAAATATTTCACCTTTCTGTAAGCCTTCTTTTTCCTCCCAAAATTTGGAAACATGTCATATTTAAGGATGTGAAAATGTCTTAAGAATCGGACCTTAGACACCGAGTTTAATCAAGAATGCATTTACAATACGAAGTGTGGGATTGAGGAAATGTTCGTTCGACGTTCTTTTCAGGGTATGCCCTAGTCGGTCACTCCCGACTGCAGCACTTTTACTTGTCTAATGTTTAACTTACCAATGGTCACTTGAGCTGGAATTGTCAGTTCTGTCCAGTTTGTTTTCACTGGCCTTGTTATATTTGCTTTAGAAATAAAAGAAAACGTTTTTCAATAGGCTTTACAAACATTAAGGCATTTGCCTACCTGATGGAATCTGACGGAATCTCAGCTTAAACTCCATTATGGGCAGCATGCTCTCTGTCTGCCAGACCAGCACATGCGACGTGGAGCTCTGAGTGCCGGGATTTATCTTGAACACGCAGGGCATTGGCCGTCCAGTCAGCTCGACTGTGGCGCTCCTAAAGCCAATCGAGTTGCTCGCGCGGCACTCGTACTGTCCCATGTCGGCGTCGCGTACCTTCTTGATGGTCAGCACATGCTTGACCAGGCTGACATAACTGTCCAGGGCATGGCTGCCGGCCAGTTCCGTCTCCTGGCTGTTGATGTGTGCGCCCATTTGAACGGGCACACCGTAGTGGAACCATTGCAGCGTCGCAGCTGGCGCCGCCTCCACAATGCACTCCAGCTGTGCCCGATCTCCGACTTTGGTGTACACCACAGGTTGTGGCAGCGTCGGCTCCGGAGCAACTGAAAGTGTATCGATTGCAATTACTGTCGAAGTCGGGAATTGGTTGCGTCAGCAAACCTACAGAGAACACGAAGTTGAACTCCCGCCACCGCCGGCTGACCCACTCCGTTGGCGGCCAGGCACTCGATCAGGCCCGCCATGCTCCTAGACTTAATCTCAAAGATGTGGCTCTGTCGATTGCCCGCATTGCTGTATTGGTCCAGCGTGTTGCCGTTCAGCCGCCAGCTGATCGCCGGCTGGGGCACGCCCTTGGCCATGCAGACGACCTCGAAGGTGGCGCCAATGGGCAGCTCCAGGACTCCGCTCGGCTCCGTGACAACGCTGGGCTCGTACTGCACCTCAATTGCATGCACCTGGACGGCGTGATTGCTGTTCGACATGATCTCACAGTAATAGTCGCCAGTGTCTTCCGATTTCAAATTTGACACCTGCAGGCTGCCGTTCGCCCACAAAACCACACGTTCCGGTGGCGGAATCTCCGGATGACGCGAGTCTACCAAAGGCACATCATCCCTGTGCCAGCGCACATAGTGAAACGGAGCTGCGGGCAAAAATTACATTAACATTCTCAACCTTTCCAACATTCTCAACAGTTGGCAAGTACATTCTTAATATTTCTCGAGTTATTTAGTTATATAAACTTTTCCCGTGAATATTACAAATATATTTAATTTTTTGTCCTTTGCATGTAAAGTTGAGGATGGGAAGAATCCTTAGAAGAACCAAGAATGGTTCATAATTTTAACAATTAAGTTAACAAATATTTCATGTTCATAAAATATTACCGAAAGCAAACCCTTTTTAATGGAATAAATGATATATGCCGCATATAAGGCTTTTATTTGCTAAGAACTAAAATTCTTGACCAAAAACTTCTTTTAAAATTGTACTAATATCAGAAAAGATTCGAAAGGAAATTGCCAGCTATAAATAATTATAATTATTTAGATTATTTATGCACCCTTTTATAACTCTATTAAGAGGCAAGTCTTAAGGCGCAGCTTCTTCAAAACCAACTAGTCGACATTTAATTAATCAAATCCGTTTTCGTGTCTATTATATAAGATGAAAATCCATTGTGATGAACGAATTTCCTTAGCTGGCCTTTTGTGCATTCATTCAAAACGCTAAAGAACCTCAATTTAGAGTCCAAATTAAATGTTATTGTTGTGTCCAATTGCGCATAGAACGGGCCCAACAAAGGCGCACTTTCAAGGCCCATTAAATTGGTAAGCTAAGCTGCATTATATTTTCTCCTTCTTCAAACCGTGAAACGCAATAAAATTGTTTTTCTTTAAATTCAATTAAAACATTAAGTTATTAGTTTATTTAGCGGCGCTTACTATCCAAATGGCAGGGCAATAAGACGGTGTCATTTTCGTAGGTTTTTATGGTAGTTGGAACGCTTTTAAATTTTTGTTGATTCTCAAGATCATTGTTGAAATTGAGCTCGCCTCGCATGAGGGGCAGCAATATGATCAGAAGCGATATTAGGCACAAATTCATTGAGCACATATTGCAGGCACTTGGACTTCAATTTGATAAGAGACTGTGATTTAAATTCTCGACGGATAATCGAATCTATGCGTAGCTCTTCCCCTTGGGCGCGTGTCGCTATTTAAACTGTGTTCCGGCGCGTTTGCCAACCCGAGCTCAACTGAACGCTTGAGCGGACGATGTGAATCTGTTCGATGCGGCTTCAGAGTCGCCCCAGAGGGCGGCGGCAGAGGCAGCAGCAGCAGCAGCAGTGGCAGTGGCAGCGGCAGAGCAGAGGCGACGCCGAAGACAGCTCAAAAAGTCACTTGCTCTTTCTTGCTGGGATGCCGGTTGATTAGCTGTCTTTAATGTTCGGCAACGGAGGCGCGTATTGTGCTCGAGTACATATGTGCCAGTTTGAGATACATTTTAAGTGGCATATAGATACATATATATATATATTTATTTGATGTATCTATAGATGCAGCGGAGCGTTCCATACACCCACTCCAAGCATGTCCATTTGCATGGGCCATGCATCGGTAGTTCTGAATTCTGAATTCTGAATCCCATTCTGATGCTGCCTCTGATCTATTACATTCTCCGCTTCAGAGAACGTGCTGCTGTTGCATACTTTGAGATAAAATGTCATTGTGCCACACACTATATACATACATATGTGTCCGCCACATCATTGTGATCGGATCAGACACATTTACACATTCACACATTCACATTCTCAGTCTCGCAGAATGGCCCCAAAAGCGAGCGAGATGGTTGCCGACTGTCACAGTTAAAACCCTGGGGCTGGACCCTCCCCTATATATCATGGTTAGCATTATGAATCGAATGCAAAGATTTTAATAGGAGAAAAAAACTATTACCGGAAGTGCATTTAAAAACATACATAAATGCGTATACGATTAGTAGCTATAAAAATGTTGCATAATAGTGAATATTTGTCTGCTTTGCTTGATTCAAGCAGCTTTCATCATCTTGGGAATTCCTTAACACAAACTGCAGGAATAAATATTTAACTTGAGGAAATTCTCCCAAGTAATTTCTTTGCAAAGGACTCCAAAAATAAAACTTATTATATTTCAGTATTACTTATACATTTAAATCTAAAAATAACTTTGAACTGATGATAATTATTATTTTATGCCCACGCAGAAAGTTTTAGCTTTTCAAGACTTTCCATAAAGATTTATATTATATACTGAGGAGATGTTTAGTTCGACAAGTTGAGTCGATATAACCATGGCAACCATGTATCAATAGATGAACATTTTATATAAGGGTTCGAGTCGAATAGTAGCTATTTAAGAACTCGACTTTTTAAATGTTATATAACTAGCACTTATCTAATTTCCATTAGAAGCAGAAAACTTCAAGTACAACAGCAAGTACACCTTCTGATAGGCAATACTCCCAAGAGTTCGTCGATATTCAAATTTGCAATGTCTGTTAAATAGAGTATACATATGTATATATGTTATTCTCCACTCGATTCGATGTTGACCTTTGACAACTTGACGTAGCTTAATTCGAACTCCCGCAAAACATCTGAAAGGCGATCGCTTTCAATTAAAAGACAATTTCATCGAATTAATTAAATTAAATGTGGACACGAAGGGGGCTCCAACAGCTGCGCAAACAAACTGCAAACCAATTAAAGAGACGCCCGAAAGACTTAACCCGCTTCGAGACGAACAGCATTGATGTATGTATAACCATATGGAGGTCCCACTTGGAGTCAGTAATGTACTCATCATCAGGGTACAGTTGGGCAATTACAAATACATTTTGGACACATCATGTGAATAGTTGTTGTCGATCATTGAGTATGGTACGTATTTATTTGTAAACCTGACTACAATAACTGATTTCATTTAAAATTAATACAGCGCTGAATGCTTACAACCGATGTATTTAATATTAGGTGTTGATGTATAGTACGTATGCATGCTTGGTTGTAGGTACACTTATATATATGTATGTATATTGTGGGAAATAACAAATACAATTGTAAATTTATAAAACATTGACTATTGGATTATATAGCAACTAATACAGTTAAAAACTTATTGCTTATAAAAATACAAAGGACATGCGATCCTATGACTAAACGTAATTATAATAATATAAAATAGCTGGTAAATGAGTTTTGTTTGTATAATTTTAGCTAATTGTTGTTCATCAATTATATGCATATATAAATATACAGTGGCAATTGTTATAAATAAACACAGATCCGAGGAACAGAGGCAGAAGTATCGGAGAACTCCCTTTGGACGGGACATTGGAATGCAAACGCATTTGTATTCTGTGCGAAAGTCTTGGTTATTTCGTCCGAATGGGGATTTCTTATGACACCCCTGAATGAAAAATAAATATGGTCTCTATATCAGTACATAGCGATATATTCGTAAACATACAATACAATTTGTAAACTATGCCTATAGGTGATGGAGCCAGGTTGGAGCGTTTACAAACTTTCCTCCTTTGTCGTCATAATAATCGATTACGTTTAATTACTCGTAACACCTCACTAACCTAAGTAAAGAACATTGTTAATTGAACGGTGCAGCTAGATGAGGCCGCGCTTCTTTTTGTAATCTTCCAGGTTCAGTGAACGCTTGGACACCGTCTCGGTTGGTTTGTTTGCTGGCTTGGGCAGCGCATTGGCGCTGTTCACTGCAATTGGAGGCGTGTTAATAACAAACTCTTGGAACAAGGGTATCTGCTGGACTCTTACCTGGCAGCGGTACGTCTAGGTCTATATCAAAGTCATGCAGTGAGTACAAGCTGTAGTCCTTGCCATCTGTTGACTTTGCATTGGAAGTGCTTGTTTCATTGGGCTTCTTTTTGCCTGGCGGTGGCGGTGGCAACGGGACTGCCAGCGACTCATCCTCATCCTTTTTGGTGCCCTTGAAGCCCATGCGGGGCTGTGTAATGCGGCGCGTAAATGGATCTGATATCTTCATGCCTTTGTTGGCACGCGCCTCCTCCATAATGGCCTTCTCAGCGTCCTGCACATTGCGCTTACGATTGCGATCATTTATGTAGGAAATCAAATTGAGACTGTGGGAACGTCGCTTGTCCAGCTCGGAGGCACGACTCTCTAGCTGATCGATTTGCTGGCCAAGATCGTTGGCAATATCGTAGTCGCCACGAAGCATAGCCGCATCGCGTTCCTTCATGAGGCAGGTCTTCTTCATGGCATAGTTGGTGGGGCGGTTGCGGAAGCGATTCTTCTCCTCAACAATCTTGTCTACATCCTCGTCCTTAAACTCGTAATTCAGGGCCTTCTTAATATCGTTCGCCTTGATCTCAATCAAATCAATTGTCGGCATGGGCACGTGCTGCTGCTGGCAGATCTCAATCCATTTGTTAAACTCGGTTTCGGTAAACTCCTGATTAGATATAAACTCCAGCCGAAAAACGCGCTCCTGTGTGCCGTGCTTCAGACGTAATCCCCGATTGGTGCGTGTCGTGCCAAGTGTGTATATTTTGCCGGTCTCCACAACGCCCACGATCTCGGCCACCCGATACACGGGCTTCTGGCCATTGTTGCCAATGCTGATGCGCACAAAGCAGTTGACTACGGTGCTTTCAAATATGGGCAGATTGACGAAGCGCTCCATTTTGAAGCGGGACAGCCGCAGCTTGTTAAGATCCTCGCGGGTGGTTATAAACACGGGGCTCTTTGTGGCCTTCTCGTCGTCTTCGGACTCGCTAGATGCCTTGCTGCTGTTCGAACGTGAACGTTTGCCCGCCGGCTTCTCTTCGTCATCCCAATCGCTGCTGCCCGAATCATCTGAGTAGATCTCCGACGCTTTCAGCTTGACCGCCGATTTACAGCCAGAGACGCTCTCCAGTTCCTCTTTGTCATCATCTCTGTCGCGTTCTGCTTGTCGCTTGGCTTCCTCCTCCTCTGCAATTCAAATCGTTTTACTATCTATGGATTTTGTGGATGATTTTGTACTTACCTCGCTTGGCTTTGCCTTCACGCTTGGCTTTGAGCATGGCCATGGCGTTGCTGCGCTTGTCATCGGTTTTATTTGCTTCGACGTTCTTCTTGCGCTCCTTGGAGCGCTCCTTGTGATCAAAGTAATCGGCCACGCTGCTCGAACTCTGCTCCTCAGCGTTTTTCTCGGCGCTGCTGCTGGTTGTACTCGAGCCAGCGCCAGACGTCGATGGACCCTCGCGTATCGATGGTATGGGCGAGGGGCTCTTGGCCGAAGCACGCGCCTCTGGCGCACCGCTCTTGCTGGTATCTAGGTCAGATGTGGTTGCTGCCGGCACGGATGGTGCCAGGTCCTTTGACTTTTTACTGCGTTTGTCCTTTTTGGATTTCTTTTTGGCACGCTCTCCCTTTGTCTTTGACTTCTCGTTCTTTTCGCCGCGTCGGGCGAGTTTGAGCTTCCGCTCAATCTCCCATCGGGTACGCATAATGTCGCGCTGTTCAATCCGCTTGAAGATCTCTGTTTCGCGCTCCTTTTCGGACAGTCCGTTCAGCCGTTTGCGGTCCTCTTCGTCGCCCATCAAATCGTCGTCGTAGCCGTCATCAAACTCTGAATCGGAGCTAGACGATGACGAGCTAGATGAGTCCGATCCAGAGGGCGAACCAGACGTCGATGATGATTTTGACTTGGATTTCTCATTGTCTGAATCGCTGTCGGACACCTCGCCCTCCTCCTGTTCACTTTGAATGTCTGGCTTCTTGTGTTCGGGCTCAGCGCGCTTCTCCACGGGCGCTGCGACCTCATCCTGACTGTCGTCATCCCAATTCTCCTCGGAAGAGCTCGAATCTCTGCTTGTCTTCTTCGGACGCTTCTTTTTTGAGGCTGGCGCACTTGATTTATTATTTGCCCAGTCTGAGTCTGAATCGGACTTTGAGTTCGGGGCTTTGGTGGCATTGCTTGGCTTCTTTCTCTTTCTGGCCAGCGACAACAAGTCCTGCGTGCCAAATAAATATAGATTTTTACAATAAAATGCTGCGCATTGATTTGTTACATCGCGGAAATATCACAAAGGCGTCCTTCCACATTTCTAATGCATAACTCACCGATTCCAAGTTGGTGTCCGCGTCGCTATCACTATCGCTCGAATTTGAGTCGATTAGAGATTGCGTACGACGTTTTCCCATTGTAATTTAAGTAAAATTTGTGCCAAACAACGAGTTAACCTGCAAACAGTGTGAAAATAAATAACTAACATATATATATACAGCGACAAGGCCTTAACATTTTGCTCAACTGTTATTAACAGCAAGCATTCATTTCTTCTCACATAAACTGCGGCTAATAATGTAAAATTGTGCATTTTCGTATAAAATGTTGTTAAAAATAGATTCTTAGTAATTATATAATATAATTTGCGTCTAGTTTAATGCAAAATCATAAAAAACGTTTAATCTAAATTTAACAGCTGCCAACTTACTCCGAATCGTTGTCACTAACATTATATAGAAATGCCTTAACAGAATCCCAACATTGCGCGGGTGCCTATCGATTAATCATTTTATTAATATACTTCCAAAAAAATATGCAGCGAATTGGATCTCCAGTTAGTAGTTGAAAAACAAATCGGTAAGTTAAAATTGTGAAAAGAGAAAAATGTATGTTTATGGAAAAATTAAAGGAACATTTAATGCAAGGCCACCGATAGGACTTCCTTTTACAACACTTGCAGCCCGAAAATCACATTGTTTGATCTCTAGTATCGTTAATCGATATTTATGGCTGTGATAAGCTGGTAGCTATGAAACATTGGCGCATTTTCAAATTTGTAGGTCTAATTATTTTACAAGGAAATTTAAATTTATCTGTATCTCATTGTTTACTTTATACAACTGCATTTTAAAGCTTGGTAAAAGATCAGTTGACGGAGTCACCCGTATGGTTGGTGGGCACAAAAATAACCACCTCATATGTCACTGCTTGTCGTGCGAGGCGACTACAAGAGACAACTTCCTGGAGCCTTAAATCTCCTCGAAGATAGCTGTTACTTATTATAAGGAGTACTTCTTTAAATTTACGTTATATTTATAATATAATTATCCTGTAACCTATGTTATCTTACCTATGTAAACACATTTGGTACAGGGTATACAGGTATTTGTGTTGCAAGCAGCTTACGCAAAATAACTGTTAACATTATTGTTATAAATTATACAACGATAATTGAGTTACATTAGTGGCCATTTGTGGCAGGTCCCTAATAAATGAGCCAAGTACGCAGCCTCCGAGCGCACATTGTTACACAGTTACACATTACCGCTGACTGTAAAGAGACACCTAACAATATGTGTTAGTTCGAGGGGAAGGTGGTGATATAAATTACTGGCGACGTCAAATTAAGAGAGAGAACTCCAATTAAACAGGTGTACATTCAACATCGTACATTGACCGCTTCCGACAAGTCCGCTCTTAAGAGTCACTTGCTGGATAGTAAGAACGCAAACAAGTTTGAGTTGGATGGTGGAGAGATTTGGTTCGAACAAGAGGTTGGTAAACATACGTTAAATTTCTTTTAGCTGCAGATCATACACTTTCTGCCCCAAAGAACTGCTCTTCGCTGTTCTCTTATATTGAGCTGCTCTTCTATTGCTGTCATATGACTGGAGTGTTCCCTTCCCCAAGAGCACCAAAGTAAGCTGCGTCTGCAGAACTTCTTTTTTCTAACTTTTATAACAAGCAACTGCAGGAAAAACTTTAGTTCTGCGTTAGCCATCGATTGGATGAGTTCGGCTTTCTGTTTCTGGCCTGAGTTGAAGTGAAATATAAGTTAAAATCAATATTTGTGATCGGTCTTCTTGTTGTAAGTGTTTGCAAGGTTGGGACACATTACACACATCCCATTAGGCAGATTATGAGATTTATGACGTTATAAAGTAAAAATACCAAAAGAGAAACCAAGTGCAATACGTAAGGTAAGTGACGCAACTAGCCAAATAGTTGAGGTATGTTTATAAAGGAAACGATAATTAAGGATTATTGTTTAACAAGTTAATCCAGCTGACAAATTGTTAAGCTTCTTTTATTTAGTTGTCAGCATTTTAACCAACTGTGTTTTCGGTCTATGCACAATTCTTACATGTGTGTACATATATATTCATATTTCTATGTAAATTAACAGCTTCGGCAACAACAACAAAAAAAAAAAATAACAAAAACCATTACCCATACCTTAAGAATAAAAAAAAAAAAAACCATTACACTTACTGGAGGAATGACTAAGAAAAATCACAAAAAAGATGTTAACCGGTTTGTTCGAACCGCAGCGACAACGGCGTCGGAGATCTCTGGGATGGGAGGACGGATAGGAGGCAGTGCATAAATGTGGCAAAGAAAGATTCTGTAAGACACTAAACTAAACTGTAAGACTGCAGTGGGAAAAAGCGCGGCAGTTAAGAGGCAAGAGCTAAGAAAGAAATAACATAACATAAAACACATTCAAAGCAGCAGCATACGATTTTTAAATAAAAATCCAACAACTTCCGTCCAAACCTTTAATGAACGGTTGCATTTTCCAGTTATATTCCACAATGGGATAACAGTAGGTTTCCAATCGTGGGTTTGCCTTGATTAAAACACAGCTATTCGGTTGGATGATCACGAGTTCAGCTCTTTAAAGACATAACAGTAAATTTAAATTAATTATATTATTATTCATTAACGTTTTCATGTTAAAGTGTGAGTTAATTATCATTATTCCAATATTGGAAGGAATATGGAATGATTAAAAGGGTTATTTTGTTTTCACTCCAACTTAGCCTCCTTTTGAAGTGAAATAAACTTAGAGGGATAAGTTCCTTTTACATATATATTACTTGCAAGTATTTAAGGAACAAACTCTAGTTTTCTATCATAATTCCACTGGAAGGAATAGTTTCAATATCAAAAACGTTCATTTTGTGTTCATTCCAATATTGCTGGAAGGAATATCTTAAATATTACAAGGTTTACTTTCTTTTCATTCCAGCTCAGTCACATATTACTTATTCTATTTGCAACAAGATTAAGAGTCTTCAGTTAGTTTATATAACTCCAATAGGGATTGAAGGAATATCTTCCAATCCATCGCAATATTACCTACAATTACTTTTGGTTTTATTCATGATTCCCATCAAAATGCGGAAATTCGAAAGATAAACAGAGCTGGGTAAACTTAACGGGTTTTTCGGTAACTGCGTGTTGGGCTGGCCAATTTCTTTCTTCAATTTCGATCATAAATTAGCTGTATAATTGGCCGCTAACACCTAAAGACACACAGAAAAACTAATAAGTGTGTCAACAGGCATACGACGCACACATAGAAATCTACTCGAGCTGAGCTTGGGTGTTAAGACCACCGACTCGTAGATGGAGATACTATGGGCTATGGGTATGGGTATGGGCTGAGCTGGCCATTCTTATAAGTAGTATGTTGTGGTTAAAGCCAGCAGCACCGTTAAGCATCCAAGATTTGCCTGTGATAAACGCCTATTGAAAATTCCGACTACTGCATGACACAAATAATCGAGCCGCTCGGTGAATGAATCAAATTGCCCGACCTCGCAGCATGCAGAATAGAGAGAAAGTTCTTTTAACGGGTTTTTTTTTTTCTTTCGGCTGTATTGATTTTGGCCACGGTGTGGACTTTAAAATGACATCACGCATAGACAACTATTCAAAGTCTATTTGTATACCCTTAACTATCGGTAAATAGAGCTCAACGAAGTTGTGCAAATGTAGTTCCTTAAATTCTGGAGCTAACTTTACGACTCTCTTCGCAGGTTTCTCAGTCCTGGCTTGAGCCTTGCAGAGTTTCTCGGCCAGCATAGGCAGGACCCATATACACTCCCCGATTTAGAGCATATCTCGGAAATTATAAGAATACACATTAAGTTTATTTCATTTTTCACACCTATTCCCGCTCACACCTTAATTAAACAACCCATTTTAGAGCTGTGCGAAAGCGGAGCAACAGCCTCTGCCCAAAGTGCGGAACTTGCAGCATGCGAATTTTTTTAATGTATTTGTGCATGTGTGTGTGTGTGTGTGAGAAACTATGAATGTATGTTATGACAATACGAAGCTGGGTGCAGGGTATCTAATAGTCAGCCGACTGTGTGTATAGGTCAGTTTAACTTGCAATACCCTGCAGCTCTTCAAAATATAACTGCGTCTTTATAGATGCATATAGATTTGATTTGCTAATTAGAGAAATTAGATAAGTTAACTTAACAGATCTGTGCAAGGCAAGAAGAGCTGCTAAGCAAGAAGAGTTGGCACTCTTTAAGATCGGGTTAGCTTAGAATAAATTCTGCGTCAACTGAGCTGAGGATCTTTTAGAACCTCTTCATATATATGATGTTCATTACATAAGACCATAAAGAAGTTAATAGACTGGATCTCGATATGTTACAGAATACTAAAATGGGTTTGGGAAATACGTATTTTATAATATAATAAGAATAATAACTATCAATAACAATAAGATCAGAACTGTCTGCATCTGCCTGTTACATGCCAGCAGACAACTTGACCATACCCTTTTCGGACAGCGCTCAATAGGCGCAGGGTATACAAATTGACCTCATTATCGTGTGGGTTTTCTGAGCATTTGAAAGAAAAGAAGAAAATAAAAACAAAAACGAAAAAATAAGAAATAAAAAAAAAGGCCAAACAGATGACCACGTCGGTTAAAGTGTTGGTGAAATTGAACAAGTGAATCTCGGCATACCAATTCGTGTGCTCTCCAGTTGGGTTTTATGTGCGCCATAAAAGGTTATTTGCATATGGATTGAGACTGTGATGGATTATACGATAGCACAGTTTGTAAATAGAATAATGATATGGTTATTAAATGGAGCTTACGACAGCTGCAACTATCTATGAATTAAATACAACCGGAGGCGCGCTGGGCTTTTGGGCAAAGACCCGGTTTTTCTTTTCTTACTTACTTTTTTTTTGTTTTTTTGGTGAAATTGTTATGTCTAGTTGGAGCTGGGTAGGTGTGTGTGGGGCAGGTGAGTGTCGTAGTCGGTGTCGGTGTGTATCAAATACCGTTGCGTCGACATTGTTGCCAATGAAGATTAGGGTGCATGGCTTTCTGGCCAAGAGGCTGGGAGAGCTTTTGTTAGCCGCAGCGGCATTTGCAGCATGCAATTTTCATGTTTAGCTTGCGCGATGCACGCCACTGTACAAACACACACACACATACACACACACAGAAACACAGGTGTATGTGTGCGTGTGTGCGTAAGCAGTAAAATTCACTGTTAGAATAACAAGTTTTTCGACCTGTGAGTTCAATTTTTTAGTGAATACTATGCGAGATGGGATGGTTTTTTAAGAACTGTTACTAGTAGTAGTCGCTGGCCAGCCGTTGCGCTTGGAAAACTCTGCTAATTGGAAATGAGACGCTTAAAAGCAGCCAAAAGAAAACTCACCTAATGCATATGTATGTGCATGAGTGTGTGTGTGTGTACGAGTGTGTGTGTGTGTGGATAGTAGCTTATTTTTATAGGTAGCGAGGCATTTATTACTTAAGCTTGTCAGCCGCACGAGTTTCTCGAGATCTATTTTAAGTCGGGGCATGCTTTTGGTCTAACGAAAATCAAAAATCGTCTTTAAACTTAATGCTTTGAGGCGACTTTTGGGGAAAGTGAAATTCGACAGACTTGTGCTCGCTTGTTTTCTAAATATATATACACATATATATATATTTGATTCAGAGCAAAACACGTTTCGGCGTTTTAAATTTGTGTGGAACAAAACGACAATTCCGACAAAGAACCGATAAATATCGATTTGTCGACCGAACGCACAGTTAGATTTGGCATCGTGAGCTTTGAAGAGCCCACAGCTTTTATGTAAATATTTATTTATCTATAGTCAAACATTTCTTTATGAGTACCTTCTCGTGGAGCTGGCCGAGCCCTTCTCTCGGTTGTTTGACTTGGCTTTGTGTCGATGGAAAATGTTGAGAAAATCTACGAAATCTACGAAAGTTCACAACCTTTTTATTATGTTTGGAGCTGGCAAACTATCAAGCATAAATGCTGGCCATTAACTTGGCAACTGTGCAGCCACAGTTTCAGCCAGCGAACCAGAACAAAAGCCCAGGTCACTCACTCCCCAAAGAGGTAATTGACTTTCCTCGTACTCAATAGTCCATGAGGTCACTTACGTGCCCGCCTGTTATGAAATATGCTATATATGCATGCTATAGACTTCTTGGGGCACAACGAACCCGCCCAGAATTGCGACTCTTGAGTGCATATCATATTAATTATATGGCTCTCGGCCATTCGCAAACAAATTGATGTGTATCGAAAACGTTTGCCTAACAGAAATTCAATCTAATTTCAGCTGGAGTGCAATATCTTTTAGTTTAGCTCACATTCAAGATCATCTTCGTTTAGTTGTTCTTAAACTGTAACCCGAAATTGCTTTCAAACTGTGACTGGGGAACTATGCTCCGGAAGTGGTCTGGCTCGTTCGTTAATGAAGGCAGTCTGAAATCTAGCTGCCAATATTTGCCGTCTTCCACGCCCCTTTTGGGTGAATGTGGCCGATTTATGAGAGGTTCGCTCTTTGAAAGAGTTCAGTCGTAATCCGACTGCCAAATAGAGAAAACAATTTGCGGGTTTCAGCTGCTAACTAAGAAGAACTAATATTGCTCTGTAAATATATTATAATATAATATAAACAACCTTAGCGAAGATAAACGCTTGGCTGGCATAGCTTAAGACAGCTTGTGTGAACTTTACTCAATATCTTTTAAGAGGTTCTTCGTATATACTACAAACATTACAATATAGTTGACAAGAATTTTTCCCTGATATTTATGTGTCCTTTTAGCCATCAGAATGGCCAATGGACTGTTTAGCAAAGCCTTTTTGCAACCTTTCGCGATTGGAGTGCTGCTGCTGTGCATGACTCAGGCTCAAGAGTCGGCGACTGTGGCCACCACCAGCCCCGATGAGCTGGCTGATCTCGGCGAGCAGAGCACAATAACTGCCATTCCGGAGACAACGACAGAGGTGGGCGTGACAGTCGACATAGTGCCAGCCACCGAGACTGAGAATCGAAACGCGGGCTTTGATCTGTCAGCTGCCATAGATGCGGAGTCCAAGGACGCAGTGCATCTAAGCGAGCAGGAGCTCTACTTGAAGAATGCGCTCTGTGAAACGGATAAAGTTGGTTTCGAAATTGTGACTGGGTAAGGCATAGGAAATCAAGTTAATTAACGAAAGATATTCAATTTCAGCTTTAATTAAACATCTGACAAATGTCTTGGTTTCTTTTCTTTTTAGTTATGTATTTTCCGCACCTGGCAGGCTTTTGGATTCCCTGCCTGGCACTTTGATGTTAACAGATTGTCTCGCAACTTGCCTCAAGAATCAAACCTGTCAGTCTGTCAACTATGAGACTGGCCTCTGCGTGCTATTTTCAGCGCATGCCGATCAGCTGCCAGGTAAATCATAAATAACAGATATTTGCATATTTAAACAGTTTCAAAAGCAAATCTTGATACATATATTATGTTCGTGTATCTTCATTTGGATTTCAGGCGCCTTGACGAAATCGCAATTTCCTGTTTTCACAATCTATGCGCAGAAGTCTTGCCTCTCCGCGAAGCCCTGCTCGCGGGCCTGGTTCGTCGACCGTGTACAAAATTATAGGTTGAAGTCGGAAGTAAAACGCAGCGTCCCAGTCGGTTCCCGGCGCGAGTGCTTCGAGCTCTGCCTGAGCGAAACGGACTTTACGTGCAGGTAATATGGGCTTTCATAGTTAAGGAAAGGATTCACGGCTTAAGCCGGCCTTAAGTTCTGTTCGTCAATTTGGTTGCCACAATTTTTCAATTAAAACAATGGTAATGATAAATTCGTGGAATCGAATTCAAATTCATATCTTCAGT
Source organism: Drosophila ezoana (assembly GCA_035045725.1). NCBI lineage: Eukaryota > Metazoa > Arthropoda > Insecta > Diptera > Drosophilidae > Drosophila > Drosophila ezoana. Next base: position 6,331,059 of record JAWNOU010000052.1, read on the forward strand.
ATTTCACGCTTCCAACGTTTTCCAGCGATTTTGAAATTTTCATTCGCAAATGTGGAAAATTGGCGAAAACGGTCTTTTACCCAGATAAATGAACATAGTTCAAGTTTAATACTTTTAACTAGTTCCGCCGCGACCTTTTCTAATTGTAAATGAATTCCCAGTTATATTGTGATTATGATTCCCAATCTTGAAATTCTTTACAGATCTGCGAACTATAAGAAATCATCAGGCGCCTGCGAGCTGAGTGAAATGGATCGTTCCACATTGGCTGGCACGAATGCCTTCCAGGTCACGGAGGGCACGGACTATCTGGAAAACCATTGCATCGAGGAGCCAAACAAGCTGTGTGAATTCAAGCGATTGCCCGGACGCATCTTAAAGACGGTCGACTCCGTGTATCAGGAGGTGAGCAGTGTGGATGAGTGCCGCGAACTGTGTCTCAATTCGCCATACAGGTGAGCGCATACGACATACATACATATAAATAAAAACAATGATTATTATTTGCTATTTCCAATGCCTTCTCCACAGATGCCACTCGTATGACTACAACGATACGGGCGACATGGTCTGTCGTCTGTCGCATCACAGCCGGGCAACACTGACAGACGTGCAGGATCCCTACCTGGAGGTGCCGGAGGCATCCACATACGAGCTCGCCTCCTGCTACAATGTGACCATCGAGTGTGGCGGCGGCGACATGTTGGCCCGCATACGCACCTCCAAGCTGTTCAGCGGCAAGGTCTATGCCAAGGGTTCGCCGAGGTCGTGTGCGGTCGACGTGCGCAGCGCCTTGGACTTTGAACTGCGCATGAATTACCATGACCTGGAGTGCAATGTGCGCCAGAGCCAGAGTGGACGCTACGTGAATGACATTATAATACAGCATCATGACATGATTGTCACCTCCTCCGATCTGGGCCTCGCGCTAGCCTGCCAATACGATCTGAGCAACAAGTCTGTGACCAACGGGGTCAATTTGGATGTGCGCGGCGATCTAACGCCCGCGCTCTCGGAGGAGGTGATTGTGGACTCGCCGAATGTAATCATGCGCATCACCTCACGCGACGGTTCCGATATGATGCGCTCCGCCGAGGTGGGTGATCCCTTGGCCCTGAAATTCCAAATTATGGATGAGCAGAGTCCATACGAGATTTTCGTGCGCGAACTGGTCGCTCTCGATGGTGTGGACAATTCGGAGATCACGCTGATCGACTCCAATGGCTGTCCTACAGATCACTTCATAATGGGCCCCATCTATAAGAGCGATGGCTCCAGCAAGGTGCTGCTCTCCAACTTCGACGCCTTCAAGTTCCCCTCCAGCGAAGTTGTTCAATTCCGTGCCCTGGTCACGCCCTGCATGCCCAGCTGTGAGCCCGTGCAATGCGATCAGGAGGACACCAGCGGCGAGTATCGATCTCTGCTCTCTTACGGTCGCAAGCGTCGATCATTGAATGCAACAGGTGAGATTGGAGTTATAATTAATGTGCATGGATTGTCTTTAAACAGGTCAAATATTTCTTTTTAGCTTCCTTCGATATGCGTCGCAAACGTGAGCTCAATGCGCCCACAGACATGCTGCTCGTGCAGTCCATACAGATAACAGACAAATTCGGCTTCGATGAGCAGCAGAGTCGTAAATCCAATATCGGCGGTTACTCGGAAAATAATGAAACGGAATTTACAACTGCCAATCCGGGCCGCGGCTTTTGTGTGAATGCATTCGGTAGGTATTACTCGTGAAAAAGAGTGTCTGTTTAGCTATTTCAAAAACCTGCAGATTTTGCTATCGTCTCTCTCATTGCGAACGCCTTGTGCCTCTTTCGAAGCTTTAACTTGTTGAGAATTACAAGCGTCAAGCAACGAGAGAAGCAAAGCGAGAGGCTATTTTCTGTGTTTTTATCACTGGGACAACCATCCATACTCATAGTTATGTTATTAGTAGTAAAGGAAACTCAAATCTTTATAAATATCCCATCTTCTGCTTCTAGGACTCATCACGGCCGCCACATTTTTCCTTCTTACTCAACTGGCTATCATTGGCATTTGGACCTTTTGTTATCAGCGCCGGCAGAAACTCCAGTCGTACCAGCACTCGTATTAGGTCTTTCAGTTTCGCCCTCAAATCGAACAAGTTAATTTCAGGAGGTGGGAACCGCAGATAACGGGATACATATATCTACTTGGGCTGCCTTGGAAATTTGTCTTGTCTAGTCAGTGCTCGATTTGGGTGTAAGATAATAAATAGAAATGTCGCGGATTGTTTGTTGGTTAATGGATACTTTAATGTCAAAAATAATTAACATATATGAATTAATTTTTTTTAAATGTACTATGTACTTGATCTATTATTAACATTGATTTCCACACTTATAAAGGTAGTTCGATCTCCTTATTGAACTCCCTTTGTGACTTCGGAAATGGGCTTTTTTAGTTGCTGGCATTTGAATTTGAAGTTAAACAAACCGTTTTTAATTAACTCTCTTTAACTTATCGATTAGCTTAGATCAATGAAGAATTTTCCAGACCAGACATCATATTATTTATTTACATTTATTTATTTATATTTTCATATATATATAATATGTTTATTTTATATACAATACATGAATTATTGCCGATATGTGTACTTGATTTAATTAAAATAAAAATTGCCTTAAAAACAATATGTGACTGTCAGCTGAACATATCATATTATAAATTTGTGATATGTTAATTAATTTCCTTGGCAGACAGTCAAAACAAAGACCATATTAACACTGCTGAAGGCAGGCTGGCGACTAACTTCGTTGCTCGTGTCAGCCTCAGCAAGCCGCGACTTCGGCATTCGTTCGTCTGGTCTTTGGAGAACGAACAGTCAGTCGGCAGGCATGTCGTACGAAGTCTCAAAGGCCAGACGAAAGGCCAGGCTAGAAATTTTGCGTCGCATTCAAATGTATGGGCGTTACTCATCTTAGTGTTTATATGGTCTTTGGTCAAAAGGTCAAAGTTAATCCTAAAATATTTTGTCAGCCGCTCAAAATAGACGAGATCTAACTAGGTAATGTTTGACTGAATTTAAGTAAGTATATTTATAGTAAAAAGCATAAAATATGCTTATGTGTCTACATGATTAGAATCAACATCCGATTAGTAGCCGTTGAGATCTTGACCTACTCCGATGACAGCGCAATTTTGGCACAGCTCACAATTCCGTAGACTGCCTCGAAAGCTGTGCAAAACGGTCTGCGGAGTGGAATGTGGCCATTAACTAAGTCGAATCAGCTTGCGCCATCTCAGGCAAGAAGGTGACATAGAACATAGAAAGGTAAGGGAGCAAAATTTAAAAAAACTAGGCTGCTGAGCTCAAGGATTGCGAAAGAGATCTCAACTGACCTTGAGTTGTATTCATAGCTCACATCTGGACTCAGCTTTAATTGGCCAGCTCAGATAAACTTTAAGCCGGAATACCGGAAAGGCGCTTACAGAGAATGGCGCGCAGAAAGATTCCATTACGACCCCTAGAAAAAATATGAAAAGCTATTTTTAGTTTTCTCGCGTAATTCGCTAAGTAATTTCTTGACAGGATGAATGATGATCTTCTTCAGAGATCTGGCTTAAAATAGAACTCAAGCCAAAGCCAAAAATGTTATACAGTTTCAAACTCACAAGCTTAAAGTCACAGTTTGATGGTCACTAAGCCCATCAGCCAGAAGGCACTTAGCCGTCTATTTTGAGACGTTCTTAGAATGTGCAACAGATTATTGCCGCAGCACAGTAGTTAATTGATATACTCGCTTACAAACTGAAAGGAGTATATAGGTTTTGTGAAGGCCTGAAGACAACCGACGAGCTGGTCCCAAGATCGATCTACAAAAATGTTGTACGGGGGTTGCCTGTTTAAAGTTTTAATTGGACTGTGAACGAGCATTAGGCAGTCGTTGACACCCGGCTGCAACAATGCTGCATGTTCCCTCTGGTTTTTGGCATTTTATCTCTGTGGGTTAACATCGATAGTTTTATAACGATGCGTGCTAATGTGAGAGATCTAAGGCATAAATCTGAAGTACATATCTGAGGCACATTGTCATCTCAACGCTTGCATGTTGCTGCTAATTAAAAAAACTTTCCTAATTTTCTAATTTAAGAGGAGCACTGACAACGACGACGACGACAACGACGACGACGACCTTTTATCATTAATTGCAGCAAAGTGCTTAGAGCCAGTGCGGAATTCATGAGCAGCTCCTCCGCAATGTGTATATAGGCGTATTTATTGCTGTTCCTAACGTTGTTTTCGTTGTTGTTTGTTGTTTTTGCTTTGTAAGTGAATTAATTGAGATGAATGCACCTAACTGTGCGAGGGAGCGGGCGTGTGGCGCGAGGTAAAGGCCAGCCCAGGCCAGCCCAGTCCAGACCAGACCAGACCAGACCAGGCCCGATCCGATCCGACCAGACAGCAGTTACCTTCTTGAATGTGTGTTTGGTCTTCCAGCAGATAAAGATACAAATCTGCACGAAGCCTGTTTCCTGTTGCACTGAGGGTGCATTAATTTGCATGATGCACACCATCGGCTCCAGCCAACGCCACTTATTTATATACAGATATATATATGTATATATATATATATATTTCTGTTGGTGCTTGAAGCAGGTGCGCAGTTGGCCGGCCGCTGGATGATAATGGCAAGAAGCGTCGCAATGAGTGGAACGTCCAACCCACATCTTAAAGTGAATCGTTCGTTGCCTGCATCATGGTGTCGCCAATAATAATGCTGCCGGAGAGACTGCACATATTATTTTCGGGTAGCTTCAAGTGGGCGTTCGCGTTCGCGGCTCGCGTTCCAGGAACCTCTTCAATTTTCATTTACAGTTTGCTGCTGCGTGCTTCGTTATTTTAGAAAAGTAAATAGTTCTTAATTGCAATTGTGCGCACACTTGATCGGACGCAAACAAACTTATATAAATACCTATTTCGGAGTTTTTCGAGATTCTCCAACAACAATTTTCGTTGGTTCGGTTCACGCTTCACACTGCGGGTTTGAACCAAAGGTTCGATTCGTGAGCCGCTCCCGTGAATATCGGTTTTTTAAATTTCAATTGATCAAAATTCATTCATATATCGAAAATAGCTTAATATTTGTATTAAACCAAACCATTTCTGGTTCGGTTCAGCTTCGGGTTCAATTGCCGTTTCAAACCGGTTCGCTCTGAACCCGGGTCACGTAATTACACTGCGAGAACCTTTTAATATGGGTGCAAATAGCGAAGCAATGCCTGCACAGCTATTTTCTCAGTGTAGGCAAAGATGGCATTGATGTGTTCTCTAAATTCCATATACACATGCATGGTGGGCCCTGCTGGTAAACGATCTCATGAGATTGGACATCGCAGTGGCAACTGTCGTGCCAAAGTGAATACATTTTTCAATAAAAGGGCTGCACGAATGTGTCCCTGTCGAGTGACTGTGGACTGTACCTGTACCTGTACCTGTACCTGCAGAGCAATTAGATTTCTGCACCTCATTATCCACACGAAAAGCATTCGTGCTATTAAAAAATTACTTTTCTCAAGTGTACCAAGGTAAACGATCTTTGCCAACTAGTCTAAACACACACAAAGCTCTACCAAGTAACTTAGTTGCTTTCATTTAATGCCCAACGTTTTGTTATAAAATACATACTTACCTCTAGTCGGCAATCTCAGCGAAGTTAGCTGAAAATGTTGTGATTTTTATGATAACTCTTCATGGCGAAAATGTCACCAAGGAGCATTGACATTGCATTTATGTTCGGCTCTGACGTGACAGTTAAATGGCAACGTTCTATAGAACTCAATTGTTTATCCTAACTTCCAAATATTCAAAGATTTTTAAAGAACAAATTGTACTATAAGACCAGCTTCTTTCAAAGGGATAACTACCTAGCAGATATACATATTGGAAGATTTTACAGTGCAAAAACTTTCTATATCTCTACCTATCTATATATAAGACATAACACCAATACTGAAAGTTTTTGTAAATATGGCAAGCCTATAAATGTCCAGTTTTCTTAAGTTATCTAAAGAATAAACATCTCTTTCGTACAAGTTGTCGCCTTTAAGTTCCCATGACAGCCATCGTATGATATACTGGTCCGATCCGCCCAACTTGGACATATGTAATGGCTGCGTGCAACTTTACAATACCCTCTATTTATCCAATTTTAACGGCTACCACAGGGTATTAAGCACTTCAAATTTATAACGATGAAGGCAACATTATTTTTAATGCCATAATGACTCGGCATTCTTGCGGCTGCTTAAATGCTGCTGCATGCCAACAGCAGATGATTTAAATTGTTGCCTCTTACGTTTTAGATAAAAGAATGTTGTTAGCCAAAGAAAGGCAGGCCGAAAAGATGAGGCGTGTTATTACTAACGCTTTCATTTGGCCATGCCAGAGTTTTCTGTTCAACGCTTTAATATTTCAATTTGCCAAATATTCAGATTTAATTAAGATGTAATAGATATTTATTGAAACGATATATGAAAAAACGAGATAGTAAGAATATCTTGGGTACGTACAAGAATCTACTTTTCGATCCTATGGCAGCTACTTTATATAGAAGTCTGATCCGGCCGGTTCCGATATATATCTATCTTTAAAACTGGGAGACTAGTTCGCATGGAAACGAGCAGACGGACAGACGTACATGGCTATATCAACTCGGATGCTGATCCTGATTTGGAATATATATACTTCTTGAGGTCGGAGATGTCTCCTTCTACGCGTTTCACATCTCATGACAAATTTATAACATCCCCTACAAGGGAAGAGAGATATTGTTTTTTTTTTGTAGTTTATATTTTCATATTTACATGTCTAAAAAATATTTTTTACATTTTTTTTTTAATCAATTAAAAAATTATTGTTACGCGTTTATAAAATAAATATTTTGTTTTGAAATTAAATATGTATTAATTGCTAAATTCGTTCAAACCTAAATACACAAAAATTCAAAACTAAATATTTAAAGGGTAAAACATACATACATATTAAATAGGGGTAACCATCTAAAGTTAACTCTATAATAAGAATTTCATACAAAATGTGTGTGTGTGTGTGTAAAAAAGTTGATAACATATAAATTTGAATCGGTTAAAGGCTGCTTCAAGATACATATAATAATATAACATCAAAATACATATAATAATTTTAAGGAGGTGGTAGCCAATGACACAAGGCTGACTTGCTGTACTCAGTTACAGGCATCCGGAACTATATGCCTGATAAAAGTAAGGGTAGCTAAATGATAAAAAGCTGAAAGCGTCGTGTGTGTGTTAGTTACATACTTATATGTATTCAGTTGTTTCCCAGTTTCAGTTTGGGCTACGAGTCGGAGTAAATGATGCATCTTTTACTCTTCCCCACAGACGCCAGCGCATTGCTGTTTGGACTCCAACTGACTGCATTCACGGCCGTGCTGCAAAAGAAACCGGAACCAGAACTAGTTGCGTTAGGATTGACAACGTGACAAAAGTTGGATATAAAGGCAAGGAATACACATAATCATAAAGGTATGTAACTACGTTTCTACGGATTGTTGCCTGGTTTTGAGTACAAGTGTGTACTCAAAACCAGGCAACAATCCGTAGACTCCGTAGTTACATACCTGTGGCCCTTGAGCGTAGTTTCGAGAAATCCGTTCACATTCCATATGTATATTGCCCCGTCTGCCGATCCGCAGGCGATCTTTGAAGCGCAATTATTAAAAGCTGCCCGAGCGAAATCACAGCTGATCTTAAAATGCTCGTTTCTGTGGTATAAAAGCATATTATTTATATCATTATATTCAGTTAAATAGTTCAATTGAACTTACGAAAATGTGGATATAACTTGATTCTTGCGTAAGTCTAATAGTTTTATTGTATCATCTCGCACGGAGCATATCAGGTAATTGCAATCTGTTGGAAGAAAGATGAAAGATACATTAGGTTTTTGATATTCACATAATTTGGGGTACTCTCACCCTTTGATAAGTCCAGGGAGGTGATTTTGGCAGGCATAAGCACATCATCAGCTTGTTTTTCCGTTCGTATATCCCAGAAGCGGATTTTCTTATCATAATGGCCACTAATTATTGTCGAGCCGAGGCTATCCGTTGTGCACAGATCATTGCAACTGGAGCCGGCAAACTTGGTCTCAATGCAGGCAATGCTGCGTAAGTCCCAGATCTTTAAAGTGCGGTCGTGACTTCCGGTAACCACTTTAATTGGCTCTTGGACATATTTGGCGGCCATCACCTTGCCACTGTGACCCGTCAGTGTGTGCTTTAGCGTGTGGAAGATAAGTGTAAGTCCGTTAAAGAACAAATATATGCAGGCAATTACATAGTTACAGCCGGGGCAATATAAACCGAGCGCGTTGACAATATGTGAGCAATAAATTTTGGGACGTCTAAGATGTACGTAATACGCTCAAAGTCACTTACTAATTACTCAGCGAGGCTAAGTTTTACCAAGAACAGCATGTAATTAAAGTTGTCGTAAACACAAACCAAAGACAACAACAACAAGCAACTGCTTGAAACGAATTATTGAATTATGTTCTGTTCAGTTCTGTCTCTGGAGTGCTCGGCGTTTGCTCCAAAAAAGTAAATAAAAAACTGGGTGGACAAGGGTTAAGAGTGGCAACACTTAAATGTGCTGGAAGAAAGTTACGGTTAGGATCAAGTCGTTATCGCTCAGAACGCAGCTATTCATGGCCAAAAGCCATTTACCTTTGCGGCTAAGTTTGTTTAACTCTTAGAATTTTGACTTTATCTTAGACTTTTTCAAAGATACACTCGATTTGCGATCTATTGAAGGCATATATGTGAGAGATCACAAAGTTTGCAGCTTCTCGTTCAATGCACATATCAATTATATCGACATATGTATATTTTTTTTATGGGGTCGACTTTAGTGCGTAACACGTTTCATGCCAAAACATAAATATATGTACATATATGCATGTATGTATATATGCAAATAAAATTGTTGATGGTATTGGTAACCAGAATAGCCTGTTCATGTCCCTGACCAAGTTTTTCTTGGCAATAGCAAGTGATGCGCAGCTCCTGCTCTTAACCGGGCTCCGAAAGAGCACAAAGGGGAATGTTATCAACCCGGCAACTGAAGCTGAACGGTCAATGCACGCTCTGTAGACTTGGAGCTGGAAGTTAACCAGAATAAGACAACAGGTTTAATAGTTGGCTTCTCTCTGCGCTCTCTCTTTCTCTCTCTTTTTTTTGTCACTCTCTCTTGCCGTGGAGACTTCGGCTTAGAAGTTTGGCACAGGTTGACGTATTGTCAGAATTTAAGCATACTAGACTTCCTCTCTTACATTTTCACACATTCAAACTAAGTTTAGTGCCAGGTTCAGCTTCAATCTTGAATGGAATGCTGAATGAGCATGCAACTGTTGGCTGTCTAAGTGCAGCGAGGAAAGGCCTCCTAACTTATAAATATAAGAACATAACATTGGTCAAATGTCTTTAGTTCTGCGGCAACCTTTCAGTCATCAAGTACGTCCTCCAATTGTGCAAGAGGTGGATCAGTACCCGAACTTCTTTTATTTCAACTAATATGATTTAAAGTGTTGTGCGTCGGTGTCAACTAAATACAGTAAAATCTAAATAAATAAAATATATAATAATCATGTATGAGACAGAAAGGTTCTTAGTGTCGCAAAGGTAGGTTGTGCCTAAAAAGTATAAACAATTAATTTAAATGTTGCATTGACATCTGCTACTTTAAGAACATTTCAATTAAGTGCTCAAAAGCAACTAGTTGCATTTATGCCCTACACACAAAATTGATAAAAGGAATTATTTTTTAGCAGTCAGCGGAAGTTGCAGTCAGGTGCAACAAGAGCGAGCAACAGGTGGAAAAGTGTCTTTTTTTGGATTATTGAGTTGTTTATTTGACATTTGCGAAGGCGGAAGTCAGACTTGGTCTTTCGTGAAGGTCGCACCTTGCAACAGCATCAACCGGGCCCCTAAAATCGTACATTTTTATGTGGCAAGGTTTTACACTTTTCATTTTCGAAATTGGCAACATTTTGTTTTCCTCGTTTTGCAACTGACCTTCGCAGTTATGTTGTTGCAGCTTCGATTCGCTATTTATCCGTGACCCCAAATTTGAGCACTTTCTCTGAAGCAAGAGTCCCGAAATTTGATATGTAGGTAGATTCTTATGCATATGTAAGAAATATTATTTAGAACTTTTAGCTGGCTTGAGCTAAATAAAGATTTGAAAATGGAAAGTTTGCCAAAATCAGCAGGGAATATTATGTAGCTATATTAATCAGAGTTTCAAAAAAAATTGTCGGTAGTTCGGTTTACGGTTCGAGCCTGCCTTGTTTCGGTTCTGGTGGCTTGTGCCTTAATTTTGATCTAAGCTTAGTTTCGCATATTTTGTTAAATTCTCAATTAAAAAACCGTTATTTTACTTATAAATGCCCGTTCTAAAAAAATTACTGCATTTTTATAAATTTTTTCATATGTAAATTGAGGGCTAGATTTGAGCTTTACCCAAAATTGGCATCTACCAAATATGGTTAGATAAATCCAATGGTGTGAAGCATTATTATTTAACTTTAAACTAAGTAATAAAAAACGAAAACTTATTAGAACTTTTTGTGAGTTTTCTATAAAAGGTTCGGTTCACAGTAAAATTTTAAATGGAATTCCAGATTCGAATCTTTTTTGCAGCCCTGGTTAATAATTATTTAAATTCCTTCAACATAGCTTATTATGTAATTTTTGCAACAAATTAAGGTACGTGGATGATTTTTACACACGAGTCAGGTGCGCTGAAGTAAACTGGGTTAGGTCTGCCCGAAAAGGCCCATTTAAATGCCGGCGGATAATGAGCACAGTTTTGCGGCTGGGAAAAGGTTTATATTAAGGAATTGGGTCGCGGTGGCAGAAATGCAATCGGGCATGTTTTTCGTTTTGGGCAATTAAATAACCAGCCGAACAAAATGTCGTTGTTGGTATTGGAAACCGTTTGAGTGATCTCCGCGGTTGTCATTAATTCAATAGCAATAATTCAGCCGAGTTGTGGAAGCAAGTTGGATGTTGTCGCGGGAATCGCGGCATGATAAGGAGGAGGCAGCTTAAGTCAATGTGCTCATTTCAATGCCCGCGGACAGCGGGACTATCTCAAGATGTGCGCAAAAAGAACCGTTTAAATGTCAATCCAGAAATACCAGTTAGAAAAGGTGGTGCAGCAGCCGCCGCACCAGCAGCCGTAGATACTGCAGATAGAAGCATAGAAAGAGTAGGAAGAAATATCGTACTTATATGTTTAGTCACATGCTCGCAATGTGTAGCACCAAATGCTGCTGTTGCGGTTGCTGCTGCTGCTGCTGCTGGTGCTGTTGGCCAGGCCTAAGTTGCCTTGATGCTATTTAGGCCAAGTCAATGCGGGTTCTCAGCCTGTTGTCATATTTTACAATTTATTTGATTTGCTCGCAATGTGCACATGCATAGCAAAGGAGGACGCCTGCGCCCAATCAATCTGGTTCTATATATACACATCTATATCTCGAGAATAATCAGCAGAACTATTTTCTCCAAATTTCTCCTGCAAATGTTAGTTGATTTAGTGCAATTTAGCTTTAAATAGCAAGTGCTTTAAGCTAGTTGCCAGAACTTGATTTGGTTAAAGATTTCTTCACTTTTTATACTCTGTTCATTTCTTACATATACTCTCAGCTAAAATAACCTTCATATTGTATATATTCTTGATCAGCAGACTAATCGATCTGTCCGTATCTTTAATTCACACCCGATCTCTACTAAAAAGATAACTCTCTCTTGCATCAAACCCAATATTCTTAGGCATATATCCCAGATAATAACTGCGCAGGCAACATTTCGTTGCCGTCTCGTCTGAAAATGGGTTATAATGCAGAAATTTCTGTTACCTTTGTTTACAATCTGTAACTAATTTACATAGGGTCATGTGTGGAAACGCAAATAAATTAAAATGCTAATATCTTGCATGGGAAATGCAGCGGTAACAAAAACCCACTAACATATTAAAGTAGTCTGCTTTCATCTCATGTTTACGACATGCAGCTAAATCCATAATTTCCATTTTGACTGCGACGGAGGGAGGAAGGTACTCAGATAGTTATTCAAACAAAACAGAGTTTTTTAGATCTGTGCGCCTCCTTTAAAGATCGATTTGCATCGCTCACTTTCGATTAAATCGATATAATTCTGACTTTTGTTCCTAGGTACCACATTACCGTGATATAATATATATCTAAAGTTATCTATTTTGATAAATAATAAGATAGGCTCTTATATACGAGAAATCAGACTCCTATATACCCTGATCGACAGACAGATGGACAAACAATAGATCGCCTCACCTGATCTTGCTGATCAAGAATATATACCTATACTCTATTATCCCATTTATTCATTCTACACAAGCTACAGATTTCCTTCTGTTCTGCTCCTCACATATTAAAACTTATACTATAATCCTTAAGTTGGTCTACGTCGAAAACTGTCAATCAGCAGATGTCACTCGTCAATGTTGCATTCAAGATGTTTGTGTCATTCCATAGATGTCAACTAAAGAGTTCAGTAGCCTCGTTAGCTGGCTGTTTTATTTTTTCTTCTTCTTAACTGTAGCGTCTCTTGATCATTGGGATTGTTTGCCAAGTTAACAATGGGCTGGACTTAAATCAATATAAAAGCATTTCTTACTAAGAAAACTTTATAGAAAACGACAAAGGGCAGTTTTTCAAGTAGAAGTTTAGCTAGTTACCACCTTAGTTTTCCGAAGTTATAAAGTGTACAATATATCTTGGTCACAAAAGTATATATCTTAAAGTTGATATGCATCTTCTATTCTTGTTCAGAATATATATTTTTTATGAATATCTAAATATATGATATATATATATATACAAATGATTGTCTGTCAAAAACCAGAGACTTGATATGCGAATAGCTATCTCTCTTATTTTATATATCCTATTATAATCAAAATATCGAATTTGAGAAGTTGGTTTTAAAGCATAGCTACAAAACTTAAAGAGCTGGATATTCCGAACTTGTTGGTTCTCGTATAGAATACACAGATTATGAAAAATCGCATTTGTTAAGTAAGAAGCTTGCACTTTGGTATATACACACTTTTGCATGCTATATTTAAGCCCATAAAACGCCATAAGGATCGGACTATAAAGACCGAAGTTAACCAAGAATGCATTTCCCATACATAGAGTGCGGCATAGAGAAGAAGAAGAAGCACAGACTCTGCATAAGGTGCACAGCTTGCGGCGCGCGTTCGTGCATAAATGTGTCTGTATGTATGTATGCATGCATAGAACAAAGGTAGAATGCTTTAAGACGATTCAGGGAGTCTAACTTGTTAACTATTAATAGTACTTAAGCTATGAAAAGGCTTGGAGTTGCCTTTGGGCATGCCCAACTCTAATTTAAAATAACAAAGATTGTTTTTCTAAAGATTTTATTGTAAGAGTAAGAGCCTCTGGGTTGTCTGATAGATAGATAGATAAACGCAAAGGTCATTAGACCATAATAAGCCTATTAGGCTTATTAACAACAACTACTTACATACAATTAGATGGGCATAATGGTATCTCCCCTGGCAGGGCGCCAGAGCAATTGAACGGACTAAACGACACCTCGAGACGCTGGCACGAAAAGATAATTAAATTAATACCTTTGCTATTGTTTTTCTTAACGTTTTCCAGCGTGCCGGGTACGCGGAGCTCAAAAATAGACAACGTGCGCAGTCCACGCATATCGAGGAAAATATTTCCAATGAAAAGCAGCATAAAACCATTACGCAGCATGAGGCCAACGCACTCACTCCTCCTCCTCCTGTTGCTCCTCCTCGCCTGCCTGGGCCCAAAGCCAGGAGATGCGGCCGCAACACTGCAGCCAGCTGGAGGCAGGGACAATTTGGCGGACCTGGTACCAGTCGTCATTCAACTGGCACCACCACCACCACCACCACAACAACCACCATCAATGCCTGAAAGTGACAAAACAAAGAGCACCGACAGCAAGGCAGCTGATCCCAGCCAGAAGAATGATCAATCATTGTACGTGGCCAATGCCACGGGGCAGCGAGGGGCTGCGGCAACAAAGACCAAATTGGTTGACGGTAAATACCTGCAATACAGTAGCTGCGGCTACCTCTGCCCGATAATGCCGCGATTAACCATGACACTGGTCATTTTCTACCGATAGATGCCAGCCAGGCAGACGCGCAAATGCCCTTATCCAGCGATCAGACTCATCAGCCCCACATCGGTGAGGACAATGTGTTTGAGCGCATTTTGCCAGCCACCCATTCAAACTATCACAATTCGGTTGAGGAGTGTGACCCAGATTTGCTGGGATTTGAAATTATTACGGGGTAAGATTTTTATGGATCAACTAGTTGCAGATCTTAAGTATACAAAAACATATATATTGCAATCTATTAGATTGGTTTATGAAGATATTATTTGTAGTTCTCGGTAGATAAGCTGTCCCAATGAACCATGAACAAGAAGGTTCCTGGTTCGAATTCCAGGTTGAGTTGTCTGAGTCGAAGGTTATTCTTGGCCAATCTTATATAACTATATCCAATATATTCCCAATCAGAATCCACACTTAAGACGATATGCCCCATCCAAATCGTATTATCTTTATTATATAGAAACAATCGATTGCATGTATATATATATAGTTTTTTGTACAAAGCGTATTTAGTCTTCGGCTAGCCGAAGCTAGCTTTTATTTCTTCTGTAAAATAACAGCTACTTTTCTTAAGTGTTCACGATCTTAGGGCAACATATATGATTTATTCATTATGACTTATTATCATTGTAATTGAATATCATTTACAGTTATGTTTTCTCAGCGCCGGGAAGACTGCTGGACTCATTACCCGGCACTTTGATGCTCACAGACTGTTTGGAATCTTGTCAGAACAATGAAACATGTCAGGCTGTCAACTATGAGACAGGACTTTGTGTTCTATTTTCATCTAATGCTGATATTTTGCCAGGTAAGTTAAGGTCAAAAGGTGACACTTAAAGTTTTTACTTGCAAGTTGCATTAACATATGTTTAACTCTTAAATCGGTTAAGTTTAATGAGGTTCATTAATGGTTCCATTGTTTTAGGTGCCCTGACAAAATCACAATTTCCAGTTTTTACGATATATGCACAAAAAACCTGCTTGGGAGTGCGCCCGTGTGCAAGAGCTTGGTGTATTGATCGAGTCCAAAACTACAGACTGGATGGACATGCAAAACGGGTCATTTCGGTCACCTCGCGTCGTGATTGCCTCGAGTTGTGTCTCGGAGAAACTGAATTCATATGCAGGTGAATCAAGTTAAGAGGGTTTTTATTGCGAGCAGTTAAATGATTAGAAGAAAACAAGTTCAGATACACTCTCTGTTCTAGCTGGAGAAACAGGACAGAGCACAGAAAAATATATCTAGCAAAATATTTATTCCATATTTTGTTAAATTTTTCTTGCAGGTCGGCAAACTATTATCGCGATTCCAAAACTTGTGAGCTGGCCGAAATGGACCGTTTTACGCTGGCGGGTTCGAACTCCTTTCAGGCACATATCGGCACCGAATATTTGGAAAACAATTGTGCGGAGGAGCCAAATAAGCTATGCGAATTCAAGCGCTTGCCGGGCAGAATTCTGAAGACTGTGGACTCGGTATATCAAGATATTGGCAGCGTTGACGAGTGCCGCGATCTGTGTCTTAATTCGCCATACAGGTAAGAAAGACACTCAATCATAGCTTAATTTGAATAATTTGTTGAGAGTCAAAACTCTTGTCTTTTCAGATGCCATTCGTATGATTATGGGGACACCGGCGACATGGTCTGCCGACTCTCGCACCACAGTCGGGCAACGCTTTCGGACGTGCAAGATCCCTACTTGGAGGTGCCTGAGGCGTCTACTTATGAGCTGTCATCCTGCTATAATGTGACCATCGAATGCGGCGCAGGAGACATGGTCGCTCGCATACGCACATCTAAGCTCTTCGATGGCAAGGTCTATGCCAAG
Source organism: Drosophila ezoana (assembly GCA_035045725.1). NCBI lineage: Eukaryota > Metazoa > Arthropoda > Insecta > Diptera > Drosophilidae > Drosophila > Drosophila ezoana. The sequence goes on from JAWNOU010000052.1 coordinate 6,347,135, forward strand.
GGCGCGCCCAAATCTTGTGCCGTGGATGTGAGCGGTTCATTGGACTTTGAGATACGCATGGGCTACCAGAATCTCGAGTGCAATGTGCGTCAAAGTGGCTCGGGTCGCTACATGAACGATGTGGTCATTCAGCACCACGACACCATAGTCACGTCTTCAGATCTGGGCCTGGCAGTTACCTGTCAATATGATCTGACCAACAAGTCGGTGACAAATGATGTAGACCTCGGCGTGAAAGGCGATGTGGAGACAGCGCTCTCCGAGGAGGTTATCGTCGATTCGCCCAATGTTCTGATGAGAATCACCTCCAGAGATGGCTCCGACATGATGCGCTCCGCCGAGGTGGGCGATCAGTTAGCTCTCAACTTTGAAATAGCCGACCCACAGAGCCCCTACGAAATATTCGTACGTGAACTTGTGGCGATGGATGGCGCTGATAACGCAGAGATAACGCTTATAGACTCACAAGGCTGCCCCACAGATCACCTCATCATGGGGCCTATCTACAAAAGTGCATTGTCGGGCAAGATTCTATTTTCGAATTTCGATGCCTTCAAGTTCCCATCGAGTGACGTGGTACAGTTCCGTGCTTTGGTAACGCCCTGTATGCCCAGCTGTGAGCCGGTGCAGTGCGAACAGGACGATATTACGGCAGAGTTTAGGACACAAGTATCTTATGGACGCCGGCGGAGGCGCGAGACTTATGCGGAATGTACGTATTTATTATATATTGGTTATTAATTATCCAATCAATTCTAAAGAGTTCCATTTCGTACACTTGCAGCAAATGTCGTGGGTCATCAGCAGCATCAGCTGTGGCGCACAAGTCGCGAGGCTAAGGCTGGCATGGTCAAGAACAAGCCCAGTCAGGAGGATTTGCTGCTGGTGCAATCGATTCAGATAACCGATAAATTTGGTTTCGCTAAGAAGCAGCAATCGGAGCAGCAGACAAATAGGGTCAAGGACTACGATAATTATGACAATGTGCTCTTTGTCAATGACGCAATGCCCGGTTTATGCTTTGATGGCATCGGTACGTATAAAGGCATACCAGATCAAAGGTATTTATTGATTTATTTTGGTTTTGTTGCAGGCTTTATTGTTGCTGCCACCGTCTTTTTTGTGGCCCAGTTCATTGTTATTGCCATTTGGTCATTTTTGTACCGGCGACGACAAGTTCACCAGCCATATGTTAATCACTTTCTGAATGCGACAACAAAATATCGGGGCAATAACTGCAACAATATCACATTTGATAAATAATCTGATAACCCACCCGGCAAGCGGACTCGATATACCCACTTTGGCAGCCGGGCCCCAGCTTGGTAGCCCGAACTATGGTAGTTAGTATGTAATTGGGGCCTTTTTGGAATTGTGAGAAATCTTGGAGTCGGTGCAACATGATGCAATATTTTAGATATGAAAACGTAGGAATATTAGTAGCTTAATTTAAGTAAACAAATTAAAATTATAAACAAGTGATATTTCGAAATTTAACAATTTGCTTAGTGTCAAATTTTGCAAAACATTAATATAACAGTAGTTAATACTTAGTAGCAATAAAAAACGATATTAATTTTATTAATTTTGGAAAAATAGATGACTGTTTTCTAATGCACTTGTCAATTTTTCTGATTTGTTTAATAACTGTTTTAATAAAATTCGTATGCATAAGTTAAATAAAATAAAATAATTCCATCTTTAATACTCATTTTTAAAGCTTCATCCATGAAATTTTAACAGGGTATGTGCTAGTCGGGCACGTTAGCTTAGAGCACTATCACTTGATTTGAATATTAGTTAAAGGGAAAACAAGTAAACAAGTATTGCAATAAAAGGTTAGACAAGTTTGATAAACACTTGCTGATAATTGTATCAACAAGTTTGTAGGTCTTTTTAGACTAAAGTTCTCAAAACAGAGAGTAATATATAATATTTACTCTTTAGATATATATATAAGATGAATTTGATTAGATTGCAGTTTTGTATATCATAGTCTTTTCCAGTTGTATTTGCATAAAGATAATAAAAACAGGCACATTATTAGTCGGCAAAGACAATTAGTCATAGGTATGCCTTAAATAGTTTATAGCTTGTTTGAATAGTTTTCTGTTTTTCCGTTTTTGTTTTAATTATATTCAATCACTCACGTTTACATCTAACTACCACTCACCCTTAACCGGTTATCCATTACCGTCCATACTCGAGCGCCATAATCGTTCGATGTACCCAGAATGTAAGCGCCGGTCGAGTCAAAATCGACAGAGTTAATCCCGGCACTACTCCCACTAAGCACAGCACGGGGCTCCGTAGAACCTAATTAGAATTGTATACAGTTAAAACAAAAAACAACTTTGCATCTGCAGCACAGTAATTACTTTTGCCGATATCCCATAGTTTGACTTTTCTATCGGCGCCGCCCGTCGCCACTATGCGCTCTACCGGACTCCAGCGTACTGCATGCGACTCGTTCTCGTGGGCTTCGAACTTCATCAATATTTTGGTCGGATTTGACTGGCCCAGATAGCCAGCCGCCTTAAGTGTTTCCATGGACATGCCGACCCGTGCCATTTCATGGCCAATTTCACCGGCCGTGAATCTTGCACTGATGTATTCCTCATCATTGAGTCCCAAAGCTTCCATGGCGCCGTTTATAGAGCCCTCATCGATTTCCTCGTCACTCACAGTAGTCCCGCTAAACTGGGCTGGACTCGAGTTACGATGCAGTGGGGTGCTGCCGGTCGCAGGAACTATCTGGTTAACTGCCGAATTGGGCTCACGAACGGCGTCTTCCAGGTCACGTTTCAGTTTTGCCGAACGTTTTCTGAAAATTGACGGCAGTCTTTTTCTAGATATTTTTGAAATCGGTTACATATTTTATGTTGAACCATATAAAAGCAAAACAAGAAAAAAAAAATCATTAAATTCGAGAATGCCCGTCTGTTGAGACAAATCAGCATTATTTACCTTTAATAAAGCAATGTGTTTAATTAATTAAATGATCCAATGAACAAGCTTGCGAATTATTTAACTGTCGAAGTTTAACTAAGTTATTTCAATATGCCATCAATCTAGAGTTTGTTTTTTTCGATAATATTACAAAAAATATATGTGGATACAAAACTGTCCCCCAAAATGCAGAGCTGAGAGCCTAGATTGTCTTGGATGTGATGATAATTTTTTGATAAGCATTTAAGAAGACAATTTTGACACCTTGAAGAAGTCTTGATCGGCAGAAAGTTGGGTTCTTGGATAGAATACTTTATGGACAACCCTATAAAATAAAAATTCGTAGACTTCTTAATATGAGGACTGATTTGGCATGAAACCCATGCGAACCAAACCTACGTATATTCAAAGTTTTGGCCAATACTTATCAACATTTCCATAAAAATGATATGTTTACTATATCAAAAGCACGATCCGGTAATTGAAATATGAATATAGTGCAATGTATAATAAAAACCATTCTTTACTATTTGATTACCTTATGATACTTTCGTTTTCCTCGTTCAGTTTATCGGCATCTTTGGCCCTGTAGCGCATTAATCTTTCCAACAAGTAGCGATTTTCATCCTGTAAGTCAAGAGAAGATATCGAACATTATAACAAATAATTATATATAATTTTTCGCTTGGCATACAGCTGCATACTATCTGGTAAAAGAATCTGTATATAAATGAAATCAAACAAACAAATTGAATGGAAATATTATTATTTAGTAAATCGATTAAACTCTATATTACATACTGCCTCGCTGCCGTAGTTATTGCACACAAAATATAAGATTGAACAAGAAAAGTTAATCAAGATGGGAATACACAATCTTTATAGACAGACGGACAAGGCTATATAAACTGAAGATATTATTGTTTAGTCAATCATAACTATTCAAAAATATCTGACTATTTGATTCACACACATTCTCTGTGCTATAATATACAAAGATATATTAACTACTTACCAAATTTCTTCAAATAGCGACTAGGCAATAATAATGACATACAATTTATAATACAAATGAGATAATTTGGAAAGTTTCAATCTTTGGAAGCTTACAATACTTAAATGTTATGAAAAATAATGTATAGAATTTGTTAGCAATGCTACCAAGATGACACCCATTAGTCAGACGTACCTGGAATGACCATACACCTACTGACCTGTACGTTGCGCATCTTGTCCTCGAGGGAACTGAATGCCAGCTGTAGAGCCGTGTGCTCATCGAGCAATGTTGTATTCAGCTTTTTAAGTTCCTCCAAGCTAGAGTGCAGCAGCTGCACCTCGGCCCGTAAGCGATTGTTGGCAGTTTGTTGTTCGTAGAGACTGAAAATACACCAGTTGTAAGTTAAATGGAGGCATCGATTGGTATTCTTCGCTTACCTGTGCTCCCTTTCGGCAATTAGCTCCTTTTGCTGCTCTACTTTCATATTTAAGTCGACAATCATTTGCGAGTGTTCACCCTTCCGCTTGTGCAGGTCCGTAAGTTCCTCTTGTTGCGCCAGCAGCTTCTTTTCCAGCGTGGCTATGGCTACGTTGGGGCCGGTGCCACCTGTTGACACAGCATTTCGCAGTTGCTCGTTCTCCACAGACAATTTCAGGTTGTCCGATTTGAGCTGCGCAACATGATCTATAAGCCGGTTGTCTACGATTCGAAAGAGAAAAGGTGTTAATAAGTATAAGACGTAAATTAAGATCTGGGCGCAGTCAGAACCTGCTCTGGCTACACCATATTTGTCTACGTATGTTTCTCACTTTGCACTATGATCTCCTTGAAGGTTTCACACTCCTTGCGGTCTCGCTCACGCAATTTCTGGACAACGTGGTCGCGCCACACGTACTCCTCGGTGGACATCTTGCAGCAGTTCCAATGAGTTTTAGCTCGTCCCAATATTTGATTGCGCCTTGCTGCTGTTGTCGTCACAATGCGAAGGCAGGCATATTTATAATGGCCACGGAAACTTATTTAATTTCCAGAATCTAGGCGTTGCAGTGCGCAAATGTTAATTCTTTTGGTATCAGAGAATGTTTCCTTTCTTGTCGCAAGAATTTGTTGTGACCGGACGATAATTGTTGTACGCTATCTTGCGAACAGCTGTTTTTACTGTGGTGGCTCGACGATATTTAGCCAATCGATAAATATTCTAAAATACTAAAAATACCAAGTTCAGGTTAAGTGGCCAAAAGTTTACGGTATTTATAATAAATGACGGTTGTGAATACCGCTGGGTGGAATATTATAAAGAAACATAAACAAGTTATAACTTGTTCTTCAATATTAATTGGTATTGCAATTATTAAAAATACCTTTTTTGAACCTTTCCTTTATTATTTTTGCAGTCCTTAATATAAACTCAATCAATCTATTGTATATGAAAAGATGTGACTGTTTACATAGAATGTTTAATGTTCTACATTTGCATTTGCATTGCAGTTTGGTCAACTTGTGCTTTAACTAACTATTTATATTTTTACAAAGTATTTTTGGCATAGAGTATTTCTTCGCCCCTTCAACAGGTGCTAAAAACAACAATTTGATTTGGTTGTTAATTATCAACATACAAATCGTTAATTACTTGTTGCTTAAATGAAACTTAAATCTTAAAACTTGATAATCATAATGTTATTGAATAATAGAACCCTTAAGATTATTCTTGAAGTTACTAACCTCTTTTTGACTTTGAGAAGTCGCTTTAAGTCGTTAACACTTGTTACAATAAATGGTAACTAATAAAATTTCCCAATTAACTCAAATGAATGGAGATTTTCGCTTATAACTAAATATTATATAGGATCACAATGGCTTGTCCATAGCTTACACTCAATATCCATATTTTGCAGTAAATATTTTTATTTGACCATAACAAATTTTCCAAATAAATTAAACGCAATTGAATTAAAACACACCTGTCCCGCTCAAACAAGTTCAATCAATATTAATTAAAATACAGGTATTTTCCCTTAGGCGCAATCCCGTTCCTGACGTTTTGCATGGGTGCTTCTGTTGTGTGCAGGGTTGCTGTGGAGTGCAGGGGTGCTGCGGTGCCTGCTTGCACCGAGTTTCATAATTCGACTTAAATGCTACGAGGCAATTTGCAGTAGCTACAACAACAAAGCACAAACAACATGAACAAAGTGCACATTCCGCTAAAACGCCGCCTGCTGCTGCTGCTACTGCTGCTGCTGCATTATTACAAACACAATAACAACAACAACAACAACAGCAACATGCGGTAGAGAAGAACCATCCACTCACACTCGGACACAATTCAAACAGACCGCAACCCCACGCTGGGCAACCACCACCCACACGCGCAGGGGAGAAAAAGTACGAGAGAGAACGAGCAAAGCTTTGAGCGCGACTTCTTTGGCAACTATGTCGCCGCATGCGCATAACGAGCAGGGTGCGCTGAGCTTTTCAACGACACGCGTCGTTGGCCATTTTTGGGTGGTTGTCGTCCAAAGCTCGGCGCGCTGTTGCGTCGCATTTATTTATTGTGTGAGCTTTGTGTTATTGCACAGTCAATGCCGCCTCCAACTCTGACCAAGCAAGCCAGCGTAAACGTGTGGGTGTGCGAGTGACAGAAAGGGAGAGCGAGCGGGAGAGAGAGAGAAAGATTGCACTGAGAGTGTGCTCAAGCAAAGCTTTTAAGTGAGCGCTTTCAGTTGTTGCTGTAATAAACAGCAATTCTACTTTCCAAAGTTCAATTGAGAAATTCTACGGTGAGTGTGCGACTTTTTTGCCAGTTTGACGAAAGACGTTCGCGAGTGCGGTAACGGTAAACCCAAAACGAACAGCAAACAAAAACAAATATCGCTGTCTGTCGCAAGGCGCAGGGGGTTGAAATAGAAATTAACATTGCATCAGCATAAGGCGCAATAACTCTTCTGCAAAAAGTGTGTAGTGAGGATATACTCTTTAAATATATACATAAATAATAATTACAACATTATTATCATCTATGTATGTGTTGGTGCAAGTGCAAAGTTAAATAAAAAAAACTGCAACATTAAACACACAGTTTGCGACCAAAAACAACGTACGCTAACTGTGACTTAAACACGCCGTGTTGCGCCTCTATCCAAGGGTGAACGGGAGCGTTCCACCCACCCTCGCCCACCCTCGGCGTGCCTTGAATAAACTTTCATCCCAATCGTGTGCTGTGAAAATCACACAACAAAAACAAGCGCAGAGTTTTAGTTTTTATTCGCACAGCCATTTGCTTAGTGCTGCCACAGCAAAGCCGCGGGCGTGGCGTCCACGGAAACGGACACGGACACGGCTAGGGACGCGGAGACAGACGCGCACACACACACAGGCACACACTCAGACGGAGACAGTAGCAGCAGTTGCAACGGGACCATTTCAATTTTTTGTCGTTTTCGCCGTGTGTTAATTTGTCCTGCATTTGCAGCAACAGTGAAAAATAACTGCGAAAAGTTTTACTTTCGCTCGTGGAAAATATTTGGTGAGTGCTGTACAAATAAAAACGTTCGATGCCATATCATATTTTCAACTCTTGTTATACTATATCTAAATACTGTGTATATATATCTATATTGGATTTGATGGTTACCTTAAAAACTACTTCAGCTACACTTTTATTTTTTTTGAATAGAAAGTTATTTGTAGATAATAAATAGGTAGGTCTTTAAATAGATAGACATAATTAAATAATGATATTAATAATATAATAAGATTAGGGTTATGTTTTTCAAATTGTAATCCGAAAATTTGCATACGAATGTATTAATGCCACATTTTCAAATGTAATTTAGTTGATCCCCTTTCGCTCAGTGTATGCACAGGCACTCACATGCAAAATGCGCAACTGGCGTATTGAAGTGATTTAGTCAACAGCTATACAATAAAGTAGTTAAGGGCTCTGGTAAACAAAGATGGCCAGAGTCAGTTCGTATTAAGGGTCAAATGCGAAATCCATGGCCGAAAACAAGGAACAGCCCAATTCGAAAATCCAAATTCAAATTCAGAGCAGAGCCGAACAGAGCTTCCCTTGGCGCATCCCACATATGTGTGTGTGGCACAGTGGGCAGCAGTCAACTAACTAAACAAAAGAGGGCAATTCTGAAGAGCTTAAAATGCGTTTTGTCAACATTAGACAAAAGGTTCGTCGACTCTGTGTGTGTGGGTGGGTGGTGGGTGGTTTTTGTTGGGGACAGGGTCAGGCGGTCGAGTGTCATGTGTGGATAAGGGGAATGATTAATGCTGCAGAAATTGCTTTCGAATTGCCACCAAACACAACAGCAGCAACAATGCTGGATTTGTGATGCGGATTTTGTGCGATGCGGCAAATGCACAATGTAGATGCCGCCGCCGTTGCCTGTTGCCGGACGGCAACCCTCTCAAGGACGGCACGCTGCAGGGTCGAGCGAAACAACCCTCGTTTTGCTGCAACTGCAACTGCAACTGCAACAATGATGAATAATTCAAATTCGGGCGCGCATCTCGTATGCATGTGCATGCAGGTACAAAAGGCGAGCAGCAGCAGACAGCAGCTGAGTTACGGTAACTTGCGCAATCCCTAGCAGGTTAGGGGGCTTAAGTGCATTATCCTTGAGCGAGCTGCATGGCAGCGCTGCCTAACCCTCAAAATAATTGCTTGCATTGTGCACCTAGCGGCAAGTTCAGTCTTGCCTCCAAGAATCGCCTTCTTTTGGATGGCCTCGCAGCCTTCCGCCGGGTCCTTGACTCGAGTTGTTTCCCCTAACAACCCACCAGTCATCCCCCCCACCCCTCTGTGTCTGTGCACCTGTAGTGATCAATCATCATGGGATGCCTGGCTGTCCCGACTGTTTGTTCAATTTCTTTATGGACTGGCAAGAAATTTCATATTTCTCTTTCGATTCACAAAGGAAGCCCATCAAAAACAATTTACTTGAAATCCTTGAATAGCTGCTTTAAGCTGGGTAAACAACTTTTTCAAGCGCTGAAGTAAATTTAATTGAAATCAAACTAGTTTTATAAAATATTTTATATGTGCATTATTATATTATTATGAGATGAGCCTTTCGATATACTTCGATATACTTGAATGCAGGTAGCGCCAATTTAATTTGACTCTTGTACAACTTTAAAAAAAAAAGCTGAGAAGAATATTTTGTAGGTATCCCACATTTCGAAACCTAAAGACCCCAAATTTGGTATGTGAACTTCTTATGATCTTGATCTTTGATCTTCTCTAAAGTTCGACATGTGTGGTCACAGTTCGAAAGCCAATTCCTTGGGGTTACATGCTTAAAGTCGCCAGCCGAATAACGAAAAAGAATCTTTTCGACTCACTTATTCGTTATTTACACTGTGAACAGAGTATTGCGCAGTCGGTTACAGTCGGTTGCAGCCACGTTCAAAGTTGTTAACTCGTGAGTTGATGCGATTTTAGTTGATTTTATGCAATTTAATTAGGAGTATTGACCAGCACTCAATATGAAGATATCACAATTCAGTCAGTTCCGTATCCTGAGCTCCTTAACGTTATTAGCAGGCGGGCGTGGCAAAGGGGCGCTGGACTTTGGCCGGCTATTTCCACGCCGGGCACGTTTCTCTGTTCCAGCTAAATTAGATTGCGTGCAGAATGTGGGCGAGCTGCTCGACAGGTGAAAACTGCGGCGTCGTCGTCAGCTTTGGCCCAGGGCACGGGCGTGTTCAAAGTACAGGGGCAGGGGCCGGAGTAAGTCAGCGCCGGCATTGCGTGTGCAACTATTGACTGGGACCGGAATAGAGACAGGGACTGAGACAGAGGGCTATGGCTGGGGATCTACTTTTCACCCAACTGTGCTGTTGTGTTCTGGTGCCGCGGAAACTTATGCACAGCAACTAATCTCTTTAGTGCAATTAATTATGTGCCGACGCTATTTTGTTAACCAGGGCAACTGAAAGAGCGTTACCAGGCCATTCACTTGGCCCGGCCTGGTCCGCGGCTTGGCCCAAACAGTTTTAGATGTTTCGTAAAAACTTTATCCTTTCGCCTGGCCGATAAGTCAGCCACAAAAGCGAACGCTTCACGCAACTTTTTCGCAGCGCTTGCAGATTACTCAACACCCCATCCGTCCCAGAACTTTGAACCCGCTTCAGCTGTTTGCCTTACTACTTTGATCAGCATATAAAACACTATAAAGAATAATGCAGCGTGATTTTGGTTTTTTATAGAAGAAGTCTTGATTAAAAAGTTTTGCTTTATAAAAATCCCAAGTGAATTTATCATCTATATCAAACGAGTTGTTCTTGAGTTCCAAATCCACCAAATCCACATATAATAAAGGCTAATAATATAAAATTCATTAAATCCAAAGTCGAAAAATGCCAGCGTAGACAGAGAATATTATGAAACTTTATTATTGCATAACTTACAACCACAACCAGAACAAGATAATCTACAACTTTCTACTAATGGGATGTAAAGTTAACCTTGTTTTTTTCAAGAACTTCAAGAAATTTATGTGGGTGCACGCAAAACATGGCAAAGTGTTGAACTAAATAGAACTAATTCTACGAAGACAAATAAATCTTTTCGAGCATATTCAGAGTAAGGCTTACCTATCGAACACTTCATTTAATACCAAATTTGGTAGGTGGTCTATCAGAATCCAGTTCTCATCAGATTAACTAATGCTCTATATGTATTATTATTGAAGACTCCAGAGGAAAAACGACACAAATTGATTACTTATACGACCCGTTGCCATCATATGTGAGAGAGCAGAGCAGACTGAAAGACTGTGTGCACATTTGAATGTGGGATGCGTAATTGCAAAGCTTGTTTCTGGCCAATTAAGTGCAAATTACATTATAAAACTCGCTATGTGTATATATATAGTATATACGCCACGTACGCCCACGAAATTTTCACGATTCAATTTCAATGTCAGTCCGTCAGCTGCTCGGTTTGTCACTTTGTCAGCGTCAGCTTCAAAGTACAACCACAACAAAAACAAATCAGAAGCAAAAGCATGAGCAGAAGCAGAGTCCAAGAGCCAACCATTCGGATGGGATCTCTATGGCCTGGTGAGTGCGTGATGATGTTTCCTAGGGCCTGTGCCGCACTGTGCATAAGTGAATGAAAATGAAAAAGTGCTGGTGGCACACAAGTTACGTGATCCGAATGCCAAAACTCGACTGACATTAAATGACGGCAACGCGTCGGGCGAGAATGACAAGTGGCGAGTGGGCGGTGAATGGTCACTGGCTGCCCAACCATGACTGGCGACTGGTCAATGCCTCAGCCCTCCCAATATACAATGCGGACCATGCTGAGCACACATTGTGCTCCATACACAAGCAACAGCTCGAAGCAAATTAAATAATTTGTATTGCTGCAATTGTTGGTATTTGAGGTTGAGTCCCCCCTCCCTTGTTATGTTTACTGGGAGATGTCACTGTCGGGCCATTTTTTCAAATTAATTAGATTTCCCCAAAATAGCAGCAAATTAAATTCAAAACGATTGCGAAGAGCGTCGTAAATATTAAAGCAGTGCGGATAGCTACGATTCGCCTCGCTAACCACCGATTACTGAGATTTCTGTCACTTCTTTAGAGCTTTGAGATTGTGTTGGCTTGTTATAGGCTCGCCAGATGTGCTGCTGCTTGTTATTTTCCTCGGGCTCAAAGGTCACAGGAGTTGACCGGAAAAATGCGTAATTAAAATTTTAATTAAAACCATAAAAGCCACTGCCACATGCCAGAGCTCACAAGATTTGGTTACTTATTGTGTACGCCATATATTGCAGATGTTTAAAAGCGTATGTGCTTCACGAAAACATATCCTTTAAAGGAGAAATTATGCTAATACATATTCTTGTTAACAAATATGCATTCGCAAATTGTCATTAACACAAACTTAACAGCCCTTCAGTAAACCATGAGAATCGCAAAGAAAGGCTCTATATATGAGAGGTAGCGCGCAAGTGTATCAGGTATGAAAGAGTAAGAAAGATATGCAGTTATCGATATGATAAGTACATTAAATTAATTGTTAAAAATGGAAAGGAATAAATAAGCTTAGAGGGATATCAGTAATAATTAGAGGAGCCATCTCCAAGTGCAATACCACAACTTTAACTATCTTAAAAGTTCAGGAATCACAATAATACTGGAAAACTACTTATGTATGCCCATTTCCCATTAAAGGAACCTATTAATTTTTATCTCTTATTAAATCTTAAGGCGACAAGCGAAAAACAATATTTGTTTACCCCGAAAAGGCATATTAAATTAATGGCAGCCAGTTCTATAAGATATAATTTCTGGCCTAATCAAAGTAATTTAAGTGTTATACGCCTTAAACACCACATTTTTCTACAAATGAACCAATTTATTGATTAGATGGCGATTGAATTGGCAATAACAGGGCAAAAACACCAATTACTTGGGGATAAATATAAACAATAGGAAATATAAATCAGAAGCTTTGCACCTATGAATGCAGCCAGGTGGTTGGGTATTTATAAAATATATTTGCTTCTGGTTATCCACAAGGTATGTTTATGTTTGAGTCTTGTCGCAATAACAAATGAATTGGTCAATTAGTCGGCTTTCAAATTTATCTATGGCTCAATGAATCAATGCGAGCCTGTGAATCAATGGAATGTCGCTGGTTCAAGACAGTGACATATTCTCTGTGAATAGTATATTTAATACAGGTAATAAATTACAGCCATGCGATAGCTGCAATTCATCCCGGAAGCTCAGCTTTACAAGTATTCGGGTAGGGGCCCGGGCGAATGCGAATCCATTATAATTGAGCACCTGCAGTTGTTCCATATAACCACCCACCCACACACACACCCCCCGCCACCATTCATTTATTAGATTGCATGCAGAAACGATGTCAATATAAAACGAACCCAAGTTTTAAAGGTAAAAGCAGAAAATGTGTAACCGTAAACCCAGCTGGTAACCACAAAAACAATTTGGTGGTTGGGCGGGTTCACGTACGGGTGTGCATGTTAATGGTCTGGCCTGGTCTGGTGGGTGTCAGGGAAACAATTGTGTGTCATGCACTTTCAACCCCAGCGCCGTCATGTCTGGAACTCTCTGTACTGCCGTGCTGGACATGGGCGTGAGAATGGGCATGGGCAGGGGCATGGGCGCCGGAGCTGGGGGCAAAGCTGGCCATGAGCAATTGTCTGGCGACGGGGTAACTAGAGCCAATGGACTAAATTGAGCAGCAGCAAGAAGAGAAGCTGAAACAAAAGCAACAACTACCAGAACAGCAACAAAGAAGCAACAGTCTGCCGCAGTTGCTGGCCCAGTTGGCGCAGCTTTTTGATACATTTTCATTTGGGTTTTCCGTTGAGTGACAGTTACGCCGAACTCCCCGCAACTGCAGCCCCGCGGCGCGGACACGTGCTCTGGGCCGGGGTCGGCTCCTGGTGTTCATTATTTTAGCCAGTGGCAAATGTTTTGCCAACCCTTCAGCCCTGCAACCTGCCTCCGCCTCCAACCGCCGACTGCCGCAGTGTGTTTTAATTTTGTTTGATGTATTACCCAGCACCACCCTCCTCACTGCTCACTCCCCGCTCTTGGCCCGAACCCGAGCCAAATGCCACCCACGCAAACACTTTGCTGGCAATTGTGAGTGGGGTAGCACGAATCTTTTATTCACTTGCACATATTTTCCAGCTTTAGGGCAGTCGTCTCTATTGTGTGCACATATTTAGATAAAGATATATACACATATATATATAAATGTTTGTATGTTTGTATGTGAGGCAGCATTACTATGCAGATTTCGGTGATTTCCATTTGATATTACGCACAGAGCAAACAGCAATTTCCGCACCCAAATTCAATAAGCCGTTTCATCAGCATTGTCTGTAATGGGCTCTTAGCCAGGCCAGCATCCTGCCAACGTGTGCTTCAATTCCAGCGAAAAGGCCATAAAAACTAAAAGATGGCCAACCGCCAAAAATTGCGTTTTGTTTTTGAATGTAGATTGGATGGAAATCTTTAAAAGGCAACCGCAGACACACTTGGACCGTGACGGAAAGCAAGAATTTGAGAAAACGAAAGGGAGATACCCTCACAAGCAGCCATTCAGTTCCAGTTAAGGAGAAAAGGGCATTAATTAAACATAATTCAAAGTCAAAAGCGGACATCGAAACTCGTAACTACTTTTTACCCTGAGCAAACCCAGGTTAACGAGCCAAACATAAAGGCAGAAAGCTGGTTCAAACCTTCAAGCGAACCAGCACTATTTTTATCTTTCATTTAAATATCTAATTGTATATATATATTGTCTATATTCTCCTGTATATACACAAAAAGGTCCAAAACTGGGGCTCGATATGGTATTTGCACTTTTTCAAATACGATGACAAAGTCCTTGTATCTTTCGTAGAAAAATAAAAGTTCCATCAACATCAACATCAATGCAATTCCATTAGCACGAAATGATTTGATGCGCTCCGTTATCTCCGTAGTGTCAAGCGTCCAAAGGGACATGGACGGGGCAGACAACAGGAAGGAGTAGCGATTGCGATTGGAAAGCCATAAAACGCGCATTCTGGGCTGGGGGCGTGGCCCTTTGTTAGCTTTTGCCTTGGCAGGGCAGACAGTTTTTTATGGTCATACTGAGAGAGAGACAGCCACTCAGACCTCAGGCCCTAGATGAAACCCAGCTGGAGTAGCACCTAAAGCATAAAAAATCGAGCAATAAAGTATTTTCCTGTGTTCGTTTTTTTATACGACTGTGCTTTGTCGATTTTAGCTGATGTGTTTACTTTGTGCTTTATAAAACCCGAAAATAACCCATTCGCGTGGACAACCTTAAAGTTATGCTTAAAACGCATCAGTGCGGTTCTGGTGCAGGTGTTGTTAATATTTACCTGTGCACAGTTGACCTCAATGGGACAAATAACGCATTCCTAATGGAACTCTGCACCAGAGGCCCGAAATGTGTATGTGTTATACCAGGCCATGGGAAGCGGCACAGCCAAATTAAATGATAGCAGCCGATTCGCACAGGACCTGCGCACCTGCCACCTGCCACGGTGGCCACTAATTGAAATGGACTGCCACTGCCCCGAAAATCCTATTACCCTTATCCAAGCAGCGTGCACTTCTGGGCGCTATTCGCTGTGTCCATTGCGTAGATGCTTCATGTGGCATTTTAAATGAGGACGACAAATAAGGCTTGCTAAAAGGACCCAGCAAATCCTTGTACATTGGTATTGCTGCCAGGGCTGCAGCTCAAATCCGGAATTACAATTTACTCTTTGCCATGAACCGAGCCTTAAAGCTATCCAAAAATCAGCCAGACCGAAACACGAACCGAACCATAATTTTGTGCGTATATCATTTGGTTTAAATCGAAAAAGTTTTATGGAGAAGTCGAGTTCTGAACCAAAACCAAGTTCACGAACTAAACCAAACGACAGGGAGCTAGTTCGAGGCGTGAGCCGAACCAGTAAGAATTTAGTTGCGCTCGCAGCCCTGATAAAATGGTAAATACTTGGGTGACAGACAGTTGTAAATATTAACTTAGCTAGTTAGTTGCGTGATTCAATTTGAATGCATCTTTAATTTGTTGCCAAGCACTTGACGCACTTCTCTCAGCTGACGACAGACATTGGCAAACTTGATGAGTTTCACTTTAACTACTTAGAGCTGGGCCAGCATATGGCACACAGCCCCGAGGAATGTTGTGTAATGTGCACCTGCCACGTTAGCTGGCAGGGGAATGGGAAACGGGAGACAGCTGCCTCGGGCGAGGCATTAATTCCGGCAGCCGCAGCTGCGCGTCTAGAGATGCAGATGCAGCCACAGCTGAATGGGCCACGGACTGCGGCAGGGGCATATATGAAATGCCGACGGAGCCGGCGCATTTCAATACGGAGTAATGGGAATTCTGAGGGCGTTCGCCGGTGTCGATCCCGGATGGCGTTAGTGTGGCTCAGCAGCAGGAAAATGGAATAGGAAATTGAGTGTGTCTAATGCGTGCTTCTGGAGCACATTTTAAATGAATTTTTCACAGTCATGTGTAGAGAGACTCCAAGTTGCAGTTGCACTTACAGACCTGCAACAGGTGACGTTGCCAGCGACAGATGCTTCTCCATACTTTTTTTTTTTTTATTAAAATCGTGCTGGCTGGCGGCGTAACTCGATTTCGTGAAGCTTCCTTATGCCACAAATCGGGTCTCTCAGTTGCCATTTGCATATGACTTTTCGCAAGCCGGAACTTGGCGAATTTCTATCATTTTATTTTTTTTCCTACTTCTTCATATGTGGCATGCTACAATATTAAAGAAGTTGCATTCCGTTATTTGTGTGCACAATATGTATTATATGTACTTGTCAGGCACACACAGATACAAAACTCGCCGCATTTGTATCTGCACTCAAGTCGCGTTTGCTGCTGCCGTTGCAAATAAATTTGTCAAATTGCATTCGCAATTCGCTGTTTTTCTTGTGCTCCGCTTATGAAAACTGGGCGCTGGCAACTGGGCGGCCGTGTGGCAGTTGCAAGTGGCAACTGAAGCTGCAGCCACAAACAAGCGACACAGCAATGTGTCTCCTTGTCTCTGTCTCTGGTCTCTGTCTCTGGTCTGTGTCTCTGTCTGTGGCAGAGTCCATACTCACGTTCTCAACTCCCCCCCTCGCCCGCCTCTCGCCACAGACAGCCTTTACACATTTCATTTTATTGTCACGTACGCGTTCATTTCGTCGTTTCTCTTTATGGTAGGTCGGTTTTCCACCAAAATTATTTCCACTACCAGCCACCATATAAAGCCATGCCTAGATGTCGTATTTCGCCACAATAATAGACGTTCAAAAGTTTTTTGTTCAAGCTACATTTACCAACCGGGTGTTTCAAGTGTAAACAATTAATTTTCTATCAAATTACGTGCAATTTTCTCAAAAATATGCATTTGTTTCAAGTCAACATTAAATACTCCAAGCTGAGAAGCAGTTGATTTTCTTTTTCAATCAACTTGAAATATTTGCTAAAGTTATCATAGTTCAGTTGCAGTTGCAGTTCGGCTTTGTATTTTTCAAATACAAAAGCTAAATATATATAGAGACAGGAGGAACCGCTTAACTGAAACTTGTGAAATTAAATTGGAGAAAAAGTTTAATACAAAAGAAGTTGGAAAACTGTTTGCTGTCAGCTAAATAAGTTCACTTATTATGTTACTTTTAATGGAAAGTCTACGGAATACTCAGGTTATTCTCGTTATTAACTTAGAGTTAATCAAAAGCACAATGTGATGCAAACATTCAATGTAAGTGGCAAAAATGTGCTGTAATCCAATCATGTAAACCTGTAGGACTTACTTGACTTCATGAGAATCGCATAGTAAGGTGGTATTTAAAAATACCAAGAGTTGTCAAGAAAGTAGTGCAAACCTTGCCCTATTTTCATATAAGAGAGAACAAGTCTCGGTTTAACGGCTTAAATTAGTTGTATGAAGATTTTTAGAACTATTTTCCATTAATTTCCATCACATACCTCTATCTGCCAACTCTAACGATATGAGTTGTCAGTCAGACAGTTTGTCAATCATTCGGAACACTTTTATATGTATAGATGCGACACAGTTGAACATTTCTTTATTTGTAAGTCCTGCATTGACATCTGTAACGCCCAATTTCCGATGACATTTCGCCAGCAGCTGGCAAATGCTGCATCTGCATCTGCATAGCTCGGCAATTCGCAGTTGCGATGCAATTAAATCGGACAGTCCGTCAGACGAAATATGGAAGCCAAAAAAAGCTGATAAAAGTCAAAAGGAAGAAGGAAGCTGATAAAAGTCAGATGGAAGCGTTACGGACTGTAGCACCAATGAGCAAAAAAAAAAAAAAACAACTACTCGGACTCGATGCTCCAGACGTAACTTGTGGCTGTAGGAAAAACTGCTCGAGTTGAAATGGAAGAGCAGCTGCACTTAGTTAATTGACCATTAGAAGCACTTTGCCATTCGCGTGCAACGTTAGCTTTAACTTAGGTAATCTGCTCAAAGTGAGTTTCACAAAATGAATTAAAATTCCTTGCGATGAATTAAAGAGCTCTCGCGCAAGTGTTGCCCGGGACACAAAAGCTTGCCAGCCAGTTGGCCATCCATCCTCAGTGGCTGCTGCCAGGAGCAGCTAGCTCCGGAGAGGGCAGATTCGTGCCGCGCTAATTCAGTTTCGCCGTATCATCTTTCAGTTTGTGTGCCGTGCAAAAAGTTTGCTTTTGCTCCGTTTTTTTGTGATTTTTTTTTTTATATTATTTTTTTGGCAGTCAAGACTCCGGATAGCCGTGGATTACACGCAGATGCAGTTGCAGCTGCAGACGGCAGGAAATATGAAAACTAACAGACTTATTGCATTACTTACGCTAAATAACCCACTTACAAAATGGCGCACATGAAAAACGTGCTGTCGCTGTCGCAGTCGCAGTCGCTGAATGACAAAATGTGAAGAGGAAGCACAATGGGAGGAGCAGGTAAAAATGGCAAATGCGTACGGCAAACCGGTTATACTCGAGGTATACGTAATGCTGATGGCGATAATGATAATGATGATGCGACCAACTTATTAAATTCTCCAACGGATGCTCACAAATAGAGTTACAACCGCTGACAGGCAGAGCAGAGGCAGAGTGCGCTCTCCAAGAGTTGCCAACAGAGATAGAGAGAGAGAGAGAGAGAGCGAGAGAGCATGAGAATTGCACAAGGCAACTTGACAGCCCCAGTGACAGCTTCCCAGCGGAGGGGCGAACTGCGGCGCCGAGGGGGACGGGCCAGGCAAAGTTTTGGCATTGCCTGCTGAATGCATGAAAAATCTGAGATACGTGTTCCATGCCACACATGTGTGCGTGTGAGTGTGATGTGAGGGTAAACAGGTATCCAGGATACGCATATGAAAATGAATCGATGTGGCTTTGGCTTACCATACCCTGTTCTCCGTTAATGAGTGCATGAATGAAGCAGTTTATATTTATTGATTATTCTTTTTTGCAATTTAATAATAGATAAGGTTAAGATAAACGGCGAAAATTCTTTGATATACATTGACAGCTCATTCAAATTAATCTGTTGATGAAAACTTTATGTTTAAGCATAAATTTATCAAATTGGGCCCTAGAGAGTAGGCTTAAATGCTTCTGGTACATCAATAATTGGGATTTTAAGTTTTTAAACAAATTTTAAAATACCTTCCTAATCGGTTTATTTGTAAGATTCCAAGAGCTTGAAATGCAAATGAAGAAAGCCTTCTATAAGCCTTAAGGTCTCGATTTAAACGAGTTGTAAGCCTTGCAGAAGCTCACCCAACCAAATAAAAAATGAGTATTACAGAGTATCTGGCAGTCTGACATGGTTCTACAACTGCATTCAGTCTTATACGTAGTTCTTTGGATATTTTGCATTCGCATTGTTTGGTCGGGTCATAAAATTTGCATTCAGAGAATTGTTTTACGCTCTTCAGTATTTGTATTTTTTCTGCTCGCATGCTTTGGCTGCTGTCTTTTGTTTTTATACTTGAAAGCTCTTGAATTTCACAACTGACATTCGAGTATCGCAAAAATCTGCATTGCGTTGCACACAGATACACAGATACACAGATACAAACAGCAAGTGCGTATCTTAAATTTCGATGCGAATAGCAGCTGCGAGTATTGTGTGCTTAAAGTTTGCAGTCGAGAGACTGGCTTGGATGCATTTGTATTCAAATTTATGCTGATGCCGGAGCGTAGGCTGGCTGGGACGAATGGGAGACACCACCAAGTGGCGGCAGCGGCGGCGGTGGCCAAAGATGAGAATGGAAAATCTAATATGCTAGAAAACCCAATTAAATGTTGCACAAAGCAAGAGCAACGCAGCTGGAAATAATTTTGTTTACGCTGAGCAGCACGACAGACAAGTTAAATCTTTTCTTCTGGATGTTCCATGGACCAGCTGTGCGCTGGTCCAGGACCCCAACGCGCCTGGGGGTAGGCTATGAAAAAGCGCAGCGTTCACATTTGATTGGATTTGCAGCGTGCATTAAGCTGCAGCTACACAGCTCTGAGTACTCGGCTGAAATAATGCTTTCAATGAAGCCGGTCTGTTTTCTAATTGATTTTCAATTTCTTTTTATTATTACTTTCAGTGCTTGGCGACAGTTGTGAAGTTGTCGCATTTAACAACTAGCTGAGGTAAGTCGAAGCATTTAATTTGGATCAATTTGGCATTTCAGTCACGACATCTGCAATGGTTGCCCAAAAAAGGAGCTAGCGCCATCAGCAAACAGCTCAGCGTATTTTGATGGCAATCGTCACGGGTTACAACTGAAATACGTGAGACTATATTCGAGTAATTGTATTACACGTATTTTTACAATTTCTGTTACTGTGCTCTGCAACTCTGACAGAAGCCAGAAGAACGCAACAAGAGTGCGCGATATTGAGATACCCTGTTTTCGGCTGTGTTTGTGATTTGCAGATGTGTGATATTTTGAAAGGATGTGAACTTTACTGGAAACCTAGACCATAGCTATTAATTTTTTATACTCTACTCGATTAACACCTTCCTCGCAGCAGACAGACAGACATCGTCAAAAAATAAATGTCTTCCTACACCTTTCATTCATTTTCAATGACTATTGCCTCAGTAAATGTGTATTTGAAATTGAGGCCAAATACACTACTTAATTAAAAATCTTTGCTTTGATGCCTTGTGTATGTCTGGGCACTTTGACAAGCTGTATTACATTTACTTAATATAAATTCTAACCCCGACTTTGACGCACAACAAAATCGATTCGTCTTCAGCTCTGCAGTTACTACACCTAATGAGCTCCTGTGTGCGTTCTGTGTCCTGGGCTCTTGTGGTTTAACGTACTTGTGAGTTTTTCACAATGCGGTTACAGCTGTGCCACAACAAAGTAGCTCAAAGTGTACGCATTAAGCCAGTCAAACACAAAATCAGCATGCAAAATATACATATGCGTGTGTGTGTGTGTGTGTGTGTGTGTGTGTGTGTAGTATGGAAAAGGATTAGGAAGGCAACCGCAAGGGCTGTCAAAGAGCCGAGCACTCACTCATGCACACTTCTGAGTATGTGGAACAGTGGAGCATTAAGTGTGGCCTGGTGACTTGACTCCGCCTTTTTATACTACGCGCACTTGTAATTTATGTAACTATTGCTTGGTCACAAGCGAATCAGCGAAAACGGCTACAAATGGGCGCTTTGCCACTAAGTACACACACACACACACACACACACACACAGGCACACCTGCTCTACTTCCCATATTCTAACACACATCATTTGCTTGTTGACCGAGTTTAGATCGATGCTCTGACCGGGTCAACTTCTGTGATTGCGACGCCATAAATTTAGTTGGGTGCAAAGCGAAAGGCAGCAAATGTTTTTATACCCTGCATCCATGGAAAGTGGGAAAAAAGGGTGTATAGTTTTTTGCATATGTATATACCAGGCTGAAGAAATCATCTCTGGCCCCATTAAGTAGAATATACATAATCTTGATCAGGATCAGTCTGTCTGAATCTAGACAACGGTTTTTAAGCATATCTCGAAGATTATAAAAGATAGAAAGCCGCTTCGTAATGTAATTGTGTTTTTGTGTATATATGTGTATATATTAACTTCTTTAAAAGTGCATTAAGATCAGTTTTTACAGCCTAAGCTGAACCCAACTTCCTTTCAGGACACATCGATCCAGTGTAACATTGCAGCCCGTCTATTTTTTATGGCAACAGGGATCCTTTGCGATGCGTTTACAGTCTTTATGGCTGCACAGAATAGACAAAGACTCTGGTATCTGTGGGTGTAGCTTCGGCGGGGCCATAAAGTGTCAGACCAAGAACTAATCGGTGGCGGTCATAAAAGTCCAACTGCCGCAGTTTGGACCACACAGCACAGCCAACCTAGGCGGGCACAGAAAAGTTATTGGCTTGTAAAAGGAGAAGCCAGCAAAGGCAACTAGAGCTTCAGCTGAACAGGTTGAGTGCCACATGTGGCAGCTGCTCATGTAGCGTCGCTTCGACTGGCTGCCACTGCGGTGGCAACTGGCGGCAACTGTGGCTGCAGTTTCGTGACATCTTAACTGCATCCCAGGGTATCCTGGCGTTAGCTGCCGCATTTATGGTCACATTTTTAGGGGCAGACAATGTCAAATAGAGCCTGCACAACACTGTTGTCTAGAGAAGTTTTGCCTCCTTCTCTCTCTCACTTTTTTTTTTATTAATTTGCGTATATGCGCTTGTGAGTCGACGTGCCGCGGAACTAAAAGCTCACATTGTGGTTTTTATGCATCAAATAAAAAGGCACGCGAGAACGGAATTTCCGCACAGATTCATGAAAAACTATATCAGCACGCCGGAGCAGGCTGTACATTTATTTAAGCAAATATTTTCATACGCGGCCGTGTCAAAAAGTCTGTCAACCTACTTCCCACATATGCCATATATGGGCTCAAACTCGTTAATGTTTTTTAAAATGCCCGCAATATTTCATATTAATGCTGGATGCAAGCAAATGTGAAATTGGATTTCCATAAGACAGACGAATCAAATTTAATCACGATTGTCAAAGGAATCTCAAATGAAAATCGGATGTATTTTATCCACAATATTCAAATTATTTTGTTTTATTCAGCTCACTTAAGTTCGATATTGAAAAGATAAACCGTTCTTGTATTTTCTCTCAAAGTTTAAGGTTGAATTTTTTAAACCCCAATTAATAGTCACGCTCCATTCAAGTTCCTTTTCGACATCTTCCTGCGTAAACTGCAGCTACTCCTGAAACAGATATCAAAATGGAGCTAAAATCTCTTTAATCTCATGCCTAACTAGTAACTAAATCATCATCTAGACAGACAGAATTACAAATATCTTAAATAATACTGTCGGACATCGGAAAACTCTCTTAAGAGCTGAGAAATTGTTGCTCTTTCTTAGCAAATGGCAAATCGCAATCAAAACTCGTTTCGCTTAATATTTTATTTATAAAGTGTGTCCCAATCGAAAAATAGTTTTCTTTTTGACATATGGATAAGTAGCTTAAAGGCTGTCTGCATCAGTTTCGTATTTTCAGCTCGAAACAAAGTAGATTTTTCGCTTACATACACACACATATATCCACAAGTACATATACGATTATAAACATATGTGTGCGTGTGTGTGTGTGTGTGTGTGTGTGTGTGTACAGCAGCTTATAAACTGCGGACGCACGTTCCCTGCTTCCACAAAAATTTTGCGCAATAATATTTGTAAAATGCTTTTATGAAGAATTCATGAAATTGTATCGTGGTCGTGTTTTTCCTCTTTTTACATTTTCCTCATCATATTTTATGTTGTCAATGTCAGTGCAAAAAGGCAACAGAAATATAAACGAGTATTAAGTAGCGTACTCAGAGCTTAAAATATTCCGATTTGCTTGTTGGGTTTGCTGGAGATCTATCTCCATGAATTTATATGGAAATGCACAGACATTTAAGTTTAACCCACAAATTGCTTTCCTAAGTCAACTATTTTGTGCTGCATTTAAATGTTCTCACACAATCTGAGGTCGGGGGCTTATTAATTACTGGACGCTAATAGCCGCAAACATAACCACAGACGGCATACAAAATGAAATCCCAAATAGCCAATTCTGTCCCAACGTGGGGTAGGTGTTCAAAACGGTCTGTCGTTATCCTGTTTGTGAGGCGGGGCACCCCTGATGACCAGGGCGGGCAACACAAAGGGACCCAAAAAGAAACCAAGCAACGGATGAACAACGAAACCCCGCCCGCTCTTCTTCTATGCCATCCTGAATGGAACTTATTATCTGCGTCAGTTGTACACAAACACGTACGTTGGTCTGAAACGGGCACAGCCCGTGACTCGGCGCAATAAAATCTTATTAAGGCGCTTTACAATAAGCGCTCAAAGGGGAATGCGACAAGGATCTGGAACAACAGCCAAAACCAAAGGCTGCCCAAAATATTGCGATTTTACAAATGCGGCGCCAAGCATGCGGGCAGGGTGAATATTTATAACTCGCTGGGTATTGGTAATAAAATATAAAAGTGAATATATGTATATTGCGCATACGCCGCATTGTGCGCAGCTTCGAGTGGTCTCTTTCCTTCTCTCTCTCTCTCTCTCTCTCTCTCTCTCTCTCTCTCTCTGTCTCTCTTTGTCTCTCTGTCTCTCTCTGGCTGGTGCTGGCAACCATGCCAACTGCCTTATGGTCATTAATAATATATCGCTGCTTCCGGTCGAAGGCGCCCCTCGGCTAGCAAGTGCGATAAACCGTTTAGCAATATCCGGCAAAACACAAGAGCGCCAACTAAACAACGTATACGCAATACAAATAATTGTGCTTGTACTTTTAGTTTCTGACTCGTCGTTTTCCTTGTATGCTTTTCCATTCATTTTCCACTGTCGCAAAGAAAGACAAAGAATGGCCAGAACTACGCAAAAACTTATGTTTAATAGGGAAAGAAAATGGAATAAAACTAAGGGGACTTAAAAAAAATATAATCAATATCAAATGCCCATAAATTGCGACGATATAAGCCGATGTTTATCAATATGTGAAACATTTTACATGTGTATAAATAATATTTAATTTACATATATATAACACACGACAACATATAAATAAAATATGCATTTGATCAATGAGCTAACTTAATCAGCAGCTTAATAAATTTGCACTTCTAAACATGTCATGAAAGGTAATTAATCAAATTATTTAGTTAAGCAACCTCCCACTCTTGTGGGAGGATAATTTTGTTACCCTGTTTGTAATTTAGAGAGCAACAAAGCTCCCTATCAATTCTAAATACTCTGTACATTCAAATTGTGGTCAGGCAGATATTAGCTTGTCGGTTGATGTTTATATAAATGGAAGATAATCAACAAAC
Source organism: Drosophila ezoana (assembly GCA_035045725.1). NCBI lineage: Eukaryota > Metazoa > Arthropoda > Insecta > Diptera > Drosophilidae > Drosophila > Drosophila ezoana. The sequence continues at coordinate 6,371,994 of JAWNOU010000052.1, forward strand.
TAATGCAACTTTAATTGTTTATATACTGACATGTTATTGTTAGTTATTTGCGAATCCGAAACGTTCAGTTGATATTTGACTTTGACTTTCTTTATACGAATTGATTCAATTTTCTAAGAGCGACTCTAGAGATTATCTCTCGTTAAGAGATAAGTCTGACACTAAATTCGGCAACATTTGTGCTAAGCACATAATCCGTTCACTAAATTGCCGAGTGGCATATGATGCACAGACACATTTGACTATCATCTGGAGACACATGCAACATATGACATCCTTTGACTCTAGCAACAGTTGGATGGCTGCTTGCTGCCAGCTTATTTAAGTTGGTCCTCGACTGTGTCGTGGGTGCAGAGAATTTGAGAATTTGAATGGGGAATTTTAATAAAAATAAATTGTACAAATATTTCGCAAGCGCACACACATACGGGTATTTTATTTGTCGATGCGTATATTATATGCATGCTTATTTATGTATGGGTTTGCTTGAACAATGGCAAAACTTTGCCGACAGCAATACACACACGACCACGCACACACCCACACACCCACACACGCACACACAGACAAATATATACACAATACCTTGTGCTTGTTTTCGCACATCTGTGCAAAAAGTTTTGCCAATAAATGAAAATAGGAAGCGCACAACGGATAACAACAAGATGTTGAAATAAGTTGTCAAGCTAACGCCAGCCACCGCCAACCGCCCTCCCCTCCCCTCCCCTCCCCCTATAGCCAAACACCAATGTCGTGGGCTGCCAGTGCCCATTTCCGCCAGAGAAAATGGCGGCTGTCGGCGATAAGCGCACAACATTGATAAACATGCCCGTTCTACAAAGCGACAGAGGCACGGCCAAGTCGCTTGTAGTTCCACAAAGCGGAGCATGAGTTGGGAGCAGGATGATGCGGTTGCCTGGCAGCGCATCAGATCTTTGACAAAGCACACACACAACTGCACACACACACACACACACAGAGAGAGAGAGACAGCAGAATAGACAATTGCATCCACATCCATTTTAGTTGAGGAGTTGCAAGCGACAATCGCAGTGGAAGTTGAGCTCGAAATGCTGTGGAGTGAGGGCCCTCGTTTTTGTTCTTGCCACGTTTGCTGCTTTTGTCAGCTCTTCTAATACCCTATAAGTAGCGCTGTCAAAGAGTTGCCCGAATTCACAGCTGGTCAGCACATTAAAAGCTGCTCAAAGTGGTCAAAGTTGGCATAAAAATCCAAATAACTGTGCTTTACGTCGGACCAGCAACCGGAAAGTCGCCGACTCGCAAAATGTATGGAAACAGGGCGAATGCTCAGAGATTATATTTTCACTTGGTTCTAAATGTGCTATTTAGGGGCTTTTTTCCAAATACCCGACACCCGAAACTTTGCTGCAAATTGAGTTTTCCTTTGTTTTATGAAACTATACTCGAATCTTTTAAGCCTTTCTCTTGCTTTATCTTATTGACTGGCACATTCATATAGTACAGGGTGTCTATTGGTTTCTCTCGTTAATCCTATTATTTCTACTTTGTTGCAATTCAATTGAGAAACGGAGTGCACGTCTCTACCCTGGGTTTATGGAACACTTGCTGCCACAATTGCTGCTCAGTCACATTTGACTAACTACTGAGCCGTAAATTGCATTGCAAAAATGTTGCTAAAAGTGTTTGAAGACCTTTCAGGGCCGAACTGTGACGAATAGTTGCCATATTTATCAGTTTATCAGTTTTTTGTGTATTTGTGCATATTATAGGCGTAGCCTAGCCAGATGAATGAACCCGCCTTCTGTGTGGCCATCAATCGATTGCTTATACATAAAAGAATATATATGTATATATGTATATAAAACATATATGTATATCAAGTTTATGTGGAGTTCATATTGTGCTGCTGTTTCCTACTCAAAGCATCTGCCTAGTCGATAAAAATAAAATTCATGCACACATAAATTTAGGCGGATGTGTGTGAGTGTGTGTGTGTTAAAGTTGTGTTCTATGTGCTCACGTTTTGCTGCATCAAGATGATGCCCGGCCATGTTGATAAACTTTTATTAGCCGCTTGTGAAAAACGGTTGACAATGGGCAAAATAAGTTTGACATTCAGTTGATAACATTTTGTAAGCATCCAGTTGGGGCTGTCGCCTGAATGCAGCTCTGATATGGCCTGACAGTACAATGAATGTCAGTCTTGCACACACACACACACACACACACGCATACAGAAACACGTACATAACAAAGATATTTGTATATGGAAATCACGCACTCAGGCCAGGTACATATGCTCGGATTATGAACGCATTCCGTAACACAAACTATCCACAATACACACCAGGCACTATGCTTAATTAGACAGCCAGCCTCATTTTCATATGCGTCCATGTATCCATCCATCCATCCATCCATCCTCCACTCGTCCAGCCAACGCATGCAATACACAGGGCGTATCTGTAGATACTCGGCGTATTTGCACAGACGAAACGAGCATGTATGTGCGCATGTATTTGGCCAGACCAACCAACTAATTACTGAGTCGCTTGCGTATCTCTGCAAACAAATCAAATTAGTTTGTTTAATTTCAATGCAAGTTGAATTGCTCGAATATATCATAAAAGCAAGAGCGCTTAAAGTATCCCGACTTTTAAATACCCTAACTGCTGATTTGAAGTGCTTTTAATTAGAGCTTAGAGTCCCAGGCGAATATATAGATGTATATAGGTATATGTGAGTGTGTGTAGGTGTGCACATGGAAAGAAATTTAATATAAAATAGACCAAAAGGTTAGCTTTATTTTAACTAGTCTACTATTATTGTTATCTAATATATTATATTATTGTATATCAGTTTTGTCACTTAAGCTAGAGTATCTGAGTTCTATTGTGTTATATACACAGATAGACGATACCCTGTTCGAATATCCTGCGCAAACATTTTAATTTAATTTGCAGCCTTATTCAGTCCATTGCATTTATGCAAAACTTTTATCTTTCTACCTATTTTTATTGATTCTGCCAAGTGTACGTACTTTATTATTATTAAAATGTACAGGTGCCAAAGCCTATAAGTTTATTTATTTTATTTATATTTTTGAACAATTTTGAACAGCTGCTTTGAAAAATGTAAATAACAAAATCTGAAATTGATTGAAATATGGAAATGGGAATTTATTATTCATGCAAGATTTTTTTGTGCTAAGATAGAGGCTTGCATCAATATTATTCGTCAAATTGTCACACTCGAATATTATATTTTTTGGAAGAATATTTTAATTATTATAAATAATTCACTTCATGCCTGACCTGAGAACTTGTTAAGGTAACATGTGAAGGGGGCAATTGAGAGTCGACAACTTCAATTGTGTCCATGAGCAGGTATTGTTATTCAATCTATCCCGATAGACCCATCGAAACTTGCCAAACAATCACTTGTGGCTGCCAAGTCAATGGATAAAAGAGCGGCAACAATGACATCAAGTGGAGAACCCAAATGATAGAGGGACAGTTGCAGAGCTCAAGAAGGCAAACAATGTGCACAAAACACATATAAAATGAGTGCGGGATAATCGAGAGACAGCTTGCAGCTTGACTGCGAAATGTATCTGTTGGATTTGTTGCTAAAATGTTAATCTATTTAAAACGTGACTCAGTTGGGCACTTCATGGTTTGTTTTAAAACTATGCTTCCATTTGAGTACACGCCTTGTGGGCTCCACTTTCCACTGCAACTCTCAGAAGACTCAGGCATTAGATTTAATTGAGGATTGTTCTGCTGCAAATGCAAAGGAATGTGCTTCAGCTATTTCTATTTGTTGTCAGGACAATGCTGGCAGCTCGTAAAATATCTCTGGTTTCGTCTGTTTGTGAGGTCGTACTTACGTCCTGGTTAATTGGGCTGCTTGAAGCAGCATCTGAGTAGAAGTATCTGCAAGTCACTTGCAGGCAAATGCGAGAAAAACATGATGATTACGGCATGCCGAAGAATGAATACACTTACTTTGAAGTGCTTTTATACAAAAGCTTTACCACTTTTACCTACAGGAGCCACATCATATCATGGAGCTATTTGATATATTAGTGCAAAGTTGACAAGTTTTTCTCGAAGTTTGGTTAAGATATCTTGAACAACAAATCAACTTTTTCTAACAAATTTGATGAGAACTCTTTCTGTTACACAATTGGCAACAAAATAAGAATACCCTCTAAAGGACGACGACGACACAAGATGAACACAGCCTCAATTTATTTTGCATTGCCATTTAAAGTCCGCCTCGATGCCGATGCTGAGCAGCCGATGGTGACCTTCGTCTTACGCTAAAGCCGAGGCATAGGCACAGGGATCAGACTGCGGATAGCCGGAGTGCCCGGCCAGCAACATCAGTAAAAACGTAAACAAACACTTGTATATGTTGGCAAGGGAGCCGAGTGGATGGGTGGCTACGTCGGAGGCGACGTTGGCTCGTCAAAAGCTTCGCCCCGACGCAGGCGCCCTGCATTCCGGCGTGCACTCGGCTGCAGTCGGAGCTTTGAGTGACGTCAGCTCGCCAAATGCCAAGGACTCTCCCACTCGGATCTGGCGCCAGGCAATAAAACGCCCGATGGCGGCTGCTGGCGCTCAGTGACGCTCGAGCTATACGCCGAATAGGACGTGCCTGTGGCAACACGGTTCGTCATCGTATACCCTCGAGTCCGCCTATAAGCGTTTCCATGTGTGTACTCTATACATATACACTCACTCATCTACCTACACGTGTGTAGGCGTGCGTTCTGTCTGTGTGTGTGTGTGTGTAAGTGGATGCTTTTGAGCGTCAATAAAACAAACAAGTTTGGCAAAAGCCACCAAAGTTTCCACCCAGTACGAAATACAATAACAACAATTAACGTTGCATTTGTGGACATTGTGAAGGTAAATTTTTGATATATACTCCAACCACACACACGCACACTCACACGCACACAAACACATTGCATTGGAGTGGGTTTTCATGCGTTATTTACGCACTCACTTTTAGGCAAATGCCGCAGACAATGAAAACAGCGACAAAAGCCACGCACACACACACAGAGACAAACATGACCACTTAACCACACGACAAAAGCGACCAACACGAAAAACATGGCCAAATTCGCCGAAATTCGGTCAATATTTGTCATCTGTGTATGCGTGTGTGTGTGTATGTGTGCGGTCGCGTTTTTGTGAGTGTGCCGAAAGACCGCTGAAAAATAAGGGAAATTTTCAAGTCTCGCTTATTGACAGTGAGAACTGGTGGACCCAATTCTGTGTCAGCACAAAATGCGACATACGCGATGCGTTTTAAGCTTTTCGAAGTCAGAAGCAGAAGTTAAAAAAGAAAAAGAGATAAGAAGAAAAAAACAGCTGTCGGGAATTATATGCCCTTGATTGTATGCTAAGGTATTCTGATTGCTGTGTTTTCTTAAAAAATATCTACATTTTAATCACGTTTGTCTAGAGAAAATGACTGTGTTCAAAAACAAAGGGGTTTCATATAAGAATTCGGCTTTCCATCGATAGCTCAGGGAGACTCAACTCGTCATTCTGATCGAGAATATGTATACTCAAGGGGCTCAGAGATCTTCAATTATAATTGACAAATAATAAACCAAAAAATATCTGTGCTTACTTGACTTATATATCTTATTTGCTACAATGACTCCATATTCAATCTAATCACTCAGTGTCTCTCCCCTCTGCTTTGTCCAACTGTAAAGAATATGTTTGAAATAATCTACTTTACTTAATATTATTGAAAGTATTTTTGCCCCCTTGAAATGTATCCTGGTAGCAGCCTTTGCCTTGGCATTAAGTATGATATTGCGTTTCCCAAATATTGTATCAAATATTGAATTCACATTCTAATTACTTTATTGTGAATCAGGGCCGCAATTGACTCTAATTATATGATATGCTACTTGTCGAAAAAATAGTGTTTGATGGTAATCGGCGGGCATGTAATTGACACCTGGGTACATGACAGTTGACAAGCGGGAAACAAGTTGTGTCAAGAGAACAATAAGCGTTGACACAGCGAAGACAGGTCAATTTTCCGTATACCCTTTAATAAATGCATACAAACATAAGTATATCAGCTTGCAAATATTAAATATGTACCTCCGAGGTTGCATCTCAGCGTTTCATAGCCATGTTGAAGAGCAACAAGCCGCATGTGGAGCCAAGCAATGCCGCACTACATTACGCGCGTGCTGCTGGAGCGAAGCCACAGGCAAAATATTACGTGCATTTCATTACAATTATTGTTACGCATACGCCATGTGGAACAGCAACAGAAGCAGCGGCAGCGGCAGCGGCAGCAGAGCGTCGCCCGTTGCGCGTAATAAATCGCTTGACAATAATTCACCCGAGCAGCGGCTGCAGCAGAAAACCAAAGAAATGAAAATGCCATCAAGGGGCTGGGACGCAGAGACGAGAACTAAAAAAGGCAGGGCTATTAAGGCAAAGGACTTAAAGTATTTCCCAAGTGGCAAGCTGTGCGCACTGACGCCCAAGCCACGCCCACAGCCCACAGATAGCCAACCGAACATGGTAACAAAGGGCTCATACATCCGTGCCGGCTTCCGTTTCCCGGTTCCTGCCCCCAAGTAACAAAACGTAGACACAGTTTGTAGGCTGCACAGTGTGAAGCCACGCACCTTCCTGTATCTGACCCGACGGCTGCTGCCCCCTTCTGCTGTGTGGAGTGTGTGTGTGTGTGTGTGTAAGTGTCCCCACGCACTTGGTGACTCGACATGCTCTTAATGCCAAACAAAAACATAAGCTCAAGGACATGAGTGCCAGTACGAATGTGTCCCGTGCCCCGTACACCGTACACCGTGCACCGTTCACCGAGCGCTTTGTGCTGTCTTCCAGCTGCTGCTCAAAGTGTGCCTCAATGTCATTATGTGTAAATTTTTAATGTTGCCAACCCAAACACGTTGCAAGCAACAACAACAATAACAAGACAATTCTGAAAGTAGGTTATCAAATTGTGTAAGTACAGGGTTAGGTCTCCGGGGCCTGAGACCACGTTGTTGCACAGAAACCTCGCACAGCTGCCACAAGAAACAAGAAACTTTTACTTATCACAAAAAAGCCCTTCTCTCTCACAGACACACACACACACACACATGCGCAAAACATTTTAATGGCAAAATCATTTACTGACCCAAGATTATGCGGCGTTATGAGCCTCCCCTCACGAGGCATGCCTCATGCTATCTTGTGCGCTCGGGGGGTAAATATTTTGCATGTTTTTCCATCAGCACTTGCTGCCAATTGGGTCAAGCATTTCAAGCATTTTCATTTCGCGCCCCATAAAAATATTCAGTACGAAGCACTTTTCGTTTTTCGTTTTTAACTGTTACGCCTACGAGCCACAGCTGCAGCTGGAGCAGAACCGGAACCGGAAACCGCTTTCCAAACTTGCCGTGCCAACACAATAACAACAACAAACGAGCTGAAGCCGCATCTATTTAGTTTTTAATGAAAAACATAAACTCCACCCTGTACACACGCGCTTTAGACGTTGGCCCCAACCGCTGCCTGTTGCCACTAATTAATTGCAAACTAAATGAGTTGCTCAACGCAAACTTTACCTTCTGTTCGGTTGAACAAATCTGCGGGCGGGTACGGCTGAAGTGCTCTGCAGGAATTGCAGCCAATGTGAATGAATCACAGATAATGCACGCCACAAAGCCATAATAAAAAGCCAAAAGTGCAGTGTACTTGACCAGAAGTTACCCAGTAGGTTAGTCCAATTCCACTTAAGTACTTGACGAGAAGTTAACATTCGAAAAACTTTCTGAGATATGTACTGTAAAAAGCACATTCAGATTAATTCGTGGAAACGTGGCGAGTTATGGATAGTTTAAATTATCGATTCGTTTCAATAGTCTCTCAGATTGGCGCGTATAAGTTTGCGGACTAACGGACATAGTTATGGACAGACAGGAATGGTTGCATCTATTTGACTATTGTTTTATATATTTAAAAATATATACACTTTACGAAATCGCAAAAGTTGTCTTCTGTCTGTAATATATTCATGTACATTTACAGAGCGCCAAAATCCCCATTTTTACCTTTTCTTAATGTTGATTTAAGTTTTCTCTTTGACAATAGGTTAAGGTCTGCCTTAAAAGTATCTATTAAAAGGCTTCTAAGCATAACGGCACACGCCTCAAACGAGGTGGCAACTCTTAAGAGCAGCAATATACGTTTTTCAACACTGAACCATTCTGAATAGTCACTGTGCAAAGTGATTTTTCAGCTATTTTATGAGCTGCCTTCGCAAAGTTTTTGTTCAACAAAAAGTTAAGTTAAGCAAATAACTTCATTTGCCTTTCTTCAATGAATATACAAGCAACAAATATGTTAAATACAATTCATTAGCCCAGGCGCCTCAGCAAGTCATTGGCAAGTTAACGTTGGGAAATATGCTGAAGCCCGCAATACAATTTGCATATCAATGATGTTCAGCCCTTGGGCCAACATAAAATCAGTGTGTTGATGATGTTCATGGTTTGGCTTTGACGTGTTTTGGACAGCTAATCGAAGTACTTAAACTTTTCGCTCGGTTGTTGTTTTAGATTGTTTCCGTGCGGTACGGAAAAGCGAGTCGTAGCAGCTAGCCAAAGGGAAATTAATACTAAAACTATGCACTGAGACGCACAACTCCATATACATACATACATATGTATCTATGTAGGTGTTTGGGCTCCTATGCATAGTGAGTCATGGCAAAACATATTTATGAGTCACTGCGACGTTAGATTTATGGTGTTATTCGCCAAATAAAATGCTGTTTGTGCTTTTCGGTTGTGATATGCAAAAGCTACTGTCAGTCAACAAATCGGCGAGCTTATTGGATGGCGCAACTCGAAAAGTTTCCATGCAGCTGGCACATGGTTTGGTGCTGTAATCGGAAATGAAGTGAATGAGTTTACTCAACTAATTAATTTCCAATTAATTTCTGTTGGCTGTCGAGTGTCATCATGACAGCGTCATATCCATGAGAGGACACCGACAGCTCGGAAAAGCGAGAGGACCATCAAATGCTGCACCTATTTGTAACACGGCGTATTTATTCACAAAATATCCACATTTGTTTTTGGTACCAATTGAACAACTAGATCCCTAAGGCTGACAGGCAGTCAAAATGGGCTTTTGATACTTTGGCACATGTGTGCAGATAGATAGTTATGTTTATATCATTTCCTATACAAATATTGTAGAAGCTGAAAAAGTCAAGACATTTGGAGTATTCTGATATGTAGATATGTTTTTACGTCGATTTTTATTCCCTTAGAGAATTTTATAATCTTTTCAGAAGGAATTGTCAAACACAAATCTGTAATTCTATATTCCCACTCAACCTCACTCTTAAGACTACATTAACAAGTTTTGGGTTAGCTGCCTCGATTATAATTATAGAACTCAGTGGAGCGAATGGCATTCACTTGCAATTCTTTCGTGGAAAAAAATAACAGTATTTATAGACAGATGTTTTGCCAAGTGTAATGAATATAATTCAATTGCACCGCCCTGAAATAAATGCTTGTCATGGGTTCAAATTGTATTATGATTATGATCTTAACCGAGCACTGAGCGCACATCCGACACTCCAGGGTCTAGTGTTTAATTGAATAACATGCGGAGGCCAGAGTTTAAATATGTTTTCAAACAGGTCAAGTATTTAAGTTGAACTTGGCACAGGCCAAAGGCTAAGAAGAACGCTTCAAAGTTCCTGAGACAGTCAAGTTGTCGGTTACTTTTGCATTCCAGCAACTGGGCTATAAGCTGGGAGCAGCTCAAAGGAGCTTTGCGAGCTGCTGGAATGCATATGAAATTGCACTTGAGTGAACATGATTTTGGTGCACCGGGTTCCATGGGAACACACTGGAGCACTACTGTCGTTGACGCTATACAAGAGCGTTGCCAACCTCAATCCATAGAGGGGAACGCTTGTGTTTAGCCAAAAACCCATAATCGCCACTTGATTCACCCACTGGGCGAGAGGCTAGACGGCAGAGCTGGCTAATTATGGCTTACTTGATGCATTCAGACAAACTTTCTGCAAAGAGAAAACTTTAGCCACAAAAAACTACAGCGAGAACCTTTTGAATCGAGCGTATTTATAAGCAAATTGCCCTGACCCCCATTCACTGGAGTGGCATTTGGCTTTGTGGCTGCCAGGCAGCTGATTTTATGCGCTTTTATATGAGGCATGCCAAAAACGGAATATGTCAGAGGTTGACAAGTGATTTAGTTGGAGCTAGTTTCATGTTAGAACTTTTGACGCATTGAAAAGTCCTTTAACTTCTGAGCTTGTCGTTGCCAGTGGATGGTGTTTACTGGACCCGGAGAATACATAGACATTTTTAGTGGGAAATATGTTCAGAGCGAGGCTGTTTGCCACAGACCTGAATATATTTCCAGCTAAAATATTCCAATGCGTTTCCGTTTCTCGTCATGCTTCAGTGCAATGCGTGTCAGATAGTTCCTATATCGCAAGAGCTCGCTGCGCTTTTGCACCTGCTTATTATGGGCACGCAGTTGCCCCACACGCCCCATCAACTTGAGCTCGTGTCTATGCAGATGTTTCTGCATGTCCTGCACCGAGTGATTCCGTAGCGCCAACCAGCTGTTATTTCGCTTGGCATGGTAGTCGGCGGTCAGCAATGCCACCTTGGCCAATCTGCTGGAGAGTCGATCCTTGCGCTGATTAATGAACTGCTTCCTGAGTTCCTCGACTCTTTGGTGTCTCCGCATCGTGGTCTTGGCGTTGAACTTTCGTCGGTAGGCCATTACAAACGCTGGATACTGCTCCTTCACCGCATCCTGGAGGTGTACATAAAAGGCTTCGTTGGGCTTCCGAATTACAGGCTCGGGTGGGCTGTGCTGTATGTAAGGGTATCGCGTCGCCCGATTTTCAAAGACTTGTAGATCATCAAACATACTATAGTTCAGTTCCATATTTAATTTCGATCAAATTTTCCAAATGATACAAATTTTCAACGGAAGACAACACGGTTACCATGATCATAAAAAAAATTATATTAATTTTAAAATAAAATAAATTTAAAATAAACATTATAAATTAATAAATTTAAAAAAAAAAAAACTGAAAAAAGTTTTAATATACATACTTGTATATTTATAATTAAGGGTAAATAATAAGTCTACAGTTGGGGCCTTAACGATGTGGCAACTCCTGCAAGTACAGCAACCATACGCAACATACGTTTCTCAACACTGACACTGTGAACAGTCATTTTTCAAAGCGATTTTTCAGCTATTTAATGCTGTAATATAAAGCCTGTTCGGTTAACTTACTTCCCTTCAATATTTGCCATTATTTTCAGAATGAAGAATTGAAAAAGTGCAGAAAATAGAGCGCTTCAATAATGAACCAGCTTGTGTATTATAAAACCCAGCCCTATTCGCAAATTGCAGATATAAATTTTCCTAGTTAAAATCAACTTGTTTGCATATATGTATGTACATGAATATATATGTATGTATGTATGCCTAGGTGGGGGCAAGTAACTGTATGCTCGGACTTAACCGAAAAGTTGTGTGTTATTATTATGATTAAAGTTCCTGTTTTTGCCACATGCAAACGCTGCTCACTTCTCCCACTCTGGCGCCACCAGCTGCCCCACAGTTATGGGAATGGACGCCCACTCCGCCAGCTCACCACCATAAAACACATTAGTCCCATTTGAGGCAGTGGGATTTCCCAGCTTGACTTCACTAGCAGCTGTGCTGCATGTGTGGCTGTGGTCATGTTATTCTCATATCCCAGCCATATGTTTGTGGTTTCGAGTCAAGGTGCACCAGAGATAGAACTCTTTCCGGTTGAACACCGCCCGCCGGACAGTCACCAGCATATGAGGACGCTACTAAGCCCGCTATTTGCGAACATTTTTTCTTACCTCCGCAAAAAAAGATTAAGGTGAACTGGACACTATTCATGGTCTGCTTTTTTCTACCTTTGGCTAAATCGGATTAAAATCTGAATTCAGAGCTGCACTCCAATGAATATAAACAGGGCCACTTACAATTTAATTTGAAGTTGTATATCTTTTTTTTATAAATAATTTAAAACCGTAAACACGTTTGGAAAGAGGTATAAAAGCTATATACGATTTTATATATTTTTTTTATCCAACCACAATTGTTGGAGAACTGTTGAACGAAACTTTTTGTTATTCATTCGATCGGCTTTTGGCAAGTAGAGAGTAACATTAATGTTTCACAGTAAAAAGTTAAAGTTTACACATGAAAAATATGAATGAAAACATAACTTTTCGCCGATTTTGTAAAATACTCAAGCTGCGGTCATAAAATGGGTGCAAGAACTGATAGTTAAGGCAGCGAACAACGTGAGTGCATAAAACTGAAATTGCTTAACCGTAAATCATTTCTGGAAAGCACTTTACATAAATATATATGTACTAAATCAACACTTCTGTATGCTTCCACCTAACCCTAACCCATTTGGCGGTACCCATTACCGTTTCTATTACAAGCGTTCTGCTTTCACATTTACTATTTTCCGGGCGCAGTGCAGTAAAACCGACTCCTGACACGCAACTGGATGCATAGAAGAGTGGAAACAACTCAAAACCGATGTTATGAGCCGTGGATTACATCTATCCCCACACAAATAAGGTCCGACTGCGATAAAGTGTTAACAGCCAGCAGTAAAAAGGGTACGAAAAGAGTTTTGAGCCAAAATCGACTAAGGTATATACCCTCAAATAGTCCTCAAATAGTACTTTAGATGTTCAAGAAACCTCCAGGCGATACAAGAGATAGTTTTGTAGTGAAAAGTATCGATATATCGATGCTTTGTACGTTTCGCTTTTGGAGAGCTTTGTAGATTTGTTTTTCGCATCGTGGATTTGTAGGTTAAATTCGAAATTTCTTTATTTTATTGAAGGATAGTACAAATAACTTAAAATGCCTTTCTCTGTATATGTATTTCTGGTAGATATATATTAAGACGCCGCAGCTTATGGAAAGAAATTGCTCAATAAAGCTTCTTCATTTATTTACAGATGCATTCGCAGTCGAAGGCTACTGAAAACGTAAATCATCAAACGAAAAGTTGAGCAATTAAAGGATTAAAAGCAAGATCTCGAACTGGGACAGAGGAAAACATCATCATCATCATCGGAAACGGCGGAATCATCGGAATCAGCGGCCAACATCTGCGGCATATCGGGTGTGTGTCTCTCTCTCTGTCTCCCCCACTCTGTGTACGTATTTCCTCGGGTCTGTTTGTAATGGTAGTCAGAATGTTAGAGCGGGCTGCGCATGGTGCAAATTGTGGCAGTTGAAATACTTGCGGTCGGGCGCAGCACACTTGTGCATTCGTATTCAATATCTGGGCAACTAGCAACTAGCATAGAGCGACTGCGACTGGGACAGACACAGGCACTGGGACTGGGAGCGCTTCAGTTGTGTGTGAGGTATGCAAATAAACGGTCTTGCTGCCGGACCAACCATGGCCGCATCAGAGCCACCAGAGCCGCCGCCACGCAATCCGGATCGCATAAATGCCTCGCTGCACAAGCTCGGCGAATCCGTAAGTACACCAAGTACAACACAACCAATCCAAGTGCCAACCCTGCATGCCCCAGCCCCGCTACAACAACAACAAAAACCACAAAAAATACCCCCCATTCACTTGATGTTTAACCTAATTGGGCCTCATTCATTTGCTTGTTAGCGCCGCTGGTGGTAGGCGGGGGTAATTGGGGTTGGGGGTTGGGTTAGGGTTAGGGGTCAACATACAATTTGCATGCCACTCGCCATTCAGCGCTGTTCCACTTTCACATGCTTATACTTTATGCTTGCAAAAGTTTTGGCACATTTCCACTTTCAAGTTTTTCAATTTACCCCCCGCTCACACATTTTCATTGACTAATTGACTTCGGACTCCGACAGAGCTCACGTGTACAACATCAGCCTCTATCCCCCTCTATCTCTCTCTCACTTTCTGTCTCTCTCTATGTCTCTCCTTTTTTGAACATCTCTACTATCCTACTTATGCATAGACGCTGGCTAATTGAAGTGCTTGCATTCATTAAACGCTTGTCCAACATTGCAGAAAATTGTCAAGTCGCTGGACTCGAGTGTGGGCGCGCTCAAAGAGAAGTCCGTCAACAACAACAAGCCCGTTAAGCCGGTGCTTTCCCTAGACAACAGCAGCAGCTGCAGCAGCCAGGCGGCTGGTGGTGCCATCGCCTCCTCGACCTCATCGGCAGGCGCAGCGTCATCCACATTAAAGCAACCCAGCCTACTGGCAGGCAAGCGGGAACTGACACCCTCCGCCTCCGCCTCCGATAGCAGCGGCTCCCCGGCCAGCTCAAATGGGAGCAATCAGACGCTTACGCCACCCATGACCATCGACAACCAGAATCGCCTGGCCGCCAAGGGCGACACATTGGGACAAGCACAAGCTGCGGTGATTGGGATTGGGATTGGGCTACCACAGTCGCAATTAGTGAATGGAAGCAGCGCAAACTCCGGCACCACAATATCCACGGCAGCCATGATCCATGCGAATAACTCAAATTTGATTGCCGCCGGTCACTTGGCCCAGGTCAACGCAAGCGGCAGCCAGCTCAACGCCGGTAAGTGCCAGCCCGCCCCGCTCCCCAAATGCATTTCTATAACATTTCAGCTGAGTGGGTATGTGAGTGGGCGCAATTAGCTCAGCTGCAGCTGGATGGGGCTTAAAGCACTTACATGTGCACACATGCGTATATATATGTATTGCATATGTATACATATGTGTGGGACCCAGCACGGGAACGACCATAAACCATAGTCACAAATTGTCCTCTTTTGTTACACTATCTGCCACACAAAAAACAATTTAAATTCTGCATATATGTACTTTAATTTTATTACCTGTATCCCTGCAAATGTGTAAAGAGGGTAGGTTGTTTTTTGTGCAAATATAGCAGGTGAAGCAGGATTCATCGCCAAACCCATTATTTAAATATAATTTTGATCAGGACAACAAACTGAGTGAACATTCTTAATATATATTCTCCTATTCTAAAATTTGCACGAATTTATCCTTTTTCTTTATCGATGTCTAATCCCATTTCTTTAGGCAAAGGTCGAAAATTATAGGAGCTACATTCTCGTATATCATAGAATAATTAAAACCTACCTCTCTTATTCTTACCAAAATTTGAAATAACTAATTTTTAAAGGAAGAGCCTTGCGCTGTTATATGCCAAAATCTGACTTAAAGCACCAAAGTTAATCAAGAGAACCGTTTTCATTCATAGTATAGGATTGGGGAAAGAAAGGCAAAGAAAGCTAGAATGTTTGGCAGCTTAACGTTGGGTTCAGGGTACCTCCCAGTCTGGCACACTCTTGCTTGCAGGTCCTAGCCCCCTCTCACATCTTAATTACACCATTCAAATTGGCTATTCTTACAGAAAGGTAACTTTGTTTACGTTGAGCACATATCGAAAACAGGTACCATAATAAATGGGTTTCCATTACAGGAATAGCATTTAGGCATATTTCGTGTATGCCTTGTAACTGGTATTGCTTTTCGATTATGATTTACGAGAGGCAAATGAATACAACTGTGTAAAGCAGCTTGGGCTAAAATGGTCTTGAGTCTGTTGCATTAAAAATTCGGAAAGCTGAATTTACATAGGTATTTTTGCATATGCCACAAACAGTTGCACAGTATTTGCATCAGATATTGAACAGGATACGTTAAGCTGCCCTTACTGGACACTCTCTGCAGTTGCTTTTGCGATGTTAGTCCTAAAATAAAAATTAAAATCGGGCTGGTTGCCCAAGTCGGGGCGGGGCAGTGGAAACTGTGCCAGAAAACAAATGGGGAAAACTTGGGCAACGGGCACATGAGAAGATGACAAACGCAAATCTCTTACTTACTCGAATTAGGAACGGCAATGTGTTCGCAGCTGGATCTGGAATAGCGCCGGCTAGCAAAAACGAGCCAAAGTGCAGTTGGGTTCCAGATTATGTAAGGGTGTGGCAAAGAGATGGCAATTCGCCTGCACGGCAAAACTCTCAAAAAATGATAGCAGCAATGCCGACTGCCCGTTTAAAGTGCTTCCCAGCCGTTTTAATGGCCCGGTCACAAAACGCAACGAAGCGCTCCACCAGCCGCTCTGATGGATTCAGCTACGGAGACGCGGACCCGACCTGCTTCCATCAGGATTAGAATCGAGATTGCGGCAGCTGTTGTCGAATGGCAATCGAGCTGCAGGGAAAGCGAATCATGCTGCCAGACGAGATGCACATCCCTATGTGATGCGGTCGCATTAGCATAGGTCCTCAAATTTGCCCCATCGCGATGTGGCTGCAACTGACTAGGCACGGGTTGACTCAGAGCTATCCTTATTTAAAGGAGATTCAAAAACATGATATTCAAGAAAAAGCTGTTACCTATTTGGTATACATAACACACCTCCGAATTATCTTTACATACAAGCCCAGCAAACACATAAATTTAAATATTGCTTAATCTGTGTATGGTATAAAGAGCATTTGGAACAGTCTCCGATTTAACAAATTGGTATTAAATTTATTTTTATAGCACAATAAGAATTTAAGGAAAACGGGTCCAGTAAAGTCCAAACATTAATCTAGGCCAAAATTCCTTTACATAAATGCAGCCTGTTAAAAATTATAGTCTCTATATCACATAGTCTCCGAATACGACTCAGTCTTCGATTCAAAATTAATCATGAGAAGGTGGTGCAAAAATATCCTATACAAGTCTATAAAAACATAATGCAATTTGATATTTTTTAAACCTGACTAGATATGATTAGGTTACGGGTATTTATAAATAATTGCCAGCAGTTATTGTAGCTTTTTATTATAATTTATGGATTTCTGCGAATTCATTTCCCGCAATTGTTAAAATCGGATTTATTGCCTGGCCTTTAATACAAATTATTAAGAAAAAACCTGCAGAGTTGAATGAATAAATAATAATAAAATGGATGTGTGAGCCAACGATTTGAGTTAAATATACACATTAATGAGTTTGAAATTCATTTAAAGTGAATTCGCTGATAAAAAGTCAAATCGAATTCATCTCCAATTACTATAATAAAATATGATATAAATGTCAGTACGTATTTAAGTTAAATGTTGAAAAATCAAAATGTATATTGATTTTTGTATATACATTTTATGTCTGTTAAATATCCTTTATAAGTATAAGTACTTTGGATGGCATTTGGTTTTCACATTGTATTTAGCTATTCAGAATCAAATAGAAACCTGCACGTTCCATTTCCCTGTGTGTGTGGGTGCGTGTGTACGTGTGTGTGACTAATCCAAATCAAAGATCTAATCAAACCGTCACTCACATACACACATACGCAAACATACTCAACTCCATTGTGTCAGCCCTCCTACATAATCTTAAACATAATAATCCTTAACATAATCATTAACATTAACATTAACATTTACATTAACATGATGTGCTTAAATCGTTGCTGTTGCTGTTGCTGTTGTTATTACTGTTGTTATTTATTTTGTTAACACCCCCCAACCCCCATCCATTTGGACACTCAACCCACTTATTGACGAAAATCACGAATTCGATTGAATTCCCCCGTTTGGTGTGTATTTGGGGGGAAATACTCAATTCCCAACAATATAAATGCAGTCGACAAGAGAAATGCGAATGATGTTTGCTCGATTGTGAAATTAATGGAACCGGAGCTGGCCGCGGTCGGCGGAGCCTCATTACCTACCATATCGAAGGCAATGAAAGTAAAATCGGCAACGGCAATGCCCGTACCCATGCCCAAGGCCGTGCTGAAGCCATTGGCATCCCCAACGTCCTGCTCCCCGACATCGGCTGCATCCGCCGCGCTGCTGATGCTAGAGGCAACCACCACAAGCCAACACATAAACTCGAACAGTATTCCTGATGGCAATCGCAACGACGAGTCAAAGTTCATATTTCGTCCAGGTAAGTCAATCCGAGACTCGTACTCTTGCACCCGCACCCGTACTAAAGCCATTCCCCATTCGCCATTTCAATCTTGCGTTTTCCTCACTTTTCATCTGCCATTTCCGCTCTGTACTTTTAATTGGAGCACAGCAGACGTCCTATCAGCACTCGCATTAACATTTAACCCGCATGCCCTACTCACACACTCAACCCCATCCTCTGGCTAGTTGCCACCCCTTCGGAATTTGTCCAGATTGATCCTTGACCTAGCCCATTTAACTTGTTTGCTGTTTAAACCAAAAACTTTTCCTGCTCAAGCGCCATTCACACACTGCACACTCTTTAGTTTTGCTCGTTCGTAGTTCTGTGTTTTGAGATTTGGCATGCAAAGTAGTTGGCAGCTGACTGGGCGACATGTCAGCTTAAAGTGTTGGCGAGATGAGTTGGCCTGGGGGGCCAGGAGTATGGTAGAACGCCTGGCATATAGATAAAAAGTAGCTATGGGAGCCATGGGGCTAGCTGCTAACTAACGCGTAGCATCATCGACAACGACACCGTCCCCGCTTTTCCACGGCTTGAGCTTAGCGCGGCACTCAACCCGGCCAGCTGGCTGGCCACACACTCATCTAACACCCAACGTTCTCTTGCAGAGACGGCCATGAAACTGCGCGAGGAGAACGAACGTTTGAATGCGGAGCTGTTGCGCCTACGCCGGCTGCTCGAGCATTCGACGGACGGAGCCGTTGGTGGTGCTGAACCAGGCGCCGCCGACCTGGATGCAGCCCAGCCATCTGCTTCGCAGGAGCGCGTGGAACGGCTGGAAACGGAGCTGCGCAGCGTGAAGAACCAGTTGCTGACCATGCGGCTGGAGCGTAAGAAACTGCGCACCGACAAATCCGATCTCTTGGGCCAGGTGAAACAGTTGTGCGCCTCGCTGCAGGAGAAGGAGCAAGAGTTACGCGACTTTATACGCAACTATCAGGAGCGTGTGCGCGAGACAGAGTCAACCAATGCCAAGATCTCGGGCGATCGTGACCGTGAACGCTTCCAGCTGCTGAAGCAGGCGCGCGACGAGGCCGAGCGCTCACTCGCACTGGCCCAGCAGCTATCGGCGCGCGATCTCCAGCTGCAGCGGCTGCAGGAACAGCTGCAAGAGGCGCGACGCCAGCTGACGGGCTGCCTATCCGACCAGGAGAGCCTGCATTCATTCGCACCGCTGACGCCACCATCGGCCGCGTCCGGCATGCTCAGCCAGATGGCCGGCGGCTCCGGTCTAGCGGGCAACCTAAGCGGCCTGCGTGGCACAGCCGAGGATAGTGGCCGTGGCAACTCCAACTCGTTGTCGGCGTTTAGCGGCAGCCTCAGTGGTGGCTCCGGCGCCACAGTCGGAGATCGCAACTCCTGCTCCAATGACTCGGGCCTACGGAATAGCAGCGATCGTGAGAGCACCGGCGGGGAGCTCAACTTCAGCGACGGCACCTGCGACAACGGGCCCTGCATCACCGTCGATCCGGACAGCATCTCTCTAGTCTCCAGCCAGAACATGTACCAATGTGAGTAGCCGAGAGTATGTCCAGCTTTTCCGCTTAATCAACTAACTTCGTTCTCATCTTCTTATCTTGCAGTTGGCACGCCCAAGGAACGCAGTCCTACACTCTCGCCCCTGAACTCGGGCGCCTATTCCAGGTAATTTTACACCAGAAAAAAGTCTTAGTATATATGTATAATGTTTGTGAATTTATATTTGTTCCGCTTAGATCCGTGGAGCAGCTCTCGCCGGATGCCGAGGGACCAGGCGGCGCTGGCGCCATAACTCGCAAGTTTGGTAACAAAAGCGGACCGTTGGGCGCACGAAATGGACGCGGCGGCACCTGGGGCAGCATCTCGCGTGTCTTTGCACGCTCCCGTAACAAGAGCAAGGCCATGTCCGCCGATGGAGTGACCGAGTACAGCGACTACTCATGGAATCCACTATCCGAGGAGGGCTATGCCGAAAAGCTGCGACTGCTGCGTGAGGCCTCCCAGCTGCCCATAGAACGCTGGCGGGCCACGCAGGTGCTGGCCTGGCTGGAGGTGGCCCTGGGCATGCCACAATATAGTGCACGCTGTGCGGAGAACGTGAAGAGCGGCAAGGTGCTGCTCGAGCTGAACGACGTTGAGCTCGAGGCCGGCTTGGGTTTGGGTCATCCCATGCATCGCAAAAAGCTGCGCCTGGCCATTGAGGAGCAGCGACGTCCGGAGCTGGTGCGCTATCCACTGATTACCCAACTGGGCCACACTTGGGTTGCCACCGAGTGGCTGCCGGACATCGGACTGCCGCAGTACGCTGAGCCCTTTCTGCAGTCGCTGGTTGATGCCCGCATGCTGGACACCCTGTCCAAGAAGGAGCTGGAAAAGTTTCTCGGTGTGACGCGAAAATTCCATCAGGCTAGCATAGTACATGGTATGCAATTGCAGCAGTAATCCTTAGCTGGGATTTGCCCAACTGACAGCTAATATCTTGGCTTCCCCTCCTGCCCTTAGGCATTCACGTGTTGCGCATTGTCAAATATGACCGTCAGACGCTGGCCATGCGACGGGTGCAATCGGAGACTGTCGATACGGATCCCATTGTCTGGACTAACCAACGCTTCATACGCTGGGTGCGCTCCATTGACCTGGGCGAGTACGCGGACAACCTGAAGGGTGAGTTCGTTGTACTCGATAATGGAGCATCCCTCCCTTGTTCCGTTGCAAGTGGATATCAGTTGCATATTGGATAATGATAATGTGCCATTTAAGCACTTCAGTGTTGAGTTTCAATTGAAATGTATTGAATTGAACCCTTGTGTCCGGCTCCATTTGCAGATAGCGGCGTCCATGGCGGACTTGTTGTGCTAGAGCCATCCTTTTCGGGCGATACCATGGCTACGGCGCTGGGCATTCCCCCATCAAAGAACATAATACGACGCCATCTTAATACGGAATTTGATGCCCTCATCCTGCCCGCAAGGTGAGTGTGCACCCCGCCCCCGCCTCCATTCGCATCCACATGATTAGTGTGTGTGTGTCCCTTATGTAACCCTGGTTTCGGTTGTCGATTTCGATACCGAGACAACTCTCTGTCCAATCTGTATACATAATAAGTATGTATGTAGCGTTAAACAGCGTTTTGATTACTGTACCCATTCGATTAGAATTTCTATTGTTTCGTTCACATTTGATTGGGTTCTTCCTACTTTGCATTTTCTCCCATTGTCGGTTACATAATCGTACATGCTTGTAATATGATTTGTTTATTGCTATTGTGCTCATTATTTCATTCATTTTGTTCGTCTCATCATTTTTGCATGGTCCACCATAAACATAAACATCCCCACAACATCATTCCCATCATCATCATCATCGGCATCATCTGCTTTACATTAATATTCAATTTTATCAGGAAACTGTTTTTGTCCAATTAGTATAGGAATTATACTTGCCACAGAGATTTAGTGTAGAGTAATTGTCTTTAAATATCTTCTTTCAAAAATAATTGGATGCTCTGATGCACCTGAACTTTGTTTCCATCTAAACATTACTATGTAATGTTAATGTAAAATGTATGTTAATGTTGGCGTTAATGTTGACGTTAATGTTAATGAAAATGTTATTGTGAATGTTCATTTTAATGTTAAAAATTAAAACTTGTTAAGTTAAATATTTTCAATTGCAAAATCGCTTTTGGCTAATAATTGGGGTGTATCAACTAAAGTTGGAAAGTGTACAAAAAATGTAAATAAATAATTTGCTAGCTTTTATAAAATATTTACATTGTATTTTGGAAATACAAGAAAGTTAAATTATTATTCCTAATAATTTAAAAAAAATACCTGATTCTAAGAGGGAAGAATTCGTGGCAGTATTTATTATATATATTAACATTGTATATGTGTGCTTCTTCTTCATTCATTCATATCATCCACACATACACACACACACATACACAAGCATTAGAGACGCTTTTCTTAATTTTAAACGGCTTTGCATATATTCTCGTACATATCATCACTTTAAGCTCAGCCTGCGCTCTATTAATCATCCAGTAATCCAGTGTGGAAATAGTCCAGAGACGCATTAAGGTGTCTCAATTGTTGTTGTAGTTGTTGACTGAAGACAATCCATACTCTCGTCTATAAACTGTATTCATGCGCCGTCATACGATTCCATATACTATGTGTAGCTGCACTATCATCTAACTATATCTGTCTTCTCGTACATCATAAGAGTACCTGTGTGTATGTATTATATACTTATATACAGATATATATATATAATTACATACACGCATATGTGGCGTGTTTGTGTGCGTGTTTTAGAGCATGTCTGAAATGCCGTCAAAACGCACTAATTGGCTTGTGCCTTATTTTTCTCTCTCTTTTCTCTTCCAACATCTCTCGCGATATCTACATATTTTCTACTTTGCCCAATGCAGATACATAATATACTGTCAAATGGAAGAATTTCAAATGGAAAACTCCCGGCAATTGGCCAAATTGCAGGGCCATTAAATCAAAAAAAAAAAAAAAACTAAATCAAAATTCAAATCGAAATCGAAATCACAAAAATTATTCTCATAATGCCAGTGGCAAAAAATGTGTGTATTTGTAATCAACAACAAGTAACTCGATGGGATTCAACTCGATTCAATATCTAATAATGTATTTAGCTAAGCTGATTGGTAATTCTAGGAAGAGAACAATAATTGGAGCACAGCGCTAATCAAATCAACATAATGAAATACTTACTTAGTATAGCAAATAGATCGAATATTTATGCATAAGCATCGAAATAACTCGTAGGACTTGTAATCTGACAAAACCCCACCCCGATACTCATGCCCAACCGAACATAACCAAAAAAAAGAAGCAAATTAGAGTGAAATCCTAGTAAATCACATATCGAAAATCTGAAGAGCTTTGCATTATCGATATGTCCATATTATACTTGATAAATTAATACTTAGTGCAAATCGGGTCGCGAAATCGGTGTACGCTTTGCAGCTATCCTTAAGCAGCTTAACACGTTTACCGCTCACACGCAAATACATAGTATATATACTATATATGGTATATATGAGGTGTATTACACAACTGAAATCTTTGCATTTAAGCCAAACACCACAGCCGCAAAAGTGAAAACGCGACACATTTGAAACTCACGCTAGCCGAATATAGTTATTAAAGCGTAAATATAATTCTTTGTATCGATGTTATTTGCATTTGCAGTATAAGAGATCCGCACAGATATTGGAGACAACATAGATGTGTGTTTAGGTATAGTGGGCCAGCGTAAATTTGGGTAGCAAATCTTTAAGTAGCAAACGCGATTCGTTTCTAGTTTTATATATATAAATATGTATGAATCTATAGCCAAAACATATTATGCATAGAACAGATACCAAAAAAAAGAAAAAACAGCAGACATTAAATGTTTAATAAAGCATTCTTCTAGCAACTATTTATATAGATATATGTGAAAACATAAACTGGGCTCAATTGCCTGTGTAACTAATGTGGACAGCCGTCCACTGTGATACAGATACAGATACAGATACAGATACAGATACATAAACTGAACATTACACATACATACTAACATAAATATAATTGGATTATCTGCGAAAAGATTTGCTAGATTTTCCGATTAAACATACAACATGCATACTTACATATATGTACATTGTGCATTCACACCCGAACCACCAATACATATACATATATACATATATATACATATATATATATACATACGTACATTAGCTTGTTTTCTTCTCAATGTTGCCTACTTTTGTGCGCCTAAAAAGCCGCCGACCACATTTCGAAATGATATTTTAAACGTAGTTCAAATCTCTTAGTTTTTGTTTACTTTAAACACAACCCCATCCAAATCCCAAAACCCAATATCCTACATATTAATTGCCAAGTCAGTGCAATGTCAATTGTAAGTAAATCTCAAGTGATTTTCGAGTAAAAATTAGCACACTTTGTCTAAGTATGTGTCTATGTTTAAGTAGATTTTTCGTTTGTCTACTTGTTGTCTATCTATCTATTTAATATCCTCGCCGTACTCTACATTCAAATATGTTTTGATGTGAATGAAACAACGCGTCCATCAAATTTATTTCATATGGTATATTATTCTAGTTTTTATGTAAACCTTATGATTTCGGGGCCCCACATCATCTCTCTCTTATATATATATGCTAGACATAATTTTGTTGTTTACGCTACAATTAGTCAATTATGCAAAAATACAATACCAATATCGATACACACAAATTTCTCAATATTATTAACCGTTTTTTGTCTTTGTCCTGTTTCTTTTCTACTTTCTATATTTTCATATATACTATTTCTTTCAATTTGGTAAAATCCTCAATTCAATTGTATACAAAATCAACGGCTTGTTGTTGCTATCCTTGTGTCTTGATTGTTAACAATAATGCATTATACAACACTACCACCTAAACAACAACAACTACAACAACAACTGTTACAACAACATCACTTTTGGCATCTGTGTGTGTGTGTGTGCGTGTGCGTGTGGCTTGCCTGCCTGCCTGTCTATGCCTCTGCCTCTGCCTCTGTCTCTGCCTGCCCCGTTTTGTGTCTACTATTCATTTGTGCCAAATGCAACAAAATTCTCCACATGCACTAACATATAAACACCCACCCAACACCCACTCCCACACGCCCACGCCCACAATCAAACACACACACAAACCTAAACGAAAAACAATCCGGTTGTATTGCAATGTTTGTTGTGTAGAGCAACTTTGGGTCAAGGCATTCGTTCCGGTTGCGGCATAGTGCCCCTAACTGGACCCGGCGGACTGCAGCACTATGCCACAACAGATCGGCGATCGAGTGGCAACTTGCGGGTAAGTGGAACTCCAGCCTAACCATAACCATAACCATACAATCAAACATACATCTATATGTATCTAGCGCTATATTGTCTGCACACACGAAAGTCAATTGGAAAAATTAAATGTCTAACGAAAATTGAAAACAATAATCAGAACGGAAATAAAAAATGATCAAGTTTCTGCCTCTGTATTTATCTTAGCCTGATTTGACGTGAAGCTTTTGTTGTCTCTCTCTCTCTCTCTCTCTCTCTATCTCTCTCTCTCTCTCTATATATATATATATATATGTGTGTGTCTATGCCTCTATAAACTATAAACTCAAACTTATCGCTTTCAGTTATTGTGTAGAATGTCAAGGATCATATTAGTTTGTGTTATTTTCCAACTTTTTATTTATCACAAACAACATACGACAGACAAATGCCCACTTATCAAAAGTACTTTGAGCACACAGTACAACGATCTTTCGACACATAGAGTACTTAGTATTAATATAAAACTAAACTAAATTTTCACTTCGGAGTTGAACAAGAAACAAGAGATACTAATATAACATTTTAAATATATGTAAACATAAATTTTTGTAAGGATGAACATTTCATTTCTTGAATGTTTCTCAGCAACTTCTAAAAAAATTGGCATGTTTATTGAAATTGTGTGAATCCGAAAAATTCACCAAGTCAAAGCATACGTAGCATCAACAATTTAGAGATATTCTATTGATTAATAAGTAATAAGCTTACAATGGAGCTGAAATATGTAACATGAAATTCAAATACATTTTTCGATCTCTTTTGGTAAAACATTTTATGAAACAAAGTCTTAAAAAAAAATGCATGGAGTGTGATTTGGTTTTATAGAAAAAATCTTGAAGGAATGTTTTGCATTAGCTAGTTCAATTATTTAGAATATATTATAACGGTATAACGTGTTTAAGTGTTATAAAACAGTGTATTATTCATTTTCAGTGTTGCAAAGCGCACATATAGTATTTAAAATGCTACCATTTAAACACGTTACAACGTTTACATTTATCAATATTAACAAATGAAGTGCGAAAAAAACAAGCGATACATACAGAACAGCCCAAGAGCTATGAATATATAGAAAAAATAAAACATATATATATATAATATACTCGTACACAATGCGTAGTTAATGCAAGTAAGTAACAATTAATGAGCATTTTGTAAAGTGCACTAAATATGAAAATTAATTAAAATAAATATAAAATGTTTAAATTGCGCTCTTTCATTCGATACAAGAGCCCGTTTGTTTGACTTTTGACTACTAATTAACCATTTTTAATATAAAAACAACATAAAAAAAAAATTACCCGACACCAGAAGTTTCACGGCAAATCGCAGATAAATGTCAAATGCAGCTGGCCAAAGGTGTTGGCAATTAAAATAATTGACATTGGTTGGGGAATTGGTTGGGATTGTACTCTGCTGGTTATCAATTATTCAACGTATTCAAAACTAATAAAAATGATTTTTATTTTTTTTGTATTTATTTTTTCGTCTCTTCTACCTTACAGATTTCGGCATGGAAAGGATCTCAGGTAATGGGTACTATAATAATTCGAATGCAAGTTCTCTTCTGATGGGCTTCTTTACAAACTTTCAGAGCTCTCTTTCAAAAGCCTTTCGGTTCAACAGCAAACCCCATCGCGCCGGCGATCGCAGCTCCTTCGGAAACTCCACCTCCCCAACGCCATCGTACAGCAGCAGCGAGGGCGGCGGTGGAGGAATATACGCTACCATAGGTCCCCAGCAGATGCAGTCGCATCACCATCATCCCCCCCATCATTTTCTACCGCCGCCCACAACCGCACCGCCACCGCCGCCACCAAGCTCGGGCAGCTCCAATTACGGTCCACCCGGGCATCGTGTGAGTGCCCCGCCCGTTGGCAGCATCCTAGACCCCAACGGGCTGGACGGCCACCTGCTCTACGAGCAGAATAGTCGCCGGGTGAAGAGCATCAGCGACATTGGGGTGGCAGCCAGCGGCAGCCTGGGTGCCTGCAGTCTGGGTGGCATATCCGCATCATCGGACTCACCTGAATGAATATCTGATTGCAGCTTACGGATTGATTTCCTTAATATAATTGCTCCCAGCTAATAGATCATATATTATTATATTATTTCATCTATTTCCCTTACGCCTCATCTGGCATTCCAAAGTGATAAGTTAAGAGTGAAAAAAACCAAAGTTAAGCGATTGTATTTTGAAAAGGATGCGATTGTATTCATCTCAAGACCCACCTCAAAGACATTACGTTGATTTCCAACAGGTACATACATATACATATGTCAAGAAACAAACACACAACAACTAAGCATATTTGATTAAATCAGATTGAGGGAAACTACAGAGAAGAAAAATTGAATATTTATTGATGATGTTTGTGAAAACATACATATAGGATAAGTTCTATGCACGCAATTAAGAGAAAACATTTAATTAATTGAATTAATTAACCACAGAGCATTCGGGTCATTTGCCCGGAAAACAAGCTCCAACTAAAAACAATTTAACTTTATTATAGCCTAATCAAATCGTATGTAATTGTACATTTTTTTTTAAAAAAATTTATCTCATTTAATACTCGACCACAATTGCTGTGAGGCGAGTGGGCAATAGATTTAAATGTCAGCGGAGATTGGATTTGAAATAATACCCTTAACCGTAATTGCAATTTAGATAAATTGAAATTATTATTTTGTAAGCGCCCAACCAAACTATCGTGTAGCTAAGCAAATGTGAAACCCGCAGAGTAAATGAATTTTGCAAAAGTGCAGTATTGTGCATTGTGCAAATTGTAAATGGCTATTAATATAGGTTTAGGTTACAAATATACATATGTATATGTATTAATCACATGTGTGTGTTATTTTCAACAGAATTAATTGAGACTAACAAATCACAGCTAACGTAATCCGCAATAGTCAAAATGTTAATCTTCTTCAAAATATAACTGAAATATCCTTTCTACCATTACGACAACTGAAGCATATATTGTATCAATAGTATGAGATGTTAACTTTTAAGCAGACCAATTTAATTCTAGATTTACAATTACAAGCCGATAATATAAACGAATAAATTAATGATCAAAAACCTCGATTGTCAAAATATCACAAATTTTTTTGATTGTTATTATTAAAGGTAAAATTTCGATTTCATTTTATTAAATTTTAATTTTAAGAAAAAAGAAAATCTAAGTCTTGAGCCAAATCGACCAAAAATCAAGATATCACGTTTTTTTTTCTCCAAATCAAGGTCGGTTCGAAAATCAAAACTTTTTTTTATGATTTTTTTGTAATACCTCGGGTAAATATTGTCTGATTTTGAAGTATTATACCTTTTTGAATTCGTACGTATCCCTGCCATCGATTGGCATTCAACAACAAATTGAAAATCGAAGGGTTCAAAAAAGTTTGTTAACCAAAAAATGATTCGTTTGTAAAGACAAAATGTTTTTAAGAATATCTCGTCTAAATATGTCCGATATTGGAAAGATATTCCTTTTTGAAGTCGTAAAGATAAGTACTATCGATTGGCCAAATAGACAAAAAGGAAGGGGTTGTTTTACATGAGTTACAACGACAGTTAGGGACCTAGGCGTTCTTTTTAATTTTAAACTCTGCTACCAACGTTAATGAGGTTAAAGGTGTACTTGGATACTAAAATTAACGCGCTCTATATCTCGTATAAATTTCTTTACTCTTTTGGATAACTTATTTCTTCCATTTTTCCTATTTATTGTATTTTCTTAGGTAATATAGCATTTTAAGATAATTTTTAATTTTTACTTAAGAACACTATTTTTTCGACCTTCCTTCTTAGCTGCAGGCTCTAATAATCTCACTGACAAAATTACCCGTGAAAACGGAAAAGGGGCATAGTTGGTATCGGGGATGCTATAAGAGAGAGAACGCCGGCCAGACGCCGCTTTGTGTACACAGGGTCTCGATTGTGGCCGCAATTGTGGCATCACAATGGCTATGATATGATGTTTGATAACAACGTATGCAATGTTTTTGGTCATGCCTGAGAGAGAACCCCGCTATAAGTAGGCCCCATTGATTGTTAAAAGCAGCCGCGACTCGCCCTTCTCAAAATATTTTATCTTCGCTCGCCGGCTAATGAAATCATAAGCAACTGCCCAAGCCAATATTATTATTAATTACATATGCATATTATAGCTACATATACAAACACAGAAATATAGATACATAAATTCAGCCCAGAAGCTTCAGAGCATTTTCTATTAGAAACAACCACAGCATTAACAACATGTATTCGCAATAAAGGCTCATAGCTGCTTATAAATAAACATGCATAAAGATCAGATATTATAAAATATATTGTACTTTATTCGCCTGAAAGAAATAAAAGAAATAGATTACCTAATGTACGATTCATATTTATATATGTATGTATACTCACATGCTCAGGCGATACGCCTTGAAATAATGTAAAACGCAACTGTAATGGACCTTGTTCGTCCGGATTTCTTTCTACTTTTAGGATCTTTACAGGTTCATTAATAAATCCCAGACGTACAAATGGACAAATAGTGTATTCATAAAAATCTATAGCTTTTAGATTTCGACACTCTCGAAAAATCCCTAAAAGGCTTTGCGATATATCATGAATGTCATAATTAGAAATTATTTCAAGCAATTCTATATTTTTTAAATATGTTAAATATTGGTAGCTTTTGTCTTGGCTGAATCCACATTTAAGTCTTCGAAGTGAATTAAGTTTTATTATTTCTTTAATATCTTCAACATCTAAATTAAATCCTCTAATGTCCAAGTTTTGTAGGATCGACGATGACCTTGACGATATCTCTGCGAAAAGCTTCTTAAGATTGCAGTATTTGGTTGATGTAATTTTAAGATGAGTTAACTTATTTAACTTTGCCAGGCTTTTAATGCTTTCGGCCTCAGCATCGGACGGCCGAATAAATCTAATAGATAGTTCTTCAAGGTCTGGTAGTTCAACTAAAAGTTCTATGCTATCAATGTCAGCGAATTTACAATGCAAAGAGCGCAGGGTTTTAATTCCTACAACAGCCAAAGTGTCGTCATATGATATGGGTGTGAGTTCTATATTCAAGTGTTGAAGTGTTTGTGGTACGCTAGAAGTCAATATCTGAAAAAACTGCATTGATTCGTTTCCAAAATAAAATGTAACTAGTTCTTCGATTTGATTCAATTCGGTCAGTAATTCAATATTTTGTGCATCAACGAATCCACATTCTAATTTCCTTAATGATTTCATTTTTGCAACTAGAGCTGTTTCTTCTGGGGCAAGCGGCGTGTTTTTAATGGTCAAACATTGAAGATACGACGATTCCCGCGAGACTAGTGCATGGAGTAACTGCTTTAGGGAACTTTCTTTATGACTGAGTATCACGAGTTCTTCAAGGTTTGTTAGCTGCGCCAAGAGCTCAACGCTCTTCTCATCGGAAAAGGCGCATTGTAGTCTTTTTAGAGATAATATTTTGACTAATTCTTTCGTTTCCTCAATGCTAATTGTCGTTATTCTGAACGAATAATCAAAAACTCGATCCTTAAATAATGGAAATACCATTATTTCCTGAAGATCTGAACAGTTTTTTGCAGCAAGTGCTTGGAATAAATATTTAAATGATCCCATTTTATGCCTTCCGATTAAATGCAAAGAATTCAAATGTGGCATTTCAGCTAATGCAGCATAATTATGAGGGTTGATAGAGGATGGAAGCTTGTTCAAAATTGTCAGTTTACCCAGACTTTTATTAACCTTGATCTGTAGGCAGCCTTGACAAAAATATATTACATTTGCACCTCCCAAAGGTAAATTTATAACATATTTCGATATATCAGGTAGATTGTGTTCTACATCAATTATCAATGTTTCAAGTTTGGGCAAATGTCTCAAGAGTTTTATGCTTTGAGGATCGGATAAACAAATAGTTAAATATCTTAAAGTTTTAATTTTTGTAATTTGTTTAACCTCGTTATAAGATGCATTTCGTAGACTCAGTTTTTGAAGAATCAAAGATTGTTTAGAGGCAAATGCTTTCATCAGGGTTAAGGAGTCGCCTTCATCATTTCCAGATATATCCAGGCGAAGCAAATTGGGCAAATTTGATAACGGTGTTAAATCTACGCGACATATTTTTTCTTCCATATTAATTATTAGTTCTCCCGAACCGCATACTGCCCTTATGGCATTATTTTTAAAATGTATTTTCGATTTCATATTGAGTGATATGAAAAGATTTAGAACTTCCACAGAACGATCGTCCCTAAGCCATGTGAAATGTTTATGTTGTGAGAGAGAATCAACGTTAATTAAATCGGTAAATTCACAAGAGAAACGAGTTAAAGATTTTAGTTTGGCAATTTCCGAAATCTCTTCGAAAAACAGGTCGAATCTCCTTATGTCTAAGAGACTTAGTTGTGGGTCTTTCTGCAATGCAAGTGCACGAAAAAACTGTGTCAAAGATCCGTCTTCGCGCTTTCTTGTGATAGGTTCTTCATCGAATAGCTCAATTTTCATGAAATCAATTTCATTTTCTCCTTTTATTCGTAATGTACGTAAATTTGGCAATTTGGCAAACGCAGTATATTCAGAGTCATTAAAGTAACTTTTTACCTTAAATGCGAGTCTCTCTAATCCATTGCAATATGGAACAATGTCAGTTAACTTTCCGTAAATTTCATTACTCATTATCTTTAAGTGGATCAGGCGTGGATTTGCCTTGCAATACTCGGCCAACTCATCAGCATGAAATTTTACATTCAATTCGAGCTCCATAAGTTTAGGGAATTCTTGGAAGCTACTGACAGAATACCCTGGAAATGCGATTGAAAATACTTTTAAAAACATAATTTCTTTTAGTTATACATTTAAAAGAAACTCACCTTCCATATCAATAATTAAAGTTTCCATAGATCTGTTCTCAAGTGCACCTATTAGTTGGTCAAATACTTCCTTATGTTCACGGCAATATTCATCAGGATGATAATATATAAATTCGATTTTTTGTAACATTATATTCGATTTAAATGCATCCGTATACATTTTCCAAAATGCTTCTTTGTCTTTTTCCGTTGATTTCCGCAGTCGATCATGAAGCTTTACAAAATCAACAATTACTTGGGCAGAGTTATTTACATAAGTTTCATCAATTTCAAGGCTTTTGTAAAGTTCGGGGTTCCATATCTGAAACAAATCGCGAAACCATTCACAAGCAAGCGCAAAATTGATGAGATCTTTATATGTCAACTGATCCAATCTATCCGGTGTTTTAGAAGAGTCACATTCGATTTTAATCTGTTTGAGTATTTCATAAATACAATAGTCGTTCAGTTGTGTAATATCTGTGTAAGCCTTATTGGTTTTAGGTTTTTGTTCGTAATTAGTCATATTATCAGATAAATTTATTATTAAGTGATCTTTACTTTTGAAGCAAGCAAATCGCTAACAAATTAAATTGTACGAACAATATTATTATTTTTTTTTATCAGCATGAATATCACACATGTACGTGTGTACATATTTAGATATGTGTATATGTATATATTCACAAAATTATTGTCGATTTGTTTACTAAGCTGGTGTGAAGCGCGTGGCGTGCTTACTTGATGACGCTCTCACAAGAACTAAAGAAGCCTTCAGCGACCAGATTGCTTAAGTCCATGCAAATGGAAAGAGAGAGCGACAGCGTATGAGAGAGAGAGAGAGAGAGAGAGAGAGAGAGAGAGAGAGAGAGAGAGCGAGAGAGAGAGAGTGAGAGACGGTAAGAGTGAGAGAAAGCATGATAACATAGAGTTAACGACGACTCGGTAAGATTCACTTAAATAAGTTTCATAAATTTCAAGGCTTTTGTAAAGTTCGGGGTTCCATATCTGAAACAAATCGCGAAACCATTCACAAGCAAGCGCAAAATTTATGAGATCTTTGTATTTCAATTCATCGAATCCATTCGGTATTTTAGAAGAGTCACATTCGATTTTAATCTTTCGAACAATTCCATTTTGCATAGAAATAATCGGCCGACTCGAGGTGGTGGGGTATTATTTAAAGTTAAAGCCACTCCCTAGTCAGAACTTTTCTGTTTAAGTAACTTATATATAAATATTATACCTATGGATAGTCCATACCATAGACAGCCCCTCCCCTTCAATGTTTCTTAGTTGACTCCAATATCTTTGACTTCACCATATGCCTCTATGGCATACAGTCCTAGTGTGCCTAAAGGTCCAAATCCCTTGCATAATACGCAGGGAATGGTCCACAAATATGCATGATCTTTATTCCATGAGTTGCTGCTAACAGCTGTTGCTAACAGTCAACTTAACAGCTGCAACTAGCGACTTACAGTCAGTCGACTGCTAATAATATTTCACTCCTAACATGTAGGCAAATGATATTTTCCTTGCTGTCTCTTAAAGGACATACCTCCGCGCGGAATTAAAGCGATATACTTTCATTCATAGTATATGTAAGCAATTAACTGGTGCCAAAATTAATTGGTTTATTTATAATATTACAAGAGTAAAACTTCAATAAATTGTACTTGTTCGAATCCAATGCATTTCACCGTAACCAAAATATTTGCTGTTTGTGCATCACGAATCTGTTGCTGTTTGGTGCATCGTATGGGATTGGGCTGCTAGCGCCGATTCTCGTCGTTCTCATTCCTTGGGCGACGAGTTGTGTGCGGGCGTCCCTTGGGCTCTGGTCCCGGTTGCGGGACAGGCTCGGCGGCTGTCAATGTTCCCATGCTGCCGACCAGCGCCAAAATACCGAGTACTAAAAACAAATTGAACCACTTCATAGTGAAACAGATACTATTTGGAAGCTTTGCTGGTGACAGTTGGCCGTAAACTGATGACTGGATCTAACGGAGCGCCCCTTTTATGGGCGGAGGCTCATATGTTTATGTAAATGGCGCTGGGAAAATCTATCAACATCGTTTAGTGTAGCTTATGTTTTGAGATTGAGAATTGCGATTTCATAAAATTGAGTTGTAAATCTCGTGTTAAATATGGGCGGACATACATTTAGGTAATTGACATCAACAGCATTTAACAATTGTTTCTCACATTGCAAGCGAATGAGAATTGTTTCTCGGCGTGGGAATATTTAGCGGTGACATCTATAACTTACAACTGAATTCTTGATAATTATACACAATTTATTGTATTTAAACTTTCTGAAAAATGTTTGTATTTCTACATATGAGATCGTAGAATTACATACTGATCACGGGTGATTGTACAAAATAAACACAAAAATACTGTCGAAACGAGATTACATAATAATATTAATAATATAATGTATAAATATAAAAGAAATACATATATTGTTACATTGACATTGACAGCATTTCTAAGTGCTTGTTAACTTGGTCTAACGCGATCGATTATTTTCAATTATTTGAGAGAATTTGAATAAATAATCGTAGCGCAGGACAACGAATATATATTTCAAAATATGAACGAAATTTTTTTGATCGGAGCCTATCTCCCGTTATTTAAATAACTTAATATTGATTGTTTTTAAGAAATCGACGATGGTACCAACAATATCTTAAATATCTTAAACAATAGCGCATTTGTCAAAAATGCCGCTGACTAAACGAAATGAACATACAAATAATATATATAGAGAGAGATTTTCAAACACAAATTACATCCACGAGTCCATTTGCGAGCGGCATTGCAGTATCAGCTTCTCCTGAAATATGTGATCCAGCTCGTTGATCTCCTGTTCCCGCCGCAGCTCCTCACCAATGCGCTGCCACATGCTCTCGAATCCGCAGTCCCACGGGCGGCCATTGAGCTCACTTTCCAGCGTGCTCTCATCAAAGGTGAAGGAGTATTCGTGCTCGTAGTCACACATTTCTATACGTTTTTTGAATATAAATTGGAACTGCAACAAATAAAGACACCGTTATAGTTATCGATCTGCAAATGATTTCGATTAATTTGAATGCTATCGTCGATCGGAGTGGGCAGCACCGCGACTGTTATCAATTAAGGAGAACAGCTGATAAGAAATTAAAAAACAACTGCTGAGAATGTCGCGCAAGAACGTTTTAAATTTGATAAACACAATAGTTTCGAACTCGTAAGTGATATATGTAGAAGATGACCTAAGCCCGCAGCTAATTCGCATATTTTTTTAGCTGCAAATGTCCAGCCCATGCGCATAATTATGGATCGGCTGCAGCGGCCACAGCTCAAACGGGCCCCAAAGAGTATGCATTTGAGGTAAGTTTTGGCGACGGGCAAAGTCCAGCAAATTTAATCATGGTTATCTCTGCGGGCAGATGTCGGCGTCGACAGTGCGCTTTGGGCCGGGTGTGAGCGCGGAGCTGGGCGCTGATTTGCGTAATTGGGGCGCAAAGAATGTTTGCCTGGTGACAGATAAAAATGTGGCGAAGCTGCCCTCCGTTCGCGTTGCCCTGGACTCGCTGGCACGTCATGGCATTAACTACCAGGTGTACGACGAGACGCGCGTGGAGCCCACGGACGAAAGCTTTTGGCTGGCTGCCCAATTTGCGCGTCGCCATCAGTTCGATGCGTTCGTGGCCATTGGCGGTGGCTCAGCCATGGATACCGCCAAGGTGGCAAATCTATTCTGTAGTGATCGGGAGGCGGAGCTGCTCGACTACGTCAATGCACCCATTGGACGGGCCAAAGAGGTTGGCTATTGATATACATGCGTACGGTTCTTCTTTTTGATGATCTATCTTTTCAATGCTCGCAGATTTCCGTTAAACTGAAGCCACTCATCGCGGTACCCACCACATCCGGCACGGGCTCGGAGACCACGGGAGTGGCAATTTTCGACTACAAACGTCTGCACGCCAAAACAGGCATCTCAAGCAAACATCTAAAGCCAACCTTGGGTGAGCGTCTAGAGCAGGATTTAAGGCTTTCTTGAGCTGACTTTTTGCCTCCATTGCAGCTATTGTCGATCCCTTGCACACGCTGACGCAGCCGGAGCGGGTGATGGCATTCGCCGGGTTTGATGTATTCTGCCATGCCCTGGAGAGCTTTACGGCTATCGATTACCGTGAGCGTGGTCCAGCGCCAGCTGATCCCAGTCTGCGTCCGACGTATCAGGGCCGAAACCCTATATCAGATGTATGGGCGCGTTTTGCGCTGGACTCGATACGCACCAACTTCCTAGACGCCATATATCAGCCCGACAACCTAAAGGCCCGTTCGAGCATGCATCTCGCCTCAACCATGGCGGGCGTGGGCTTCGGCAATGCCGGAGTGCACCTCTGTCACGGTCTATCATATCCCATCTCGGGACATGTGCGCGATTACAAGCCCGCCGGCTATTCCAGTGAGCATGCGCTTATACCACACGGCCTCTCGGTTGTGGTCAGTGCGCCTGCTGTCTTTGAATTCACGGCGCCCGCTTGCCCAGAGCGGCACTTGGAGGCCGCCCAGCTACTGGGCGCCGATTTGACTGGCGTCAAGGACGCCGACGCTGGACGCCTTTTGGCAGACACTGTGCGCGGCTACATGCAGCGTGCCGGCATTGAAAATGGCCTTCGCGAGCTTGGCTTCTCCAGCAGCGACATTCCAGCGCTGGTCGACGGTGCCCTGCCCCAGGAGCGCATTACGAAAATGGCGCCACGTGCACAAACGCAAGCGGAACTGGCCCAACTTTTTGAGAACTCGATGCAGGTTTATTAATTACAATTAAATGGCACCTACCTCTCAAAATTTTCACAAGGCAAAACGAACTAACGGATCTTTTAAATGAAGTTGGCTGCATTGACCAAAGCTTTTGCGATATCGATAAATAAAAAAGAGTTCGTGAACTGAACTAGTTCACAATCGAACTATGCAAGTTACTAGGGGAAATTTAAACATATGACTATGAATAGCTGAAAAGTCGCCTTGTAAATTAACTAACATTTATCAATTATCCGTAAACCTAAACTCAACATCAAAAGCTACTTGAAAGAGAAATATATTTGAAGCAGCACATTAAAATATTATTTCATTGAGTATAATTATTATAATGTATACTCTTCTACTTGGACATAAAAATATGCACTTCCTAGCCAGAGATTAGGGAGCGCGAACATTTAAATCTAGTTGTCTTAATGTCTTCCTGTTTTGTTAGCTCAAATCACAATATTCTCAACATTGTAATAAATATTTACAGACATGCAAAATCAGAAAGAAAATAAAAACACTTCAGCAAAGCTCAGCATAGGATTTTTTGTTTACTTGTCCGAATTGTATGTACTCGCAATTTTTTGTTTACATACAAATGGAAGAAACGAATCGCATTCGTGAATGTATTTGTCTTCAATATGAGAGAAGTTCGAGAGAACTTAAAAATTGACATTTGCAGAAACAGCATATTTGTTGCTTATGGTCTGTAGATCGCTTGACGTCATATTTAACCCAAAAGTCAATTTAGTATTGACATTAAAAGTTGCATTTTATTTGTACTTACAATTTGCGACTTTTTCTGTGGTTGCAAATTCGATTGGAAAACATTTGAAAAGAAATTTGAAAGAATACCCTGCATCCCAATTTTAATTTTTGATATATTTTAATTTGAGAATTAGTGGATTTGCATATTTTAAATGATGAAATTTTATTTTGAATAAAAAAATAATATTACCGTTCCCTTTTTCCTTTATTTGATGTAAAATTAATCAAATCCAAATCATAAATAAGTATAGTTTATTGAATATTAGTGGCATATATTTAAATATGTGCGTGTTTCTACAATTTAAAGATTAAGTTCAGTTTGGTTAAAATAATTTATTGAATTCAGAATATGTTTCAGAGTCGGAAATGTACTTGATTTGATTGATAAAATAATAATAGAAGACTTAACGTAGTAATTAATATGCTTTGCGTCTTTTCTTATCTTTTCTTTGCCCAGATTTGATATCAAAGGTTTATTTTAAGGAGTCTGGCAGGTTCAGATCTACAGATACATCCCCATACTATTGCCCAACGGATCCATTATGACTGCGTGTCTGTTTAAAAAATATTAACCTCGCTCTCTCTCTTTACTATAATATGAATTTCGGCAAAATGGCACTAAATCTTCAAACTGTTCCAAAAGTATACAAAAAATCATCCGACACTATGTATTGCTCGATACATACATACATATGTATGCCAAAAGGATATGAAGAATAATACGAGGACTCCAATCAGTTTAAAGCCCGTTGCTCCCGAAACGGTTGCTAATTGTTCGCTCGCGTTCTCTGCCCTTTGCCCTTTGCCATCGGTGGCCGCAACCGAATTAAGTACAACAACAACTATTTGCTATATCGTTAGATAGATGGTATATATATGTGGGGGGGTATTTCTCAGTATTTTCTTTCAGTTTTTTCTAATACTTTTTCACGCTCTACTTGGGCGCTCTGTTTTGTCTGTCAGTGTTGACAAACGGTTGAACTTGACTTGAGTTGGATTTGAAAGTCGAGTCGAACCGTTTATTTTATTTATTATTATTATTATTATTATTATTATTATTGTTTGTTGTTCTTGTATTTTGTATTTCATGACCTTTTGCTTGGAATTTCCACGTGTTTAACTATGAATTAACTTATAAATTAAAAAAACAGCGCAACACACTCGACTACCGCGCTCCGCACTCAAACGAAGTCCCCGGAGCTAACTGCTAACTGTGCGGTTGGGACTTAGACCTGATTGATGGGCGCGTATCGGTGCACCTTTGGTTGTTTTGGCTCGTTGCTAGTCGGTTTCACAATATCCTCGGTGAGTTTCTGGTACACGAAGGAGTTCTTCGATGCCAATATGGCCATACGATAGCGTTCGCCGCGCTTGCGCAGAATCATGGCGACCATCTTGGCGAGGCCCAGAAGAATCACCAGCAGGCAGGTGACCACAATAATGGTTGGTATTAAATAGTTGGAGCTGTTGTAGTAAATGCGACCACGCTCAATGATAATCTCTTCCTCCTCATCGCTGTCAATGCCGAGCTTGTCTATAATAAATATTAAGAGATAATTAGAAACAAGGATAGGAAAAGGCCAAAGCATATACGGTTACAAACCTAGCATGAACGTTTCGTTGGTTTCCTTCGATATATCAACTTCCTCAACCTTGAGACCGTGATCCTTGATCATGGGCTTCAGTTCGGTTTCAATGTATTTCTTAAAAGCGTTTTCGGCCCTTGTCTTATCATTCTGCTTGTTGGTCTGCTCATCCTCTTCATCGCTGTCGCTGTCATCATCGTACTCGCTGTCCTCATATGCGCTGTCATTGGCTTCTTTTTCCTCGCCGCCATTGTTCAGGTCCTCCTCAGCGCTGTCGGAGTCCTTATCCTTATCTTTGTCTTCAGAGCTGGCCGAGCCCTTCATTATGTTTTGCATGTTGCTCAACTTGGTCTTATCCAGCACGCTCTTGTCCATAACGCTAAGCAACTGCTTTTCGTCATCGTCCAGTTTCTTCTCGCTCTCCTCTAAGCGCTTCTCAAGATCCTCTTCCTCATCGGTTGATATATTACTGTGCTTGCATACCTCTTGCGCCAGCTGCGCCCAACCGACCTGGGATTCAAGTTGAATGACGGAAGCGAAATCCTCCAGATTGGCCAGCGCGGGCATTTTCTTGGGCATCATTTGTGTGTGCAGTGAGACATAGCTGATAAATTGTTGGAAGTCCTCATCGCACTTCAATGGATTGTGTGTAATATCCAAAGAGCGCAGACTCTTAAAGACCTTAACATCAGAGTCGGAAATCCTCTTAATCAAATTTCCGGACGCATTAAAGGAGCGCAGCGTCTCAAAGAACTTATAGCCGACACCGAACTGCTTTTCGCTGAGCAACGAAGTCAGTTCACAATCGTTCACGTCCAGAGATCGGAGCTGTCGGAGTGGCATGAAGAGTCGCACAGATAGTTTGGTAATGGGGTTTCCGGCCAGGTTAAGCTTAGTAATCTCGTTGTTTTCAATAAAGAGGAGATCATCCAAATGTTTAATCAGATTGTTGCTCAAGTCCAGGTCGATGAGCTTGGTAAGATTGGCGAAAGTTGCCTGGGGCAGATTGTTAATGTTGTTCCAGGCCAGCTTCAGTGTGGTCAAATGCGGCATTGTCGAGAAGGTCTTGTGTCCCAGACCGCCAACGGCACAGTTGGAAAGATCCAAATAGTAGA
This sequence comes from Drosophila ezoana, assembly GCA_035045725.1. Taxonomy (NCBI): domain Eukaryota; kingdom Metazoa; phylum Arthropoda; class Insecta; order Diptera; family Drosophilidae; genus Drosophila; species Drosophila ezoana. The sequence continues at coordinate 6,412,063 of JAWNOU010000052.1, forward strand.
CGGTGAAGATGCCGTTAGAGCTAAGGAAACCGTCAGTTGGCAGCTGACTCAATCGGGGATTGTCGTTCAGTCGAATGACATCCAGCTCTGCGTTCTTGAAGAACAGCATGCTGGAGACCTGGTCTAGCTCGTTCATCGACAAATCAATGTGGCGCAGGGTCTCCAGCGTAAGGAATGAGTCTGGCTGAATTTTGGTGATGCCATTGCCCTTAAGGTTCAGATTAGTCAAGCCGGGCATTTTGTCGAACATGCTATGATGCACATGAACAATGGAATTGAAACTTAAGTCCAATTGCTGCAGGTCCTTCACTCCAAAGTGCAAATCGCCAGTGAAAGAATTGTACTTCAGATGCAGTATCGACAAAGCTGTGCCATTGAACACATTGGCTGGGAGTTCCTTCAGGGCATTGTAGGACAAGTCCAGTTCCTCGATGGTGTCAACTGTCTCGAATACCTTCTCGGGTATCTTCTGCAAGTTATTCTGGGCCAGGCTAATGTAAACTATGTTGGAGAGCTTCGAAAACGCGCTGGGATTCAACTCCATTAGATTGTTGCGCGAAAGGTCCAGCTCCTCAATGCTAGAAGACTAAAGCGAAGATTATATTGTGAGCAAAAAATAAAATAGATTTCTAGTGTCTACAACATACCTTCAGCAAGTAATGGAGAGTGGACATGACGCTCAGATCGTTTCCGGAGATGGTCAGCATGCGCAGCTTCTTGTTCTGGGCAAATGTGTCTGGGTTAATAATGGCCACCCCAACATCTGTCATATTGACGGCATAAAGCTCATCCAAGCCATGGAAAGCCTCTGGGTGCATGTATTCGATGGTGCAGTTAGCGATCTTGATTGAGGCAACATACTTCAAGCCCAGCTGCAGGAAAAACTTGGGGCCCAGCAAGATTGGGTATTTGGGACCCACATTAGTGACCACCAAGTCCGTGATATCCGAGCCAAACTTTTGCGTGCCAGGGTCCAGTCTAATAAATAGCACAGACTTAGTGTTAATCAACTTGCTCGGCCGCTTGAAATGGGTCTACAAACCTGCTGCAGGTTGCCACCAGGTAGCTGTTGATGTTACGCGAGCAGATGCAGTACCTGGGGCATGGCACATTCTCGCTAAAGACGACCTGCTCCTCATCCGTCAGCTTGTCCGTATCGTCGTCAAAGTCAGAGCTGGAAGTTGGCAAAAGTAAGTGGAAGTTAAACTTGGATTAGGCAAGGACGAAAAGTTCCAGCCAGCTATCGGACTTACTCATCATCATCGTCATCGTCGTCGTCATCATCATCATCATCGTCATCTTCATCAACCCCAATATCGTCCTGATTTACAGAGGCTGAGTCGCTATCAATTTTATTGCCATTTGTATCATCCTCGCTGATCTTGGCCTGCGGGCGTATTTAATGGGTTAGAATATCCACAAACTGAACGAGAGATTACGACTTACCTTGCTGGAGGTGCTTTCCACAATGGGATGCAGCTTGGGTGTGGTCGTCTTGCTGGGCTTGGCCTTTTTGGGGCGCATGCTGGTCGTATCCTTGACATCCTCATCTTCTTGCTCAGACTCGGAACTGTCGTAGTTGTACATATCATAATCGTAATTCTCATCATACTCGTAGTTCTCGTCGGTGCTGTTCTTGCTGCTCGTGGCATTCTCCGGCTTTAGACGGTCCGGCAGCATTTTGTTGAAGCGCGGATCCTCAGCGAGGGCAACACTGTGCTTGGCTGCCTCCACCAGGTCGTTCAATGTCTCATCGCTGACCGGCAGCCTTGAGGCCAAGCTCTCTGACTTCTTTGCCCTTGTTGTTGTCGTATCGACGGGCAGCTCCTTCACCTTGGGCGTGGATATTTTGATGCCTACCTTCTTAACATCGAGCTCCTCGTCGGAAAAGATTTCATTGCTCAGCGGCTCATCGGGAACTGTCCTGGCGGCCTTAGCTGGCAGCAACTGGCTCGAGTGGCTCACATGCAGCACAGCCAGGGAGATGGCCAGCAGCAACACCAGTCTTGACTGGCGACCCATTCTTAATGCTCGCTTACTGAAACGGAACAGAAAACAAAGATTTAGCTATGATGATATCAGACACAATATAATCTGCTTCCTTATGTCAACTTTCAGACCCTTGAGACTTCCCCTGGGTCCACATAAAATACCCATGGAACAGTTCATTTCTATACCGAGAATGCTAATGATATCAAAGCTTATCTTATCTCAGCGTATGCAGCAGATAAAAGAAAATACTTTTATTCAAAAAACAACACGAACAAAGAGTACGATATGAATTGCCCTGGCGCACACTCACTTGGAACGTGGAAGAGACCTCCACACAGGAGAGGTTTGTCCTGACTGAATGACTGACTGTTCGGTTGATTTTTTTACCGATTGTCTGACTAAATGATTCAAGCATGCGGAAATTCGCTACATAAATATCTTCTGTGTCACAGAAATGAGCGCTAGAACGGAGCTTTTTAATATTCCACCCGAAACAGTGGAAGATTAGCGGAAGACAATTCTTTGACATTTTTTGCTTACCAACCAATCGGCTTGAAACTTATTTTCAAAGATCTTTGGGAGCCGCCCATCCAACCATCCCTTCTGGCTGAGAATCAAAGGTTTTATGAGCGTAGTTTTGGGTTTAAACTCGTTATATTGTGTTTATTTTAGTATCCGGCTATTGGAAGGTTGCTGACGTGCATCGATTTTCGTGAAAGACAACACTAAAGTAGGTACTTGGTAAGTATTATGTTGATACACTCAATTAGCGTCTCTCGATGCGACGAGTTGATGTCATTATATTCAAATGCGAATGCTAAACTCATTGGCACATACGATTTGGCTCGATCCTGGAGCGCCAATAGAGGGGGGATGAGCGAAGTTTTAGCGATAGCTGTTTTTTGGAACTGTTTGCTTATCAGTTACGTGCAGTTGATAAACAAGGCAATGAATCTTTCGATATTTTCGATGTGTTAGTCAGAATTTGGCAAAATTTAACAAATATCTGTTTTGGCAAACAATTACTTTCCTTTTGCGCTGGCAAACCCGGTACTTTCCGCTCTGAGTCGCTAAAATATCGCTTGCGAATGCAAATGTATATTATTTTAAGCAATACTGGGGACTTTAGCTGTACGACAACATTTCGAACAGGTATTGGAAAATCCGAAAAGTCACATAAAAAGATTTGAATTTAGTTTAATTTAAGTAAATACCATATACAAACAATTTCCTGCAATAAGTCATTGAAGCTGAATGCAGATCAAGAGAATTGTTTGTCGAGTAGTCAGTCACCTTTAAAGGCAAAACTTGTTTGTTTGTATTTCCTGTTTTTTTCCAATAATAGTGCACTTTATTTAAGACTTAATCAGAAGTGATAAGTTATCTACTTTCAAGTGCTGTCAAAGGGCAACAGCATATGCATTATTGATTGCCAGTGCTCGAGACGTGTGATCTTACACTTAAACAAATTGGTTCTCTTCTATATCGTAAAACAATATCTATTAAATAAAATAAATGAAAATATTCTTTTAGAATATTACACTGCGTGATTTCTAAATAGAGAACAAACTTTTGTTTGCGTGCATAATAATAAACGTCTATTGGAAATCACGTGTCTGATTTCTAACTTCTCATGTAGCAAAAGGCGCCTGGCAGCAGACCACAGCCATAAACATATGAATAAATATGCATAAATATTGTCCCAAGTTACATTTGTACATATACATAATACATATATGTATATATATAAGTGCAGCCAATTGGAGATCGTGTTTTGTGCGGCGAGCAATCCGAACCCAATTCCCAATGGACTCGGCTCGACTTGCAATTGTTTTTCGACAAAAACCAAATAAATATCCGTATATAAACCGAAGTCGGGCAATGTGGTAAACAATAAGCGCTTAAGTTCAATTTGTTGTTCAGTAGGGCAGATACACACACACACACACACACACACATAGTTAGAATTTTTTGCAAATGCAAATGCGCAGTTAAATTATTTGCGGCGCCAATGGCAAGAGCGAAAAAAAAATGGCATTTATCTATAATGAATGACCATATCGAGTGCTATACTGTATGGATACCCACACGGCATGTAAGTCGTTTAATTAGACGTATACTCACACACACGCACGCACACACACAGCTCGCCGTGGCAGTAGATGTTGAGAGATACTTATCGGTTGTATCCATGAAATCGCTTTTGTCTGCCACAATTTGCGTGGGTGTCAACTCGACTGCGACTGCTTGCAACGCCCGAACGGCTGCGACTTTCAGCGGCAACACACATACATAAACAAATGAATGTGCACAGATACAGATACAGTTACAGTTGCAGTTGCAGATAAAGATACAGATGCAGATACAGATACAGATACAGATACATATGCGTTAGCCAAGCTGCTGGCTCAGTTTTCCCCGAGGAAAAACTCAGCTCTGTGGACCGGCATGGCAGTAAACGTGTTTAGGTTTTTAGGTCCAAGGCGGGCCTATTGCCTGCCTATTGCCAGCTTTTCGTCGAGTCACGAAGCTCGCTTTGAACTCCATTCGGCTGTGCCACCAACTGCGTCTGCGTCCGCGTCCGCGTCCGCGTAGCTGGGCAGGGTTTCAATGGAGGAGTTGCCGTTTGTTGGTGATCTGAGGCGCCGTACACGTCGACACGATACCATAATTAATTCCGTTTGCTATTGCAATGAAGCTGAAGTTTGTGTGTGTTCAAGTTTAGAAAATAAAACCGGTACGGGCACTGGCCATACTTGTACGTGTATGCAAATCAGCTTCGAGTCGGAAATCATGAGTCAACCAATTCATCATCATATGTATTTCTGTATATCGATTGAACTAAATTGTATCTGGATACATCTGCGCCAACTGTCAACCTTATACTAGCTTCATTCAAGCTCTGCCATTATATGTCTCAGAAAGTTCTCTACAACTGTTTTTTATTTTGCCCCCTGTTTACTTTCGACGTACGTCGCATTTGTTTACTTTCGCGCTATATGGATGGATGATATGAATAAATAGATCCGAGTGGATTTTTGTGTTGTGCATATCATTAACTTGGGGCTGATATACATTCCTAACTTCAAGCCGGTTAATATTTATTTAATAGGCAAACACACCTCAGGGACGGAAGTCAACAGCTTACGTAAAACAATACACAGGTAACCAAACAAGGTTTTAATTTTAACTTTCTTTCTATTCAAGAATTTAAATACATATATGTATAACCCAGAGATATGGCGCACTCTCAACTCGACTTGTATTTCCTGAACAGAACATTTTTCGCATTAAGTAAATGATTATTGTTTATAACCAATTTGGTATTCCACACGAGTATGGCTTATAAAATAGCTTACATGAACATTCCTATGGAAATAACACGTACTTTTCTAGCTTTAAAGTCGCTCGAATACCTTAAAAGGTTATCACAGTTCCACAATAACATTAGATATCTATTTTCACCATAAATCGCAAGCAATAAGACCCAAATACACCAAACTTGGTATAAAAGTTCTCGAAGAGTTTGTAGAGATTAAAAATAATCCACTTTTTGGAAAACAACTCGTTTTTAAAGGATTAACTTGGCGCTTTGGTATCTATTCACTTTTACATGCCATTCTTGAGCCCTGCAAATATCATAGAGATTGGACTATAAACATCGAAGTTAATCAAGAACCTATTTCCTGTACACATAAACTAAGGTAAGAAGAAGCTTAGCCGCTGCGTTCTTGTGTGGGCTATAAAACAGATATTAAGATATTTAGTTTAGTTGGGGCCAAAACACAGCTTGAACTAAATAAATGATATTTTTATAAACTCTCGCCCCCGTTGGTTAATGTTGAGCAGCTGCGAACCCGGAAACCATGGATCACAGTTACTACTTAAAATATGGCCAAAAGTATCGTATGTCAAAAAACTGTTGACAAAACTGCGTTTTGTTGGTAAAGAAAAAAGAAAAAGAATCAAATGTGCATTTCGATGGGTTCGAATTTAGTTATTTATTTATCAACAAGCGATACCCAGCTTGGGGTTTGTCAACACGAGTGCGGTCGGACGATCGGTTTGACCGATAGACTTTTCCCATGTGGCTACGGCTCCGGCTGGCACCCGCATACGTCTGGCCACCCGTGCGCCCTCAAAAGCAACAGGCACAGTTTCATGTTACAAACAACGCCGGAGACAATAACAAAATGTCATCTGGCGGCGACTGCATGTGGAGCAGCACCAGCTGGTGTCTGCCCCATGAAAGTTATCAAAGTCATTTTGGGCGCAGTCGATTCGAAATTGGGTGTGCCATGCCATGATAAATATATATTTACAAAAAAATTGTAAGAGCAACTCTCTACGAGAGATCGGCGATCGGCGATCTGCGCATGCGTCACAAGGTCTCTCTACAAGTCGCAGCGACACCATTGACCGTTTAGTGAGGATAGCTTAGGTAGTTTCGCCTTGACAGTGGCTTAAGATTTCAAATTTTGAACCCAACAGACACACACACACACATACTCAGACAAGGTATGTGCGTGGGTGCTTTGTGTGTAGACTCGATTGAGCTGTCTCGTTAAAAATAGCCAGGGTATTCGACGAATTCGCTTTTGAACAGGAAGTGAAATGAGAATACCGTCACCGTCTGAGCATGTGTTCGTGTATTTTGTGTATCCGGTGAACAGCAGGTAGACGCAAAGGACAATCTGTTGTTCCTTTGGAAGAGAACAAAATGTAAAAACAAAAAAACAAAAAAACTGCAGCGGAAGTAATTCCGCAATGTTGTTGATGTAATGCGTAAAAATGTCAGGCAAAATAATATGCAATCTTTCTAAGTTAAATCTTAATTGAAAATCTGTCCATTAAATAAGACGAAATGAGCGTGTTTTGTTGTTTTTACGTTTCAGCGTCTTGATTACAGGTTTTTGGCGCACCTTGATCACGACCTAATCCCGTTTATTGACACTTCATTAACAGCCCCTGGCAGCGTGATATGTTTCATAATTTGTTATTAAGCTGCCAGAATAAAAGCAAAAGCCACAACAAATCCAGCTCTACATACACCAAATACAATCTCTATCATTTCTAGCTGCAATTACAGTTTGATATTTGGGAAGCGCCAAGCTGAACGACATTTGAATATTTACGGGTTTCGAACCGGTTCCGTTTCTATTGCTCCATTGCATGAGCCGAACCGGAACGTAAACCTAAACTGAAACACTTTTAACATATATCATTTGGCTCAAAAGATAATTACTATTGAGAAAGAATGAACTCCAAATCATGAATAGCCTGAGCCCCAAACATTGGATTTATCCAACCATATTTGATAGCTGCTGATTATGCGTAAAGCTCAAATATAAATATATCAATTATACATAAGATAAATACAATTTAATTATTATTCAAATATTTATTGGAAACTAAAAGAATTGAAGGATAAAAGATGAAGGATGCTTCCCGAACCGAACCCCAAGTCAATGAGTTGTTTTAAGCCCTAAACCGAACCAGCGACATTTTTGGGTTTGCAGCCCTGATGCATGTATACAGATAATTCCAACTACTTCTCATAATTTCTGCGACGTTAAGTTTTGTGCTTAAAATTTTTTATATGAGAGTTGCAGAAGCGTAAGACGACAACAAGCTCGTACAATGGAAAAATTGCTCAAGGCGTGCACATAAAAAATGCCGACATTTGACCACACACATGAGCACACACACACACACACACACACACACACACACACAGCCAGAGATACACGCGAGTACACACAAAAAAGATAAAAAGAAGGGGGAAACTGTTGAGCAGCCGCCGCCGCAGCAACAAAGCGGCTTAAAGAGATGGCCAGACTGGTTTTTGGCTGGAAATTGCGACTTGGTAGCCCGAAGTCAACTCTCGAGCAGCTGCTGTCGAAGCCAAAAACGTCACAGACCTTCCAAGCCAGCGTCAAAGTCCGAGTTCGAGTCCGAGCTCGAGTCCGAGTCGGAGTCCGAGTTCGAGTCAAGCTGTAAGCCAGACCCAGAACAGGCCCGACAGATGATATTTCGAGTTTTTCGAATTCTTGCTAAAAACAATTTCAATTTACTTTGCAAATAGCGCACCGCCGAAAAAGGCATATTTCAGTCGCTGTTAAAGCGAAACTACACTGCTCGCTAGTAAGTCATCTACCCCGCGATGGAGACATTACTGCTGGCTGTCACTGTGCCACATGATGCTCATGATTAGCAGTCATGTGCTGAATTTAAAAAGTGCCATAAAAAGCTGCTGCCAAATCGGATTTCTTTGAAACGGCGCCATTTTCCATACAGAAATGTGCTAAGCAAAGCTAACGAAGAAGAAAAAGAATATTAATTTAATATAATATAGTTTATTTAATAGTTATAACACGTGCTTGCCGCCAGCTTGTTAACAACCATAATAAACTCTTGACAGGAGAACTATATTGAACTCGAGTTTTCTGTTTATCCGTATAAATATAACATATATATAAGACAAATTTTTCCAGCCAAAGTGTCTTTTCTTAAAATTAAAGAAAATTTTACGTTTTTTTAAAAAAAAAGGTATTTAATTATAAAAAACTATTTAAATTTTGTATATAACGTACCGTACGAGAACATTCGAATAGCTTGAAATTCCACTTATTTAACAATTCATTTAGCTTTTATTACTTTTTATTTAACTACGTTCTGAGAACATAAAAAATGCAATTTATTACGCAATCTGTTACATACAATATTTATAATAATTAAGAAATACGTGAATTCTTTATTATTTAATTCGAAAACATTCCTGTCTACAAGAAACGCAAAAGCTTTAGGTTTTTGCGTGGATAATCGATTTTGCAGTGCTTGAATAATAATTTCTGGCCCTTAATTTGGGTCAACCAAATTGTATTTATGTGCCCCGCTTCATTTTTTTTTTTGGTTCTGAGAAAGTGGGGTCAAAATGTGTGGGTAAAAATCATGTTATGCTCGCAAGTCGTGAATTTTCGAAATTTATGCAATTAATCAGGATTAAAAGCTGGCCCTGGATTGTTGTTTGAGCTGGAAACGTGGACTTTACAGAGAGATTGCATATTTGCTGACAAAGCATTCTGCGTAGATATCAACAAGAGAACATTGTCAAGTGCATGTATGTATATATGTATGTATATGTATGGATGTATGTAACATATGTATGTATGTACATCTGTTTGTGTGACAGACACGGGCAGCTGTCAACGAAGGGGCTTTGCTTATCGTTGAATGATCCCGCGCTGAAAGTCCCTGGCCTGGTAGACAATACTTTATGGTAGACGACGGCACATGTGATTAATCGAGCTTAAAATTTCAATTGCCCAGCATTTTCTGCTACAACATTTTCTGCTGATAAAATGTTATCTGAGTTGAGAAAGGGCTGAGAGAGCTGCCCGTCGGCCAGTGGTCAGCTCAGGTATACCATAATTCATTTGCTGCTTGTATTTATCAGGAAAGTTATTACAATATTGTTAAGTGATTTTCGTAAGGTATTTCGAAAGCTTAATGCACAATTTATGCTCTGCTTCCTTGCCCTGGGCCTTAATTGATGCCAAGACAAGTCTCTCATTACCGAGCCATATGCATATTTGGCATATTAAGCGGGCACATGATTGTGCTTTGTTTTAATTTTAACCATATGCATATATAGTAATACATGCACCGATTATTGGCAGGAAACGGCGCATAAATTAAGATACTAAAGACCCAAAACCGGCTGCCAGTTCCTTAACCGCGCACGGTTCATTAGCGTGTACTTGAAATATCTTGGCATTCAGTAGAGATGACCCCACTCCAGACTGGATCATGCGACATTAGGAGCAAAAATAGTTTTTATTGTGCGCTGAAAAAAACCAAAACAGATTTTTCCACACCCAAGTGTGACTTTTGGGCCGAGCTTTGACGATAATGTGACACATATTCAACTTTGCACCCAAACCCAAACACAGGCCCAGGCCCAGGCGCAGTACTAGGTTTTCCCATGCCTATGAAAATGAAGCGATTATATTGTTGCCTTTGTTTGGGGCCGTTGCAAAACAAAGCTAACTTTTGCTAGATATGCGGGGACAGACAGACTCGAGTGGTGCCTGTCAGCACGTAGTCTCTGTAAGATTGCAGGGGCTTTGGCAGAGTTGAGTTCACGGGACTGTCAACGTGCTAATACTCGCACTCAATGCACTCAATATTTATGAGTATTGACGTCGCAAATATTAAAATGTTATTCCAATTGACTAGCATTAACTTTCTGCCAGTCAAATTGCAGCCATTATCAGCGTGCGGTCTTGAAATTCAAATGGCTTACTCCGGCGCGGAGTACGTGGACCTCGCCCTTACTTCGAGGCTTGCCAAATTAGCATTGGCATGCTGTGAAGTTGAATGCCGAACAAGTCGAAACTGAAATTCGTCGATCTCTGAATTAATTAAGTGCAGAAATGGAATCTGAAATGTCATTTCTGTAGCTGCAAGCGCAGGCGTGCGCCACAGCCCAGCCCAGCACAGCCAGAACCAGCGTCAGAGTTGGAGCCATGCTTAAAGCCAACACTGTCGCTGGCCACGTCCACATTCCTCGTACCAACCGCACGTAGCTGTTGCCGGTATCCAAAGCGGACAAATCGACAGACGGCTAGCGTTGCACGTAACCACACAAACAAACAAACCCGCTACGGCCCGCCCCGCCCCGCCCCGTCCCGCCGCCGCCTTCAACACTGACTCATTTAGGGGCCCACAACGGCAAGTCTCTGCGTCTGAGTTCGGCAAATCAAAATCGTTGCATTTCATTAGCCATCCAGCAATCCAGACCAGCCCAGCCCAGCCCAGACCCAGACCAGACCAGACCAGACCAGGCCATAGCAAGCCATATGCCAGGCCGTTTCACAGACGCCTCTGTTTTGGCCGCAAGAGCAGACCTGGCTTAATACGTAATTTATGATTGCGACTAATATGTGTTTGTGGACACACTAAATTAAATATAATAACTTATGCATTTGTCATGATCTCGACTGTGAAAGTATTTACATAAATACCTATACCATATGACATGTCAATTCGAAAGAGAAAAAAAATCTGTTTTATTTAAATATATGCAGATCGTTTAAAGCAGACCAGCCGCATCTGATCAGACAATTCCAAGCAACCTATATTTTTTTAAAGAGAAATTGATGTACGCAGCTTTTAAATAAACTTAGGACTTATATCAGATGGAGTTTGATCAAGTCTTGCGTTTATCTTAGCAGCAAAGGCAAGCTCATAATATCTCAAGAAAAGGTTTCCAAATACACATTTCTTTGCAGACCGAAAATATAAATCATATTTCACGAATGCGAAGTTAGGCTCTTAACCTTGATATCTTGAAGAGCAAATAACTTGTCATAACAGAACTTCAATTTAAGCCGATCGTTTCTATATCAGCTATATGATATAGTGCTCACATTCGGCAATAAAAAAGTCGAGGCTAGGCAAAGTTTCGTGATGACAGCTCTAAAACTGAGACTTAATATGGACATTGTCATATCTCTTAAATGTTGAGACTGATCAGGCAATGATAAGACTGATCAAGCACGTATACCCTCTACAAGTGCATAAAAATAGGGTACTCTAGCCAAGAAATTTGTATGTATTTGCCCTACGCAAATGGTTGGCCAGTGAAAGTCAAGATCCGCTGCAATAGAAATTCAACTATGGTGACACCGCAATGCAACTCCAAGTATGTTAACAATTGCCTTGGCACTCGGCGGCAGCCAAGCCGTGTGCATGACGTCGCCTCGGAGTTTGTCACTTGCCTTGATCTGATCCGAGGGCAGCGAGGTGGAGAATGGCAAGAGTCCAAGTGTGGACCATGTGCATGTGTAAAAAAGGCTGACACCGTTGCAGAAACCGATTAATTATTCGCCATCGATCACTCTCGCAGTCAGGCTTGATTGATTCAACTCAGGGTTAAGGTAAATGTCACAGTAAAATGCGTTCTCGAGTACTCTCCGAGTCTGAGTCTGAGCTGCGAAATGTCACGCTCAATTAAACAAACATATACGCCTAAACATACCCTACCTTAGCCACATTCATGCACATATTGTCTTGTGTCGGGAAAGTGCATTTGGCTCTTACTGACTCCACGCTCTGTTTGCAACTGGCGGCGACTCCGGCTGGTTTTTGGGCATATTGGCAATATGACATCATTTGCCAAATACTCGAAAGTCACTTTAAATAATAATTCGTTATTTAAAGAATCGCAATTTTGGCATGACAGTCATGCGCCGATTCTCTAACTAGGCAACAGCAATAAACAAATTAGCGAACTAGACACGCTTGGGTGCCGCTCGACTATGAGATACCCCATAAAAACATGTTGCTGAAGTTATACGATATAAAGAAAACCAAGCTGATTTATTCTGCTCGAGGATTATGATCCTAAACTTCACGCTACGCTACTTTTTATTATTATACAAATTTTATTTTGTATAGATCTAAGTCTTATATGCCCAGTTTTTAGGTGCTCAATTTGCATATATTCGTTTTAGCGAATTGTCGTGATCTGTTTACGAATATATATTATATATATGTTTAGGTTCTCCAGATAAGACATTTTAAAGCTCATTAAAAAAAAAAGGCAAATATGTTAATTTAATGGCCGCAAAGATGTGACAAGCTGGCTCTAACTGGTCGGTGCAGGGTGTATATATAGATATATATGTATATAATATATATATAGGTGTAGTTGGCATTACGCATACGCCGCATGTGCCGACACTTAAGTTTCTGTTTTTTGAATGCGAAAACAACTAACCGAGTTTGCCCACACGCAAGCTGCGCCAGTTGCCAGTTGGCAATTGTTATTGTTGTTGTTGTAATTGCTGTTGTTACTGCCAGCTCGTTGAACAACATTTAATTTAGCCAAATGTTTGTCTGGCACTTTGACGAATTCGTTAAGCTGCTCATAAAGTTTAAGCCCGAAGTGTGCTCACACATTTGCCCTCCTCCCAGGCGAAGTTCAACCAGCCGGGCCCCGCAACAATGTTTGCAGCCAGCTTCTTTATGAGCTGTTGCGCCCAGGGTACGGCCCAGGCATCTAGTCAACAGAGATCGGAGGAGCTGCCGTTTCGAGCTGGCAGAGCCGAGTGCTCTGACCTCAATTAGCCCGCCACACGAAACCGAACCGCCGTCGGAGCTGCTGTCAGTTGTACTCTATTCGTTTATGTTAGCACTATCTTTTATTTTTTATCTGTGGGCCGGCTTATGGAACATATCGCGATAAGATAATGTCGCCACTAGCCCCGGCGACACACAGCCGTATGATGGAATGGTCTCAGTACTGATGCAGCTTGACACGAAAAAGCAAGCAAAGAGTGCTCTAGTCGGGAGTACACGACTGGGAGATACCCTGAGTACAGAGCCAAGCTGCCGAAGCCTAAGGCTCTTTTCAATTTCAAATTATAATCTTCGAGTTTTATAGACATTATGGAAACGGGAAGAGATGTCAAATGAATAATAATTAACTGTTTCTGTGTATAGTTAAGGAGAATATATATTTCAAATTTCAAGTCTCTAGCTCTTGTTGTTTCCGAGTTGGATGAGTTTATACTGTGGTACAGACGGATGGACGTACAGTAGGGCATGGCTAAAGCGACTCAGAGAACATAAGAAGTTTCCTGCTGTCGGCCAACAGCTTTTTCTAGAAAACTTTAAGGCACATTTAACCAATTTTTAATTGTCATTGAACATTTGGCTAAGCTGGCGCCTTTAGCGAGGACTTGCTGTTCCCAGCCAATTGACTTGTGTGCGAATCAATTTGCATACAAAACACTCGTTTTTTTTTTTCATGGAATTGCAACACACCTAGTTTTCAGTCAATGTTTGCCTACCTCTAACGTAATCATGTCGCACCTCCCAAATGTCCAAACGGGGTATTTATGTGTGTATAGCTGTACGTATAGGCATATAAATTCATATCTCTTAACGTTATATATTACCCATTAGTTTACGAGCATGTACAAAAGTAATATGTGCTTGTGTTCGTTTATTATATTTCACTCAGCCACGAAATTGATAAGAAATTCTAGACGTGAATCTAAATGTATATTTGAAAAAAAAAAATAATAATAATAAACACTTGTTTGAAAACTTGTTTGGAATTATTGATGTACATAGCTCGTGATTTTGTGATTGGTGTCGCCACAGCGCGTAGCCGGGTAATATTTTCGATAGCCAACCTTTAAGCCACATTCCTTTTATTGCCGTGCATTCCCGCACATTGAAGAAAGCTCTCAGCTGTCGCCGATAAGTTCGCACCTATAAGATAGATAGCATTCCGCGGTTGATAATGATAATGTCACAGCTGCAGCTGCCGCTTCCCGGTGAATGTCAGCGAAATGCAAAAGCCTATCTTGAATTGGGTTCAGAGCGTCTCGGCTCTCGGGTCTCGAGTCTCGGGTCTCGAGTGTCGGGTCTTACGATTTTACTAAACTTAACATCGCTGCTGGCTCGGCTTGCAACGAGTTGAGTTTTATATGAAGGTGACTTCTTTTCGAATGCATTACCGGTTTTTTTTCCCCGCTCCCGCTCGCTGCACCCCTTGCCCAGCCAACCGTCAGTACACTGAAGGAAAAGAGTAATGGAATATGCATGCACACATACACACACACAAACACACACAGGCACATACACAGGTGTAATCTACCTTTACATACCCTAGCAGCGGGTAAAACAGCTTTGACATGACAAGCAGACAAAAACTGTCCAAAAAATAACTAAGCAGACTTTCATTATTATAAAATAATAATAATTCATATTTTTTCTAAAATGGCATTTTTTTAAAATGAGGAAACCACATTTTTTTGTTAAGGGTATAACGACTTCGTATACTTGCGAAAACCTTTTCATTTCTCTTGCTATTCGGCACATTTGTTGTTTGGAAAATAATGCGCGTTTTTTGTCTGTGGACTGTAAATGTTTGTCCATCCGCATGTCCACTACACTTTTGTATTTATGTATGTATGTATGTATATTGTGAATGTGTGTGCAAGTAAGTGCATATCTTTGCGGTTACTGTTGAGCTGTCTTTTTGTCTGTCTGTCTGTCTGATAAAGCTGCCAAATTGCCGGAGGGGGAACTGGGCCAGTGCTGGCTCAGTACTAAAACGGCAAATGTTTAGATAATGCCGACTTAAGTTGAAAATTTATATGTCATTAATACACAAACACACACACACACACACTAGTTTCAGTACACACACACACTGCTGCAGCTGCTGGCTTTGTGTTTGTGTGTATTTTGGTATGTTTTAGATATGGCACAGCACAGCCAAAGGCAACAGCGGGCAGGTAATGAAGCCACAGGTAGGTAGACGACAAGCAACTCCACACACATACATACTCTCGCAGACACACACATACAAACGCGCGCGCTCACACACAAGCAAGCGCACGTACAAGCAAGAGCGACTCGTACTGGGAAAGCACGTGCGGTAGAGCGAGTAAACTCTTGTAGTCTGATCTCTGATCGTTTGTTGTTGCTTTCGCACTCGTGCTCCGTTTGTCTACTCGCAAATGACGAAATCTCATCCCTCATTTCCATTCAAATTCAATGTCTATGGCTCTGGCTCTGGCTTAAACTGCACTTGAGCTGCCACCGAATTTTGCATCTGGGGAAATTTGCATATTTATAGCTACACTTACCGTGTTTTTGGGGGCTGCGATAAATACGTTGCTCTCGAATGAAGCGAAGTAATCCAAATTGTAATATGATCGCTAAAATAAACACACAAACGTTATCCAAAACGAAGCAAAATACACAAACTTAATCTGAAGGTTTTGTCTACCACTGCAGTTGTTATTTCGTGAATTTTTTTTATTTAAAATTTATATTTTGTCACGTTTTCAAAAATCAGTTTAGCTATGTGGTTAATATAAACTATACATTGGCTTTTTATTTGTTAAGTGAAGCCGTTGGCTCCCTATGTTACCGATATATCGTGTGCGGTACCGATTCTCTCGTAACGAATGCGTTTTAACACCTGTTGAAGTTCAAACTCGACTGATCGTTGGGCCGTTGATGTTCAATATTCAACAGCTACAAAAGTATCTGCTGATATCGCTCTGTACTGTTATGCCACTGTAAAATGTGTCGATGACACTACAAGCTATCGATATTTGAATTATACCTAATCATTTACGCCATCTTGTGGGCATTCCGTAGGCCATTGAATTGCTTATGCCAAAACTTACAGCGCCATCTTGTTAATATTTTGTTTAACATAATTATGCCTCAAAAGTTTAATGTATTGCATACTTATCTCCTTTAGACCTTTTCTGAATGGATAAAAAGGTTTTATTTGCAGCTAACAAAAGTATTGAAGAATATTTCCATTAAATATGTTCCCTATTTAATGTACTTTGAATTCGTATCAAAAAGTTTTCTCGATAGATAACTCCCTCGGGCCTGCGATCGCAATCTGAACTTAACAGTTTAGGCGATTCAGTCACGCAGCATTTCCAAGTTTTCAAAATCGTTTATGTTCGCCCTGCGTAACCGGTTCCGATAGTCAGCGAAATAATTTATCGATTTCGGTATGTCTCCAATGGCACAGCCTAAATAAATACAAATTTATTGTACGCTGCGAAAGTAAAACTGTTTGTGTACTTGTGTACTAATTTAATAAATTTAATTCACTTTCCATTTGTAATCATTCGTGCAGACAATTTGAAAATTTTATTTTACAGTGAAACCGAAGTCAATGTTGTCCTTTGCTTAAAATAATATATATATTAATAACAACATTTAGGTTGAAACAACACGCAGAAAAAGTACTAATTGTCAAACTGTTTAAAGCAAATAAAAATTCGAAATTGCAGTATTTTAAATATTAGCCTGGGCGGGTTTACGCAGTACGAGGGCTGCAACAAAACAAACAGGGATGCAAGTCGGACGCAACAAGATTATGACATTTTCGCTTGTCAAAAATTTTTGTCGTCCGCTCGCCCGATCCAAGCCTGTTATTGTAATTAATAAAATTTTTGTATATTCTGAGAATGTTTTCTGCCAACACACACTCTGTGGTAAGTGCAGGCCAACTACGATCCCGATACCCAATTCATTCCACACTCACATCCACTGACTTTTTGGTTTTTTATTCAATGTCAGCCCTACCTTTATCTGGGTAATTTTAGTAGGAAACCGCACTATTACACCGTCAAGAGAACCAAACTGCCGACAAATGGCAGTGTTCCGCGTTTCTTTGCCGACAAATCAAAGTCCTCCAGCTCCAGCAGCAGCAGCAACAACAGCAATACGCCGGTGCAGGGTAGGCGCCACGACCTCGTGCTGGATTTCAAGAATCTGCTCAGCAAATCGGGCGCCAGCTTGCAGAGCATTGTTGAGAAGGCAGCTCGACTGAATGGAATCTTGGACAGGGAGCTTGTAAGTGATGCACTCACCAAGGTGACCAGCATGCTGCCCTCAATGCGCAACATCCATGTCACACTGGAGGAACCAGCAACACACAGTGCTCGTGGAAAGCAGCAAAATTACAAGGTTGAAGTCTCAATGAACTCCCCGCAAAATATTGGGTCTGTGTGCGTTAAAACAACACGAAGTGTTCACTTATTAAAAGAATGCCTTTTCGATTGCAGCAGTCTATATCCAACTGTCATGAGAGGTCTGCTAAACCCGCTCTTAACGACCCATCAGCTGTGAGTAGAGTAGGAGATTGCAATAGCTGAGAGAAATAGTTTCAATCTGTCGCATCATTCCTTCCAGGAGACAGCTGCGGGAGTTCAAGACAGATCGGTCCATAGAGGCGGAACAGAAACGCAATCCCACAATGACAACCAGACTGAAGTCGGCACTTCAAGGAACGCCACATAGACCAGATGGGGAGCTAAACATTCAGGCCGAGAAGCTTAAGAAACTACTCAGTAAATCTGGCGAGCAGGGAAACGCTCAAAGTGCGGTACGCTTTGCGAGATCATTTACCGAATAGCTTTCGGGTCCTAACATTAAACTGTGATTGCAGGAAAACCTAAAAATTGCTTTTGCCGAGGGCTATTTGGCTGCATCAAACGCGGAAGATTCGCAGAAATCTGGAAAGACAATGAAGTATCTGAAGGTATGTCTTATACGCCCCTGTTAACACGCCCCCTCTGTCTTTGTCTTTCGTCTCTTTACCCACCGAAGAAAGCATCTCTTTAAAGAGTTCTTAGAATTGTCAATTTGTTGGCTGTAGCAAAACACGGTATTCCGATTTCGCCTAGGTATAATATTGATTTAGTCTTATAGCTAACCATCGTGTCGATTATTCGCTTTGATTATTCGAAGATAGCCTTAGTTCCTGGTTTTGTAGTCTGTTCGCTCCTTTGTGTTGTGAATAATGCTCAGTAACTATCACGCAGATTTTCCAGACACTCATTGTAATCGTCGTTTTCATTGGAATCTTCATGAGCTTCTTTACCTCTTCGAATGGATCCGTTTTCCGGTAAGCATTCAAGCCTCTTGCGTCGTATTATCAATTCTAAAAACTTGTTTTTTAGCAGCATACAACTGGGCAGTCAGGTTGAAGTCGATCCGGAGGAGATACACGTTACATTCGATGATGTCAAGGGCTGCGATGAGGCCAAGCAGGAGCTTAAAGAGGTGGTTGAGTTTCTCAAGAATCCCGACAAATTTTCCAATTTGGGTGGTAAGCTGCCAAAGGGTGTGCTCCTGGTTGGCCCGCCTGGCACCGGAAAAACCTTGCTGGCCCGCGCTGTTGCTGGCGAGGCAAGTGTTCCATTCTTCCATGCCGCTGGACCAGAGTTCGATGAAGTCCTGGTGGGTCAGGGAGCCAGACGTGTCAGAGATCTGTTTAGTAAGTACTGGCAAAATATTATTGTATCTGTTATTTCCACAGTATCAATTATCAACAGAGGCAGCCAAGGCACGCGCTCCCTGCGTCATATTCATTGACGAAATCGATTCGGTTGGCGCCAAACGTACAAACTCTGTACTCCATCCATATGCTAATCAGACCATAAATCAACTGCTTTCCGAAATGGACGGCTTCCATCAGAATGCAGGTGTCATAGTGCTTGGTGCAACGAATCGTCGCGATGATTTGGATCAAGCATTACTTCGTCCTGGTCGCTTTGATGTAGAGGTTGTGGTGTCTACTCCCGATTTTACTGGTCGCAAGGAAATTCTGTCATTGTATTTGGAAAAGATTCTGCACGATGACGTGGACTTAGATATGTTAGCACGTGGCACTTCGGGCTTTACTGGCGCAGATTTGGAGAATATGATTAACCAAGCTGCTCTGAGGTGGGTGGTCTCTCCAATATCTTCATTCAGCAATCATTTTAGATTTATTGTTTCCGTAGAGCTGCCATTGACGGAGCGGAGACTGTGAATATGAAACATTTGGAAACGGCACGTGACAAAGTACTTATGGGTCCGGAGCGTAAGGCGCGTCTGCCCGACGAAGAGGCGAATACAATAACAGCATACCATGAGGGAGGCCATGCGATAGTGGCCTTCTACACGAAGGAATCGCATCCTCTGCATAAGGTTACAATAATGCCGCGGGGACCCTCACTGGGACACACAGCCTACATACCAGAGAAGGAGCGCTACCATGTCACAAAGGCTCAACTGCTGGCAATGATAGACACCATGATGGGCGGTCGTGCCGCCGAGGAGATCATCTTTGGCACAGATAAAATCACGTCTGGAGCAAGCAGCGATCTGAAGCAGGCCACGTCGATCGCCACGCATATGGTTAAGGATTGGGGCATGTCAGAGAAGGTCGGTCTCCGAACAATTGAGTCAGCAAAGGGTCTGGGGTCGGGTGAAACCCTGGGACCAAACACTGTGGAAGCCGTAGACGCCGAGATCAAGCGAATTCTGAGCGACAGTTACGAGCGTGCGAAGGCTATTCTCAAGAAGCACACAAAGGAGCACAAGGCGCTGGCAGAGGCACTGCTGAAATACGAGACTCTGGATGCTGATGATATCAAGGCAATATTGAATGATAACCAGTAGTATTTGTTTTCTGATTGGCTTCAGTTTAGCGTGCACTGCATATAAGTACATATAATTACATATATTTTAGTTACAATATTATAAACGTAAACACTCTGAAACGGAATACCAGCAAAAGATCGGGACGCAGACGAACAGTTAAGAAATAAAATGTTATAAATATTTTGTATGTATGTTTTTCTATAATATACACATAGTGAACACCATGAACAAGCATATTTGTAGTTTATCATTTCTGCTGGGATGGATTGTTGTTATTTCATTCCAAACCACATACGTCATACAGCTGTGGGCACCCAAGAACTAACAGGAGCTGCAATGTTATTACACGATGCGCGCTAATTTGATTCCAATAAAAATACTGTTACTAGCTTAAAGGGGAAACGCTTTAACTAACTTATGGATAATAAATGGTAATAAAAGCAGAATAATGCGAATGTAGCTCAAACTAATCTGCCTTGAAATAAATGAAAACAATTAATTTTTGTAAAAGTGGAACTCCAAAATGTCGGTATTTTTTCTTGACTATCGAGTATTTCGGTAGTTGCCATGTACGGTCATACTGAAAGTTAATTGATTGGACAAAGTTACAAGTCAACTTTTCGGCTAGGAAAATTTACAAAATAATAAGTTGAAATGAGTGAATATGAGTTCTCCGAGACCGCATATACTAAAATAATATTCCATGCGGCCAAATACCCACACCAGGCTGTTAACGGCCTACTGCTGGCCGAGAAGAAGCCAAAAGGTTCTATAGTCCAAATCACAGATGCAATCCCTCTTTTCCATCAGTGCCTTAATGTCACGCCTATGGCAGAAATAGCACTAATCCAAGTAAGTTTAACAATTTGCCTCCTCAAAACTTTCCAAGTGTTCTACTCCGTAAAATTGACGCTATTGCAGATTGATGCCTACGCTGAAAGTGAGGGGCTAGTTATTGCCGGCTACTATGCCGCGCCAGAGAACTTTTACGATAACCAGATCGAAAAGGCGCCAGCTGCCAAAATTGCAGACAAGATACAGGAAAACTTTAAGAACGCATGCTTCGCGGTCGTCGACAACAAGCTGGTAACCCTGGAGCACAATCGGGCGGCGCTACAGGTGTACGGCTATTCGAGTGAATCCAGTCGCTGGTCAAAGGCCAAATATTCGCTGGTTCAAGCGTCACAAACTTTGGAGGGGGTGTCGCTGCTGCTGAAGAGGGGTGCCATGCGGGATGTGATCGATTTCGACAACCATCTGGATAATCCCGAGAATGACTGGACCAATCAGTTCTTAAATCAATCCCTGAAGGACCTGCAAAAGTTGTACTAAGTATGTTTAATGTTGTTGGCAAAAGTGCATTTCCGATCAAGTAGAGCAGAGAATTTCAACCTTGCAATTGTTAATTTATTGTATGTAATTACAATTGGATTTCAGTAATCGTTAGTATAATGCATATAAGTTAAATAACATTCAACTAATTAATAAATAATCAATTCTTTCGTATTTGCTTCTCGAGTACAACACCTAGCCCTATCTGATCCGGTGAGTCCGTCTGTCTTTCCCGTCAAGTTAGTTTGTCTTTGAGTGCGCGTCCTCTAAACCTAAACATGTTTACAATTACCATTAATAATAAATACAAATGAATAATATGCATAGAAATTTTTGCTTTTTGCTTGCTTGACTGTCCTGTCATAAATGTAAATATCTTACAACAATATTGTAATATCGAGATTGCTGATTATACATAGGTGTACATAATACGTATGTGGATATATCGGAGATCGAAAGTATAGCAAAAATGTTTCCTTTTAATTTTGTTATGTATATATTTGGTTTAATTTTAAGGTATTGTATAATTCGATATTATTCATTCATCATTCTTCTAGCAAATATCATCGAGTCAAATGATTTATTTAATACACATTATTATTATAATTATTTTATGGAACGCGGGTCAAGGAACGGGAACTGGAATTGCATTTTGTCAACGTTTGCATCTTATTTTTGTATTTTGTATATATATATAATATCAATTATAATTATTGTTGCCTTGGGTATGCAAATAGATAAATTTATTGTATTCGTATATTATATGTATATATGTAGTTTGTTTGTATATATATATATATATATATATATATATTTCTTGAACGATATCTGTTGCTGGTATCCTTTATATATACGAATGCATGTAGAAATTGCTGGATGTGGGGAAGTGTTGAATCTGTTTTCGGGTTTTCCATTCATGGAGCTCTACGAGGTCGCCTTTTGATTATATCCTAGCTATACAAGTGCACTCCATACACAAATATGTACATACATATACATATCCAGTAATTATATATCAAAGTATGTGCACACCTCTGTACCTAAACACTCAAGCATTATCCTTGCAATATGTTTGTCTGTTCCATTATTCGAATTCTGTTTGCCTCATGTATACGAGAAGTAGTTGCTGCTGTTGTTCTGTGTCCATCATCACATGCTATGTTAGTTGATCTATAAGGATGCAATATATATGGACATTAAATATATATATATATATGCGTGTGTGTGTGAAAAATAAAACTGTGTGCAACTGAAAAAGACAAAGGTATTCAAGTGGATTTTGGAAAATAAGAAGAAATACTAGATGTGTGAAGCTCAGCGACAGTTAGTGGGTTAGTGGGTGGGTGGGTTTCAATACCCTTGTAGAGGGTATTATAATTTTGTCAAGAAGTGTGTAACGCATTTGAAGGGAGACCCCGCAAAGAAATCTGTCCACCTACATAAAATAGCTGAAACAGGAGCGATCAGTCAAATATTTGGTTTGTATGTAGTCAACGTTTTCCTTTCCAAGGAGCATGCTCCTCTTATCAATATCGGACTATTATATCATATAGATCTGTAAGAATCACCTGTGTCTTTTCAAGATATCTTGACTACAGCAATTGCAGCAATTGCGAGCTAGAGAAAGCAACTCACATATCTTTAAAGCCGTAAGCCATATGTCTACAAGGGTATTTAATCTTCGGCTTGCCGAATGTGTTCGTTCTCTCAGGTTTGTCGTGTTTTTAGAGAAGTTTATCAGTGTATCTAGAGTCGATCTAGAAATTGCCACCACCATCACCAGCGATATTTACCATTCCCGAGGACAGAGAGTTGATGGCATCTTCCACTGTCGGCTTGCGTCGATCGATTTTAGATGAATTTATGGGCGAGAAGTTGTCTACGATTGCAAGCGTGAATGAAAATATACATACATATATATATTTATACACAACACAAAATGATTTGATTTGCAAAATAGAAATGACAAGTGCCAATTACCGAGATCACCACTCGAACTGGAGTCCGTAAAACTGGGTGTGCCCTCTGTCCAAGTGGGTGTTGAGCCCTCACCTGATGCCGGTGGCGTCCAGGCCAAGCCGCCACGTGAGCCATAGTGACTGCTCGTTGACGTGTCCACCGCCAGAAACGTGTCCAGATGCACCTCCGAGACGCTGCAAATAGGCAGACAAATTAGTTGCAGATCCAGATGAGCCCGTTTACCAAATACCTCACGATATCCTCCTTGTAGGAGCCACGATAGGCGGGACCAATATTCATTTTTCGTTCCAAATACTGTGGCTGTTGCTGATAATAGGAAGGTTGCTGCTGCTGCTGGTGATGATGATGATGATGGTGCTGCGACCTGCGCCCAGTCGAGGATGTGCTGTTCTTGTTCGAGCTGTCCTCGGAGATGTCGTCAAAGGCAGGGGGAGGTGTTGAACTGCATGATGGAGTTGTGCCTAGCAATACAATGAGAACCAAAGCAAAGGAATTAGAAGGGTGAGCAGCAAGTCAATCAGAAAAGTGGCT
Source organism: Drosophila ezoana (assembly GCA_035045725.1). Taxonomy (NCBI): domain Eukaryota; kingdom Metazoa; phylum Arthropoda; class Insecta; order Diptera; family Drosophilidae; genus Drosophila; species Drosophila ezoana. Next base: position 6,435,886 of record JAWNOU010000052.1, read on the forward strand.
GGACATGGGAAATGGGAAATGGAAAGCATGCTGCAGTCTAGGCACAACTATTGCGTCTCAAGTCAAGCGAATCCCGCAATGTGGCGCCAATCGATTGGCTGTCCGTGCTCTCGGGTATGGTCGAGGGCGCAGCTTTCGGTGCGCGTCTCTTGGCACGTTTCGGGCGCTGTGGTGCTGACAGCTGGGCCGGCTGCTCATTCTCGTCCTCGTCAGGCAACAGCTCTGCCGGCAGCTCCAGCACGGGCAATGCTCTCTGCCGCCGGTAAGTGCCCTCCAGCTCGCGCTTGACCTCGAGAAATGTGCTCACCGACTGCAGCAGATTGTCCTCCTGCGCCTCGCAATTATCCTCACACAGCGCCATATCCACAAAGTGCAGATAGCGACTGTGCTTCTGGCGGCGCTGTGGCCGCCTCGGCGAACGTTCCGAGCTGCCGCTAACTGTGGTCTGGCCGGTGCGATAGCTGTCGGCGCGTATGGGCGGAAAGTTGCGCACTATGGAGCCCACCGAGGACCGTTCGCTGCGCGCAATGAAACTGTTCTGTCGCTGAAAGATGTCCACATGGTTGAGCAGACGCGACTGCTGCTGCTTCTGCTGCTGCCGGTGGCAGCTGCTTTCCGAACGTGCCGTGGAGTATACGGACTGCAGAGACTCCCGGCGACGCACTGGCGCCGGACTGGCATTGTCGGACACATCGAACAGATCGTGCAGCTCCAGCCAATCCTGCACATTGCTGGGCGAGCGACGCTCCCCGAAACGCGGCATCTCTACGCTGGGCAACTGCAGCGTGTTGCTCGTGCCGACTGTGGCTGGGACTGTGTGTGAATTATTATGGTGTGCGGCCATACCTGGCGTGGTGGAGTGCGCCCGACTCTCCTGTGTATCCTTGCGACGCGGCGAGCCGCGTGGTGGCACTGGCGGAGGAACGCGCGCCTTCAGATTGCCTCCCGTCGCAGTCGCGGCCGTCGTCGACGGGGTGGTGGACGCGCGCTGCCTCACCGGCGGTGGCACATTGCTCTGGCCAGCTGTGCTGGAGTGACGCCCACTTTCCCGATCCCGATCCCTATCCCGATCCCTGTCCCGGTCACGCTCCCTTTCCGAAGCAGCTGCTGCTGATGTGGCCTCCGTTGTGGGCATCTTCGACTGCTGGAAAATTTTGCTGCTGCTGTGGGAGTGCGAGGCGTGCACAGCTGATGAGGAAATGGAAACAGATGGAAGCATGTTAGTTATAGCATTTAAATGCATCCAAGGAATCTTACCACGTGTCGACTCGTTCTCGCTGTCTATGGAGCGCTGTATGGCCTTGGAGAGGCTTTTTCTCTTCGAAGGCGAATGCTTAAGCGCTATAAAATTAAATATCATGAATTAGCTGGCAGATCAGAAATATGAGAAGAAACTTAAAACGGGTATATGCAGAAGATAAGCCATAATAGCAAAGCCAAAGAGTTCGGGTTATATATAGATGGGTTAGATAGAATGTGAGAACTAACGTGAGATTGAGAGGCATGCTTTGCGTCCGGTTTGATCAACCAACCAGGTGCAGTAATAGAAACAGGAACAGAAATCAAAATAAAAACCAAGGTGAAGCAACTTAATAAATATAGAAACATATTTAACAATATTTGCTTAACTTAAACTGAGAAGAAAGATTAAACTTAATAAATATGAAAACATAAATCAGATTATTTTTTGTGGAACAGAAAGATTAAATTAATTTAACAAATATTTTGTTTTATTGTTTCTTTACCTATATAACTGGTTACCAAGGTACGAAATTTTCTGTGATTTCCTTTGATCTCTGGGAGATCCACTACGCGTACAAGTGAGTTAGGCGCCAAAGTAATATCGAAAAGAAAGCAGAGAACAGCTGATTTTTGGTTTTTTGTCTTTGATATTTTTATAGAATACAAATTCAATTACTGATTACAGATTAAAGATAACAGATAACAACCAGGGCAAGTGTACTATATTGCACTTTGGTTGCATAAAAACTGAATCAAGGAAAATTAGCAGTTTACTGTGTGTGTGTGTGTGTGTGTAAAGCCGGGCTGCAAACCGAACCGAATCGAACCAATTAACCAACTTATAACCGAATCGAAGCACAATTTTGAAGGAAGACTAACTTTGATTTACGAGCAGTTATCAGGTTCCAGGTTTACGACACGAACCTAAAGCAGTTAGTTAGAAGCGTGAACTGAACCATAAATCGATTTTTGGTTAGGTTTACAGCCTTGTATTTGTGTGTGTACAATTGTTGTGTGTGTGTGTGTGTGTGTGTGTGGGCAGCTACGCAATGTCAACATCATTATGTTTAGGGATTAGTTTAGTTTTGTCTCATTTTACTGGATACTTTGCCAAATTGCACAAAAGTGCCTTATAGTACGTGCACTTGGCCCAATTGCGGCAGCCTGCTTGCACTTACGCGATGGTATCTTGCGGAATACGGTTTTAGCCATAAAGTTTTGAAATCTTTGAGCATAGAACGAGGGCCGACAAACCGAAACGGTCTCCTATGATTATAGAAACAAGATGAGGATGATTCTCATGATTGAGATCTCAGCTCACTTACCCCGTCGTGTATTATGCTTTTGAATGTGTGCTCCAGCTTCTTCTTCAGCCTATAGGATTGCAATATATCGATGATGCCAATGTAGAGCAACAGGCGTTCGCCCTTCTCGCTGCGTGCCGGAATGCCGCCGGGTCTGGACCATAAAAGTAAATTAAATATAGTTAGTCAGGAGCTAAAGCATGATTGTGTAAGTACTTACGGCACATCCTCCTCGTCGTCGATGGGTTCGCTTTCCGCCTGAATGCTCTCCATGGCCGTGGAGTGCGCGACCAGACGCTGCCGATTCACCGATCTGTATGCCACACTGGATTAGCATTTCATCAATTGCTCCTCTTTTCGGACACCTATTGCCAACTGAAAATACTCACTTGTTTCTGCTGATGCCGGTCGCTGCGTCGCGTTCCTTGCCATCGCCCTCGGCTGCCTCCAGCGGCTCATCGATATCGGAATCCTCGGCCAGCGGTGCCCTCAATGGTTTCCTATGCTCGCTCAGTTTCTCCTTTAAAGCCACATCCAAATTGTGCACGCCCAGCAGCAGTGAATAGTCCATTATCTTGAACGATTCCAGCACCGTGCAGTCCCTTTGTATGGTCTTTATGAGCGCCGAATATGTTTCCGCCTCCAGAAAGATGCCGTTCGGATGCTGTTCCATAAAGTCCAGATCCTTGTATGTGGGCGATTTCTTGGCCCTCTCCGCCTTCGATGCCTTGCGCTTAAACGTCGAACCCTTGAGATCATATTTCAGATGCATTCGCACCGATGACGGCAGCAGATTATTCATCACCACCAGGCGAATATTTTTGGCATTGCTCGTTTGCAGGCAGTAGAGGCCGAAGAATTTCGGCAATAAAGTGCGCGGATTTTGATTGAGATTCATATAATAACTGTAGAGTTAAAGCTCTTAACTGATGTATGTAACCTGGTATACTTCATGGTCGACTTACCCAGGCAGTAGTTTTTGTAAAAATTCACCCTCTTTGTGTTGCACCGTTTTGATAATGAACTCATCATCGTCCGTTAAATAGAATATTGAGCCGGAAGCACCTGGATTCGATAGTTCGCGCAGTGGCGAAGTGCACATAGACATCTAATCATGATGATGATGACGTTAGAAACCCACTTAATAAGTACTTTATCGATTTGTGCATACTGACCATGAAATCATCCGGCTGTATGCCAAACAGATCACGAAAGTAACGAAATGCTATGGGCGCATAGATCTTATATCTGAATTCACTATAATGGTGGGCAGGTGTAAGGCTAGAACCCTCTGGCGGAAACGTAATGCTCTCGATTTCCCAGAAGTCCATCATAAGTAGATCACGTTTTGGCTTTGATGCCAGGCTGCCGACCTGTCAATAAGACGAACTTAATTGATTGATTGATTGATTCATGATTGGCGTGTTTTCAGCCACTTACCGTATGCTGTATGCCCAGCTGTATGGAGCCCATGATTTGCGATGTCTGTATCTTTTTGTAGGTAATCTCGCCGCCCTCACCGACCCGCCTGTGTCCAATCTTGCGCTCCTTGTCCGCTTTGTTCGCCGAGCGCAAAGGCCGACTGCCCAGCTGAGAGTAATACACAGAATATTCGACCTCAATGCTAAATATATAAATCCCCCATCCCCCCGCCACATATGGATGGCTGTACTTACGTCGGGCGATGAGTTACCCACATGGTCGGTGGAGACTACAAAGTTGAACAAAGCGTATTATTAGTTAACTACTTAACGTGGCTCAGTTCATGTATAATTTACAATGTGCAGGACATGAATAGCGAATGACCCAAGTGGGAAACAATTCAAATTGAGCTTGAACTTGGGTTAGCTACAAATACACTCACACTCTATATGCTATACACATGCACACACACACACACACGCACACGTTCACACGCTGTTTATCCATAAATAGTTGACAGGGTTGTTGGCCGTTTGAAAGTTTCTTTTGTTGTCGTTTGTTTTTTGTTTTATTTTTTCGGTGTTCTTAAAATACAAATAACATTTGTAAACGTGCTGCTGGCATTGGCTCTCAGTCAGTCAGTCAGTCAGACAGTCAGTCAGTCAGTCAGTCGAGGCGGAGGGTTGCGCCCACTGCCGCCCACCTACTTTGAGACACATGCGCCACGGCCACTTCCATTTGCCATTCATTGATTTTTTTTGGAAGGAATTTGTTCATGTTTCGCACAATTGTTGAGCAAAGTTTACGCTGGCATTTTTGTCTTGTTTTTTTTGAACAAAAAAAAAGTTTATTTAGCTAATTAATTACCATTGCCTGGCTCCGCCAGTTTGGCCTGCGATGTGGAGGAGCTGTCCATGTCAATGGTGTGGATGGTGTCCCCGTCGCCGGACGCCATGCTGACGCATTAGCTGCTTCAGCTGCTGCTGCTCCTGGTTGACACTCGTCCACGTTTCCACCTAAGCTGCTTAGCTACTAATACTAGGACATGCTGCTCGGTTGATTGGTGATTTTAGTGTATAGCTATTGTGAATATCTAAAAGCTACTTTTGTTTAATTTGGATAATCTTGTGCTTCGGGATTATCCAACAACAATCAGTGGGCCAAGGGAGCAGAAACCTTGGCTCTTGGCTATACGTCTGGCCTATGGCGTCAACCTTTTTGCAATTTAAGTTCACGACGATGTTGATTTCTCTGCTGCTGCTGCTGCTGCTGCCACTGCTGTCATTTTCACTGCATACTCATAGGCACACTGGAAGGCGCACTGGAAGTGCTCGTTCGTGCATGCGCGCCAGGGCTGCACACTCAACAAACACAAACAACATACAACAGGGCTGTAGGCGATTGTTATGCAAAATTTGCTAAAATATACCAAATAGTTAAAAATTCGAATTTTATTTTATTGAACAAGCAATCAAATTAGCCAAATGTTAGCGTATACTTAATATTCAAATGGAATAACATGAAAACAATGGCCAAAGATTTATTTAATGCACTTTTAATGTTTTCGTTTTTTATTAGCGTTTCTGTACTCAATTAGACCTATACATCATACATAACTATTTATATATATATTTTTTTTATTTATGTGGTAAATATATGAATACAATAATTTGTTTTAGTTTTCTTGTTGTTGTTATTTGTTGTTTGTTTCTGGTTGTTTTGCTGTATTGTTTAGTGTTTGTTGTATGTTTCACTTTTCTTTTTATTTTCTTTTTACTGTGTGTGTGTGTGTGTGTGTGTGTGTGTGTGTGTGTGTGTAGGTCTGTGTGTTTGTGTGTCATTTCATTTCTCTTACATTTACATGCATTTACAAAATAAGCGCTTTTTTAAAAATACCGCAAAAAATTACGTTTATCGTTTAAAATTCTATTTAAAAATGAAAAAGTTGTAAACATTCTAAACGAACATAAAAACAAATCGTACGTACATAGCCTACAAAAAACACTATCAAACTAACTGCTTAAAGCTAAAGATGCGATCGACATAACTACGGCGACTGTTGTCCATTTGCGTTGTATATTTGTGGCCTTATCTGCAATGGGGCCCAGAACAAGGTTCAAATTAGCGACTGATCCCGGCCAGGGCTCGCCCGCCCGCCATCCTGCTTACCTCTACTTACCATAGAAAATAGTCTCCCTGCGTTTGGTATAGTTTGTGCCGAGCAGGAAAAACGCACATGTTATCGGTGTGGGTGATTCGAGCTGATCTCTAGGAATGCGCGTCCGCACTGTCATGCTGTACAGGCCGCTCGGGTTCTGATCCAACTGCGTCAGCACCGAGTCCAGTATGTGTGTATCGAAGCTACAATTTGCCAGGAACAGGGCATTAGATGCATCCAATGGGGCAATGTGGCTGAGCTTTACTTACATGACCGAGAGCACCGGCTGTGGAAATACGTTCTGCACCGCGCACATTATGTCCACATCTGTCTGTTCGCCACCCATGCGTGCCTCCAGCATGAAATCCGACTCAGGAACTGTTTGCGCGGATTGGGTTAGTTTCGGAATGGGGATTGTCAATCGACGGTGACGTTGGTCACGGCAAACAGGGCAAAAAACCGTGAGAATTAATCAAGTGTCAAACTAAACAACAACAAAACTTTCGAAATAGACACCAAAAAAAAAAATACAAACAAAAACAAGAGGCGGCGCTGGGCTGCTGGCTGGGCGTTCTGTAACCGCAGCGACTGCCACATGACACGCATGCAAATATGAGTCGCACGTGCCACAAACATACACACTCACACACACACACACACACACACATTTGCCCACCCACATATGGCAACACACCTACCCAACACCTATGCAAACAACTTCACGCCATAAACAGGTGAGGTGGAGGCAATAGCTTGGCTTAGCCGACGCATTTTATGCCCTACACATTACGAAATATTCGGCCGGAAGAATCCTAAGATTTGATATCAATATTCATATACTCAATTAGGCTAACATTCAGAAGTTAGGCTTTAAATAATATTCACATTTCTCGAGATAACAAGAAGTGCCTAATAAAACTTCAAATCAAAAAAGAACAGCTGTGCAACATGATTCTTTTCTGAACCAAAACAATTTCAAATACTACAAATTTATAAATTTTTGTCAACAATCCAACTACATAAATAAAGTAAAAGCTACATCCTAGAGTATAAGGCCGTCTCTTTGACATATTATAAGTTTGATGCGTATTTTAATTAAACCTTTTGTTGGGTAGTGTATATGGGAATAAAAAGAAAAACAAAGGGTATATGTAAATTGTTAACCTATTCACATACCGATTATTTGTAAGCGGGCACTTCGCTTATCCGTGGACTCAAAGGTTTGCACGGCACAGGTGTATTCCCCCGTCATGTTCCAGTCGGGATTCTTTATCGATATAACACCGGGACTGCCCTCCATGCTGAATATTTTGGTGTCTATCTTTGCCTTCATGAAGCCCTACAAGAACAAACAACAGCAGTAGAAACAAAGAAGAAGCACAAGAAGAAAGCGAAATTTATGTTAATTAATTTTTTGCCTTCTATGCTTGACTCTTGCCCTCCTTCAATGGGGGATGGACGACGTTGACTATGACTCACCATGGCAAAACCCTTTACGGAGGGTATCCACTGATAGATGGAATGATTGTTGAACAGCCACTTGAGCACAAAGCCCTTCTCCCGCGGCCCCATCTCGTACTCGCAGTCCAACACCAGAGGATCGGGCTCATTATCACGTTCGAGTGTGTAAGTGTGCGGCACACGGAGATTGGTAATGCGCACCGTATGGGTCACTGTGGGGTCAACAAGGATTAGGCTAAGCTGTCAGGTTAAATCTCCCACTATACGTACCCGTGAGTAATGTGAGGCCGGCGAGCAGCGTTGCGCACAAGATGCTCCAGCTCCAGCTAGCCATGTGCGCGTTCTAGTCGTCGACCTGGTCGTGGTCGTCGTCCTCGTTGTTGCTGTTGTTGTTGTCGCCGTAGCTGATGCTTAATGCTGTCCGTTACGCGTTGTCGCTCAATAAAACACCTCTCAGCCCGCGGACGCAATTCGTGGCAGGATTCGGCTCAGGCTAAGGCTGTCTGTTGGCTATGCCTCCGGCTCCGCTGTGCATTGCTCAACAGCCTTTCAGGCGCTTGGTCGCACGAATTAACAACTCTCTCATTGGCATAAACATAACATCACAAAAGAAGAGGTCAACTTTGGACCCCGGGACTCGCGACACTGGGTTTTGTTTTTGCGGCTAGCGGGCGGGCGGGCGGTCGGGTGGTTGAAAGTTTCGTATCTCCACTTTTCAGCGCTCTACGATGAGCTCAGCATTCCGATTAGCCGAATGGGAATTGAAATCAAAATGCTGCACTCCTTTTATATCACACGCGAATACTTGTGTCTATATTCTCGCAGTTTATATTATTTAATTTTCTATTCTCGTTTATATCCACAGCAATTGAAAGTTTTGCGCATATACAACTTTATGTTGGTGAAAAATCGACTTTTTGCTGTGTGTTCGGCTGTGTGTTTTTGTGTGTGTGTGTGTGTGTGTGGGGAATTATGCCAAATGGAGTTTGCAGCTCCGTACCGCTGGATACCAATAGTGTTGGTATCTTCTATTTAACTGTTGTCCTTTTTCCAGCCTAGCTTTTAATGTTTTAACACTGGAATACCACGCTACAAAAAAAAAAACTACCGAGCACTGCACACACAGACGGCAAGCTTTTGGCAAAAGCTCCGCTCCGCGCCGCGAGCTTTTTCCGCTCTGACGCATACTCAACGCGTCGTCCTTTTTCGTCCTGCACAAGTGCCGCAATCAGCTGAGCGCCAACGCGTTGGCGCATGCGTCACATTTTTGACAGCTGCTGACATTTCCGTTTGACAGTTGGTTAAATGTCAGCAATTTGGAGAGTTCTGTGGCAAAGAGAATTCGGGGTTGCGTTGAACTTGTTGCGAGTGTCAAGGCAGAGTTCACAGTTAATTGTTGACTAACTTATTGCTTAATTAACGCTCAACCATGCCGCTGTTACACACATTTAACTCACAATGGGTCAACAGAAGAGTGCATATTGCCTACTTATTGGGGCTGAATTTGAATTTGTGAGCAGATATTGTTCTAAGGAATTCGAATAGAAGAGTTAATCGAAGTTATATTTGAATATTAATTGCCAAATTCTTATTGTTATTGTGTTTTTCAATAATTGATAAATAGAGTTTTTTATATTATGTGACAATTAATATATTTATGTATGAATTCGGAGAGAACAACGACGAGCTAATTTTTGTACTTGATTCCCTATATAGTACTTGATTCCCTATATAGTATATATATATATATATATATATATATATATAGTATAGTTAAAATTCTTAAAAAGGGCCTAAATTGTCCTTAACTACAAATAGATATCATAATATTTCGGTCAGTCTAATTACTTTGTAAAATTCAACTTCCAAAGCAAGCTTCTTTGGCTAAGAAAAAAGAAGCCCCGTTTAGAGCGACCTATTAACTAAAATCCTTTAAAAACGAAATGAAAACAAAAAGTAGAAAATTTATAGACGAATTTCTAAGATAATTTTATACCATTATTTCATCCGACAACTTTCTTATTTCCGAAACTGTCTGGACTGGAGAACTATCAGATTATAATACCTATTAAGCATTACGAATTCAACTAACTCTTGTGTTTAATAATACTTACAATTTGGTTGAAAATGAAAAAGACTCGTTTTCTAATTATACATTTTATTAAATTTTCAATAACATCAGCAAATTTCTTAGAATCTACTCTATAGTTAATAGTGTTTTATGTGCTGAGCGCCTTGGCATTAAATACAATACAGTTACACACACACACATGCACACACATACACACGCAGAGTTGACACACATTTATTCACATATGCTATATATATACTATATGGAATCGCTTTAAAAGTATGCTATAAATATGTAATTTTCTTTATATATCTCTATATATATATATATATGTGTATGTATGCTCGTTCCTGTTGGATCTTACACTCGCGCATAATGCATATGTATGTACTATATTTTATACAATTCAAGTGGACTCGCGTTTTGTTTTATTTTGTTTTTTTTTGTTTTGGTCGCATTAAAATTTCGTGCTGGCATAAAAGTATCTCGAATATGCATCTACACTGCAAAACTTTTCACACTCAATAATAGAAAATCGCCATAAATTCAAATTGTTTCGAAATTTTCAGATCTCTTTGCTAAAGCAGGAAGATGATATTCGAAATTGAGAAAAAACCGGTATTCATTTTTGGTGATTTTCTAAAATGTAGCTAAAGTTTTTTTGTAGTGTACATGCTGTCGGAGATGTGGAGGGAGGAATACATGAGTAGTTGTTTGTCTAGATGCATTCCGTGTATACCGCAAACTACAGCTAATGTTTACAACGTTCAGACGAAGTGTTAAAATATGCTTAGATCGTAATCGTAACTGAAATCACTTTAATATACACAAGCAGATGGCGTCCCGACCCGACCTGTCCCGGCTGAACTAACTAATCACTGGCCGCCCCATCGCTGTGCCCGTGTCCGATGAGCGTCTCGATGCGAAAGTCCTTGGCCATGGTCTGCCTGGCGCATCTCAGATTGGCGGGCTCACTGTTCATGTGCAGCAAGGTCGTCCTGGTGAGTGTGTTCCTGTGTGTGGCCACCTTGGGACTGGACGTAATCGCGAGCGAGCTGTTGGATGCCTCCGCCTGATCGAAGAGCATCGCATAGGGCGAATGGCGTTCCGGCTCGGGGTCTGGATCGCGCGTGATGGCCTCTGTGGCCACATCTAAACGATTCGGGTTTGTGCACACCGAATCCACGGAGTCCGATATATGCGAGTCCTGCTCGTGCTCATTGGCGCTTTCCACATCAATTTTATCGCACGAGGTATCGTCCCCCTCCCCCTCACCGTCCCCATCCACATCATCATTGTACACATTGAGATCCGTATAGCTGCCTCGCTCGGCATATTCGGCTGCTCCGAGGCCAGCCGCAGCGGCGGAGACATCGAACGCGTAAGGATTTTTGTACTTGTTGGCTCTGCTGGCATCGCCGGCGGCGCTGCCGCTGCTGGCTGGAGGCAGTGCGTCCACGGGATCCGTTCGGCGGTTGATGAACGACAGGCGATCGAACTTCTCGCTGTTGTTCTGGTAGAAGGAAGCCTCCGCATTGGCAAAGAAATTGAATTTTTTATCCACACGCAGCGCCGTGTCGAACACATCGCTGGGCGTGTGCATCACATCAAAGTCGCGACTCCCATTGAAGTTGGGCACATTGAAGTGCACCGGCACCAGCGGCACCGGCTTCCGTATCCAGAACGGGGACAGTGTCCCAAAGACGGCGGGAAACGAGAAACGTTGCATGGCCGGCGCACGCTTGTACCGCTTCCGTCGGCGCAGGAAGCTGCCATTGTCGAACATGTCCTCGGCCAGGGGATCCAGTGTCCAGAAGTTGCCCTTGCCCGGATTGCCCGGTTCGCGCGGCACTTTGATGAAACAATCGTTCAGACTGAGATTGTGGCGAATGGAGTTCTGCCAAGCTGGAAACTTGTCCTTGTAGTATGGAAAACTGCAAAAGTCAAGGGAAATGTCATATTAGAGTAAAAGCTTGTTTATATTTTAAACCTCATATATAACATTTCAAAGAAGAAATACAATACATATATATTTGATCGAGATCTGTCAATCTATTCCACTGGATATTAGATTTTCAGTTTAAAGATATTCTTTATGAATCTTAGCTAACTGATGGAAGGATTAAATGTGGCATATCACGCAAATGATCGGTGGGAAAAGAGCCTAACGAAAAATATTTTCTTTTCATTTCAAGAAATTGTTTTTAGAATTTTGTATTCCAAAGAATCTGTTTATCAAAAACCGAGTTTCTTAATTTTAGCTAGAATTCGGCCTGTTTTATTCTCTGAGTGTACTTACCGGGACATTATGAAATCACATATTCCACTGAGTGTGAGTTTCTTGTGCGGCGACTGAAGTATGGCCATGGTGATCAGAGCAATGTAGGAGTACGGCGGCTTCACCAAGGGCCCGCCGGTGCCAGCGCTACCGTTGACGGTGCCGCCGCTGCTGTTGTTGTTATCGCCGCTGCTGCTGCCGCCGGCGGCCGTGGACTCAAAATCGCTGTCGTCGCAGATCATGGACATTTCATCCGCAGCGGCGGCGGCGGCACGCGAGGCTGCGACGCCGCCGCGCTGGCCCTTGTGCAGTGGCGGGGACTGGGAGGCGCAGTCGTGCAGGGCGTGCATGGGATCCGTGCTGGTGTGCATGGTTTGGATGTTTAGCTCTTACTATTCTCTAACTATCTTGTACACTGCACCAAAATGAGCTGTCCTTGTATTTGTAGCGTATTTATTTATGCTAATGAAATGCTTAACTTATAAATAGGACGTAACACTTGTTTGACTATTTCTCAGGAACTGATTAATGCGCTTTTATTCACTTAATTTTCTTTGATATTTCTCAACACGAATTTCAACTGTGCAACGTGACTTCCGATTCCGTTACCGTTACCGTTGCATTTACCGTTTCCGCTTGTATTGAACTTGAGTTGGAAACTTGTCACAGTTACGACTTTGCGACTTGGTCTGACGCGTCATCCGTCGGTTTGTCTGTTTAAGGCGGAATCCTTTTGCCAAATGTTAACTGAATCGCAACGAAAACGAAAATCTTCTCGCCCGAAATGTTTTTCTACATAACTCAAACATTTATTTATCCAAAACCGCTGCCGCTCTCGCTTCCATGAGCTTTTGTCGGCGCTGCTATGTTTTCGTATCTCGAATAACTGTGATTCTACTGTCGACGTCGTCGTCGCTGTCGCTGTCGCAGCAGCAGCCGTTGTCGTTGTCGTTATTCCTGCCGTCAACGGCAGCAGCATCAGCAGCGCAGTCGGCGCCAGCGTCAGCGCATCAGCAGAACCGTTCATGGCAGAACGAGATGGAGATAGGCTTTGCGTCTGCTCTCAGCAGGGGATGACTGAGATTGTAAACCAATCTACGCACCCCCAATCAGGAGCCAGGGGCTGGGCAGGGGCCGAGGCAGTCGCTCTCGCGCACATTCACACACACACGCACACATACACACACCCATACAGACGACGTAATAACATAAAATGGTGGAGTGCTGCTTGCTGTAAATGTGATATTTGTGTTTTCCTCTCCAACCATTGTGTAACGCGGGCGCGGACGCAAATTGGCAGGCGACGTCGACGCCAGCGACTGCAGAAGCCAAAACTCATGGCGTGCCCCTCCGTCGCGCTACCCGCCCGCGCCCACAGGCTGACGATGGGCAACATTTTCTCAAATTTAGATACCTTTTGCTGCGTTGACGTCGTGGCTCTTAATAATGTTTCATTATGTCAGCCGCACTCCACACACACACACACACACTTACTGCCTTATTATGTGTGCGTGTGTGTGTGTGTGTGTGTGCTAGTATGCGCTCTCGTTCAAATGTTAGCATTTTTATGTGCGAATGTTTTTCTAACCGTATGTCGGGCGTTCTCGTTCTCGTTTCAGCTCAGTTCGTTTGAGTACCCCGCCGCACCCGCGTCCCGCGTTCGCAGCCAATGCGCCATTTTCGCAACATCCTTAACACAATTGGGGGGTATTTTGTATATGTATGTATGCCTTCTGTACGCGTGTTGTCTGTGTGTGTGTGTGTGCATTATTTCTCTTTTTCATTTTCGCTGTTTTTGTTCTCTAGTTGTTAGACATTATTGTTGCTGCTGTTGTTGTTGCTGCTGCCGTTCGCTTTCTTCCCTTTTCAAATTAAACATTCAGTAGTCAGTTTTATTTGTTGTACTTTGTTCAAATTAGTTTTCAGTTTTGCGGAAGTTGCTGGCACACAAACACACACACACACACACACACACTCACTCACACACATACAGACACTCTATCGTAGCTAAACAATAATGGTGGCTGGCAGCTCCACCCGTCCCCCGTCTCCCCCTCCCCTCCGCTGACAGGACAATATTGATATCGTTTCTTTCCCCTTGCATGATTTTCATTATTCTATTTTCTTTTGCTCAACCCATCTTTCCTATTCCCATTTCCCGTCGCTTCCCATTCGCTATCCGAAAAAAAAAAAATCAAATTCACTTGGCTACACTTACAAATCACTGATTTTTAGTCAACGTTATGGGCGTGGTAACGCCCCCCACCCTGCCTTTGTATACGTGTCTATGTGTAGAATTGTGTGTGTGTGTCGTCTAAGGCAAGCTTTATTGGGTTTGGGGTAGCACTCGCTGCCGTTGTGCAATCCAGTTGTGGTAAATTTATTGCGGATTTCCTTTGTCTTTTTACGAGCTCAGATGGACATCCAAGCAAACTCCGAGTTTCAATTTCAAAGAAGCAATAAACGAGCGCTTCTCAAAAGCCATTGATTTGGATGCCGCTTTAATGGCAATTATTACAAATGTGATTTTCGAGTTCTATTCCGATGACTAAACAGAACTGAAAGTGGCGCTATAAAGCATGGGAAAAGGACAGATTTTGGTTATATATTCAGCTAAAACGACTTTAATAACGAATAGCCCACATAAATTAGGTTTATCTTTTAAGCACTATCGAATTTGCAAACTGTTTCTGCAATGGCATTTGTTCCTTCAAACCACAAGCCTAACTGTACTTTTGATATACATAGTCTAAATTTAGTTTAGTAGTATTAAATAATTGACAGTATTGATAGCTTATACTGTTACTATTTCATTATATAAAGGCGTAAATAAAGAATATGAAAATCGCATAGAAAGGCGTTTAAGGTGTTGAAGAGTCAGAGAGAGGGATAGAAAGAGTTAGAGAACAAGAGAGAGAGAAGAGTTAGAATGTTTGAGGAAGGAGGATGATAAAGAACCAAAAAGAGAGAGAAAGGATAAAAAACAGAAAGCTGGATATGGATTTAAACTAATAATACAAGTTTTTTTCTAGAAAAACAGTTTCTACTCTTATTTGGCGTTTGCCTTATTTATACTTACAATAATAGTTTTAAGATAATATCTTGGTATTTTCTTTATTCTAGAAAAAGAAAAACTCGAATTTATTCGTATTCTATTAAACGTCATTTATATTTTTAGTTTCGCATACTATCTGATAAATAAATCTTTATTGTGCTGTAAATGTATACTGTCCATTTATTAAATATATAAATGCAACAAGTTCTGCTTTAACCTCAGCTTCATAAATTTTGTTTATTCTCGAGCAGAACAACGGGTGGAATAAATAAATCCCTTTATCAAGTCCTACTTTTTCTCACAATAACTGAGATCAAAGTAAGCAGAGCAACAGCACGAAAATTTGTATACCCATTTGCAGCTATTACAGGGTATATCAATAACATATATATATAGGTTTAACAATATAGTGCCTGGTAACAGATATCCTATGGTCTATTTCCACTTGCCTAAGCACATTAACTGCTCTAAGTACACCAACAGTTGCCATAGTTGCGCTCACTTGGAGTTTTTGACGGCACCCCAGCCATTGGCTTGGCTGAGTATAACGACCCATATCCATGCCGAATCCTCTGCGGCAGCCCCTGTCAATCTACGGTTAATCATCGCTTAAGCACAGCATGGAACTGGGACGGGTCGGGGGACTGGCAGGGCCTGGCAGGGCGGGGGGTTTGCTCAAGTTGAGCGATGCGTTTAAGCTTTGGAGGGGAACAATTAACTTATGCGCAAACAATAACGCCAAAGAATGCACGCTGACAGGAACCAGTCAGCCAGGCAAGACTGCCTTGCCATCGCAGGGATGTCGCATCCTGCTTAGGGGGCTGCGGTATGATCCAGCAATAATCCTTCTTTTGTCAGCAAATTTATTGCTAGCAAACAAACACGCCGCCCAAAAGGATATGCCAAGGATATAAATATATATATATATAGACGTGGAGATGGGCGATGCGACTTTCGGGCGCACACATTTTTATTGCGAAATCTGCAAAAGGCAAATAAAAGATTTGACACTCGAATTGCTTTGACGAAGTCAACACAATGGCGACTCAACTGAGACAATGGCTACGTTTTCGGGCTCCACTAATTTGCGCCGGGCCTCGTCCTTTTCCCAGCCATTGATATCCTGCCACCTGCCACCTGTCTGTGGCAGCAAGATCACAAAGGCAAACACACGCACACTTCAATGGCTGTTGGCCAGGTTTAATGGCAGCTCTTCTTGTGTCATTATTAAATCTTTGAAGTATCTGCAGAATAAAAAAACGGCAACACACACTTGAATACTTGAGTGACGCTCAATTTGATGGACAAGCGGCATCAGGAATCAACCCCTCAATGGGAAAAATCACAGCAGGCACACGAACAAATTGCACAACTGCAGCCAGGACCTCAATCTCAACCGCAACCGCTCAGCTCAGCTCAACACACACACACACATAGCCCAGCTACAAATCGCTTCAACCTGCCTGCACGGCAAAAACAAGTGGCAAAGTATAACAAAGGAGTCCGAGCTGAAATATTTTACGCTCGATTTATCCGCTTTCAGGCTGTTAGCGTGGGCCTTGAGGGGAGGGAGGGTGGCAGCAAGTGCCATGCTGTTTGAGTCTCATTTCATTCATTTGTTCATTTGATGACGATAATGATGATGATCATGATGATGATGATGATGATTCTGGTGCGCTTAAGCCTCTTGTTTGGCGGCAATAAAAATCGAGCCGTGAGCTCGGTCATACCCAAGACCAGCCCAGCACAGCCCACAACCCACCCCGGCAGGATGTCAATTTCTCAATTCATAAATAAAACCCAAAGCCCTTTGAATGTGTCAGCACAAGTGTGGAAATTACAACCATGCCCATCCATGGGCATGGGCTGATTGAAGTGGCCTCTATGTGTATGTATGTGCCGCACAGTGTTGCCCAACTGTTGTTTGGAAGAAAGTAGCCGAAAACAGTGTTACAAAATAGCTAAAAATATCTGATTTAGCTTGCTAACCAGAAGCTGACTAGCTGGTCTACAGCTTCCATCATTGCAGAATATAATATTATAACTATATTAATTTATGCTTGAATATAACCTTTAGATAAGAATTGCGATTTGATTAAAAGTTTCCTGTAAAGGTCAAAAGGCTTAGGATTGTATAAAAACATTATATAAATAAAATTTTGACTAATGTTATAAAATATACACTTATTCACTATAAATTGAATTGAAATTGATATTGAATGAAGGACGAGTCGATTATAAACACAATTTTGGGAAACGAAAGCCACATAATTAAAAGATAAACAAATACATTATAGCTCCTTTACCCATTTTAAGTGGGTTCAGGGTATAAAACGAAGAGGCTAAGTCCAGTTATTTTCAAAATAGCTAAAAAATAAAAATAATTAAAAAATTAAAAGCCTACTGAGTTTAAATATAGCGTGAATTGAAGGCAGTTGCTTATTTCAACTGCTTCCCCTCTGAAAACAGCTAAACTTAGCTATAAAAAAGCCGAATGGGCAGCACTGTGTTTCTAGCACTGGATGGGAGCATGATGGGTTTGGATTGCACTGTGTTATTGTTGTTTATTTGCCTGTGTGTGCAGAACCGCCGCCGCCTAAACCGCACATGCCCCGCTCTAACTACCCACTCCCTCCCTCTTGCTCTCTTACTACCCTTCTCTCTCGCACTCGCTGCGAGCCGCCAAATAAGCCAAAGGATTTGCGCGTCTGCGGGCGCGGATATGGTGCGACTTGAGTTTTGGATTGCTTTGCATGCTCGCAGGCACACTTGGATCGCATTAAGTTGATTTATTATGCACTGAAAGAATTCAATTAAGTAGGATGATTGTCACTTGTCCGTATGCCATGAAACCGGGCATAAACTCATACGGTTTTATGTGCTTTGCCTCGGATTTCTTGTCGTGGCTTTTCTATTTTGCCGGCGGTCGCTTAATTTGTGGGGCGTGATAATTTGGACAGTTGTTAATAGTTGTGCACTGATCTTTTCGCCATCCGGCCAGGGCACGCACAAGCCGGGATAATCATTTATTTGTTTTGACTGATAAAAGGCTAAAGAGCTAAAGTCAAACAGCAAAACATTTACTTATTAACCCCGAGACAGGTAACCCTTATTGTAATTAACTGCAAAAATTAATAAGTTCTGCCCAATTGAATAAAAGTTGCTCGGCCTACCTGATTAAGGGATGCAGTACAATTTATCTGACTTGGATCTGAGCTGGCGAGATAAACTCTTTATACAGATACTTCTTCTATCCAAATGGACCACTTCTTCCCCTAAGTCAGTGCGTAGTAGCCCAGATGATGGGATATGCAGTCCAGAGATAGATGACCAACGAGAGGCTCGGGATTGGTCGTTTTTCAAGACGATCGGAAGATAGCAGAAGTGTGGGAAAACAACCGTTAGAATACCTCTATACCAATCTAGATCATGGAGCAGCACACTCTTGGGAGCTGAAGAAATTCGACTTTCATTTCACGGGAACAGCAGTTCAAGTTCTATTGAAGATTTCGTGTGCCGAGTAAAGTTCCCTCTGCAACAATATCAATGGAAGGAAGTTCTAAGAAGTTTTCATACACTCCTGACTATGATAAGATGTTATTAAAATAGGGACTATGATTAAAATTCGAAATGCAAAAGAAAATGTACCTTCAACAGCTGACAAGTTGGCTTACCAATATGACCAATATAACGGATAGGAGCTTCTCTATTCCAGATAACATTCACCTATACAACAAGCATATATCCGCTTTAAAATATTAAAAGTATTAAGATTATTTAACAGAACATTAATCTTAAGAGAACCTGGAACTGGAACCTGGATAGACTCCCAAGCCAGAATTTTACCTGGGTTTTTAAATGGGTTTTATTTAAAATGGTTTTACTTAGAAAAAACTTTGAGGTAGACCCAGGCGCACAGCATAAGAAAAAACTGGGGCCCCAGCCATTGTATTTATCTAACCATATTTGGCCAATACGAATATAGCGCAGAGATCTAATATAGCGCATTACTTCCATGCGAAAATATGCACAACTTGACATATACTCAGTAGAAAGAATTGATTTACTAAAACTTTAAAAATATAAAATCAGGTTCACGAAACGAACCCAAAGACAGGCAGTTGGTTCGAGCTGTGAACCGAAAAGCAGGCAATATTTATTTCTTGGTTTTCAGCTCAGTTAAAACTATTATCAAGATAAAAGTATTCGTTAAATAAGGAGATGACTCTGTTTGCAGTTTGGTCAAAATACTTATTACATTTGTAAGTTTTTTAATAAAAAGCACTCGAGCTATCCGCAACAATGAAATCTTTCCGTTTGAGCACTCAAAGTGCAACCGCGCCGTAAAGTGTTTAAATTAAATGCAAACATATTAGCAGGGGTTTCCTGGTTTCCTGGTTTCCTATAGAGAGAGAGACACCTAATAACTTCTTGCCGGGCACGTGGCGGGCGTCTGTCGTTTAACGGGTGTTGGGTAATTCACACTTCCTGCCAGGACAACGGGACGTGGACAGGAGGCGGGGACGGGTTGTGTGGAATTTCATTAAATAATCGTTAGTGTAAATCAATTTGTTAGATCAAAGTGCGAAGCAAGAAGGAGGCGACGGCGGGCGAGGGCAGATTTTTGCTTTGCATGGGCGACATGGCGACAAATGAAAAGAAAATATGCACAGGACGCACATTGATGCTGATAATGTTGCTGATATTACCAATTTGTGCTGCAAATAAAGGCCATACAACAAATATTTGCGATTGCATTGATGACGAAATTACAAAACATTTGCACGTGCCGCGAACCGCGAGCCTCGAAGTGTGAACACGTGCGGGACTATCCGTGTCCAAAAATCAACAACATGGAGCGCAATATAAATAGGACGGGCATAGCCCAAAACAGATTCAATTCAAAATATAATCGTAGTTATTCAAGTGGTGTTCGCCACATGAGCTCTAATATATATTAAATGCAGCTGGAATCCATCAAAAGCTTCACTGCGATAATCGCATTAGGTATTTATCGTCAACCTTGGGCCGAGTAAATAGAATCTATCCGAGCTGCAAGGAGCTCGGGCTCATTCAATTGTCTGTCCTGTGAAAAGTACAAGCGTTTGAAATTTAATTTAACGCATTTACATGCGGCTTAAGATTTCAGAGCTACAGGGCATGGTAAACAAATCAAATATATTTAGGAGTAGAAACTCAAACAAAGGGCGGCGACTGATGTCGACAGATCCAAATGAAATTTGCTTTTCGGCAGCAGAAACTCACTTGATATAAACGCTGCCCGGGCCCAAGAACATATCTGCATCTGCGACCCTGCGCACATGCTGCCTGTCCTGGGCGTAGGGTGGCGGCTGATCCTCCTCCTGCTGCTCCTTGTCCTTCACGGGCGGTGGTGGTGATGGTGATGGTGATGGTGGTGGTGGTGCTGCTGCTGTCGTGGTGGTGGTGGCTGTCAGCGAGTTAAAAACTCAATATTTGAATAACTTACTACCGTGCGAGTGAACTTTGAGGCGCACTCGAGCCAAGGGCTTAGGGCATTGGCTACAGAGTAGCTACGGCAAAAGGACAATTATTTGTTTATGCGTTGTCATTTAAATTGAGTTTTAATGTTGACAACAATCCCGTTCCGGCGCAAAATTGACCAAAAAAAGCAACAAAAATTCAATTGTGTGCCGTTGTGATTACAAACAATTGCACGCAGATACAGAAAGTAGCGGCAGATACATTTGGATATCCAGGCACAGATACTAGATACAAGCTCGCACTTTCGACCGACCGACAGGGAGCAGGGACAGCATCGATGTCATTTATGTGGGCACCATTATTTGCTCTATCACGTTCACATTTAAAAGTTATGAGCCCATTACAGCCGTAGTAAACACAAATATCCATAATCCGTACCACGGGGCATGCCACATCCCATCCCTGTTGGCTGCTTATACTTACTACACATGTACGCGTAATTGTTTGTCGATGTCCTCGACTGTCGTGAGAATATTCAGTTGGCTCTTATCCCTGTTCCTGCTCCTGCTCCTGTTCCATGCCCCTTACGCTTTGTTTTGTTTTACTGCCTTTTATTGCTCTTGAGGGGCGCCTGTTGAATATGATTCTTCCATTCAAATGGAATACTTTCAGGTTGGTTTTTCGCTTAGTCGTAGTTCAAGGTGTTTATTTATTTATATATAACTAAGCGAATTTTTAAATTAATCTCTATAGTAAAACTTCTTTACAGCCTAAGTATTAACTAGAACTGGCTACGACTAAAACCCATCCACCTTGTTGTAAAGTTTGCTTAAATCTTTTTATTATTACTATTATAAAAAGTCTTACGAGAACGGAATAATTAGCAATTTATTTACGTACTTAACTTTTATGGTATAAAATATAATATAAATATAAATTATAATAGCTGATACTTTAATAAATTGGTTACATTGAAAAATACTTTAAGAAATGAGTATTTCTCAACGATTAAAGCCAATGAAAGTTTAGAAAGTATTCCATTCAGAGACCTCATCATTCGATGCGCTTATAGGAATATTTAATTTTATTTAGTGCGAATCCTGCGGAATCCAAGAAGAAACTCTATTACTTGGCAAACAAACAAAAAATTGTTGTGAAAGTTATTTTCTAAGAAATTAAAAGATTAATTCAAGCTAAAGCATTAATCAGGTTAATAAAGCCATCAAAAAGCAGTTGGGGCTGTGCCAATAAACAAAATTCATAACGAGTTTCTGCCAGCTGAAGTGTTTTTGCGCAAAAACTGTAATTTTTATTCATTTCCAGGACGCACTCAGAAGTGGCTGCTAAACGATTATTAGCAATTTGATATAACTGCATGTAAGTACAACACGAGAACAAGTCAACAACGAGTCCACACTCACACACGCACATATACATGCATGCGTATATATGTACACGTGTAGCTACTTACATAAGAGCATAGCGCGTTGCTGTTGTCTCTATAGGTGTGTGTGTGTGTGTGTATGTGTGTGCGACAGCAAACAGTAGAAAATCACTTCAGTTAACTAAATCGTCGCAACAACCATGCGCCGACTGCGACGCAGCGCACACCGAAGGATGCTGCCCAAGTGAGAGACAGCAACAGCGATAAAGAACAAAGCGCTCTCATATACACACACACACACACACACACAGACACTGTGTTGACAGCGGCCATTGCGAAAGGCGTGCCAGCAAGGAGCCAATAGCCAATCAGCGACCAGGCTATGCTACGTGACAGCAGCAGCAGCAGCGACAACGCAACAGCGACGTCAGCAGCGCAGCTCTGGCAGTAGAAAATGAGAGAGAGTGAGAGAGAGAGAGAGTGGCGGCAGAAGCTGCGGCCGCCATTTGCCGTTGCGGATGCGTGCAGCGCTGAAAGTTAAGCTCATTGCCATATTTTTGCTTTTCAACTGGTTTTTTTTTTCGTTTAATTTTTTATTTTTTTGCCTTCTGGTTTTTGCGTTCTGCTCTGTTCTGGTCCCGGGTGCTGTGTTCTCTTTTGAATTTACTTTACTAACAAAACATGACTGTTGGGAGGCAAAAAGGAAATTGTTTTATCAAATGGGTTTCCTTACGCTTTTTTATTATGAAATTAATTTTCAACAACGTTTCGTCGTCGTCCCAGGCTGACCCCTTCCCACCATTTACACTGTTATCCAGCGTACATACATATGTATAAGTAATTCCCCCGCTTTGAGCGCGCGCGTATCTGTTTACTCTCGCTCGGAATACGCTTTGCATTGCACCACACAATATTCATATCCCTTGAAGCATTTAATGGAAATGTTTGCGTAGCTTTGTAGCCCAGTGTAGCCCACCTCATCTCTCCGTGCTCTGGTCTGCTCTGGTCTGGTCTGGCCCGGCTGTTCGCATTAAAATGCAAATCTTGATTATGCATTTAAGTTCTGAGGACAAATTAAATTCATTTGTGTAGAGTTACGACAGGATATAACGAGCCCATTAGCTTTTCAATCTCCTTACCATACGCTTCCAAGTATGTAATTATATTCTTTTCAAACATGTTCGTACTTATGCGCTTGTGCGTTTTTTGTACAATAGAACCAGCTAAAATCGATGGGCATTTGGCATATGGGCAGCACTTGATGGGCTTCCATTTACGGAGTGCTGACTTTTCCATTGACTAAATCGCACTAACAAATTAATATTGTAATAAATGCCAATCAAGATGCCGGCGACTAAACGCAGTCTTCTCTTTATTTGGACGGAATGTTATAACTGAAATGTAGGTGTGTAGGTGTGTGTGTGTGTGGTTGTGTGTGGCTGCCTTGCGTCATAGCTGCCAATTTACCGCAACAAGCAGCGAAAGTTACTCAATGCAATTGAAGCCAATGCGAAATGCGATGGTAAATCAATAACACTGTGCTACAAGAAAACTAATTCTATACCCACACGGAAATTCCATATAAATTGCTTTTTTTGCATGCTCTTAAATATTTAACAAACATTATATTTGTCTTTTCCAAAATGTCACTTTGCTCTTGGTTCACGCACCTTGTTGCGCAGTGTAATCGATACGAAAATCAGACTCAAAATAGAATAGCCACTAAGTCAGTTAGCAAGAATGCCAGACAGCTAATTGTAAAATCAGTTTAGGCGCGATTTTCAATGAGCTCGCTGCAAAAAGCTCACAGCTAAAAAATTAAAAAGAAAAATAAAAAACTAAAAATTTAATGTTGAGCGCTTGACGTAGTTGCATCTGTAAAATAAATATATACAACTCAATTAATCATGGTTCAATACCAAGGGAACTCCGGTGCCGGTGGCGGAGGTGGTTAGTACTCCACGACATAACAGTTCAATCCAATTACAAATTTATATAAGATCCGCGAATACGACTTTGGCATGCTAGTTATGTGCTTACTTGGCTAATTATATAACATATACGAGGATGTGCTTTACAGTTCATGGGATTTATCAGATTTTTGTCTGCTGAGATCAACATTTATGGATATATTGTGGATATAATATGACCCTGACTCAACTACGTGTTGAAAAGTTTTTTAGCATAGTTTGTTGCATGATTTGCCAATGACTGAATATGAATTTTATTTTACAGTATTATACACTGTTAATTTAAAATTTTAAGCACTGTATATTAATTAAAATGAATATAATATATATAGCAGAAGAATGAATGAAATATAAGCGAGAGAAAGAGAGAGAGAGAGGAGATAGACAGAGAGTGGGAGGTAGCGAGGGCGAGAGCGGTAGAGAAAGAGCGAGGGAAAGAGCGGGTGAGAGTTGGAGCAGAAGTAAAACTTAGTCCCAAATGTTTTTGAATTCATGAGAATTGCGTAGAAGGGCGATGTTTACAAATACGATTGATGTTAATGCAGCTGAGAATGAATTCACATTGGTTTGCGTTTGGCATAGGAGACATTCACACACATATGTTCGGACATATATACATATTTACATACTTTCTACATATATGCAAACAAAAGTTAATAGCCTTATGAGAATCGAATAGTAGGGCGAGTTTAGAAAATAGTTCTTTTGATTTGATGCGAGGAAGGTTTTCGAAAGATGTAAAGCTTCTCTCTTAATGTTTTCGTCTATCCTTCTTTCGAACATCCTTGTGTTTTGCAGAGCACATTCACATGGTGACTTTGGATAAAACGGGCAAAAAATCATTTGGCATTTGTATTGTACGCGGCGAGGTGAAGGATTCGCCGAACACGAAAACGACTGGCATATTTATAAAGGGTATTGTGCCCGACAGTCCTGCGCATCTCTGTGGTAAACTAAAGGTCTGTAGTTGGGGGTTTAAAATAAACTGGATAACAGCAATGCATTCGCAGGTTGGTGATCGCATCCTTTCGCTGAACGGCAAGGATGTGCGGCACGCAACCGAACAGGCGGTCATTGATCTGATCAAGGATGCGGACTTTAAGATCGAGCTGGAAATCCAAACATTTGACAAGAGCGATGAGCAAAACAAAAACGATCCACGCAATGGCTACACGCAGGCCAAAAATAAATTCAATCAAGGTAGAATCTGGGCATCCAATATTTATCCGGCTTGACGCACACGTTTTTCCCAGATCAAAGTTCCAGCAATACTATGGGCACGGTCCGCCAGCCGACCGTACGGAACGATCCGAGACGCAATCCAGCCTTTTCGGCCTCCACACGGGTCAAGCACGTGCCGATTAACAACGACGAAGATGATGAGGATACGCGCGACATGACCGGACGCATTCGCACCGAAGCGGGCTACGAGGTTTGTCGAGCTATATATGCTATATATATATGAACATCTCTTATAACAATCAATTGCCTCTTTCCAGATTGATCGCGCATCGGCGGGCAACTGCAAGCTAAACAAGCAGGAAAAGGATCGCGACAAGGAGCAGGAGGATGAGTTTGGCTACACCATGGCCAAGATCAACAAGCGCTATAACATGATGAAGGATCTGCGCCGCATCGAGATCCAGCGGCAGGGCAACGAGCCGCTGGGTATCGCGCTGGCCGGCCACAAGGATAGACAGAAAATGGCCTGCTTTGTGGCTGGCGTCGATCCGAATGGGCTGCTGGCCAGCGTGGATGTGAAGCCGGGCGACGAGATCGTCGAGGTCAATGGCAACGTGCTCAAGAATCGCTGCCACTTGAACGCCTCCGCTGTGTTCAAGAACGTCGACGGGGAGAAGCTTGTGATGATCACATCACGCCGCAAGCCCAACGACGAGGGCATGTGCGTCAAGCCCATCAAGAAGTTCCCAGCATCCACCGATGAGGCTAGCTAAAACCAAGTCATCTTTCGCATTCTGTTGCTTGATAACTTCTATTTCATTTGCAGACGAAGTTCATCTTTGACCAGTTCCCCAAGGCGCGCACGGTGCAAGTGCGCAAGGAGGGCTTCCTGGGCATCATGGTCATCTATGGCAAGCATGTCGAGGTGGGCAGTGGCATCTTCGTCTCCGATTTGCGTGAGGGCTCCAATGCAGAGGCGGTAAGTGGCCGCGCACTCCGTCGTCTGTCCAAATAATTCACTTGCAAATCCTTTCAGGCGGGCGTCAAAGTGGGAGACATGGTGCTGGCCATTAACCAGGATGTGACACTGGAGTCGAACTACGATGAAGTTGGTCTGACTGGTAGTAACCAAATACTAAGACTAATATATATTCCTATAGGCGACCGGACTGCTGAAACGCGCCGAGGGCGTGGTGACCATGATACTGCTCACGCTCAAGAGCGAGGAGGCCATACGTGCTGAGCGCGAGGCAGAGGAAAAGAAGAAAGAAGGTAAATATTCCTTTTAGCAATATTTAATAATTATTAACTTTGTTAATGCTCAGAGGCCAAAAAGGAGGAGGAAAAGCCACAGGAACCCTCTATAGCCGAAATAAAGCCAAACAAAAAGATACTCATCGAGGTGAAGGTGGAAAAGAAACCGTTGGGCGTTATAGTGACTGGCGGCAAGAACAACAACGTGAAGGTACGTGTGCACACACACAACCCCACACACACTCCACTATTACACACCAACTCCCCCCTTTACAGACTGGTTGTGTCATTACACACATTTATCCGGAGGGCGCCTTGGCCGCAGATAACCGCCTGAAGATCTTTGATCACATTTGCGATATCAACGGAAAGGCGGTGCACTGCGAGAGCATGACCACGCTCAAGGTGCATCAACTGTTCCACATGACCTATGAGAAGAACGTCAACTTTACGGTGTTCCGCGCCGATCCGCCCGAGCTGGAGAAGTTCAATGTGGAATTTATGAAAAAGAACGGCAAGGAATTGGGTCTTTCGCTGGCGCCCAATGAACGCGGCTGCACCATCTCCGAAATTGTGAGTAGCTTCATCTGAAGATGGTTTGTTCCAATTGATTACAGGCTCACTTTGCAGCTGCAAGGACAATATCCGGAAATCGATAGCAAGCTGCAGCGCGGCGACATCATAACCAAATTCAACGGCGATGCGCTGGAGGGGCTCACCTTCCAGGTGTGCTATGCTCTGTTCAAGGGCGCCAACGGCAAGATATCGATGGAGGTGACACGGCCAAAGCCCACGCTGCGAACGGAGGCGCCCAAGGCATAAGGCAGAATGAAACTCATCCGTGTTAAGAGGCCATGAAATAAAACTATTTTAGAGTCAGTTCTAATTTAATAACATATGGTGTTCCGTTATTGGGTTTATTTCTTGTTGAATTGGGGAACTGCTGCTTATGCTATAGAGCTTGCATTCGATGCGATACGGGGCCACAGATCAGCGCATTCCTTGGCAACGGGCCCGGTTATGGCCGAGCCCTTCATTTCGCCTTTGTTGTTCACAATGACCCCCGCATTATCTTCAAAGTATATAAAAACACCGTCCCTCCTTCTGAACGGCTTACGCTGCCGGATAACCACGGCGGGCATAACCTAAAAATAAACACGCGTTAGCAAATAATTAACAAAACACTAAAAAAAACAAAAACACAGTCAAGCCAAAATGTTAGCATACTTTGCACGCTTTTTGCACAAAACACAGAAGCAGAGTTGCCAATTAGCTACATTTGGCTACTTTCAGAAATTGTTAGCCGGAAATAGTTTACATTTGAAACTGATTTAGCTGTTTTCCCGCTTCTCTTTATTGCACCTTCTTTATTGCTAATTCAGCTATTTTGCTACTGGATTTAGCCTTTTGCAACGGCAGTTGGCAACACTGCGCAGGAGCGTGCAAGGCCACATTTGCACATGGATTTGTTTATTTTGCACTCAAGCGATACGCAGCATGTTTCGCACTTTTCACTTAACATTTGCGCAGTATTTGCAGACACTCACCTTCTTTCTCAACTCGGGCTTGCCCTTCTTGACGGTGGCCACAAACATGTCACCGACGCCAGCAGCAGGCAGACGGTTCAGGCGACCGCGAATACCATGCACAGCAATTACATACAGGTTCTTGGCACCTGCAAAACAAACAAATTCATATATAGCATTTCACAAATTAAAACTCAATTATGTTTGTGTATTACCTGTGTTGTCAGCGCAGTTCATAACAGCGCCTACGGGCAAACCTAGCGAGATGCGGAATTTGCCTCCCGCGGTACCACCACGTCCTAATTGACGAAAAACACAAATAATTAGTTAAACACATATATTTGTTTGAGCACTTCATTGTCGCATAGTTATTTTGCATTGATTGACCGAAATTTTCATTATTTATTCGGATTTAATTTGTTTTAAAATACCTCTCTTCGACATTTTGCTGCTTGTTCGGAACCAAAAGGAAGTAAAAAGAAAGAGCTAGTTCGGTTACCGAACCACAGCCAACTTTAAGTAAATCGAAATCGGTACCAGCAGCGTTGCCACCTCATTTAAGTAAATTGAGCTAGTTTTAGTTCAACGTTGCCACCTAGTCCAAGTGAACCAGTTGAATATTCGATAAATTTTAATATTTATTAATATTGTTTTCTTATTAGTTTTTATTATATTATAATAAATGAAATAAATGATCAAATATCTTTTTTATTGGATTAACATGAGATGCCACTTTGTAAAGTATTGTATTTGTACGCGAAGTTCTTCGCAAAAACAAGCCCAATTACTTTCATCCCTTCATAGAATATTTTTATATACTATAAGATATCAAAATTTCTATTGTCAAGATATTTATCACGTGCCATTTTGTTGACTTATTGCCTAAGCTGTCAACAGCGTACTGAGCTTGTGCCAGCGCAGCCAAGTTCAAGCACGCGCTAATATTCTAATGTGTTTTTCGCAATTTCAAGAAAAGTAGATCTTAAAAAATGGACGAACAGGGGCTTTTAAGTTACGTTAAGAAAGTTATATACTCGTTAATTGTGTCGACGCCGGAGCGTGTAACAGTGGAAAGGCTGAAGCGGGACTATGCCAACGAAGAGGGAACTGCCGTGCCATTCAAAAGGCTCGGCTTCAAAGACATTGAGAGCTTTTTAAACTCTATACCAGACACTGTTGTGGTAGGTTTTAAAGTCGATACATGCATTTGTTTAGCTCAGTCTCTTTAATTAGTTAGCAGGATACGGACCGATGGCGCATGTATTGGCGAGGCGGCACGCCAAGACCGCACACATCCAAAATCTGGTGCAGTGCCAAAGGAGACCCAGCAACAGGTCAAGGAGCCGAAAACCTGCCAAGCCAAATTACTGCTATCCCTCGCAAAGATCCGATCTCGTGTTTGTGAATGAGCAGCAAAATTCGAACAACAAACGAATTAATAACAATAACAACAACAACTATAGTAATCAAAACGGCGGCAACCGGCAATCTCGGCCTTCCGCACGTTCCAACTCGTCTTATAACTACGTACAATTCCCAAGCGCAAGATCGAGCACCTGCTGTCGCCCAAAAGAATTTGGCAAGGGAGACAAATCGAATGATTAATTCCTTAAAAAATGTAACTATTGCCCACGTTGATGAGGACTCTTCGGGCGAAGAGAACCATTTGGAAATATATGCTGAGCAGGGCGAAATAGAAGTCAAATCGAATAAAGCACCCGGGTTGGATAAACAAGCTGTGGCCGGAAAGCCCAAGGATTGCCACAAGGAATATCCATCATCTGATGAGGGCTGCGATGAGGATGCCATTCCAGCGTATGCTGTGGCACGTAAAGATTCGGCTATCATCAAATATTTGTCAATTAAATGATATATATCAATTTTAGGATGAACGAGTATTGAACTACAAATACGCGAATGATGCACCTTGCGTCAATCTGGTGAAGATCGAACCTAGTGTGACAGCCAATACTCGGGCAGGTTGGGAGGAGCCTTATATTGAATATATCTCCTCGGATGATGGCAGTGAATCGGATGCCATTCCCATTTTTGCTGTGGTAATACATTTTTGCTGTACCTTTAAAACGTTTTTAAATCAACATTAATTGCAGGACGAGCGCGTCATGAGTGTGGAGTATCCCAAGGAAGCAGTTCGCTTCGATCATCGCTTGCCCAAACGAGATGTTCACAAGAAATTCAAACTGGACGATCGCATCGAAGTGCAGCTTGTGACGGTAGCTAAAACTATAAATTACTATAATTCAATGATTAGTTAGTTAGTTTCTATGCTCAGGTGGCAAGTCCGCATAACTTTAATTTTTGGCTACACGACGAGGAATACGAAGCTTACAAAAACATGTCGGAGAACATGCAGTAAGTTTTCTCATAATGCATAATTGAGCCTAGTTCCATTTTCATCTCCAACTATCTTACTTGCAGGCGATTTTACTCGAATGTTCATGAGATAAAGTACACTATACCATTATACCTAATCATGATAGGCCATTTGGGTGCTCTTCATTTTAGGGGCACACTTTGGCAGCGCGTCGAAGTTTTGAACATTAAGACGGGTAATAGAAAGAATATTGAGGCGAGTACTTAAATTCGTTCTTTAAACTGGACTTTAATAGTTATTTACCTCGTTTAAAAGGTGGAACTGGTTGATACGGGCGAAAGATTGTGGATCTGCCACCGAGATCTTAAGTACTTGTGCAAAGAGTTTGCCCACCTGCCGCCTCAATACTGGCCCGGCAGACTGGCCTGTGTGACACCCAGGCAGGGCCCAAGCTTTTCGGTGGAGGCCAGCAACTACTTCTTCGACATTGTTTCCTTTCGCAGACTCTATGCGAAAATCGAGAAAATCAACGATGCTGTAGGCTAAACATTTAATATTAGAACGCACTGTCTTATTCTAATAGATGTCTTGTATTTTACAGGATGATACAATCACTTTGATACTTGTTGATCCGGATGCCGCAGCGCACACAAAGAACATTAACGTGGCACTCATCGAGTCGGGCTGGGTGCGCCGCTGCTACAAGCCTTAGCGATCCTACATATTCTATAGATTGCCATTTGAATAGGTCTTGAATTCTTATCAATTTAAGTTTTTTAATTAGTTAAGTCACAAATGAATTGACTGTGAAACATATATAGAATATATTTTTGTTATAAATGAAACAACTCGCTTAGTGTTATGTTAAGGCAAACGCTGTCCTTCTGCTTTTCGTTTATTTAGTTTACGTATAATAAAATACTAAGTTATCATAAATCTTCGAAACAATTTCTGTTGTCTTACGCTTGATTTATGTTGGAAATTAGGATCAAACAAAGACTACGCAAAAGATCTCGCTCGCAACTAAATAGTATTTGTTAAAACGGAATTGCTGAATTCAAATCAAAGTTGTTGCAATAAATACATTATTTTTTTTTGTTTAACTGAATCGTTATAACAATTCCCTATAAAAGACAACATTATCTATTAAATGTAGTTCTTCGTTTTGTATATATATGTTTGTTTGTTTGTATGTTGTATGTTGTGTATGTTGTGTATATAGTCAATGCTTTATGTATGTTGCTTTTGCTGCTGTTGGTAACCGTTGAAACGACGGCACCCTGAGGTTTTCTTTTCTATATAATTGTTATTTTATATATATTTTTTTGAGGCTGCTCTACTACGTTGCGTCAGAGTGTGTGTGTTGGTATTCTTTTCTCTTCTTTTTTCCTTTTTTTTTTTTTTTTTGTTGTGAGTGAAAAACTAATAGTCCAACTACTAATGCATTTCGTTAAAGTTGCTTCTTTTTCTTTTTGATAATATTGTATTTTGTTTTAGTTTTCGTTTTTGTTTTTGTTCTTGTCGTGTTGTTTTCATTTTGCAATGTGTATTTAAATATGCTATATAATCGCAATAATACATAATTCTTGGTTTGCTTCTTGAGTACATAATATAGCTACGCGCATTTATATGCCATTTGTTGTTATTATTTTTTTTGGTTGTATGCGTAACGTAACGGTTTTCTTTATATCATAAGTTCATGCACGTGTGTGTGTGTGTGTATGTTTAACTACAGGTGTATGCGTGTGTCTGTCTGTCTGTCTGTGTGTGTGTGTGTGAGAGAGTTTTGTTAGTAGTAGTAGGTCCATAGGACTAACACCTATTCACTTCGTTATCGTTACAATATCGTGGGCATAAAACTTATCATGTAGATTTACTACTTATATATGTATGTGTGTGTGTCTGTCTGTAACTCTGTGTGTCTGTGTGTCTGAGTGTCTGTGTGTGTGTAACTTCCTCTGTGGCCCGTGTCGTGTCTGTGTGAATGCTTTTAACTGGCTGCTGAATTTTATCGTATAAGTTATTCATGTACTCATTTTTTTTTTAGTTTTTCATTTTTTTTTTTTTTCGATTCTTATATTAAAGTTCATCACAGTTAGCGGAGCTGAAATTATGAATAATTATTGAGGACATTGTTGTGTAATACGTTTTCTATCTCTTTTGTTGTTGTTGTTGTTGTTGTTGCTGTTGTCATTTTCTACTAAATCGCAATTGCATATATATGTAGACTACCGTAAATTGATTCATCATTTTGCTGTAGGGTTTTTTTTTTTACTAATTATTATATACGCATGTGTGTGTGTGTGGGTGGGTGTGTGTGTGTGTCCTATGTGTGTATATTGTGTATTGCTATTTTTGTTTTTGTTTCTGGGACTGCGAATCGCTTTTCAGATGGTGGCTCGATGCACGCCGGATGGGCTTGTTGTGATGCCTCAGTGTCATGGAGTATTCCCCTCGAATAGAGCCCGGAACTCGCCGCTTCGGGGCCGTGGCAGGCCCTCGCGTATCGTTTGCACCGGCTCAGCAATGCTCGACTCAGACCCATGCAGTAAATTCTCCTTGAGATCCATGTCACTAAAAGCGAATGCGAAATTAATGTTAAAAGAAAGGATATCTTAACTTCTTTACATCTGGAACTTACTCATCCTTGCAGTCATCGGCCTCGGCGGCCAATGCATTGACCACCGCCGTAATTGTGTTCGATTCTGGATTGCTTAGTTGCTCGTCCTTTTGTTGCATTATATTCGGATTTTTGCCAATCTTGTTTAGCCGCTCGGCAGCCACAGTTTCCATGGTCTTGCGCATCAGCGGATACTGGTCCAGAACGCAATTGAAATGATCCACGCTCAACGAGAATAGATTGCAATAGGTTTCGGCTCGCACGCTGGCCACCCGACGCGCATTGGTCAGCAAACAGATCTCACCAAAGTAAGAGCCGTCCGACAGCGAGGTGGCAACCTGTTCAATGGACACGGGTAACATTTATAATGTGCTTAGGCAACACTGGTGGGCAGGGCTGCGAGTCGATTTTGAACCGGTTTGACAGTTTCATTGTGAACCGAATCGTGAACAAGCCTCAATAGAGAAATACTGAACCGAACCAGATCTTACAAAAGTGGTTCGGTTCAAAGCTAAAAACTGTTGAGGAAGTCTATGTCGAAGCAAGTTTTGAAACCAGATTCAAACCGTTAACCGAACCAGTGGCAAGATCTTGGTTCACTTTGCAGCCCTGCTTGAGTGGAATATTCAATACAGACCTCGCCATTGGCCATGACAATGTCCACAACGCCCTCCTGTATGAAGTACATCTTTGTACCGATCGTGCCCTCCTTTATGATAATATCACCTGAGTGCGAATAAAACTTGGTTAGAGCTAATCTTGATAACTGTTTAAGTTGAGCTCACCTGGTTGGAAAACTTCGTATTTCAGTTTGGTAACTACGTCGGAAACAAAATTCGAATCGGCATTAGCAAAAAAAGGCACTGACGCCACGAGGGACCTGCGAAAAGTATCCAATAATTATGTTTGGGGAATAATATTCGGAATATTTGTGAGGGATGTTAACCTGCAATTGTAGTTGATGACATCCTCGCGCAGTTTCTCGCTCAACTCGCCAAGTATCAATTCTTCATCGAAGAATTTACCCTGGTACCGATGCTCGAAATATTCCGTAATGCGTTGCCGCATATCGCGCGGCAGCTTGCGATAGGCCATATACTCCTCCACCTGTTTGACCTTCTCGCGATACTGCCGCCGGCTGGAGTCCAAGCTCTGTATTAGATTGGTCGCATGACCAAGGAACAATGCATAACATGTGGCGCCCGATATCATCGAGAGCATCGTCAGCCACATGTCCGTCAGAGATTGTGGCGGAAATCTGAAAGTCGAATGAAACGAATTATTAAATTGATCAAGAAGAAGATTATAAATCCATCAGTTTACCTGCCGTAACCTATGCATAGCATATGTGACATGGCCTTAAATAATGCCCATGAGTATTGCTCCAGCCAATAAGATTCCTTTAAAATGTCAATAGATTAGATTGTTTTCACTTTTACACAGATGCTATCGTAGCATATCGTAATATTCAACGCATACCTGTAGCTCGTTGATGGATACCCAGGAATTAGATGGAAAACCCTGTAACATTGGCACTAAGAACTGCAGACAGCCGCTCCAGTGTCCGATTAAGAGCATCATGCAAATTAAATTGAAGATCCTCATAAAAACCGAGGCCATATTGAGGAACTGCAACCAGAGTTATCAATAAGAGTGCACATCAAACGAAAGGCCAGCACCGCACTGTCTATACATGTGTGTGTGTGTCTGTGTGTGTGTTGTATATGTGTGGCATGTGTGTGTGTGTGTTACATTTAAAATACGACAAACCAAAGTATCTCAAGTAAAAACCAAAAATTCTTTTCAATTTGAAACTTTTGTGTGGCTTCTTCATCCAAAGAGCAAACCAAAAACTACGCCAAGCCACAGCCAGAAAAGCAACCAATGAAAAATAATTAAAAACAAATAATAATAATACAAGAATATTTGTGTACTGTGCACGCGGAGCTGGCAGTTTATGCCCAATTCATAGTCACATTGGCGCCGAGAAGTATGCAACACTTTGCGACTTGAGTTCGGAATAAACTGCCGCGCACACACACACACACACACACACACATATATATTAGCTGGCTCTATATATGTATGTATGTATAGATGCAGCAGACAGTAGAAGATCGCTATCAATCAATATACAATTGGATAGTATAAGAAATAAATATAAGACAATAAAAATGAAACATATGTGAGAGTCTAATGTTAGGCAATATACAACAGTGTGTGGCACAACCTGAGAGAGCAATGAATCAAAACCATTTCTACGTAGTTGTTTTTTGTTTAGTTTCTTAAATACTTTTTAGTGCAAATCAGCTGCTATTATGTTACAAGTGCTCATCTTAACTTTTGCTCAGTTTCAAAAATAATTAAATACTTAGCTAAACGAGTGTGTATGTGTGTGTGTGTGTGTGTGTGTGTGTGTATGGGTAAATATACAGATATTTAATTATGCTCACTAAGCAGTTCAAAGATTCAAATTGTTGAAACTGTTATTTCAAAGATTCGACAACCAAAAGCGTTTTATTTCTATTTTTTTTTATATTTTGTTCTCAGTTGTTAGTGCTACGTTTTCTGTACAGAGTTTAGAACAAAAATCAAAGAAAGTATAACAAAAATATAAGAGAAAACCCATAATGCCATGGACAGAATATAAGAGTACAAAGTTGTTCCGTTGTTGTTATTGTTGCTGAGTAGCTGTGTGTTTGTGTGTGTGTGTGTGTGTGTGTGTGTGTGTGTGTGTGTGTAAAATACTTTTACGGGATGTGCCAGCTGATCGACTTAACTCTTGGCCATAATTTACACAGACTTACGAAACGAGGAATCGCCACGCGAGTCTTTGCTGAAATCTTTGTACAACAGATAAACAGACGTAGAAGAAGAAGAAGAAACAAAGATAACGCAACGTAAGCCCATAACCAAACCAATTAACAAAACGAAAAGAGAAAACCAAAAACAAAAAACACAAAATCCAAAACATTTAACAAAACATACTCTTAAGTTGGCAACAGTAGCAGAGTTTTATTAGTTAAGGCTGTTTTTGTAGCAAATAGTAGAGTAGAGTAGAGTAGAGTAGAGAGTACAGTTAAGTTAAGCGTAGAAGAGAGTAGTAGTAGTTGATGTTGTTGTTGTTGTTGAAGTTGTAGTTGTAGTTGTAGAATAGGAGCAACAAAGCGCACGGCGCAAATTGGCGCCAAACAAAAGCAAAAGCATTGATTACGATATCAAACGTGTGTTGTTGTTGTTGTTGTTGTAGTTGTAGTTGTTGTAGCAGCTGAATACGATATTTAATTGATAAAAAATGCTCTAGTATGCGGCAGATGCAGTTAAGCGTTTTTTTGGCACTCGCCCGCAAATGTATGCTATACAATACGTTCAAGACTTTATGTGTATGTTTGCAAGTTAACTACTAAATATGTATTGTATCAATTATGTAGTACAGTGTTCGTGTTCGTTGTTGTTGTTCAATTAGCATTCAAGTTCGCCGCAATGCTCTTGTTGCTGTTGTTCTTGTTGTTGTTGTTGTTGGTGTACTGTGAGCCGAGTGGGTGCAGCATTTTGAGCAAAAAAAGCTTACGCAAAAGCAACGGTACAAACAACTCGCCGTAACGGTTCTTTTGCTTTTAGCATTTGTACATGAGAGAGGAGGGGTGAAGTTGTGTTGGACAGTTGTTGTTGTTGTTGCTGCGTTATATACAATTCATCAACAGACTACGGTTATGAGATATATATTGTTTTTTCATTTACTGGCAGACCAATATCGTTTACGATATTTGTCGTATCGTAAGTATTTGCCGATGTGTTAAAGCAAAAAGCATTGAACAAACTGTATAAAAACTGTTGGCGTTTTCAATTAAACATGTGTTGTTTGTCATTCGCATTCGAATTCGAATTCGCGTTGATTTAATATTACCATCGATACCTAAATATTGTGTCTAGATGCAATTCACAGGCGTTGTTCAATACTGTATATAATATACACTGTACTAACTAAAAATAGTTTTGGAAAGAAATGAAAAAAAAAAACTAGTAACTAGAACTAAAACTAAACTTTGGCTAAATAGGTTTTGATTTAGACATGCTCATGCATGAAGTCTACTTCTCTAATGGTCAGAAAATATTCGGAATAACTTATCTAAAGGTAATCTTTGCAAGTTTGCACTCGAGTTAAGTTTGGACTCAGCTGCAGACAGACCAAAACTTCTTCTACTTACTTCCCTTAAACTCTATATAAAATAAAACAGACAGACCAACAAATCGGACATGGTTATATTTCCCTTAAACTCTATATAAAATGATTGATATGGAGTTGATATTTCCAAAGAACTTCTACATCAATCCACACACAGTGAAGTGCATAAAAACAAGCTTCGATTTAACCGAAGTTCGCATATTGTTGTTAAATTTCTTTCATATTCTTTTATTTTTTTCATTATTAAAACTGCAGGTTTTTTTTTTTTTTTTTTTTTTTTGATGCGTTAAATCAAGAAAATATGTATGTATATCAATCAATCAATCAATCAATATATGTTTATAAAAAGGCAGTCTTAGAAAATTTACAGAATGCACGAACGAACATTAAAATCAAGCAAACATGATCAACGAACAATCGAACAATCGAACGAACGAACCAACGAAATATGCACTAAAACTCAATTTTGGTTCAATCATATCTCAAAAATGTGAGGTTATGTTGCACCAATAATACATAATTATAATGTCAATCAATCAAGGCTTTTTGTTTTTGTTTATCAAAAATTGAATTTGTTGTTTTTTTTTTTTTTTTTTTTGATAGTGTTGATTTTTATTTGATAAAAATTTGAAAGATGTTTTGTTGTTGTTTGGGTTTGTTACCTTGAGAATTAGGTTGCTTTTTGTCAAGCCATCTTTGTCTTTTCTGTGCATTCTCCCTCTGCGATCAGCACTTTTTTTCTGTAGATTCTGCAGAATCTAAAACCATATATATACATAGGTATTATAGGCCCTGATTTAGCTAAGTTTTTTGTTTGTTAATTTAAATATTTGTTGTTTTTATCTTATTTGTACTTTTTTTTGTTTTTTTTTTTGTTGTTATTTAGTCTGATTTCGAATAAG
This sequence comes from Drosophila ezoana, assembly GCA_035045725.1. Classification (NCBI taxonomy): domain Eukaryota; kingdom Metazoa; phylum Arthropoda; class Insecta; order Diptera; family Drosophilidae; genus Drosophila; species Drosophila ezoana. The sequence goes on from JAWNOU010000052.1 coordinate 6,473,699, forward strand.
CAAATATTTTTTTATTATTTCTAGTATGCGAGCGAGAATTTCATTTATACTTATATTATACATATATATTTGGTTTGCATAAAGTTGACAGTTGTTAAATAAATACATATGTATATAAGCATAAAACAATAAATTCGAGTCCAAGTTAGACAATGTTCAAATTTCCGTTGTACTCTTATCATTTTCTTTTTCTTTTACTTTTTGTTTTTATTTTCATTTTTTTTTTTGGGTGACGTTGCGCAAGAAAGTGTTGTGGAGAAAAAGCATTTACCAACACTTGAAAAAGATGTTTGAAATGTTTCTCAGTTGTGGCACTTCGACTCGGAAAAATAAGTCTTCAAAGATTTTTGTTTTTGTACATAGTGCAATGAAGAATTGGTTTTTTTTTTCAGTGCTCAAAAGTCAGCAAGAAATGAAAACCGAAAAAACACAATTTTCAAAAGAATGGAAAAAACAAAATTGAATCAAAGAATTTGACTAACACAATTAACATGAAAATAGGCAAAAGAAAAGAGAAAAGAAAAAACCATTCCCCCCGCGACAGAGCGAAGGTTCAAAGCGTTGCGGGCGCGACATATTGTGAAAGAAATGTTTTGTGGAGGCGACTCGCGATTTGAGTGAGGTGTTTTTTTGAGGTGTTTTTGTTGTTGTCAGGGGTGGAGGGGGGTAGGGGGCCAGCTAGAAGGGCACGGGGAGTTGGACTTGGACTTGGAGCGCAGCGCAACACAAGTTTTTTAAACAAACATTGGCAGATACGTATGTTAAATGTACAAATTTCTTAATGTTGGGCTTTTTTGTACAGCATTGATTTAGGCAGAGATTTAATATGACGCATATCAGTACAGATACAGATACATCTAGGGTAGAAACAAAAATGATAGCACAAAGAGAACACAGCCATAAAACAAACGAAAATTTATTGTTTGAACATTTTGCGCGCCCTTAACATATAGTATATTTATAGATTTGAATATAAACCCTTTGAGCTTGTACAAAATGAGAGAAGAGTGAGCACTTTGAACTATATAGACAACTCTGAAAACTGGTTTTTACTGAACTGTACTAGACCTAAGATTTTCCTTAACTTTTGTGTGGAATGTATTGCAATGATTGGGTTCAGAGATTTGATTGCGAAATTAGAACTGATTTGATACGAAATAAAACTGAAAAATCAAAATGAACGCATAATGCACGTAATCGTAATCGAAATCGAAATCGAAATTCAAGTTATATACTTATCGAGTATGATCAAAATATATATATATATATATACATAGACTGGTTATGCAAAAGAAGAGTTAAGAGTAGTTGGAGAAATGAAAGCGTATACTTACATAGACCTCCTCCCATTGGGATACGTAGCGCACGAGGCGGGAGAGCCGGAGCAGGCGAACTAGGGAAAGTAATTTGGCTAGACGTAGGATGCGCAGAGCGCGTCCGGCATGCAATATTTGAAAAGAATCAGAAAAATCCTGCAATTTCATAATCTTAATCAAAATGTTGCGTACTGTTTGTTATACAAATACATTAACTTACTTGATTGAAAATTAAAAATATATAATCTAATGGTATCGACGAAATCAAATCGAGAAAAAACCAGGTTCTTAAATAGTGTTTAGCTATAAGCTTTGGATCCAATATTACTTGTTCAGCGTTGTCTTGTTGCATAATTCCTGTAATTGGATCGATCGATCGATTAGTAAACAATTTTTAATTCCATCAGTATATAGAGCAAGGGGAGAGACTGTACTTTACCTGTTCTAAAATTGACTACAATATCTATTAAAAAAATAGTATCACTTAGGCAGTTGAAGGCAATCCATCGTGTGCTCAGATCATCGTTGAAGAATGATATTGCGACTGGCAGGATAATAAGATTTGCTACTAATAATAAAAGCATGCAAAGGTCCCAGTAAAACCTGTCCGAAATCGACGAAATATGATATATAAATATATATGATTGATTTGTAAAACGTTTGGCATACCTGAATGAACTGCACGGGTGTATTACCCAATGCCCGGAAGTTTTCTGACGTATGCGTTCTTTGACCAATGCCTTGCGGCTGCCAAATAATTTCATGGCCAGACGATTGTCTGTCGGCTGGAACCATGATTGCAATTGACTTTTTAGGAAATTCGCCGAGACTTTTTCCGAGACTATCGGTATGTTGGGCATTGGCTCCTCTTTCGGAGTGCCGTACAACGACACATCATCAAAGTGTACCTGTGTAAATTAAAGTCAACAGAGGAAGACCAAATAATCGATGAGTTGTTACTGATTCCCAGCCCGCCGGTGGTGCCAGCTGCCTCAATTACTAAAGTCTGAGTGAAATGAGTTGTATGTATCGTATCTATATGTCATGTAATGCTATATACCAGATGAATGGGTCTCTTATCAAGGCTGCAAACCATTTCGAGCTCGGAATTTACTTAGGAACGAAACTTGAAACCAAACCAATTGCCTGAATCGAGACTCGAACCAAAACGATATTGGCTTGGTTTCATATTCAACACTTTTGAGTGCAAATCAGCTACTAGGCATAAAAAACTTTGATCCCCAAGCATTCGATTAATCTAAACATAGATAATAAGATAGCCCGAAACTTCTCTTTGGCAGTCAGTCGAGGGGGCAGTTATAAATTGAAATAGTTGCTTTGTTTCGTTAAAAAGGTTCGAAACCAAATCTGGCTACGCGAAGGTGTAAAACCCGGCTTACGATTCCAGACACACGACAGGCGATCGGCAGGAACCGTTAGCCGAGCCCCACTGAGAACTCGGTTTTGGTTGGATTTGCAGCCCTGGCACCTGTGCTACATGTACAAATAAAACCTTTGCTCTTGCCATTTCGGTTCCTTGGTCGCATATTAGCAGCGCCTCATCATCGAAAGCGGTGACCAGGGAGTCGGTGCAGGTGTTCTCAAATGAAATGCGCAAGTCGTTCTCATTCACATTCAATACGGAGCAGTATGAACAGCGTACCGATTCTTCGCTATCGCCGTTCAGCAGGCTGTGAAAAAGATGAAGAAAAAAAACGCGTTTGCAAATTAATAAATAAATATTCTATATATATGGAAGCAGATACCCATAGATATCTGTAGATATCTGTATATATATCAAGTACACGCCTAAGGTTAGCCGGTGAAAGTTTACGCTTATGTTTAATGCCGGTTTAGCATTGTTTATTTTTTAGTTTAGTTTTTTATAATTCTTATAATTGTTGCACACGCACAATGCACAGTCGCAGCTGCAGTGGCAGCATCCAGTTCTCACCTTGAATTCGGTGATTGTCAAGGTCTTTCCCGACGCCGTCTCCGTCTCCGTCGCCGTCTCCGTCTCCGTTGTCTCTGTCCGTTGCGGAAATGTTGCCCTATTGGCACACGAAATCGCGTGGTCTGTGTGCGCTCTGCTGTGATGGATGTCTATTGTTTGGTAAAGTAGACGCGTGCACAGTTCTGTTCAGTTTTATTTTTTTTATATTTTTATTTCAATTTTTTTCCCTATTTTTTTTTTTTTTTTTTTGTTGATCTGTTCACTGTTCACACTCAATTGAGTGTAGTTTTTAAATGGGAAAGCTTCGTTTTAATTAAGCCTGTTGAAGCTGATTTAATTTAATCATCGCTCGCATTAGCCTAATGAATTTATTACGAACGAATATTATTGTTGTTTCTATTAATATGAAGTATTATTAGTTCCTTTGAAACGCCACAAATCGACGCCGTGCACTAAACAACAAAACAAAACAGTTCTATTTCTGTATATATATTGTATATATACAGACATGTATTTGTATACATTCCCTATCGGATAACTTCTATCCAGTAATATATATACATAAATACATACATAATATATATATAGATTTATTTCTGTTATGTTATTGCTGAACTGTACAGTTTGGATTTCGGCTTTGATTACGTTTCTTGATTTGTGGTTTCGGTTAATTTGTTTATTGAAACTCGAAACGTGTTGAAGCAGCTGTTTTCTCTGATTTGACGACCGTAACTGAATGTTATCGTTTGTCGCGGCGGTTACATATACACACACACACACACACGTAGTTCCCGCTCTACATATACCGTAATTTATCACAATTCAGTTATTACAAGCCCGCTAACCGAGCGCAACTAAGTCGCGGCGGCAACAGAAATGCGCGGCCGCCAGCCAGCACGCGCCGGCGGCAAACACTCCGAACAAGCGGCCGTTTCTCGAATATCGAATCCGAATACCGAATACCGAATAGCGAACACCGAACACGATGAGCGCGATTTTGATTCGGCATCGAAAACTTCGTTCGTTCGTTCATTCGTTCTTTCGTCGTGAGCGTCCTCCAGTCGGTTTGTTTTGTTTGATTCGTCGATTGTTTGTTTATTTGTATGTTATTTTGTTTGTTTATTTGTTTGTTTGCTTGCAGGCCTTACCTCGACTTTCAATTTGTGGCAATCGATTTAAGTCCAGTGCTGGGTAGCGTTCGGCGGAATGCCGAAAAGGCGCCTAATTAAATAATTGATCGACTGACAAACAAGCAATTTTCTACTTCTTATTGTTGTTGTTGCTGTTGTTGTTGTTGTTGTTGTTGATTTCTTACATTGCGCTGATCGTTTCAATTTCGAATTTTTTCTTTGTTCTCATTTATTTTTTGCTTTGTAAGTTATTTTGCCCAGAACTTGATAACCTGTTCTGATGCTCTCGCGATTGCTGGTTGCACAATAAAGAAATAGAAACAGCATTTGTTGCGTTGCGTTGCTTTTTAATTGATTTTGCGACGAGCAGCGTCGCAAATTATAGCTCGACTATAATTTGTAGCTGTTCTTCAAAAACTTACGCCAATAAAAGCACACGAAAAAAATAAAAAAACAAACAAAAAAAACCAAAAAAACTATAAACATCAGCACGAAAATTATCTCTAGATTTTATGTAAATGAATTGGTCTAACGGGTTGCCCCAGCCCCAACCGGGAGGCTAACAACAACGACACGGATCATCGAGATGGCAATGTGGAGACGGCGACGGGTGATGGGCGACGGGCGACGGGCGACGGGTTCCGACAATGTTTTCTCAAGTGACATAAATTATAGATTTTTTTTCATAGACGACGAGTCACTGGGAAAAGCAAATCATTATGATAATGGCGCAAAGCACACAATCGCAATCGCAATAAAATAACAATCAATTCCTGGTATCAATTTCATGGTCACACTTTTTTTGCACTGGGTGATCTTGTGATTGACCAGCTGCTGAATGATCCTGAACTTGATCCTCGCGATTGGTTGTCACGCACTTTTGTCCGATCGGGGTATTTTGTTTTTTTTTTGTGGAACGAAGTTCACTGCTCGCGGGTTAGAAGCTCATTACGCGGCCAGTGCCTGGCCAGTGTAGATCCCAGACTCAGACTCAGACTCAGCCTCAGCTTCAGACAGAGACTCGCAGACGGCATTATGCAAATGTGGCTCGATAAGCAGCTAACAAAAACCGGTAAAAAGACATGAGACGCGCATTTAACGACGACGACAACAACAACAACGGCTTGTAAGAGCGCTCTAGGGGAGCGTGCGCGACTAGAAGATGCCCTTGAGTTTAGTGTTGGAAGGTATCCAAATAATATTCTAGATCTGGGCTTCCTATACGAAAACCTACGTACATGATAAATTTGGTGTCTTAAGTTCTCATAATTCTATCGATATGTAAAATAATATCGATCTGCGCGGAAAATAGGTTGAGATACGGTTTCAAATCTCAAACGATCAGACTGGGAGACAGCTGGAAGGGTAGACGGACAGACGTGGCTAGATAGACTCGGAATATATACTTCATCTAATAGAAGATGGCACCATCTATCTGTTACACACAATTACACAAAACCATAATGCCCTCTTACATATTCATTGGGTACAGGGTATTACCACAGAGACGACGGCTTTGCATGCGTAATTCGCGCAGCAATTGGAGCGTCTCTCTCGTCGGCTAAGACATTGTAACCGGGCAACTGGTTGACAGCCCAACTGGTTAATGTGCTTGATAAGAATAAGAGTAGTTAAAGCGAATGAATACTCACCGCTCGCTCAGCTTGCTCTTGTGCCGGCGTATGTGCCGCCGATTGAAGCTGTTGGTGCACGACGTGGACGTTGGCCGTGCCGGCGGATGGTGTACGCCAAAGCTGTGCTGGAGCTGCAGCGATTTGAGTGTGGCCGGCGCCGTGGACGCCTGACCGGCGGCGCCGCCGCCAAGACTTCGCGTGTGTCCGTGCGGTTGTCCGTGTCCCACAGGCACTCCGGCGCTGGCTACTGTGATCGTGGACTCGCCCACCGGCTCATGGGCCGCCTCGGAGCCGTGCTGGGAGCCGTTGCTGGACGTGGAGTGGTGCGTGTAGTCTGTCGGCGCGCTCAGCTGGCGATTGAACTCGGCCTTGCGTCGCGTCAGATCCGTCAGGCAGTACTTGTTCAGATGCCCGTTACTCGAGACGGAGCTCTTCGGCGATTGTGTGCTGTAGGCGGCGTGTCCCTGTCCGTGTCCGTGACCCTGACCGTGGGCATGTAGCTTGTGGCAGGAGTTGCTGCTGACGCTTAGCTTGTTGCCGGCGCTGTGCAGCAGATTGTTGCAGTTCTTGCCGCTGATCTTGGCCGCCAGCGAGTGCGGCACCGGCGGACTCTTGCCCGTTGTCGGTATCGTGTTGCTGCCTTCCCCCCGGTACTCCTTGTCGTCGCTCTCGCTGCGCACCGATGCTCGATATGCGGGAAACGTCTTCGTCTTGCCCTTCAGCGAGCCGTTCAGCAGCAGCTGCTGTTGTCGCGCCGCAACCGCCGACAAGGCCGGCAGCTGCTGTTGACGTGCCGCCGCTGCCGCCGCCGCCGCTGCCGCTGCTGAGGAAGAGGATGAGGCTGAGCAGCTGGCAGCTGGATTAGGCTGAGGCTGTGGCTGCAGCGAGTGCTTCTTCTCGACCAGATATAAGTTCAGATACTTGTCGCCCGGATGCAGCGAGTTGTCGGACACGGCGTTCGACTTGGAAATGATCTGACCCTTCTTTTTGGTGGTGCGCGTTTTTAGGGATAAATTGCGCAACTTCTTGGACTGCTCCTTGATCTTGTTGGTGCGCAGAAACGAGGGACTGTTGGCAATGCACTTGAAGATGTACGTCTGATTGACCAGCTGCTGTTTGTCGCTGCCCGTATCGTAGTCGCTGCTCAGATTGAGATTGAGATTGAGATTGGTGAAGTGCGGCTCCGATAGCTGCTGCTCGCTATAATGGCTCTTCAGCAGGCCACCGGCCGCTGCTCCAATAGCGCCGCCAACTGCTAACGCCTGATCCTGCTCCTGCTCGTGGTCCTGGTCGCGCCCGGATGCTGGTGCTGCACTCAAGCTGCGCGTGTACTCGTGACAGGCATCGTAGAGAGCCGAGTGGCCGCCAGTGCTGCTCACGCTCTGCGTACCGCAGCTGACCGGACTGTGGCTGTGCGAGGGCGCCGGATCGAGGATGCGCAGTCCGCTGCGGCTGTCGCTGGAGTTCTGCTTTGAGATGCCGATGCTCGATAGACGACTGCTGCTGCTGCGCTGCCGTTGCGCGCGCGGCTCATCAAGCCCCAGCTGGGCCAAGCCAGCGGCGCCTCTCAGCAGCGAGACGCTGTCGCCGTCGCGATCCCGATCCCGATCTCGATCTCTATCACGTTCCCGATCCGGCGGCTCGCCGCGCCGACTGCGTGGGACTCCAAGGCTGCCGCTGCTGCAGCTGTGCTGATCCGCCGCCGGGCTGGGACTGTTGCGCACAGACGTCGATGCCGAGGACTGCGAGTGTACGGGAATGGGCCCAGTCGACGCTGCCGCTGCCGCCGCGGAGTTCGTTCCCGCCTGTGCGTAGCTGAGGCTGATCAGAGACTGACGCACCAAGTGCTGGTGCGAGTGCGAATGCCGCTGCTGCTGATCGTCTGGGCACAAGTTGTCTCGGCTGGCGCTACAAGAGGCACACACAGGGAGACAGATGGATGAGAACCGGCTAAATGATGCTGAATGAATGGCGATAGACGCCGGCAAACACACAAATTTATCTATTTGAAATTGGCAAAGAATGTGCAGCGGGATCGGGTGCGGGGTGCGGGTTGCGAGGTGCGGGAGATCGGAAAAATTAAACTGGACAGAGGCTACGCTAAAGTGAGCAGGAAACGGTGTGGAAAATACGCCCGGAGAGACACAAACGAATAAACAAAAGAACTTGTTAATTATAAATATTGATTGTGCAACTGTGTGTGAGTCCATATAAATGGGTGAAGGGGTGGTGGGGTGAGGAGGGGGGCTCGAGCTCAAGCTACTTGTGAGTTCATCATATATATGTATATGATACAATTTATATACAATGGACTCGAGCTGGCGACATGCTCATCTGCTTTTGATCGCGCGAAAAATTGAACTAAATTAATGTTTAGAAGCACGCATGGCACTCAGATAAAGATACACAGCTACAGATACAACTACAAATATACTATATACATATATATATACATATCTACGTGTGTTAAAGGTCTGGGTCGGCGTGCACACTGTGCAAATATCAAAGAAATATGTATAGCACAAGCCGAGGCCCTCCCCCCTCACCGCTCACGGAAGAGCGGAAGTGCTCTAAATCAAATTTTCCTAAAAGCTAGCGATAAGATAAGACGGCGACAGATTGCGCCGAACATTAATGTATTATATATGGCTATATATGGCCTAGGGTCTGGTCCAAGCATGCGTGGATAAAATGTAAATGCTGTGGGAATACGTGGAAGCTATTGATAGAAAGGGCATATAAGACAAGAAACGCTTTTAAATAAATTAATAACTGCTACAGTCGGAAGTGCCCGACTAGGAGATACTCTGAAGCCGCGTTACATATCCAAAATGGGAAATATTCTTAGTCTATTTAAACAAACAGAGCATCTACATATATACCGAGTCAGGCGTCAGGAGTATATAGCTTTTATAATCTTCGAGCTATACCCAATTTTTATATAGCAAGTTTTTGATTTCTAGTTCTTATAATCTTCCAGTTGTACACACTTTCTATAAACCAAACCTAGTTCTTTTAATCTTAGATTATAATCACAATTTCTATCTCGGATTAATAAGAAACGAACCCAACCTTCAAGAGGATTCCAGTTCAAGTCCTATTGTATCTTCTATCTTTTTCAAGGGCAAATTGTGGCCAGTGCAAATAGTGTCCATCACACTGTGCACACTGGACCAACCGATGCGCTAAAAACGTGAGTTGACTGAGGAAAACTATTAAAAAAAAAAGAAACAAGTAAGAGGTTCTAGTCGGGAGCTCCCGACTAGGGGATACCCTGAACCCTCATATTCCAACACCAAATGCAGCGCGCGTTTATAGATAGAGAGTAGCGGGGAGGTGGCGATACGTATAAAATGAAAGATAATCGATATATATATACTTTTCTAGAAGCAACATGTCAAGTTTGGTAACTCTAGCTCTTATTATTTACCAAAATTGCTTAAAAAACAGGATATCGATATACATTTTTATCGATTACTTGGAAACGGGGCAAGTTATCGATTATCGGAAACAAACTCGATCTGCGTAGGAAGTAGGAGCATCTACATCTATTTCAAGTCTCGAGCTCTTATAGGTTCTGAGATCCTTGCGTTCATACATACGGACGGACGGACGGACGGACGGACGGACGGACGGACGGACGGACGGACGGACAGACAGACGGACATGGCTAGATCGACTCGGCTATTAATGCTGATCAAGAATATATATACTTTATGGGGTCGGAGATGCTTCCTTCTGCCTGTTACATACATTTGGATTTTGCACAAAAACATAATACCCCTTTTACCCATTTTTAATGGGTTCAGGGTATAAAAAATACTAGATCTGTACAAATGAATATATGCATTGTGCATAATTCTGTGTGCGAACAAAAGAAAGAACAACAATTCAAAAGCTTGCCCAATATTTATATATGCGTAGAACAACGCTTCACACACACACACACATACATGCACGTATGTATGTTTATTCATTTGTATCTACAAATTGTGGCGCGGGGCATTCGAAAGGCTGCTGCGATGGGCTCCGCTTCAGTCGCAATCTCAGCCCGTTTGGCACGCAAACCAAACGGAGCATTTCCAAAGCGAAAAGAGCGAACATTTTGATGCGCCAATACAAACATTTGTTTAACATTTCCATTGACAAAGCGAGTGCAAATAAGTAAGAGTGCTGGGGTATAGAAAGTGCCCAACTAGAAGATACCCTCGGCTCAGCGACAAGCTGCCGAATAGCTGAGCCTCTTCTTCCGTTTCTCAAATAACTTCGGTGCTTAGAGTCCGATCTCTATGAAATTGTCAATGCATGAATATGGTGGTGAAATGTTGGTATATACCAAGGCCCAGGACTATGCCTACAAAAATGAGTGTTGTTTTTCGTTATTCAAAGGGGATTGTGAAAGCCTGTCTCAAAATCAATATTTATCAAATTAAGAAAAAGGGAAGGAAACAATAAGAAAAGAATGATACACTCGATCTACAGATGGTATATTTCAAATTACAGATCTCTCGATATCAACACGTGTCCTGATCAGGAGTATATATACACTAAATGAAGTGGACTATGCCTTCTTCTGCCTGTTTCATACCATTCAACAAAACTATTATACCCTCTTTACCCACTTACAATGGCTACAGGGTATCAGAAACTAAAATCAATTTCACGCAATTAAGCGCTCACGATATGCTGCAGTTGCCATGCACCAAATGCAATTATCTGAATTTAAATTTTGAATTTTGAATTTAAAATCGTATTTCCGAAATGCGCAAATATTTGCATTAGCGAAATGACTGAGCATTTGGCTGCAGCGACACGAAAGCCCTTCACAGATACAGTTGCAGATGCAGATACAGATACAGATACAGTTGCAGATACAGATACAGTTGCAGATGCAGATACAGATACAAATACAGATACAGATACAGTTGTCGCATCGATAGTTAATCCGCTTTCAAGTTGAACTTGAGATGCGGCTCGAAAACCGAAATCAAAGGGAAAGCATCGCCTCGTTGAGTTTTATTTTATTCTCTTGTCTGTTTTTTTTTTTATTGTCAATTTGATGTCTTTTCGCATTCGGATTTGGGCTTTGAGCACAGGTATTTCGCCGCCAAGTCAAGTGCTGCGGACGACAAAAATTCGTTACAGTTTGCCCTGCGGCAGCCACCAGCCGCAAACATCCGGTTTAAGAGGCAGGTTTAAGAGCAGCAAGCGCAACAAGAGCTGGCAAACAATTGCCAACCTTCGCCTGATAATTGTATTGACTGCGGCCTGCTCCAATGTCAACTTTTGGCGCATTGGAGACACGGCTCGAGTGGCCCTTGAGCACGTTGAGCACGTGCCGGAATCCTCGGGCAATCCGATTTTGACATGGACTTTGACAGCGGGTAACAGTGTTGGCAAATGTCGAAATTAAAAAAGTAGCTAAATCGAGTCTTAAATAAGAGCTAAAAGCAGCTTAATTAAATTGGGAAAGCTGACCAGTGAATATGTTCGAAAAACAGACTGAACGCGAGCTCAGATATTGTATTAGCCTCTAATATATAGCTTAATCAGTTTATAGCCCGAATGCCAGGCAACTGTAAGATCAAATCGCACAAAGCCGAATTTTGCTAGAAAATAGCAAAGCTGGCAACACTTTTGACTGTGATCTATGGTCAGGGGGACGGGGGAGTTGTGCAAATAAGTAAAGTTAGATAGTTCGAGTTGATCTGCGGCTAGCAAATAGCTAAATTGGCTAAATTGGCTAAATAGAAAGGCAGACGGGCGCTATGCAAATAAAGCTGTCAGACTGTCTAACCGTCCGAATCGGGTTTGGCCGTAACTTTGCGAAGTTGGCAACATTGTTGGCTGTGACGCGAGGAAGCAGTCCAAATAAAGCTGTCACACTGCCGATTTTGGGCTACAAAAAAGCTAAGTCGACAACACTGTTCGCTGTGATCTATGGCCGGGGTGGCGGATGGAGGATGGATGTCCAAATAAAGCTGTCAGACTGTCAGGCCGTGCGATTCGATTTTCGGCCGTGCTTCTGAGACCCACTTTTAAATACAATATGACTCAATTATTAATTCAAAAGCCAATTGAAGGCATTAAGAGCGTAACAAAAAAAAGCGTAATTGCGCCCGGTCGCTGCGGCTGCGGCTGCATTCCATTTCGTTTATCGAAATTATATCAATTTCCCTCGACAGCGAGTGCAATCCCCAAGTCGTGTATATATCGTATATCGTATATTATATATCGTATATTATATACACTAAAAGCTATATACACGCTGGTATATATAAATCGAGCGCGTGCCGCTCATGAATTTTTACGTAGAAACCACAATACACAAATTGATCTGCTCTAATTTTACAAAAATATATATATGTATATTGTATATATATTAATTATTTCTTGACCTTTGCCTGGTAAAAAGAAGAAATTGTGCAGCAGCTAATTAAAGCGTAATGTGCATTAGGGGAATTTCAATTATTCTTCAGCTGGAAAATGAAAATTTATTATGCAAATCAATTCTACATCTGAAACACGTGTCAATCTCTATAACAAGCATTATGTCTATGTTAAAGAACTGCGCTGACTTTGAGTAACAATTAAATTTGCGGGGAACAACCTAGATATATATTATAATATCATCATTAGATAAGCTTTTATAGTACCGGATTTTGAGGTAAACAAAGGATAAATCCGTACACAATGTGCAATCAGCACATTGTGTCAACTATAATAATACAAATATAATTAATAAAGAGTTTTTTGGCTATTGCGGCAAAGGTCACGTCAAAAAGATTCATCAGCTCAATTTTTTTTGGCTAACAAAAGTTAATTATTGTGAGCGTAATTAAAATTATTGTTCGGAATAAATGAATGTACGTCATGCCAATTCAAAAATAAATGTCGTTGATCTTAAAATAACATTAAAGTGAGCTAAAGGTATTGAAAGCAAACAAATATATATATATATATATACATATTTGTATATGATTAACAACGTGTAAAAAGCAAGTTTTAACATGAAATTACGGCTATCTCTGGCAAGCCGAAGACGAAATACCCTTGCAGACACGTTGTTAAAGTGGAATATTGTAAAGCCGGAAGACATATTGAAAAGTCGAAAACGAAGTGTACTTAATTTTCGACTGAACAGTCCTATATCATCTTAGCTATATGATATAGTTGTCCGATTTGGTCGATTTCTGGCATAAAAAGAAGGATCTCTGCAAATTTCTAGTTTGTATGGAAACAGACAGACGTGCATAACTTAACCGACTGGGATGTTCTTATTGATCAGGAATATATATACTCTACTTTCGAAGAAGTCGCATATTGCATGACATAACTAAAAACACCCACTGCAAGGGTATAACAACAAGCAAATACATACGTATTTTACATATTGGTTTTTGTATCTGGGTCTTACGAGCACATATATATATATATATATAGTATGTACATTCAAAGGGGTTCATTTGCATGGAAACACATTACAATACGATATTAAAATAATAAATTGAAAATAATAACAATTAGCAGGGCATAAATATGCGTTAAAGAAACGATAGTAGGTTAGCAGGGTGCTTTATGCAACTATTGAGTAGATAATTGAACGAGAAATATATTGATTTATATTTATATTTTCATTAAGTAGCTTGCATAGGGAAAGGGTATAGCAAGTTTAGTAGCAAGTGTTGTGGGACAATCTGTAGCAAGTACATAGTTAGTACATAATTAAGTAGCAGTAGTAGTAGTATTAGTTGAAAGGTAGAGGCAGAGAGAGAGAGAGAGAGAGAGAGGCAATTGGAAATTGTGAGTACCTTTAGGAGTACGCAAAAATTGGCTTCCACAGCGAAATTCGAAACGGAATCGTTTTTTGGAACGAGTATTTGACGCTGATTCTTTCGATTTCACTTTGTTTCTTTTTGTTTTCAGATTTGAGGCGAAACTTGTTTCGCTAGCGCTTCTTTTTTTCGATTTGTTCTTTTTATTTATTTATATTATTTTAAGTTTTGCTCTTTGTCAACTTTTGTACTTTTTAAGCAAGTTTTCTGTAAAAACAACAACAACAATGACAAACTTAATTTGAAATGTACACAATTACTTGAAAGAACAACTGAAACTGAAGATCGGTAACGAAATGAAAAGAACAAAAAACAAAAAAACCCAACGCAAATCAGCTAAAAATCGGATTCCACTTGCCGTCATTCGTGTCATTCATTCTAGCGAATTGCTAAACTCAATTTTAAGTGCAAAAGTTTTGCTTGAGCTGAAAATCGAGGTTGTTTAAAACTGAACTAGTTCCATGGAAACCGACTGTGGCACACATACAAATAATATGCATGTATGTGTGTGTGTGCTTGTGAAAGTACCTACTATGTGCAGCTGTTAACAGTATGCAAAAATCTGTAACTAGTTCAATTGGAAACATCGAGTTTCCTACACAAAAAGGCTAACAAAACTGTTTATCTGGCTGGGCGTGTGTGTGTGTGTGTGTGTGCGAGCAACAACAATGATGACAGCAAGCCTTTTTATCAATATATAGACACACACACACAAATGCATGGGCAAATACAAATTCATATGCAATGTATGTACAGGGTAAACCGAAATTCGGTCAGTGGTTGATTCATTGAAGTAAAAGCGAAAGCTTCCGCTGCTGTACGTGGCTGACATGCACTCACACTCACACACACACACACACGCGAGACAAGTAATTGAATGGCGCCTGTGTGTATGCAACGCTTTTTGCACACTGCGTACAAGTGCACTCAAAGTACTTTGACACTATTTTTCGAACGGCTGCTCTTTGTTGGTTGGCGCCATTGTCTCTGTTGTTGCTATTGTCGTCGTCATTGTTGGACGCTCTTTTGGCTTTTAATCTAGTTTCGTAATTGCATTGACTGAGTGACGGATATGAATGCCCTGTCATGCCCTGCCCTCCTTAACCTACTCCTGCCTGCCCCTGCTGCCAGCTGCCTGCCCACTGTGTCCTCGTGTGGGCGTTCAATGGACGGAAATCAGTTGCATTGTGCTCGAAAAAGCCAAAAGGAAATAAGCATAATCGAAGCAAATAAGAATATTGAACAAGTGTAATACACACAAACACACATACATACATGCACTCATGGTCAGAATAATAAATACTCTTGGACGATATCATTTTATTTGCAAATATCTGAAATATTTTTGAAAATAATCAAGAAATATCCTCATGATTTGCATTGTGCTGATAAATTTAATAATGATTAATACTTGCATATAAAAATCGTTATACTGTACTTATTATTTGAGCCATGAGTGTAAATTGGCATAAACAGGCTGTGTAGTGTACATATGTATGTACATATATGCATGGACGTGCATACATATGTAATGACAGCTAAAAACTGGGCCCCAAAAAGATGTTGCTCGTCTTGTGTAATTCAAGCTTGCAAATCGTAACAAACACACACACACATTTATAATGCTAGCAACAGCAGCAATAACAACAACAACAACAACAACAATGCCAACTGTTTAACTTAAGAACAAACAAACATACGAACAAACGAACGAACACGGCAAACAAACCAAAAGAAAACAACATAAAAGAATGGGAATGAAACGGAAACGGAAATACATTCATGTAAATAATTTAAAATGTACACGTGCACACATATGTATGTATGTATGTATGTGTGCATATGTGTGCAGGTGTTTCAGGACGTACCAGTTCTGCTACATTATTGATGGATACACTGTTTTTTTTTTCTTATTCTTTTAATATTTGATGCAATGTTGGGATTTAGCTCGCTTAAGGCTATGCACAGCCTCGACCTCGCATTGAAACACCCACACGCACACGCATAACAAATACATGCACACACACACATACATTGATACATGCACGTGTACACGGTGTACTGTATACGCTACGTAACGCAACGCCAGTTCACGTAACGAAACATCACGTAACAATCAACAAACAATCATCAAAAAAAAAAACAAAATTGTAGACTATGTTAAATAATTGCATACCGTTGGTCGTTGGTAAATGTTCCGAATGCTCCAGGACCGCTAACTCGCCGCTGTGTGTGTTTAACGTGCATTTTTTGTTACCACCCAGCACCACCAGCAGCTCCGCATGGAAACGGTTAAATTTGATTTTTGCCGTTAGGTACACAGTAATGCCGTTGCTCCTCCTTCTCCTTCTCCTCCTCCTCCTCGTCGTCGTCGTCGTCGGCGCTCCACTCACAACTTGCGCCTACTACCACACGGACACACAGGCGCGCGCGCTTACACACACACACACACACAGGCACCCAGCTGCTGCTGCTGTTTGACTTTTTTTATGCTGCTGCTGCTGCTGCTGTTGTTGTTGTTGTTGTTGTTGTTGTTGTTGTTGTTGTTGTTGTTGTTGTTATTGCCATATAGCGCAATCCGTAACGCCTGTCGCAATTCTGGGCTTTATCATCGTGTGTGTGTTTGCTGCATATGATAATCGAGCGTGTGATTGTGATTGTGTGTGTGTGTCTGTTTTGTATTTGTGTGTAATCTCTAACTCTCCGCCTCTCTGCCTCTCTCTTTTTCACTTCCTCCTATTTCTCTGATTCCGTTACAATGTTTGGAATTAACTAACACAAGTACAAGTACACGACATATAAGGTCCACACATAAACAAAATAATTGCTTTTCGTTGTTGCTTAACTAAAGTTCTCCTCTCCTTTCCCCTCGCGCTCTAAATCTCACTCACAGCAACCTCATGCTGAGCATTTCGTAATCGTTTTTAGTGTTTAGAAGCGGCTTTTTATTGTTTTTGATGTTTCACTTGCTTTAAACACTGTTAGCTTTTCTGTCTTCTTCCTTTGCGATCTGCGTGCCTTGTGTGTGTGTGTGTGCGTTTTGGTGGGTTATAGTTAGAGGTGTGTTGAGTAACGTAGGTTGACTGTCTAAAATATAGTTACTAAAATAGTTAACAGCACTAGTTATATTGCTTATAGGTTGGTTGGGTTTCGAGTTGGAGTTGGAGTTTTAGTTGGGCGCTCGCTAAAGTTGAGTTTGAGGTTATGTTTAACGTATATGACTACTAAGTTAATATATTAATACCATATGTTGCTTTTTTTTCCTTTAGGCTCTTATTGACATTGTGTATATACGTACTATATTTGTAGATTTAGTATTTTTTCGAGTTATCTTTTGTACTTTGGATTATAGACGTCGTTTTATTCTCTAAGGGTTTCTCTGTGCCGTTATTTTTGGGTTTCTTGTTTATCTTGCTTGGGTTTTAGGTGGACTTTTGGTGGCGATGACAGGCGGGGCGGGCGAACTGAAGGATGGTGGGCAGCAGGCGGAGAGCACACACAGTTGTATTATTATTTGATTTCGGGATCGTTTAACATATGTTTAGAATATCACAAAGAACGGCTATAATAAGGTTTCTGTTTAGCATCACTTTTTCTAGGCCACAGAAATACTACGACTATGAATTTCGAATTGCTTATTTTCTCTTCTTCTTTCCTTGTAGTTTCCTGTCTCCTGCTTCCTCGTACTCGTCAAATTATTATTTGGTCTTGTGGAAAGTTGTGACTCAAGTTAAGGCGTTATGGTGTTACCGTTACATTTAGCTGTAGCCGGAGTCGGGCGGGTCCGGGCGTGCTGTTACGTGGCTTGTGCCGGAGTTACGTCAAGGCGCGCGTTGCAGGAAACCCCGCACAGGTAAACATACGTAGGTATATCTATAAAAGTAGCACAAACAGCACGCGAGGCAAATTGGAGGCGTGTTCGACAACGGCGTAGCCGGCGGCAGCGATGTCCTTGTCGTCCTGCTGCACGTTTTAGCCGCGGCCTTTAATTAGTGCGTTAATTTGTTGTTGGCTCGAGTTGGAGTTGAAGTCGTTGCGGCTTTATAAAAATAAATCCATATATATTTAGTTGGATTCCATATTAATACATATATCTAATTATATATGTATATATATATATATTGTATATATAGAGAGAGGCAACTACTTGGTAGTTCTGTTAGTCGTTAGGTGCGATTAATGCTACGCTTGATAATATATATATATATATTACTATATATATATATATAGGTATATTTAATTTGATTTTGCTACGTGAAGAAGACGCTTGTCCTACAAACTACGAGGTTTCCTTTAGCTATAGCTCTAGTTATGTTCAGTTATTTTTCATTGACTGTTTCAACAACCAGTGTTGGACAATTCGCATAACGGCAACTACATATACAACGGTTTTTTATATAAGTAGCATATATGTATAGCATATATATAAGTATGTATGTCAGTATATAACGGCTCTATATAACTGTATATTATAGCACTTTTCTTGTATATATTTATGTTAGTTGTAGCGAGGGGATTTTATTTTTTTTATTTTTAATTTTTTGTTGTCTTTTTTGTTGTATATTTTTAAAAGTAATTTGTTCTTGCTAAATTTTGTTAAATATCTTAAATTGATGCGCTTGGGTGTGCGTGTGTCTGTTTGGGTGTGTGTGTGTGTGTGTGTGTGTGGGAGTGACTTCTTATAATTTGCTCAATTTCTTTGTTGCAGGTACATAGGTTTTTTTTTTATATATATTTTTGCTTAGTTCACTTTTAGGCGTTTCCGGGGCGTTGATTAAATAATGCTGCACTTGGAGTTGAAGTTCACTTTGCTCATCGTTTTTTCTTTTTTGTTGTTGTTGTTGTTGTTCTTTTTTTTTTTTGCAAACTTTTTCTATTTGATTATGTAATTATGACTTGGTCTCTTATTGGATATTGAACTGCGTTACATGCCATTTTTTTTTTCAGCTGCTGCGGCGTGGTTTAAATTAGGCGAAAAGACTTTTTTACGTGCGTAAGCGGAGGTTATTCGTCATCCGCAATTCGCACATTTTGGACACACACACACACACATACAAATGTATGTATAAATATGTACGCACATATGTATGTACATACATATGTATAAATAAATATGTACATACACAATTAATAGGCGCCACACTCACACACGCAAACACACGCTGCGAAAGTGTAAGTTTTTCGCATGCGTGCGTGTGTGTGTGTGTGTGTGTGCGTGTGTGTCTGTATGTGCGTGTAAATTTATTGAATGAAACGCGAAACGTTAGTTAAATGTTTAACGAAATTCTTTACGCAACACAATTGGGCCCCAACAAACACACACACACACACACAGGCACACACACTCGCAGCCAGCGAGAAACCGCAAGCGAATCAAATGGAGAAAACGAAACAGAAGAAAGTGCACGTTAAATCAATGCTTCTTTTGACCTCTATTACATTTTCGTTCGTCTTCGTTTGGGCCTTCGCTTTTGACGTCTCCTGCTTCTACTACCTGGAACTTTTTTCAATTTCTTTTCAATGCCCCCGTGTTACGGCACAGTTGGCAGCGTGTTTTTGCTTTTCCTTTAACTTATGTATATTTTATACGATACAAATTTGAGTATTTCTTGTCGCGATTTGTTGTGTTATCACAATGCTGCTTTAACGATGAATTTATTACAATTATTTATGCCAGGGCGCTTATAATATTGCTCACAGCAGCGTTCACTTATTATATGTACTTTCTATTGAAATCTCTTTATATAACGGCTCTGATACTGTTATTCGCTGCTGTGCTGTGCGAACACGACACGAACGAACTCAGCGCGACAAGTGAATCTTCGCCTGGCACTGACGTGCGCCGTGAGCCTGTGAAATTTCGCTGAAAATCGATAAGGACACGGGCAAAGTGCCAGCGCAAATGCAAAGGCAGCGCAAAGTCACCAAACTAAAAAGCACAATACACCGAAAACGAGAGCGCAGCCAGTGAAAGTGCACATGTCCTGGCCTAGTGCTGCCACAGTGGTGGCTAACAAGAAAGTGTATAGCTCAAAGTGGAAACAGATTCACATTCACATGCGGTTAATCACATTTGATGAGGTTTTAAATTGTTGTGATTTGTAAATATTGAAATAGAATATATATGTTTATTATAAGACCACATATGCATTAATTTTCTAGGAATTGGCAGAAATTGTCTATTTTTTATTATTCACTTGAAGTATACATGCTACTGCTGACCGCCAGTGTATTCGCACTTATAAGCGTCATCTTAGTTGAAGCTGAGAACGCGAGAGTGCGAGTGCGCATTTGTTTGGCAAGCTTTGCTTTTGCTCAAAGTCCTTGCGCTCACACTGGCTGTCATCGGCGTCGTCGTCGTCGTCATACTGTGACGTTTGCTCGGGCAACAACAACAACAAATACCCGAACGGGACAAGCCGAGCGCACACGAAATTGCGGCGCTTGGCTGCCTCCTTTGCTTTTGTGTTTTCGCTGTGAATGAAAGTTCGAAAGCATCAGCTGGTTGGGCTTTAACATATTCTCAATTGTGCTTAACGGCCGACACACACACACACACGCACACATACACGATTCGTTGGCGGCAACAACGGCCAAGTAAACAAATACATGTGCACGGGACGGCGAGCACATGTAAGGTCAGAGCAGAGCGCGTCCTTACAGTGCGTGCCAGCAGTATGCACACGCGTACATTTTATTGAACACAATATTGAACAAGGGCAACAAACAATGTTAAAGCTATAAACAATTGGCAGGTAGTCGCAGTCGGCGACTTTGCGGCGCCGGCTGCACTCCGTACGTTAAAGTTGCCAAAGAAGTAGGTCCTGGGCAATTTGAGCGAGGGCAGCGCCTGGCACTGGCCGGCAAACCAGCGGCGCGTGTTGCCCTCACTGTCGCGGGCCACAATGCAAATCTCAGCCGTGTTTAGCTTTGCCTCGCCCTGCGGCAACAGCTCGGCAACGGGTATTTGAGCCGTGCGCTGGTTGTAGGCATAGTCAGCCTGGTGCAGCACCTCGTTGCTGCTGCTCCGAATATACACTTTAAAGTCGGCCACATCCGCTATGGCAGACACAAACCAGCGAAGCGTCAGATTGCCTGCCTTGTTGCTGAAAGCCAAATGGAGCAGGATTAATATACGAAGGCTGGGAACATTATGATTATACGTACGTTTGGACCTCGCGGAAACGAACATCGGTCAGCTGTTCGTACTCCGTGCCGGCATAAAGCGTCAACTCATCTTCTCTGCAGTTTAAGTACTCATCGTCCATGTTCAGCAGATACTGATCCTTCGCCAGGCTGGGCGTCTGACAGAGCACGCTGCTCAGATCATCGCCAGGTGTTGTCTGCTCCAGCATATAGTGCTTAAGTGGTCTAACATTACAGCCGCAGTAGAGCGGATTGTTGGCCAGCAACACCTGGCTGCCATTGCGCATGGTGGCCACCAGCGGAGCTGGTATATCCTCCAGACTATTGTGCCTGAGGTCAACGTGTTTCAGCGAGTGCGTCTTCACCAGATTGGCAAAGGGTAAATGATAGAGTTGATTGTACGACACATCCAGGCTACTCAGATTCTTGGGCAGATCGAAGATATGCTCCTCGGACATTAGATTGGTCAGCTCGTTGTGTGAGAGGTCCAGCGATTGCAGGGACGTAAAGTTGGATATGACGCCGCGACGCAGCTCGTTGATTTGATTGTGGGAGACATTCAATTTAAGCAGCTTCTTGGTGCCAAAGGTAATATCATAGGTGAGCACCGGCATTTGATTGTAGCTCAGATCCAAGTACTTCAGATTGTAGGGTATATACTGATGCGATGGAAAGGTTTTCTTGGTCACAAAACTAATACGATTGTGACTCAAATTGAGCGTCTCCAGACTCAGCAAATCGTCCAGCACACCATTCGTCTTATTGTCCAGCTTAGAGAGCGCATTGTACGACAAGTCGAGCGTGCGCAGCGAGGGCAGTCCAATGAATATATCGTTTGGCAGCTGTTGCAGCCCATTCATCGACAGATTCAGCGTGAGCAACTGCAGCAGACCCTCGAACGCACGTTTACTACAATTAAATATGACATTTATTATACATGTGCTTGGACTGCAATCGGTGGAGCACTCACCTAATGTCTGACACCTGATTGCCATAGAGATTGAGTTCAAACAAAACGGGCAGCTTGCCAAATGCACTGCGCTCCAAGACGCTTATGTTGTTGTTCTGCAAGAAATAATGTATAATGTAATAATGAAATTCACTCGTGAAATACGAAAACAAGAAAAATAGTATTAAAGTTAATTTAGGCTAGTTAGGTTCCGTTTCTCTAACATTATAGGAAGATTAAGATTCTGTTTCAGTCAACTATGCTTTAGTATTTAAAACAGCGCTTTATACTCTCCCCAAAGAGAACTCTTAAGTCGCATACTTACTTCCAGGTACAGATATTGCAGTGTGGACATTACGGCCACCGCCTCCATTGGCGGCTTGCTGATGCCGTTGGCCTGCAGCAGGAGCCGCTGCACCACCAGCAAGCCCGTGAAGCTCTGTCCATCCAGGTTATCCCCAATTTGATTATAGCTGAGATCCAAGTATATTAGTGAATTCATCACAGGCCAGGTGCCCGCCGGTATGGTGCTAATGTTGTTATGGCTCAAATATAGTTCGTTTAGCGAAATTGGCAGCTGAAACAACTTTTCCAGGCTATTGTTGTTTAAATAGAGCTGCCGCAAGCTTGTTAGCTTGGCCAGCGATCCGCGGACTATTGAAACCAGCTTGTTGTGGCTCAGATCCATCTCTAACAACGTTGGTAATGTGCCAAATGTAGAAGATCTTATCTCCTGCATGCTATTGTGGCTCAGATTGATGGAGCGCAGCGAGAAAAGTGTTTGAAAAACGCCATTAAATATTACGGATATGTTGTTATACGACACATCGATTGTATGCAGCTCATAGAGTTTGGGGAAACAATTTTTGGGTATTTCCGTGATGCTATTGTGCGAAGCGTTCAGCACGCGCAGCCCGGACATGTTCTGAATGGGTATCTGAAAAGCGAAAGCTGTTATTAATAATAATATTTTAGCTAATAAGTAACTTACATGTGCCAGATTAGTTAGACCATTAAAGCTAAGCTGGAACTCGGAGGCGAAGGTCGTCTCGTCGAAGCTGCGACGCGAAAAGTTGACGAGACGGTTATGGGATAGATCTAGAATTGTGATATTAACGCAGTTCTCAAAGGCAGCGGTCTCAATTAGCTCTAAGGCATTGTGAGATACATTGATGACGGCCTGGTAAATGTCCTTGAACGAGTTCTTCTCAATTTTAGTTATATTGTTCTCCGCCAAATCCAACAGCTGCAAAGACATAAAGCTTACTACTCAATTCTTAAAACGTTATTCCCTTTACACACCTCAACATAATTCATTTGCGTAAACATTTGATACTCAATCTTTTTTAGCTTGTTGCGCGCCAGGTCAATTGTCCCGATGCGCGCCACAGAACCAAATGTGCCACGTCCCACTTCGGTGATGGCATTGTCGCTTAGGAAGAGGCGGCGCAGGAAACGCATTCCTCGAAAACTATTTGCGTCCAGTTTACCAATGTTGTTGTGTGACAGATGAAGGACCTTCAGCACCGAGTTCCTGGCGAAGGTGCCACGACTCAGTTCGCTTAAAGCGTTGTGCGAAACATTGCACCAGCCCAGCTTTGTCAGATCTGCTATATGTTGGGCCTCCAATTTCTTGATCTTATTAAAGCTTATATCCAGCATTTCCAGTTCGCGCAGATTCTTAAATTGATTCCGTTTAAGGTTCTCCAGTTGATTTCCGTGCAAGTCCAACGTTTTCAACTTTCGCAGCGGTTGGAATGTCTCCACAGGCAAGTCGCTCAGAAGTCCATTTGTTAGCCGAATCGTTTCGAGCTTGTTGCTGATTTCTTGACCGAGAAACAGATCTTTGGGCAGCTGCTTAAACGCATGCCCATCGATTACCAATAGTCGGGTCTTGCCCAATATCTGGGGAATCAATAATATATACATTATATGAATATGGCAGAGATTTTCCCAGTTTCTAGTTCTCCTAACTGGGCAATTATCTGCTCGAATACTTACGCCAAATCCCAATTGACCCACTTGACTTAGATTCGTGCGCAGCAAATTGAGCTGCTCCAATGTATTGTTCATGCCATAGAAAACATAGTCCTCAATGGTGGCAAGAGGCGTCTCCTCAATGGTCAGCACACGCGCCTTGATGTGGGCGAAAAGCGGGCCGAAGAGCCGTACTAAAATATGCACAAATTAATATATTTTTAAGACTTCAAAATGGAAATGCAATAACGCACCAAAGTGTCCTTTATAGATGGTCAGCTCCTCCACGGGCAGCTCCAGGGACGCCAAGTTCTGCAGGGCCACGGAAAGCGTGGCCAAATTTGTGTTCTCGCAGCGCACATAAAGTCCATTATCGCTACCTTTTACGCACAGGCAGGGATATAAGACTTGGGGCCTGTGCATTGGTTAAATATATATAAATAATATACAAAAAAAAAATGCTGCAAAGAAACTCACTTTTTGGGACATTTGAATTCTGGTTCGCCATAAACGTATTCAGTGCTAACCAAGGCAAATAACTGCAGCAGTAAGAGAACAACGGTGCGCAGGCGTAGCTGAATCATGATCCACTTTTGAAATTGTTAATTTGTTAACTTGTTTAACTTGTGGCCCTGTCGTCACCGACTCGATTTGGCCATGGCAAAAGTAAGTTTGTTTCTTAAGTCTTTTGTTTGTCCAACGTACTAAAACGGGCTTCTATAGCTACTTCGGCTCAGCGTTTAATCTATATAAATGCAAAAATGAATTATATTTGTTGCCATAAATGTAAATATAATTGTTTTTTTTTTACTTCATTTTCTCACTTTTACTTTCAAGCTGCGCTCGCGCAACAGGTTCCGCTTGTCTTTCTCTCTGTTTCGCTACTGGCCATTGGCTTCAGCTGCCTTTGTTGTTAGTATGCGTCGAGGCCAGTTGCCAATGCACTGGCCCTTGAGCATTTTGCAAATCGAATGGCCAAACATTAAGTTATAATAGGAATATGTAGATTTCCTTAATTAAATTATTTAACTTAATCATTTTATTATAAGGCAGGCGTATTTACTTAACGTCGCGCCACTATATTTTAACCAAGTTGGCAGTGCTGTGGTTGCCACTATGGCGATGAGTTTATCGATAAGCCAAACATGCAACTCTATTCAGACAGCGACAGCGGTGCAAAAGCAAATCAACGCGCTAAATAAAAAATTATTGTCCGGTTATTAAGTATTTTATTGCACATTTCGAAGCGAAAACGTAGGTACTTAGTGTTGATAATGTATTTGAATATTTTTCCGTTTTAAAGACGAGCCAAAATTAGGCTTTTGTAAATTGAAGAAAGTGGACATTGTTCACGTTTTGTTCTTTGACGACAGGGAGAAATACTGACTTCGCCCGATTCAGCCGCCAGCGCGCAAATAGCCAATGACAGCTCGCACTACTCACACACACACAGAATCAGACTAAAAATCATTATACGTACACGTCTGTTTGCGTGTGTATTAGTGCCCAGGGAGAACGCGAGTTATTTGCTGCCACCCGTTTTATTGGCGGCAAAAAGTGCGTAATTCCAGTTGGAATACACTAACTAATCAAAGCATTTGGTTTATTTAATTAGATTTTTGGAATAAAATGAGTTACGCTGCGGACGTCCTAAATGCTGCCCATCTCGAGCTGCACGGCGGTGGCGACGCTGAGCTGCGCCGACCGTTCGACCCAACTGCCCACGACTTGGATGCATCTTTTCGCCTGACACGATTCGCGGACCTCAAAGGACGTGGCTGCAAAGTGCCCCAAGAAGTTCTCTCAAAGCTCGTCTCGGCCCTGCAGCAAGACTACTCCGCTCAAGATCAGGAACCGCAATTTCTTAACGTGGCCATACCCCGCATCGGCATTGGACTCGACTGTGCCGTTATACCACTGCGTCACGGCGGCCTTTGCCTGGTGCAGACCACGGACTTCTTCTATCCGATTGTCGACGATCCCTACATGATGGGCAAAATTGCATGTGCGAATGTGCTCAGCGATCTGTATGCCATGGGCGTAACCGATTGTGACAATATGCTTATGCTGCTGGCCGTAAGCACCAAGATGACGGAGAAGGAGCGCGATGTTGTCATACCGCTGATAATGCGAGGCTTCAAGGACTCAGCTCTGGAGGCAGGCACCACCGTCACCGGCGGCCAGAGCGTTGTCAATCCCTGGTGCACCATCGGCGGCGTTGCCTCGACCATATGCCAGCCAAACGAGTACATAGTGCCGGACAATGCTGTTGTAGGAGACGTTCTGGTGCTGACGAAGCCTTTGGGCACTCAGGTGGCTGTGAATGCGCATCAGTGGATCGACCAGCCCGAACGTTGGAACCGCATCAAACTGGTGGTCTCCGAAGAGGATGTGCGCAAGGCATATCATCGTGCCATGAACTCAATGTCGCGCCTGAACCGAGTAGCCGCTCGTCTTATGCACAAGTACAACGCCCATGGAGCAACCGATATAACCGGCTTCGGCCTGTTGGGCCATGCACAAACTCTGGCCGCTCACCAGAAAAAGGATGTGTCCTTTGTTATTCACAATCTTCCAGTCATAGCCAAAATGGCGGCTGTGGCCAAGGCCTGTGGCAATATGTTCCAGTTACTGCAGGGACATTCTGCGGAAACATCCGGAGGCTTGCTCATCTGTTTGCCCCGGGAACAAGCCGCTGCCTATTGCAAAGACATTGAGAAACAGGAGGGCTACCAGGCCTGGATCATTGGCATTGTGGAGAAGGGCAATAAGACGGCACGCATCATTGATAAGCCGCGCGTCATCGAGGTGCCCGCCAAGGATTAGATGTTTTCCCTATACATAAGTACAGTAATTTTTAAAACTGAATACACGCTCTCAGTTGTAACGCTTTTATGAGTGAACTAAGTTACCGTTTTTTGTAAAGAAAAAGCTTGACTAATTACATTAACTACAATTTTGATCTTTTATAAAAACCCATGGACACTGCTAAGAATAATACGAATAAATAAAAGAACACTTGACTTTTGTCTTGATTAAATACAAAGCACCCGCATTCTATTAAAAATTTAGCCGCCAAAACCAAAAGCTTTTCGTGAACTGCGCAGAAAAAAAGCTTTGCGTGCGACCAGTTAGAGAGATGGTCGACACCATCAATGGATGCTCTCTGAGCGATTGCTAAGCAGCAAACAACGGGTTCGGTCCACGGTTCATTACGTGAAATGCGAGAGAATGACGTCACACTTTCAGACGTTTGTATATGAACCCCGCTTGCCATGTACAAATAAACGGACTTTATACTCGAACGTACTTTAGTACATTTACATTTAATGGTTTTTAAAATTTAAATCTCGCTAAAATGAAGTAAATATTTTTCTGCACTTCAAGTTGGAAAACTACATTAAATGTTAAATTTGACTGTTGAAGATTTTAGAGCGAGGGAGAGAGAGAGAGAGAGAGAGGCGCATGCCAAAACGTAACCTATAGATCAGACAACTGACGGTCCAATCTGTTTCGATCGTGCTCTGCTCGTGGCAAGTGCAAAATTGAAGCCACAGTACTGCACAAACCAGCGAGGCGCGTACGCGTATAGAAAGCAAAGCTGTTCCGTTACCGTTACGTTTTGTAGTAGACACACGAATACACACTAACAAATCAAAAACACTCACACACAAACGAATTTCTAAGACTAACGCGCCCGCGCATTGTAGCAATTTTCTTTTGGCTGAACACTGAACTCGCCGCCGTTGCCAGCAATAACCACAACAGCAACACCAACAACTACAACTACAGCTGCAGCAACAATTACGGCACAAAAGTCTGCACCAATCATTTTGGGTTTTGGAAAAGTGCACAGTGAGTGCTAGTGAATGACATAGTGAGATTGCTTGAATGTATTTAAGAGAGTGTGTGTGTGTGTGTTTGTGTGTGTGTATGTGTGTATCTATGGAATCTAGCTATCTCTTGAACTGGCAGACAAGCTTAAACAACAAACTGATGACGGCGACAAACGCACATAGAAACGAGTTTTAGTTTTCCCTACGTATCCACTGATGCTCATTTGTATGGGTAGACGTATCTTTTAGCTTGTGGTAGCTGTATCTATTGTGTGTATGCGCTCCCAACTCGTGATTGGGGCAGCAAAGAGAAATTCAAATTGTGTTCAATAAAAATACGCATTGAATTGCATCCGCATCCTCTGGCTAACCCGTTACCCATGTACATACATACATATGTATTTATATATCCCTTGCGATGATTCATTTGCGGGGCGCACTCGCTTTATATTTTGAATCAAGAGCAACAAAAACAGTATTTCGAATTGAAAGCCAAAAGAACAGTGGCAGTGAACTATTTATAGAATTATTTGTTTTCATACATAAATATGTACATATGTATGTACGTTCAAACCAACAAAAAATTGTACAGCAAAAGACGAAAGTCGGCAATGAAGGCGACGACGACAACGTAGCCTATTCATTTTCATTGTATGCTGGTCAGTCGTAAAATCAGCCAAAAAAACAAAAAATAGAAGAAGAATAATTATATCGAAATAACGAGCATCTTTGCATAGTATATTCAATTTAAATTAGCCAAGTTCAAACGGTGTCTACAGCTTGTTTATGCTACATATATACATACATACTTTAATATAAATTTATATATATGTATGTATGTATTTGTGTATTGACTAGATTGAACTGTGCTCTACTGCGTAGGTGGCAGAGGAGGCGGCAGCGGCGTCACCAGCGCCACACAAATTGGCAACCCAGCACAGGCGCTAGAATACACACGCACGCATACATACACACAAACATACACACATACACGTATATATTCTACGCCTTTTCGCCTACGTTTTCAATTTGATTTTCGGAAATTTTAACAACAACAACAGCAACACCTTAGCTTTGCTCTTTTCGATCAGTTCAAGCTTGTTCGTTTGCTATTTTGTTTATTTTATGTTTGCTCGTTCTTACATACAGTTATACATATATCAACACATGTATGAGTATACATATGTACAAGTGTGTGTGTATGTATGTATATAGATCTTTGCCGCTGGCATTTTTGCGAGTCGCTGCTTCCCCCTGCCCCCGCCTTTACGTCACGCCCACTTCAATGCCAGACACCAGCAGCAGCAGCAGCGGCAGCAACATGTTCCCACTTTTTGTCTCTCGTTCCGATTATATGAGATCATTTTGAACTGTAAAACAACAACAACAGCCATATGCAAAAACAAACACACGCATCACACGCTTCAACTTGCGCTCTCGGTGACCAGTTTTGTTATTGCTTTGAAAAATACACATTTTTTTTTTTAATTTTGAAATTTAGCCCATAGCGCCACTAAAAAACGTGCTGTGTGTGATCCAAGCGTCAATTAGATTTAGCCTTTATATTATGATGTTTTTTTATGTGTGTGCACATATTTTGCTTACGTTAGCCGCTTGATTAGCTAAACTCTTGACCATATGGTGGCAGGCGCGCAGAGCATCACGAGTATTTCGCCCAAGGAACTAGCTACTCATTTGACTTGATTTGATTTGAGTTTGATTTGACGTGATTTATTTTAGTTACGTGCAAGTCAGACGAATATTTGTTTACGACGCGAATGACATCATCTTCGGTCATCCTTGTGTTTGCCATACGAATCTTTTGCATCTGTTATTCTCTCACATGCGCCTCATACAAAGTCATTCATTGAAATCTCCCTCAAGGTTATCGCTAAATCACTAAAAAAAAAAACAAAATAAAACTCATCAACTCAGTAGTCAGACAGCGAGCGCATATACAGGTTTGTGGGGGATTGTTGTGATCCGACGAAAAAGGAACTAAGGACACGTTAAAAGTGAAAACCAGTTTGACATTGACTTTGCTGCAGCTTATGCATATGCATGTGTGTGTGTGTGTGAGTGTGTGTGTCGTCAATTCTGAAAATCAATGCCATTATATTTTTGCAAACGTGACGTCATAATGCTGCGTGGCCTTGGTATTTGAGCGTCGGTCGAAGAAGCCGGTTCAAATCAAGTCTCAATTTGTGACTGCCTTAAATCGGCTCACTTTGACCCGGGCAATGCCGGGTTATTTCCTTTATCTTTAATCTGTTTATAGATAAATTTCCTTATCCGCATTCATTTTGGTTAATTTAAATCTGAATACTGGGTATCTTAGAGTCTTGCATGCTCGTCTCCAACTTCCCTTCTTCTTGTTTATTTGCCTAACTTAGTTCGGTTCGCTTTGTATCTTTGTGTTTTCTTGGTGCTATTGACAGATAATCTTCTCAAGTGTTGACCACTTTAAATGACTTAAGCTCCATTAATGCGCCAAAAATATCACCTAAGAATGCGAGCTGTTCTGGAAACGAGGCACCATTTTTGTACATATTGAAAAGATTCGTGGGTATTGTATCGTTAAGTAGAAATGTTTGAAATTCTTACGAACTGCGGCGAATCAACCTGTCAGGCTGAAGCCGTTTACGTTTACAGTTACGCCTACGCTAGCTAGAATTTATGTACAGACCATGACTAAAATAGTACTTACTCATGCATAATGTAAATTTAAATATTTTCTGAATATTTTCGGTTGATGTCATATTCCAGCAGAAAACAATAATTGGAAATGCAGTACTCGAGCAGCTCGGAAAATTACTCATCCTCATTGAGAGATACGCCATCGAAATGGAACGGACGTGTAAGTTAAATCTATTTAAACTTTGCATTTCTGATATTGAAAACGATCTCAAATCCATCCGCAGAACGACAAGAATTATGCATACAAGAAATCATCGTATCAATACTCTAGCTCGGGCGATAACAATGCATCCTATCAGAGCAAGGGCGCCGATCAGAACGTCGATCAGTTGGACGCACTGCTCGAGGACTTGAAGCAGGAACGTCAACTTACCAACAGAGAGCGCGAAATCTTGCCGACTGGCACCAGCTACAGAACCCTGTAGGTTGATACTAAATAGGGATTATCTCTAAATATAAAACTGTTTGTCCTAACTGACTAAATGACTGACTGATTGGTAATAAGAGCTAAGAAGCTGAAATTATCAGTGTAATTACCTTATGTGATGAAGGGTTTCGGGCAATTCCACTCGCATATGTGAAAAAATCGCGAAAACCTTGGTATGAAACTTTTTTGTTTACCGTCCGATTGGCCTCAAAGATCTCTGTTCAAATTTATTTGAGACGTGTTTTACACTTCCGTAGAAATGCGATTCAAAGATTTCTTGGGCGAAGTTTTAATTTTGCATATACATATCTATGTTATTGTATGCCTGTTTGTACACATATGTATGCATGTTTGTTTTGTATATATGCAAACATGCATGCATGCGTACGTGTATGAATGCATGTTCGAATACCTACAAACATGCACACACACGCACACATACATATACACATGCATACATATTTACATATGTACATACATATTTACATATGTACATACATATTTACATTTGTACATACATATTTACATACATTACATAACATACATACATATTTACATACTTACATACATACATATTAATGTTCATACAAACAACAAAAGATCACCAGAAAAAAAACACAGGCACTTCACTACTAGCTAAGCATGAAAAACTGCAGAGCCTACTTGAATTCTTGAGAATCGAGGAGGAGAGCAGTTGGTAGAAATTCGCTTTATTTATGTATATATATTTACATAAATGCATACATACATGCATGCATACACTAACACACGCTCACACACACTTTAAAATGTATGAGTGTGCAAAAATAAATACATATATTATATGTTATATGTATATAAAATACATTTTTGTCCCTTATCTAAAACGTATTTAAACAAATTCAATGGAACACACTTAAAGTCACCTTAAATCTTGAACGAATAAAGCCTCTTTAAACAAATGTTATCAGCAAATAGAAAAGAAACAATAATTATCAAAATGTTTCTCTATTTCCCAGCGAACGCACGGATCCGTCAGGCACTGTGACGAAGACAACGCGTGTGATCAAGACGACGAAGCATTCAGGTGGACAGCAGCCCTTCAGCGATGATGTCGAGACCTTTAACCCAACCGACTATAGCACATTGCAGTCGACGGCCAAGTACTCCAGCTTTCAGGACAACTTAAAGCGTGACGAGTATCTGGCCAAGGAGAAGCCCTATACGCTGGGTAAGCCAAACATTGTACATTTCATATGCCATTAGATTAAAGCTTAACTTCCTTCGCAGCTCACTCGCCAGGTGGTCACTACTCAAGTAAGACCAAAATCTACGAGAGCAATCGTACGCTCAACAACAATGTGGAGCTGGTGCCAAGCGTGAATACCACGCAGACGGTGAACATTGACAAGGAGCTGCAGGACATTGCGCTGAGCGATGGCATATTGCCCGCACCGGGCACCAAGGTGACCACCACGGTGCGCACTTACACCTATGAAATACCATCCACTGGTCCCGGCAGCGCCACCAGCACCATCAATCGTAGCAGCAGCAACAACAATACACTGAGCAGCAGCTATAAGCACCACGAGACACTCAACTCTAGCCAGAACTATACGCAGTTGTCGCCGTCACATGTGCCCCAGACAGTCGTCTATAACACGGAGAGCTACTCGACATTGAACAAGCCCAACGATCGCCCGTTGGTGAGCAACCAGTCGTACGAGATTCGGGAGCACAAGGAGACGACCACGCGCGGCTTGAGCCCGCAGCCACGTCAGCTGCCGCTAGGACCCGCAATCAGCCCCAGTGGCGGAACGCCCAACACCGGTAACCGCACCATTATCTACAACATACACAAGACCGACAATGTGGTCAACGAGCAGCGTTATCCGCACAGTCCGGCTCATAGTCCCAACTATGGTTCACCGCAGAGTCCCGCACAGCCGCAGCTGCCACCTGGTGGCACCAATCGCTATTATTTCAAGGAGACCGAGACTTCCAACACCGTCAATACCATACACGGCCCACCCAATGGAGGCGCTCCGTATCCTGTGGAGCCATCGCATCCGGCGCCACTCAAGCAGCTGCCCAGCACAAACTATCCGCAGCCCCAGAACGGCAATGGCTATCCACCGAACACTAGCTATACGTATAAATACTCTTCCACAACGAATACAAACAATCGCCGTGGACCTGGCCCAGACTATGGAACACCCTCGCCCTTCCCCGTCGACGGTGTGGAGTATCCCGTCGGCAATGGCAATCCACCTCAGCGTGTGGACGATCTAATGCAATCGTTTGGCACTGTAAGTAGACAGCTTGAATACAATTTTAAAAGATTTCGTTTAACAGCTTCACTTTTTATATACCCTCAGACGGATCA
Source organism: Drosophila ezoana (assembly GCA_035045725.1). NCBI lineage: Eukaryota > Metazoa > Arthropoda > Insecta > Diptera > Drosophilidae > Drosophila > Drosophila ezoana. The sequence goes on from JAWNOU010000052.1 coordinate 6,506,965, forward strand.
TGTGGACCGCGTGGACATTGAGACGCCGGTTCGCAAGCGCGAGATTGAGACGGCAGTTGCCTCGCCGCAGCAGCAGCATGTGCCCTCCGTCAACAAGGCCGGCAAGGAAGTCTATTATCCACCTGGTCACGACACGATCATCGCCAGGCGCGAGGAAATGCATGCAGGATCCGCGGGTGGTGTAAGTGTATACAAATCTTTGCATAAATACATATTGATATACTCTATTTGCTTAATAGGGTCGCTGGGCTAAGGGCTCGGGCATGTACGAGTATGAGTCTGGCTCCAAGTCAAAGACGAAAACCAAATCCGGCGGCGCTGTGGTGCCTCTGTGCCTGCCCCTTTGCTGTGCCATGCCCTGCTCTATAATGTGAAAAGGAGCGCGCATTGCAACGTCTACACTTGTATATAGGATTCTAATATTGCCGTTACTAGGTCTAACGCTAATTCCTGCCCCCTACGTACAGCTTGTCGTTGATATTATTTTGTTTATCTAACCAATATTCGGTTCGCTTCTCTAATTGTTGTAATTTGTTGACCAAATTGATATATCTATTATAATACGTATTGTTTGTATATATATTTCATATCCAGGCATTGCCCCAGTTTGTTGGATTTGGTATTAGTTGAACCTAACCTAGTTTGCTCCAAATTATTTGCTCACGATCTAAAAGAAAAACAAAAGCATTTATATTACAACGTGACCAGTGAATACCCGAACAGGCCCCATAAAGGTCTGCATATTTTTAAGTTTTTATTTGAAAGCCAATTGTTTTAACTGTATTTTTTTGCATACCAAACTAATAAATGAGCCACGGAATCTAATTCCCCCACTCGCCATAATCATACAAATATATATATATATATGTGTGTTTCCCGCCCCCCTCGAATATTATCTACTCTACTAATCGGCGGCCATTCGGCTGCCCAAAAACGTAAACTGTAACCCAGACTTAAAAGGTAACATTGTCGTTACAAAGCCATAAATATTTTCTAATAAACGTACGCATAAAAATCAAAGTAACCTTAATAAAAACGAAATCTAACCAACGAAACGATATGTTAAATCTTTAATTGGACTTATGGGCTGTTTTATTGGAGATTGATAATTAGTAATGATTGGCCGCATTTTGTACCTCAATTCTCTGCAAGCTCGGGAGCTGAATTTCAATTGAGCATTTTTCCAAAAATAGTTTCCTTAATTGAATTTACGAAATGAATTTGCTTTGATTTCTTAAAGTTATGATAACACAGGCGCATCAAGATTGTTAATATAGTAAAAGTTTTATTTTGGTATAGTAAAATGTATTTTTTAATAAGTGTTACATTTGGTATTGTATATTAAAGTATGGTAGATAATAAACACCCTTGCAGAGGCTGATATAATTCGAGAGTAGTTTTTTCATTTTAAAGCCATTTAAGCTGCGCCAGTTGCCCACTTTGATATTTGGATCGGATTACTAAATAGAGCTGCCATTGGAGTACTCAGTCAAATAAAAGTTGTCTTTGATATTTCAAAATTCATACTTAAAATTAGTATATCAGACCATTACTCTGCAGTTCATCTGCAAGGGTATGTTGAAGTTTCGGCATGCCGAAGTTCATATATTTTCATTTTTCTTTTAATTATCGTTTTGATCGAATAACAATTTGTATATCACAAAAGTAATATCTACATTTCACCTTGTAGGAATTGGTGTAGAATTTTTGTCTTGTTTTTTTTGTTTAAAGAGAGATTTTTAATAAAATTAGAAGGAAGAAACAAAAATCAACAAAATCTATATATTCGCTAGAATACATAGAATATATATATTTTAAATGGGGCTAGCTGTACTACTAAAGTACATATGTATTTCTATATTGACTGGACACGCTACGTACACAATAATTGTGTGTCTATTATTCGAGATAATTAGGCTACTTTGAAGAAAGTAATGTTGTCATTTGTACATACACATAAGTAAATATTGCGCGAAATTGAGATTCGCATTTGCAACTTTGTCTTTAAAGTTGTTCGAGTACAACATGCTCGGTCTGTCTGTGTGTTTGGCTAACTCTTTCGCTCGGAATTCTTTAGCTCAGCTAAGTACCAAGTGAAGGTCGGGAATTCTTTGATGCTATAGATCTCATATTTAATCGAATTGATGCCATCCATTTCAATTTTACCGATACCATTCTGCAGATTTTCGTAGCTACAAATAGAAAAATCAAGTTAATATCGCAAAGGTATGCATCAAAGGCAATCGCACTGCACCGTTTTGGATTAGCTTTCTCTTTCGGATGTCTCAACATTTTATATCGAGCTATATTAATGGGATAGCGTGATATGAATAGGTTGGCGTGCTTCAATCTGCAGAGTAATTATTATTATTATTATATACATTATCATTTATATAATATAAATGCACTACCTGTTGGACATATCGTCGTCCTCGCCACCCCAGCCAAAGAAAGAATTCGAAAAGCCGTTTACAGCCTGGAACTGCTGTCGTGTCATGGCAGAAACTCCGCCAAATATTGAGCGATAAGGCAACCTGTTCGATAAACCAATCCAAAGTTAATCACAATTAACATCTATGGAGAATGCGATAACTTACTTGAAGTTCAGCGTGTCAATTGCAACGGACATGTGCCGCGGTTGACGTGGACAGTTGTACAGATTGCGTTCATCCAAAGGTAAAAGGTCGACATCGTGGAATATAAAACAGTCCCAACGATAAAGCTTTAAGGCCTCCAAGTAACCAATATTCATCATAGCCGCACGATTAAAGGGCTTGCCATTGGTCTGCTCTATAATGAATATGCGATAGGCAATGTGCTGTTTCATTAGGAACGGATGTATGTTGCGTAGGAAGACCGAAAGGTGTGCGTAACGGTCGCGGAAGGGCACAACAATGGCAACATGGTATTGGGCAATGCAATCACTTGGCTGATATGCGCCACCAGGACGCAGCAATGGGCCCAGCTCTGCCTCAATAATGTCAAGAGATTCGAGTGTTGTGTTGGGTGTGATGGGTCCACCTAAATGATACGTTACTAGAATCTCAGAGCATATGTTTAGCTCAAGCACTTACCATCTCGGGGATCGGGATCAGTGCAGTTTTGGGTCGGATGTAATTGCGGATTGAGTGTGCTATTTGCATAATCTTGCGGATGCGCGTGCGATAAGTCTTGTGGAATGGAAGTAAAGTTTGCAATCGCAATCACAGTCGTTAAGGTTGAGTTGCGTTCGTTGTGCAACTCGCGCTCTTTGGATAGGGCCAAAGGAGCGGTGGGCAACTTATGCCCAGCCATGTTTGAGTTCCTCCCAGTGCCACTTCCGCTGTCGTTTCTGCTGTGGATGTGTGCATATTTGTGCACACGTCGTATGCTGCAATTAGACAATTAATAAATTAATGCAAGGGCGCTAAGTAAATAGATGTTTCTCGCACTTACCTCAGCTTGCTTAATGAAGTGCTGCTGGATCCGTCCGAGTCCGATATCCACAAAAAGTTGAGCACCAGCAGAAGACATATTGCGGCGGCCACGAAGCGTATGAGATTCGCTTTTGTAAATATGGACATGGTCCATCGATTGCATCATTCCTTATTCGAGTTGATTCCTATTTCTAATATCATTTTAATTTTACTGCATCGTTTTCAGCTTAAAAGTACAAATATTATTGTTCGATTCCACATGCACCACGTTTCTGAACAGCTGATTTTGATTCGCGAAAAAAACAACAGGGTGCCTCATGCTCGTTGGCCCATTGGCGGGACATTTTAAAATTGGCAATAATGTACGGTTTATTTTAGAGGGGGGTCCCGCCTTTCTATAGGGTAAAATATGTTTAAAAATTAGGAATAAAATTTGTCTGTTTTCCGATTTTTTTTTTATTTGTACGTCTACTTTTAATTATAAAAACAATTTTTAAACATGGAAACTGAAGATTTTTTACAAATTGCAATGCGTTCTATCCTGGCAGTCGTAATGGCTCATTATCCTTTATATTGACCAATTTTGATATTTCATTATGTGTATACTCTATACGTAAGATCTTGTCATCTCCCAAACTCGGATCAAAAAAGCCAGGTAAATCGCTCTGTAATCAAAGGTCGAATTAATATATATATACTACTTTTCGTATATAGTATTTAGAGCAGCGCACCTTTGACGATTCATACAACTGTAATGTTCCGTCTCTGACTAGGCACTGGATAGGCACTGTTACATCATGTGATGCTTCGGGCTTGAACTGCAAGCTATCCTCGTTAAGGCACCCATATATTGCTCTCTTGATAATCAGCCCCTTTCGCTTCTGCTCCTCGCTTATGATGCGATTGTAGGTGCTCTGCATCAGGTGTATTGCTGCCAATGCCTCCATTTTCTTGGCGGCTAAACGCTGCTCATTTTGCCGTTTTGAGCGCTCCACTTCGATGTTCTTGCGATCAGCTTCCATGGGATCCATGATGGTCTTTTTCACGAAAAACCACGCAATTATCGGCGTCACCGAGGCATAAAAAATGGCTGCAGGCACTATTTCATCACTTAGATGTATAGGGAACACATACGACTGATTTGAACGTATTATTCTGGAAACATAAATGGTTTTTAGTTCAAGTTAAATATTGTCAATACAAGCTCCACTCACTTCAATTTGAGTATGACTCCAGAAGGCACGCCAATGGAAACGGTTGCTATCACCGAGCTATATTTAGAAACTTTTTTCTCCACTCCATATTCGCCAACAAATCCAAAGGTTCCCACTCTGCAAAATAAAAGGAATTGGTTAATACGATCATTTTGTATGTTTAAAATTATGCTCCTTACTTGGTCGCTAGTTTCAGCTTCAGTTCGTTCTCCAGCATCTTTCGTGTATAGGAGAGTCCGAAGTAGACATGCGGCGTTCCTATCACAAAGGATGTGCTTATGGCATGCTGGTCGTTGGAGTGATCGATCTGCGTGGACATGGACGAATGGGGGCCAGCATTGAGGGTCAGACTGCCAACGGTGTGCTTGTCAAGCTGGACAGCCAAAGTGGAAAACACGGCGGGTATTACACCATTCTCCTGGAAACTCATGTTGGTGCCGCCGTTAAGCGTCAGCTTAGATGTAAGAGTGCGTCCACCTGTTGCAGATGCACATACAGATCTTAACTACCTAATAAACCGCATATAGCGCAGATCTTTAGCCAATTCGCTTACCCTTAAAACCCAAAAGAAAGCCATTGCCCGCGCCGAGGCAAACCTCCATCCAGCCTTTGTTCAGAAGCCGGCGACCCGCAACCATGAATCCGCCAGTGCCGGTGCCATTGGAGGAATACAGATTGCCACTCATCACAATCATATCCTTGCGTGTTATTGGCGCCTCGATCGACTGCGCAATGCTCATGGATCCAATCTCCACTCGCGGCATCTCAGAGTCATCATAGGGCGTAAATATCTCCGTGGCATTTACATTGATGGTGATATTTCCACGCGGATTTGTGCGTTGCTGTAAACGACGCTCGGCGGCAGCTTGTGCCAAGCGCTCATATTCCTCCCTTATCTCTGCCGGTGTCCTTGTCCGATGAACTATTTCCCAACCTTCCGTTTTGAGGCCCTTCTCACCAACCGAGTCGTAAATGGCACGCTGGTGCGGATCGGAGAGGACCTCATAGGCGCGTTTTGTACGATTGAACATAATTTCTGCTTTCTTTTTGCTATCCGGGTCCGTGTGTTTGTCCGGATGGTAAATGCGACTCTGCTTCCGGTACGCGCTGTTAATCTGCTCGGTGGTGGCCTACAATCAAAGAGATTATTGCAAAGTTTTTTGTATTCTTGTAAGAGGACACTGGATGCACTTACATTTCGCGGCAAATTGAGAAATGTGTAGTAGTTTTCATCGAGTTCGGCGTCGGATTCGTTGTCCGATGCCATAACGCCGAATTTTCGAGTTAGACTATCGACAGATTACGCTCAGAGTGTCTAATGTACCGGCTATACAAAGGCGGCAGAAGCAGCATCGGTCGAACCGACGTTTTATGATTCAATTTTGGTGAAAATTTTGAAACTATTTTTTTTTGTTTTACTTTACGCAATAATAACAACACGTGTGATGGAACACGAAACGCTGGGAAAACCTCACACACAGGGTGCTTCCGACAGATCTTTTGGAGAAGGCGAGCCTCTAACGTCATAAATCAAACTGTTCACAACATAAGCTATTACAGTTTGTATTGCCGTATTATTAAATACACAAATTTCAAATCAAATCTGCAAAGCTTTGTAAATAATTTAAAGAAATCACACAAATACACTTGTCACTTAAAAACGCTGGCATCTCTGTGGGTCACTTTCAATGCAACGCTGCGTGTTTTGTTTCAATTTCGTCAAAACCGATTATTCCTGAGCGCTGCTCACATCTCTGTCTTCTGTCTTTATCCAGCCCTCGTAAGGGAAACGTGCTCGTGGTTCGCTCTGACGAAATTTTCGCCTTAAAGCGGTGCAGTTTGCAGCTGTTTTATTTGATAATTAGTAGCAGTGTGAAATTAAGAAAGTAAAATACCAAAATGCTGCGCGTTCCAAAACTTTTGCCACGCCTTGCGCGCCAGGCCAGCCTTGCAGCATCATCGAATATGTCAGCAGGTTCTAGTATATTCCGCGTAAGTACAAATCAGCTTTACATAATACCACGAGCGGCATGTTCTAGCAATTCATGTTCTTACATACGATTCACGTATAATAAATAATAAACGCATGCTTGTGTTATTTACAGAATCTGCCCGGTGCCTGCAATGGATTCTCCGGTCAAATGCGTTACAAGTAAGTGAACTTTCATTTCCCAGCTCATCTTACACATGTTGATTTGCCGCACACCAATGCGGCGACAAACTTCAAATCAAACAATATGCGGCTACTTATGTAATTGCGTATTGAAGTTATTTTCGACAATAGTTACGTATTCAATTTAAATTGCCATTTGAGCTACAAAACTGCATCAGTCTTTTTAATCTTTCTTTTTATTAAATGTAGTTTTTTTTTTAAAAAAACAAGCAGACACATACATATAAACATGCACACATACTTTAACATGCAGTTCTTGACAGTGTTGGGCACTTTTGTTCAAATGCAATTTGGTAGTCAATTTCATTTCTTCAGATGAACTGTGGCTCGCTTCGCTTATTTTTCCAATAAATTACCTAATACTATTTCTTTTTAAGGTCAGGCTTATATAACTTCTCAAATTAATTATAGCAAATTATTAAAATTAGTTTACTTAATATGTTTTGAGCATCACTTGATATCAATTTCCATTTGAAATGTTAATAATTTTAATTAGTTCGTACAAACTGGTTCAGAACTGAGTTGTACAACACTCATTATTGACCCTAGCGCTTATCGCTTAGTCTTATCAAATTCGCGAATATCTATTTTTACACGTGTTTTTCGCTGCCCTCAGATCTGGCGAAGTTAAGGGTGCTGTCATCGGCATCGATTTGGGCACCACCAACTCCTGCCTGGCTGTGATGGAGGGCAAACAAGCCAAGGTGATTGAGAATGCGGAGGGCGCGCGCACAACACCCTCACATGTTGCTTTCACCAAGGATGGCGAACGTTTGGTGGGCATGCCGGCAAAGCGTCAGGCGGTCACCAACTCGGCAAACACTTTTTATGCCACAAAGCGTCTGATTGGCCGCCGCTTTGACGATCCCGAGGTGAAGAAGGATATCACAAATCTGTCGTACAAAGTTGTGAAGGCTTCCAATGGCGATGCCTGGGTATCCTCCACAGACGGCAAAGTCTACTCGCCCTCACAAATCGGTGCCTTCATTCTCATCAAGATGAAGGAGACCGCCGAGGCGTACCTCAACACACCAGTCAAGAATGCAGTGGTCACTGTGCCCGCCTACTTCAACGACTCACAGCGTCAGGCTACCAAGGATGCTGGCCAAATCGCTGGCCTGAATGTCTTGCGCGTTATTAATGAGCCAACAGCAGCAGCGCTGGCTTACGGTATGGACAAAACCGAGGATAAAATGTAAGTGAATGCGTGCCATTTTTAAAAGATATCTAATTATAATTTATTTGTTATGCATTCCAGTATTGCTGTATACGATTTGGGCGGTGGTACTTTTGATATTTCCATTTTGGAAATCCAAAAGGGCGTCTTCGAGGTGAAGTCCACCAACGGCGACACTCTGCTGGGCGGAGAGGATTTCGACAATGCCATCGTGAACTTTTTGGTGTCCGAATTCAAGAAGGACAGCGGTATTGATATACGCAAGGACAACATTGCCATGCAGCGTCTTAAGGAGGCAGCGGAAAAGGCCAAGTGCGAGCTGTCGTCATCCCAACAAACAGACATCAATTTGCCCTATCTGACCATGGATTCCGCTGGACCCCAGCACATGAATCTGAAAATGACTCGCTCCAAGCTGGAAAGCCTTGTCGGTGATCTCATCAAGCGCACCATTCAGCCATGCCAGAAGGCGTTGTCCGATGCCGAGGTATCCAAGTCTGAAATCGGCGAAGTTCTGTTGGTCGGCGGCATGACGCGTATGCCCAAGGTGCAGTCCACAGTGCAGGAACTGTTCGGACGCCAGCCTTCGCGTTCGGTGAATCCCGATGAAGCTGTTGCCGTTGGTGCCGCAGTTCAGGGCGGTGTCTTGGCCGGTGATGTCACTGATGTGCTCCTGCTTGATGTCACTCCCCTCTCGTTGGGTATTGAGACGTTGGGCGGTGTTTTCACGCGCCTGATTTCGCGCAATACCACAATTCCCACCAAGAAGTCGCAGGTGTTCTCAACGGCCAGCGATGGCCAAACTCAGGTTGAGATTAAGGTGCACCAGGGCGAGCGTGAAATGGCTAACGACAACAAACTGCTGGGCTCCTTCACACTGGTCGGCATTCCGCCAGCGCCCCGTGGTGTGCCTCAAATTGAGGTTGTCTTCGATATTGATGCCAACGGCATTGTGCACGTCTCTGCCAAGGACAAGGGCACCGGCAAGGAGCAACAGATTGTGATCCAGTCGAGCGGAGGCCTTAGCAAGGATGAAATCGAAAACATGATCAAGAAGGCCGAAGAATACGCCAGTGCTGATAAGAAGAAACGCGAACTGATCGAAATTGTTAACCAGGGCGAGAGTATTGTACACGACACAGAGACCAAAATGGACGAATTCAAGAGCCAGTTGCCCGCTGAAGAGGTTCGCAATCGAAAAACCTAACTCGACAAGATTTGGTTATTAATAATATGAATTTCTTTTTAGTGTGAGAAGCTGAAAAAAGAAATTGCTGATCTGCGCACCCTGCTGGCCAACAAGGAGACCGCCGATCCAGAGGAGGTCAGGAAGGCTACCACTCAGCTGCAGCAGTCCTCACTGAAGCTCTTCGAGATGGCATACAAGAAGGTAGGCACCAGCAAACATAAGTTGTGTATTTGAGCTTAAATCGAACATTGATTTTTTTTTTTGCAGATGTCTGCTGAACGCGAGAGCAGCTCCAGCGGTGGCAGCAGCAGCAGTTCGGGCGAAACTTCTGGCGACGCCAAGAAGGAGGAGAAGAACTAAATTAGGCAACCATAGTCGTAGATGTTGTTCCCTTATTTCATAATAATCACATTTGGATTTCGATTAAGTTCTATGTTAAAACAAAACAAAGCACATCATATTCCTGATTCTTCAAAATCATATATATATATATATATATATATATATATATAGTTTCCTGACCCACTCATAAGCAAAAAGGCATTTACCCAAATTATATTGTACTATGCGAGGACCTACGACCCACGAGATGCTGACACCGATGATCAACGAAACACAATTCGAAGTCACGACAGTTGCATTAAGTTTTTTTTTGTTTATAATGCACTCGAACGTCTGAATCGGAATCTATTGTAAATCTGTGGTGGAAGTTGTGTTGTGCTTACTGTAAGATTTTCCTTATTTTTACTTTACGTTTATTTTAAACTAGTTGTAGTTGTACAATAACGAGCACAGGCAGCACAAGCCCAAATCTAAGAAGCAACCACATGAGATAATGGCACGTTGGCAGATCGGAAGTCATAATTTAAGCAAAATTATTCTTTGGTTTCCAGTGGATAACCAAAAAGTTGACTGGGTAAAATGCAATCACAGTCGCTATACATTTGTAAACTTTAAATATACGTGAAAGAAAATATTATTTACAATTTGAACATACAAATGTTTTACTCATTGTGTACGATCCGAATCATGAGTGTAAATGTCTTTGTATTAAACAAGAGAGTGCCCGACTAGCAGATGCCCTGTATGCTGCTCCGAATGGTCGTAATATATATTTGAACTAATTTCTGTAACTAAATAAGCTGTGCTTTATTTTGTCTAGCAATTAAATATTGATTTTTAAAAGACTTTGGTGTTTCAACTATAAGCCAGGAGGGATTGGGACTTTGATGGCTGACAGAAGAAAATTAAATATATTTTTGATCTGTATTAAGAACCAAAGAGCTTTTGGAATTGAAGCAGTTTGGCATGACTTGACCATTATAGAATGTTTTATGCCCTATAATTTTGCCATTTGCTGGCTTAACAACACAATAGGTTATCTATATGTCCATATCTATTCGTTATCTTATCGAAGACTGGTATATTATGGGACATATTATTATTAAAGCAAACATATGTAAAGGACCGGTCAAAATAAAGGTGTTGCCAATTAACATGCTGTTGATTTAAATTCGTGGTATTTAAATTAATATTGATTATAATCAAGGTAATTAATAACCTTCATCGCTGCCGTGATCAGTATCAATTAATTTCAGATACCGTTTGGGTCACAATCAAAGAATAATCATGTTAATGTTAAGTTTATGTTAATGTTGATAATAATGTCAATGCTAAAGTTAATGTAATTAACATGTTAGTTCAACATTATTATACTCTGTTCTCTGAGTTCTTTGAGAGAATATTGATTACGTGCAGGGATCGATCAATAAATAACTCCAAAGATTTTAAAGTAAGTCACCAAATTTGATCCAACTTTTAGCAGGAGTTCTTCTACCATGTCCGTAACCGACTGTACGGCTATTACTAATTAAAATTTAGTTTTTAGACAATTTATTGAGTTTAAAATGTGTCCAACAATGTCGGTAAATTCATAAATATGTTTTGATTTCTTATGTGCTAAAATGTTCCTATCGAATTAGATGTGTGTGTTTTATTTACAGTATAATACTAGTCGCGCTTAGATCCTAGGTTGTCATTGATCGAAATTCGTTAGCGTAGAGTGCCATTTTTACATGGCGCCTGTTTGCAGTTTGTACAATGTGTAGTAGAGTCCACGGTTCTGGAGCAGTTCTTTGTGGGTGCCGCTCTCACAGACGACTCCATTCTCGAACACATAGATAATATCCGAGTCGACAATGGTCGACAATCTGTGGGCTATGCTAATTGTGGTGCGTCCCTCGGCGGCAGCATCCAATGCCTCTTGAACGATCTGTTAAATATCGTATAAATCATTTGAGTAATATATAATAATATATAAAGCATAAACCCCAAACATGACCAGATTCCCCCTCCGGTCCTATCATCAGACTCTAGCATTATAAATGTCCCTTTTGAAGCTTAAACTGGTTGAGAATTGCAAGCCACAGGAAACGAAAAATGTATCGAGTGCTTTTGCTTTCATAGCAAAAACATTTTCCCACTCACCTTCTCACTTTCCGCATCCAATGCGGATGTGGCCTCATCCAGCAGAAGAATTTTTGGATTTCTAATAAGGGCGCGAGCAATAGCAATGCGTTGTTTCTGTCCTCCGGACAATTGTGTGCCCTTCTCACCCATACGTGTTTCATAGCCCTGTCAAAAATAGAAGAAGAAAATGATATGGGTGTTATTATCTATCCCAAGCAATCACATTTCAAGAAGGACTTACCAGCGGCAGGTTGGCAATGAAGCCATGTATGTTGGACTTCTTGGCCGCCGCTATGATCTCCTGATCCGTGACTATTCTGGAATTGTCACCATATGCAATATTTTCCCGTATGCTACGATCGAATAGTATCGGCTCCTGCGAGACAATGCCCAGCTGCATGCGCAGATTCGAAATGGCCAATTGCCGGAGATCCTGGTCATCGATCAAGACAGCACCAGCGTCCACATCGTAGAAGCGTTGCAGTAGCTGAATGCACGTGGACTTGCCACAGCCGGATGGACCCACCAAGGCCACCTTTTGGCCCGTTTGCACCGCCAGAATTAGGCCGCGGAGCACCTGGACTTCCAGACGCGTGGGATAGCTGAATTCCACCTTGTCGAAGAGCACGTTGCCGTTCGAGTGCCAGGGCTTCAAGGAGACACCCGGACTGTCTGCAATTAGTGGCTTACGCTCCAGGAATTTCAATATGGTCTCAGCTGCACTAATGCCCTTTTGCATGTTGGGCGCAAAGGCCAGGGCGCTGGCAATGGATGCCGTGCCCATGATCAATGCCTGCGATACTCTGCAATGCAAAAATGTTCTCATAAAACCTTGTGCTAAGGCTTTGGCTTGCTGTCAACTCACTTGAAGACATCGCCAAACGCCAGATTCCGATTGACCACACACCAACCGCCATAGTACATGCAGGCCGCATAGGCAAAGAACATCATGGATCTTGCCAGACCATAGACGATGCCACGATAGTGCGTGTTCTTCTTGGATTTCTATATAAATATAAATGGGTGAAGAAATGATTATTAAAAATCAAGTTCCGATACTCAGCTGATTTAATTCGTCAGACTCGAGCTAAGCCGTCTTCGAACAGGTTTGACCTGCTCGAGTCGGCAACATGTTCGAGTTGGATCCGCTAAAGTTGTGTTTGTTCGAGCATCGACTCAAGTGCTTACCTCAACGGCTGGAGTCAGCATTTCAATGTAGGTGCGATGGAACATGTCCTCGCGGCCCAGGGAAACCACAGTGCGTATATTGGAGACCACCTCGACGGCCAGTTTGGTTGTGTTCTCCATGATTTTGGCATTGCCCATATTCTCCTGCGCCATGACAGTGCGTTGCAAATAGAAGGAGACCAGAATGAAGGGTATGAAAGCTATGGCCACCAGACCCAGACTCCACTCATAGTACATGGCCAGGGCGATGCCCAGCAGCAGGGTGGCGATCGATTGGATAATGCTGCCAATGCGCTGACCTGTCGCCTGCAAAAGCAATAAGGATCAGATTTGAAAGTGGGCAGACTTTGATCAACTTACGCCCTGTACGGCGGCTGCATCACCGGATAGACGGGCACAAAGACTGCCTGTGCCGTTGGCACGATCATCGAACCAGGAAACCTCCTGCTTCAGCATGCTGCTGAAAAGGAGACCCCGAATGCGCTCCGTCAGACGTTCACCCGCCACGCCGAAGAAGTAGATCTGCATGAAGGTGGACAGGCCGACAACAATGCCGGCGATCAGGAAGTACAGACTGTACTGGTTGGTGTTGTCCCGCACGTAAACAGGGTCGTCGGATTGCAGCACCTGCAGAATGCTGCCGAAGAGCACGGCGAAAATGGGCATGGCACAGCCCATTATAATCGAGCATACGCAGCCAACTGCGATTTGCACCCATTCCGGTTGGTTCAACTTCATGATGCCCATCATGGGTGAGCTCTCGTTTTTGCCTCGCTTTGTCTTCTTCTTCTTCTTTTTGTCCACCTGGGCCACTTCCTCGTCCACGTCTTCCTGAATTATCTTGATTTCCTCTTCATCCTCATCCTTAATATCAAAGTTCTTGTAGATGTTGCCGGTGGGACTGAGCACGCTGCCATCGTCATCGCCCAACTGCGTGGTCACCAAATTGAAGTAGTGATTCTTCAGCATCATCAGCTCCTGGTGGGTGCCGGCCTCGACGACCTGGCCATTGTTGATCACCACGATTTTGTCGGCGCGCCGCACCGTGGACAGGCGATGGGCCACAATGATGGTGGTGCGTCCCTGACTGACCTTCTCCAGGGCGGCCTGCACCTTTGACTCGCTGGCCGTATCGAGCGCCGAGGTCGCCTCATCTAGCAACAGAATCTCCGGGTCACGGATAAGAGCGCGGGCAATGGCAATGCGTTGTTTCTGGCCGCCGGACAATTGAGCTCCACGCTCTCCCACGAGCGTGTCGTAGCCTTTGGGCAGTTTCTTGATGAAGATGGCAGCATTTGCTGCTGCGGCTGCCGCTTCGATATCCTCCTTGGTGGCATCCTCGCGACCATAACGTATGTTCTCGTATATGGACTGGCCAAAGAGCACAGGCTCCTGGCCGACCACGCCGATGCGCTCGCGCAGCCAGTTAATGTTGATGTACTTGATATTTGTGCCGTTGAAGAAGAGCTCACCGCCCTGGGGATCGTAGAAGCGCTGAAGCAGCTGTATGCAGGTGGACTTGCCGCATCCCGAGGGGCCCACTAAAGCCACCGTCTGGCCGCGATGGATCTTCAGGTTGAGCTTCTGCAGAATGGGTATCTCTTTACGCGTGGGATACTGGAATTCGACGTCGCGGAACTCGATGGTTGTCAGTGGCTCGTTGAGGCTCTTGCCGCGCGGCTCAATCGGATTAATAATTGGGATCTTCTCAATGATGTGGAACACCTTGGCACAGGCACCTTTGGCTATGCCAAACGCCTCAATATACGGAGACGCCATGCCTATGTTCATGGAGCCCATCATAATTGAGAAGAACACGGTTATCATAGTGCCGGGTGTATAGCTCTCATAATATGCGTCGTCACGACCCTTGAGAACCAGGCCAACGCCATACCAGAAGGCCAGGGCGTACGAGGCGTAGATGAAGAACCACAAAAGGCCGAAACCAATGCCGGAGAACATATTGCGCTTGATATTCAGCTCCTTGGCCGCAACGACTTTCACCTTATAGGCGGCGACCTCCTTGTATTCACCCTCAAACGCCTTGACCGTGCGCACGCCGGACAATGCCTCCTCGGCGACGATGGCGGCACCCGCATACATGTTGACCTCTTGTTTGGCCAGCTTGGATGTGGCAACGGCCACAAAGCCCATGGCTATGAAGGTCACCGGCAAGCTGGTCAGGCACACCAGGGCCAGCTGCCAGCCCTTGACAAAGGCCAGGATAATGGATCCCAGGAATCCGACTATGTAATGTATAAATATGACAACTTTTTCGCCCAGACCATCCTCCATCTTCGACAAATCCCTGTGGGTCGCGAGACAAGCAATTAGACTCTAGAATTGGAAGGATATTCGAAGGAAAAACTTACTCATTCATTCGGCTGGCAACTTCCCCGCTCGGGTTGATATCGTACCAGGTCATGTCCTGATGCAGCACGGATTTGAAAAACTTGGAGCGTATGGTCATTATCTGCGAGTGGGCGGCATAATTGAAAACCGTGATGGATACGTAACTGCAGACCAGCATCACAATTCCAATATAGGTGTTGTTCAGCGAAAACTGTTGCACTGCATCCAACAGGAGTTCGGAAAACGACATTTCTCTCATATACTTGGCACCCGTCACAAGTCCGCTATATTTTATCATGTCCTAAAAAAAGGAGCAGTAATCGGAACATTTGTAAGTGCTCTCAATATAATCGATGGAAGCACTCCGATTTGTTATTTTATCAACTTAAGTATGGAGGAGGCTTTGGGCACCTGGCACCTCGTGCTCCCATCTAACCCGAGATTTACTTACGTTCGCCAGATTTCCAAAGATCAAGCTGTTCGCCGGCGTTGTCAGGCCCGTGGCCACCGCGCAGAGCAGCCCGATAACGTAGAGGATGCGATCCTTTGTTGTGGCATAGCGGAACATGGTGAGGAAACTCACCGGCTTGATGTCTTCTTTCGGCTTGTCATCCTCGGCGCTATCCGTTGATTCGTCATGCTTGGAATTCTTTTTCGTTTTATTCGGTTGGCTGCAATAAAAAAAAACACGCAAGGCACACGCCTTTTATGAGTACACTCGAACACACACAAACTATTGCCAGTCATAAATTGGCCGGAGAACAACCCATCGCAACCCATTGGATCCGAAAGTAATCGCACATTTCTTATCGCTGACCCCAGCACCAATCAAGGCTGACAGATTTGCCAAAAAAAAAAAACCACGTTACGCTCAGATTACGAATACTATCAGCCTACGGCTATTCGTTTTTTTGAGTATTTCTATCATTCATCAGCTTTGTCATCGTATTATTTCTTTTATTTTTTTTTTTATAAATGGACGTTAGTTCGTATCACAAGATGCCCAGGCAACGTATTTTTATACCCTGAACCCATTAAAAATGGGTAAAAGGGGTATTATGTTTTTGTGCAAAATCCAAATGTATGTAACAGGCAGAAGGAAGCATCTCCGACCCCATAAAGTATATATATTCTTGATCAGCATTAATAGCCGAGTCGATCTAGCCATGTCCGTCTGTCTGTCCGTCCGTCCGTCCGTATGTATGAACGCAAGGATCTCAGAACCTATAAGAGCTAGAGACTTGAAATTTTAGATGTAGGTGCTCCTAGTTCCTACGCAGATCGAGTTTGTTTCCGATAATCGATAACTTGCCCCGTTTCCAAGTAATCGATAAAAATGTATATCGAAATCCCGTTTTTTAAGCAATTTTGGTAAATAATAAGAGCTAGAGTCACCAAACTTGACATGTAGCTTCTAGAAAAGTATATATATATCGATTATCTTTCATTTTATACCTATCGCCAACTCCCCGCTACTCTCTATCTATAAGCGCGCGCTGCATTTGGTGTTGGAATATGAGGGTTCAGGGTATCCCCTAGTCGGGAGCTCCCGACTAGAACCTCTTACTTGTTATACCCTGAACCCATTAAAAATGGGTAAAAGGGGTATTATGTTTTTGTGCAAAATCCAAATGTATGTAACAGGCAGAAGGAAGCATCTCCGACCCCATAAAGTATATATATTCTTGATTAGCATCAATAGCCGAGTCGATCTAGCCATGTCCGTCTGTCTGTCCGTCCGTCCGTCCGTCCGTCCGTCCGTCCGTCCGTCCGTCCGTCCGTATGTATGAACGCAAGGATCTCAGAACCTATAAGAGCTAGGGACTTGAAATTTTAGATGTAGGTGCTCCTAGTTCCTACGCAGATCGAGTTTGTTTCCGATAATCGATAACTTGCCCCGTTTCCAAGTAATCGATAAAAATGTATATCGATAGCCTGTTTTTTAAGCAATTTTGGTAAATAATAAGAGCTAGAGTTACCAAACTTGACATGTAGCTTCTAGAAAAGTATATATATATCGATTATCTTTCATTTTATACCTATCGCCACCTCCCCGCTACTCTCTATCTATAAGCGCGCGCTGCATTTGGTGTTGGAATATGAGGGTTCAGGGTATCCCCTAGTCGGGAGCTCCCGACTAGAACCTCTTACTTGTTATACCCTGAACCCATTAAAAATGGGTAAAAGGGGTATTATGTTTTTGTGCAAAATCCAAATGTATGTAACAGGCAGAAGGAAGCATCTCCGACCCCATAAAGTATATATATTCTTGATTAGCATCAATAGCCGAGTCGATCTAGCCATGTCCGTCTGTCTGTCCGTCCGTCCGTCCGTCCGTCCGTCCGTCCGTCCGTCCGTCCGTCCGTATGTATGAACGCAAGGATCTCAGAACCTATAAGAGCTAGGGACTTGAAATTTTAGATGTAGGTGCTCCTAGTTCCTACGCAGATCGAGTTTGTTTCCGATAATCGATAACTTGCCCCGTTTCCAAGTAATCGATAAAAATGTATATCGATAGCCTGTTTTTTAAGCAATTTTGGTAAATAATAAGAGCTAGAGTTACCAAACTTGACATGTAGCTTCTAGAAAAGTATATATATATCGATTATCTTTCATTTTATACCTATCGCCACCTCCCCGCTACTCTCTATCTATAAGCGCGCGCTGCATTTGGTGTTGGAATATGAGGGTTCAGGGTATCCCCTAGTCGGGAGCTCCCGACTAGAACCTCTTACTTGTTTTTTTTATCTTTGTTGTTTCTTTATTCATCGATGCAATAAAATTTATGACACTATCCGCGATACTCACACGACATTAGGCGGAATATAAGGGAAAAGTGCACAATCATGGTTACAATAATTTTTGATAGAGCTATCAAAAAAAAAAATGGGGTATGACCTATGTATGCATATTAACTGATTTATATATCTGTTGATCTATCTGTAATTTGCAGATGTTCATGATGGACAGGGTCTAAAAGGCTTTATCGTAACTTTATCTTAGATATATATTTAAAACAAGACTATATAGCCTTTATGGGGTCGGAGTTGCTTCCTTCTGCCTGTCACATACTTTTGCACAAATACATTATAGCCCTTTTAGCTACTTTTAATGGGCTATAAAAATGTTTCTTTTTTTAAGGTGCATATATTATAAACTTTTTAGTTACTTGGTTTACTTTTCTTTTCTATATCCTAACTAAAAAGTATATGCATTTGTTTTTATGAATATTTCGAACACATCATTTAACTCACAAGCTTTTGGGTTCTTTGTCTGCGGCCGCAAAGGATTCGCCCAAGACAATATTCGTTTTATAATGTGACAATCGATTATCGTCGTCCTTGACGACATTACCGTTCGCCGCGGTCATTATCAGATATTATCGATAACACTCAAAATTGCGCTGCAGTTAATTTTTGTAAATTTTTTTTTTGGACACACGAACTATGTAGAAGCGCGTTTGGAAAGAGACTTGCGAAATTGGCCAAAACATATGGGCTTATATTTGAATCGTTGGGCTCCGAAATATATTAGTCCATATCGGCTCGTGCTGATAATGTTTATCAATTTATTGTGCTATTAATAAGCTAAGAGTAGGCGAAAAGAGAAAGACCACGGACTAAACCAATGAAGAGTCCATTTCACAAGGCATTATCATAAAATAAAACAACTAAAGAAATCAAGTCACGTTTAAATAGCAGAAAAAGCTTTAATTGTTTAGTTGCTTGTTGAAATCATAATTTTTGATTAATGGTTTCTTAATGAGCTGTTCCTGAAAATCCCATCTATTTATTGCCGCAGTCAATTGAGTTCTTGGCAATTAGCCGAATTTAACAATTCAATTATAGATGTCATCATTTGTTTCTTGATCAACACTGGAGAGAGCCAAGAATGTGTGCTCACTTTCCCACTCTCTCCCACTCTCTCTCTCCCTCTCTCTTCTTCTTTATCTCGTCTTTGTTATCAGAAACGATTACATATTAAATGTCCTTATCAGATGCAAAAGCTTGACCAAAAGAGCGTGATAGCTGAATTTTACGCGGTACTTAAAAAATACATCGTTAACAAAAAAAAAAAATAAAAAACAAAATATTTGTATAATTGATAAACATACTTAAACACAATCATGAACCTTACATAAAACTAAATCGTTGTACAGTGATAAGCACTCGTACATTTGAACCTGCGGAATAATAAATAAATAAATATTCACATATATCCTGATAAAAAATCAAAAATCTAGACAAGTTTTTATTGACTAGCGTTGTGCCAGCTGTACTTATAATTTTGATTATGAAATAAGATTTTATATTTTATTTTGGACAATATCCCAGAGATTCAATTAATAACTTAAGCCCTCAATTCGTGACCAAATTGTAATACTCTCCGCCAGAGCATAAACAATACATACATTCATATACATACACAGATATTCACATACATACATCTATACATACTTATGTACATAGGTAACATACATATGTATATGCATATATACATACATTCATACACACATATGTACATACACACGTACATACATACATACATATAAATGTACATACATAAATACACTACTAGCTAAGCATGAAAAACTGCAGAGCCTACTTGAAATCTTGAGAATCGAGAAGTAAAGCACTTGGTAGAAATTCGTTTTATTCAAATTTGCAGCACAGCGACAAATAAGCTTGGTCTGCGTTCTCAACACTCAACCATATTCTTACATTTATTAGGCTAGGTCTAATCAATGCTAAGCAACGGGAGGGCTTTAATATTGAGTACTTAAATGGTGAAACAGTTTAAAGGTGAGGCATGCGAAAGATTTTCCCAGCCCAAACTATAATTGCTGTGTATTCATGATATCAGCGTTTTGAATTTGCAGGTTGCTTTGTCTGGACGCGATAAGAATACGACGGTAAATTCTTACCGTATGTAATCGGCTAGGTACTTACCATTATTCATATATGCATGTGTTTGATAACGTGTTTGAAAAATAGATGATGAATAAGTCACGTTTTCCATGTTGTTGGTTGGCTGATTGGTTTCTGGATCATATTTATATACCGTGTTATTTGTAGCTTGTCCATGCGGCAATTAAGCCGGCTCGAGGCTCAAGTGTTAATTTAACAGATGTTCATATACCTTATCCATCAACGGGCAATTTAAAGCTAATAAAAAACTAATAATTAAGAATCAAAGATACTCAATTAATGACTACTCATTGTACTAACGTAATTCATGGTTAACAAGTACCACTGCTCATGTCTAAAGTATATATGTATAAACAAGCAACGGTTCAAAGATAATTAAAATTTTATAATTACATAGAGCTGTAGGTCTTTTCAAATACGAGGCATCAATTAAAAGTCGCGCGCTCGAATGATGATCATTAACAGCAGCTTTTGAGTGTTAACAGAACTCTGCAATGAAATACAATTTAAATATCCCTCCACGATTATTTGGTTGTATTCTCGATCATGAGAGCTAATTATTTATCGATAAATGTATATAAAATATGTGCTCCTTTTGGCTCTGTTATAGCTCTGCTAACACAGTGTGTGAATATATATATATTGCGCCAGTGATTTGGGGCCAGTAACTACTGTTAAAATAAAAATGTAAAGCTGTTAGTGACAACTTAAATTACTAGTTTTTAATTCAATGAAGCATTTCGTTGATTTCAAAACTCAAACATAGTGTGCGCTGTTATTAACAGGCCTTACTACTGTTAAGATTTTAGTTGCAATAACATAGTAGATAACGAACTAGTTGAAAAAGAATTGGGCACTTGGTTCGTTCATTTAGTTTTAGCGAGTCGTTCGATCGAACTTATTCCAACTCTATTAGCAATAGAAACGCAATTCAACAAGTCATCAACATGTCAACCGAAGGAGAGAAAACTTTTACGCGTGCGGATGTTGCCAAACACAATACCAACAAGGACACATGGCTGCTCATTCACAATAATGTCTACGATGTCTCAGCATTCCTTAACGAGGTGAGCACATTGGCGCTAGGCAAAAGAAAAACAACAACAATTCCGTGGTACACGTCGAAATCAGGGCGCGGGCGCTGGTGCTGGCATTTTATTCCCCGCTGTATCGGAGGGAGAAAACTTGTCGTCTTATCATCGACAGTTAGCTTTTATAGCTTGACTTAGTAGTGACTAGATGTACAATTGAGGTATCTGTACAAATTTCCACCAATTGCGTGTGAATGAATATTACATGGAACAACGCGAGCAAAGTCATTTGGGCCTGTACTTTGACCTATGATCGCTGGCTGACCTACTGATTTTTATTGTTAGTTTCGTGCGAACGAATGTGTCTATCGGTTATACAAAACAATTTGCATTTTTTCGAAACGTGCATGTTTATATTCATAGATTTGATATTTTGCCAGCGGGCAGTGTAAATTCGTTTCCATTATCAATGGAAATAGGGCAAAAGTTAAACAAAATCTGGTTCTAGCAACATTTACATTTCGTTTGTCTACGCAGCTCCATTTTCTTATGTAAGTACATCTGTAAACGAACGTATAGTTCAAGTTAAAAGTCATTCAAAATCATATATATAGCTCATAACAGTTTCAAAAAGCTCAAGTGTTGTAAAGCAAAAAAAAAACGTTTAGAAGAATGTTAAAAATAACTTTACTAAAATATAATTTATTCCTAAGCCCTTTCTTAGCACTAGAAAGTTTCTAAATTATACTAAATGGAGAATCATAAAGATATTCATATTCGAACGAGATTCACATGAAAAGTTTAAATAGCGAAGCAAACTAGTAAATAAACATTTTTATTTATTGTGCTAATGTTGATTTCATCTGACATAGGTCAACATGATCAGAATAATTATATCTTAACCCGCTTAAGACCCATACATGCATAGATGCTTGTCACAATGACAATTGCTTGTTATTGCCTCAACGGCGATAAGAAAGCCGGGCCACTTAAAAGTGTATTTTAATGATTACGCTGCAGTTTTTGTACTTAAAATAACAAAAGTTTGTATGATGAAAGTTGCACGTTCACCCGGCAATTCAAAGTTTCGGAGTTTATCAACACTGTTCAAATTAGATACCCTTTTTGAACGTCCACGGGGCAACAACGAGACTATTTGTTATGTTTAAAACATTAGGCTTAGCTGTTCCAGCTTTGATTGCTTGATGATTTCAATGTCAATATATGAGACACTCAATTTGCATATTTACATATAAAACAGCGCATTACAAATTCGTCTTTTTCTCTTTTTTTTTTTGCAGCATCCCGGCGGCGAAGAGGTGCTCATCGAACAGGCCGGCAAAGATGCCACCGAAAACTTTGAGGATGTGGGCCACAGCAACGATGCCCGCGAAATGATGAAAAAGTACAAAATTGGTGAGCTCGTTGCCAGCGAGCGCACGAATGTTGCACAGAAATCGGAACCCACCTGGAGCTCAGATACACAGAACGAGGAGAGCTCCGTTAAGTCATGGATATTGCCCCTGGTGCTCTGTCTGGTTGCCACACTCTTCTACAAGTTCTTCTTTGGCGGCGCCAAGCAACAGTAAAAAGACAAAGATGTGTTGCCTCAACGCTCGACCGCTGCTGCCTCCGATTCTGACACAGATCACACACACTTACACAGTCACACACACATAAACACACACGCACACACACAGTCGCATTCCCATGCCATGCCTTTAATATTGTTGTAGTGTGTTCTACGCTTGCGGGAGGCTTCTAGCCGGGCTAGTCGTTGCAGCTAGCGGGTTTTGTAGAGAGAGAATTTGTGCTAAGTTTTTTTTAAAAGATAACAAATGTGAATGTTTTGGCATTTTGTTTTTGTACTAATTTGCTTAAGTGGGCTTGAGTTTTCTTATAGATAATTGTTTAACTTTTCAACACATGCAACAAAAAATATACACATATATTTAAATATACTATTAAATATGAACGTATTCAAAATCGCATGGCGTTTACTATTTCGTCGAAACTAATCTAATTTTCGAATATTTAAAATTTTCTCAACTACTTTACAAAATGTCAAAATTTCTCAATGTAGCCATCTTGGCTGGTACAAGCTCCGTGCTTGCATACGCCTCCAACCCAGTAGCCCAGGATAGAAACAAGGCGCCGCAGATGAAGCGTGAGCTGCCTAGTCGCAGTATGAGCTTGGACTCATTGCGGCGCACGGAGTACGATGTTTTAATTATTGGCGGTGGTGCAGTGGGCGCTGGCTGTGCCCTGGATGCGGCTACACGTGGACTCAAAACCGCCTTGGTTGAGGCCGATGATTTTGGCAGCGGCACCTCCTCGAAGTCCAGCAAGCTGTTGCATGGCGGGCTCAGGGACCTCGATCAAGCCATCGGTCATCTCGACTTGGCCGCCTTCCGACGTGTCCAAACCTCTTTAAAGGAGCGCAGCAACATTGCCCATCTGGCGCCACATTTAAATCAGCCCGTGCCGATTATGTTGCCCGTCCATCATTGGTGGCAGCTGCCTATCTACTGGGTAAAGCTGCATCTATATCATCTGATTGCGCCTGGCACCACAAAAGGTTTCCATTTCATCAATTCACGTGAGGCGCTCGAAATGTTTCCCATGATGCGCCGCGAAATCTTTGGTGCCTTTGTCTTTTACGAAGGGCAGCACGATGATGCCAGGATGTGTCTCGCCATCATTTTAACAGCCTCCCGCTATGGCGCCGACATTTGCAATCATATGAAGGTGGTTACGTTGCTGCGCGACAAGCAGAACCTGGTGGTGGGCGCCCAAGCCGTGGACCAAATGACTGGCAAACTCTATAAGATACGCGCCAAAATGGTTATCAATGCCACGGGGCCAATGAGCGACACCATTGCACGCCTCGAGGATGCCCAAGCGCCGGCACAGTGCACACCCACCTGGGCCTCGCACCTAGTGCTGCCGCCCTTCTATTGCCCCGAGGAGGTCGGACTGTTCGATCCGCATACAAAGAATGGTTCGGCCATATTCTTTCTGCCCTGGCTGGGGCACACGCTGATGGGCACCTCGGAAGAGACACGCGAGTTGAGCGAAGGTTCACAGCCAACAGAAATGGAGGTGCAGTACCTGTTGGACGGCATTAGGAACTATATCAATCCCAACTTTGATGTGCGACGCTGCGACGTCCTGGCCGTTTGGGGCGGCTACAAACCGCTGCCCATTGAATCTAAGGCGCTGCAACATTCGACCTTAAAGAATCATGTTATTTCCTTGGGGCCTGGCAAAATGATCTCAATTGTGGGTGGCACTTGGACGTCGTTTCGGCTGCTGGCAGAGAAGGCGATCGATACGGCTATCAAGAGCGGCGGCTTGGAGCCATTGCGAAGGGACTCGATTACAGCGACACACTGTAAATTGGACGGTGCCGATGGCTGGTCGCCGAACATGTTTATAAGACTGGTGCAGGATTTTGGCTTGGAGGAAGATGTGGCCAAGCACTTGTCCGACACCTACGGCTCAAACGCCTTCAAGTTGGCCGTTTGTGCCAGTACCTGTGGCGGCAAGTGGCCGATTATAGGAAAGCGGCTGCACTCAGAATTCCCCTATATTGAGGCGGAGGTGCGACAGGGCGTTAAGGACTATGCCTGCACGTTGGTAGATATGGTGGCACGTCGTCTGCGAGTTGCCTTCCTCAATGTGCACGCGGCGGAGGAGATATTACCGCAGGTGGCCAACGAAATGGCGCGCGAGTTGAAATGGAGCAAGAAAAGAAAGTTGAAGGAAATCATAAGGGCTCAAGAATTTCTCAACACCCAAATGGGCCACGCACCCAAAAATGAGCAAGCCCATTTGAACATACCCATCAAAATGTCCGTGACCCAGGTGCAAAAATATGCGGCTCACTTTAAGACTCTGGACGAGCACAACACCGGCTTTGTGTCCATAAACAAATGCTGTGCGGCGATGAAAACGTTTGGCGTCAAGGAAGTGCCCGTGGATCTGATGCACAACGTTCTGCGCGACATTGACTGCCATTCGCAGGGCCAGGTGAATCTCTACGAGTTCCTGTTGCTGATGTCGGCCATTGTGCACGGCGACACGGCCTATTTGCGCTATGCCAAAATGAGTCTCGACCAGAAACTTTCGGCGATAAGCAATCGGCGGCGCAAAAAGCGTGCATTACCTGTCGAGCATTCTGGAGGTGGTTTGTGATGTCTAAATTAATCGTTTTAAAATTCCGATTGTCATACAGCAATAAAAAGTTATAAATCTATGTTCTAATGTAAGCAATTTGCAATGTTCTCTTATACTTTATGTGCGCTGCCACATCAGTGGAAAATGAACTGCCAGTGCTGCCACTCTGTTCTCGTTTAGCTAAGTATCGGTATCGGTAAGGGAAAGTTTCAAATAAACGGCCTTTGTCAATTTAAAAATTAGCTAACCTCTAATCTAATATTTTAGTTGTGTGTGTTGATTTATTTGAATTGTCAAACGTTTACATACGAAATTAACTTTGCGCTAAGTTGGATATCGACGCGTTTGCGTTATTTTGTAGACTCGAAATCTTGTAACATTTTTATATTTTTCTCTTAGCAACACTCGCATATGCCTTAAAAGGTCTTTGTGATTTTATATTTATATGTATTTTTAACATTTTATATATGTGTTATTGCAACATTTACTATAGCGTACTAACAGTGTGTTTCAATACATCAATTTCTTTCCATTATGTTGCAGCATTTGCTCCGCCAGGTAAAACATTTCATGGATTTTGTAAATATGTGCTTATGCAAAGTAAAACAATAGTAAACAATTATATAAATGTAAGTGCTCTATGTATGTTTAAAACGAAATACTCAAATAATAAAGTTAAACTTAAATAAATAGAAATAAAAAGTTTCCTCTACAGAATAGTTAATCAGAAAATATATAAATAATTGTGGCGGCATGTTTTATACATTCATAGATGTAAGCATGAGAAATACACTTTTTGACATGGATTTTTTTTGTTGTTTTGTTTTGTTTTTTTTTACTTGAGTCTTGGTGCACGAAAGACACCTTCACTCTTAGATCAGCTAATGTAAATAATAGCTGCTTAACTTTGACCTGAGCTGAGACATTTTTATTCTACTAATATATCGACGTGCAGCCATTCAAATGGAATAACAGCATTCGGTTAATTTGGGCATGTCTGTGTGTGAAATTTAAATAAAACATATTGATTCTACGATGTGTTGTGCACTGGGCATGATAAGTAGTACATTTTCTTCTTGTTTTCAACTGATCGAGCTCTCTAAGCGACAGCATCTGTGGCGCACTCCTCCTCGACAGTTATGTACATGCCCTCCTCCTCGTAGGCGGAGTCATGCTTGGCCAGGATTCGCAACAGTGGACGCAAACGCAGCCACCACTGTTTCTTCGGTATGCGTTGACTGAGAAAACAGAAGTATTTATAAAAATGTTACAATCCATAATTATTTAGCACTTACTCAAAGTTGGTCTCGCCAATGAGGTCAACCAACGGACTGAAACGATATTGACGGGAAACAATGCCTAGCAGTGTTGCCGTATCGGTCGATTTACAGTTGACCACGCCATTGGCATCGATGTTGTTCTTGATCTGGGTTGCCAGCCAGTCGACACACTTGGCAGCCATTTTGGTGCCCATGTTACGATCGAAAGGTGTGGGCGAGCCACCCTGTTGCATGTGGCCCAAGATGTTCATGCGGCAAGTGAAGAGACCCTTGCCCTCCTCCGAATACAGGCGGTAGATGAAGTCAGTGCTGTAGTTTTCACTGGCCTTCTCGTTGCGCAAGATCAGACCGCGGGAGACGCCTTCGGCCATTTTCGATGCCATGTGGTAGACATCCTGCTGCAAGTCCTTGATGGAGAACTTCTCCTCGTATATATAGGCAGCATCGGCGCCGCCGGCCAAGCCAGCCAGTGTGGCCAGATAACCGCAATATCCACCCATGGTCTCAATAACAAACACGCGTCGCTTTGTGCCCTGCGCCGATTGGCGAATGCGATCGCAGATCTCGGTTATCTCATTGAGGCCAGTATCGCAGCCAAGCGAGAATTCAGTGCCAGGCACATTGTTCGAAATGGTGGCCGGAACGACCACGATGGGTATGCAAAATTCTGGATAATTGTCACGCTGATCGGAGATTTGGCCAGCGGCATGATAGCTCTCAAAGCCGCCAATGATCAGCAGACCCTGGATCTTGAACTCCTTAAGACGTGCAGCGATCTCCTTGAATTTGCCCTCGGGCAGCGTACGCTTGGTGCCCAAATAGGCACCACCTTGGCCCACCCAGCCAGACACATCGGACCTGAAGAAGAATTCGAGTTAAGTGAATTGTCCCCTTATTCGAGAGCAATATACACACCAGCCCAGCTCGCGTACGTTGCCAGCAATGAGACCCTCGACGCCATCGTTGATGCCGTAGACAACATCGCCGCGGTAAATGGCATTCCGCACAAAGCTGCGCACGGCGGCATTCATGCCGCAGGCTGGGGCACCGATGTGCATCACGGCCAGCCTGAAGCCCTCGATGCCCTTGCCCTGCTCATCGAAGCACTCCTTGGGTGGCTTCAACCGGGTCAGCATCTTGTAGGTTTCCAGATTGCGTTCAAACGAACGTCCTCGTAGCTTAACGGCATCCGCCCAACGGTGCTCCTTCATGGCCTTTGCCACGGCCTGGGTGCGTTCAACACACTCCATCAGTGGCACACGAACCGTCTGGTTGCCGTCCAGGGAAATGACAACTGGCACCGATACTTCTGTGGCCTCCATCAAGGCCAGAGTGGCCTCAGCGCCCATGCGACAGGCCTGTCAAAAAATCCCCATAGTCAAGAATGAGAAACTAACTTCGTTATTTTAAGGCAACTTACCAATATACGATCGAAGGCGCTGGGGTTGCCGCCACGCTGCACATGGCCCAGCACAGTGATGCGAGCATCATGTTTGAGACGCTCATCGATCACCTTACGCACATCCTCAGCGGTAATTGGGTGGCCTTCGCGATCCATGGCGCCCTCCGCAACAATAACAATGTTCAGCCGTTGGCCAGCCTTACGTTCCTGTTGTCGGACAAATGCAGCAATTGTTAGATGAGGCTCTCTATGCGATTCTCAAAGATGATCTTCAATGATATTAGTAACTCGTGTGTGTACATAGAATGTCACCAAAAGCAATGAAGAATGTATTAAATAAAGTGCCAAAAAATACACAGAATATGTAGACAGATGCGTGATGTATGTATTGATGTACGCAAACTAGTAAATGTAAAAGTGAAAATGTACATAAATGGGGTTAGACAACGTATGAGTCTGTGACTGAATAGAGGCAAGAATATGTGTATAGCTATAAGATGCGAAAATAAACAACTAATAAACAAGAAACCAAAACATAAATATATATGTATATATATATTGGTATATATTTACTGGTCAAGCTACGTACGCGTGTACGACAAAAAAACAAAATAGAAGCCAATTAAATTGCCCAGCAAATTGTGAGACTACACTTAAACCCAATGAAAGCCAATTAAATAGCCAATTGATTAGTATTTGCTAGAATCAGTGTGACAAAGAGCTGCAGCTCTTTGCAAAACTGTTAAAAATGTTAGAATTTCAAATCATATTTCTTAAATATATCGAATACTTAATGGTTTATATATGGTACATTTAAAAAGAATTTAACAATTTTTTAGTTCGATTAAAAAGAAACGAAAACACCGTCGTACTATTGTAGACTGATAAACCTAAACAGTTTGCTGACCTGAACTAGCTTCTGGCATAGAGAATCCTGCCAGTTAACGGCAACGGGCTCTTCGGGTATTAACATAAAATCAGCTTCTGTAGCGATAGCTGCTGAAATGGCTAAATAGCTAAAAACAAACAAAAAATCAAACACAGAAACGATGCGCAATGCGATGAATTGTTATATATTTGATAATAATTATTTACAATATGCTAGGAGGGGGCGGGAAATAGGGAAAAACATGGGCTGAGGGGCGACACACACATCCATTTGGATCGGGGAGATATATATATATGGCTGATTATTGAAAGAATGTGAAAAGCCTTTGCTGTAAATATCACTGACATGAGCTCAAATAAATATTCATGAAAGCCTCGCCATACTCAAACCAATCACATTTCGAATAGATTTCAAAAGCAATAAGCAAAATATTAACTCAAATTGATGTACGATATATATATATATATATCAAGGCTGCAAAACGGATTTGAGCCGATTTACCATGAACCGATGAAAATAGAGCCGAACCTAAAACTGAATCAAACCAGATTATCCCAAAACAATATTTTTATATATTATTCTTATTATTATTTTTAAATATTATGGCCAAATTTGTTAGTTTTTGATATGATTAATTTCGATGTGGAAAATAATGTAGATATAACCAATTAAATATATAAAATATTGTATTGTATTATGGAAAAATGTAGAGCCCAAGCTCGAGCCAAAACCTGGATTGACATGAATGCGAAAATCCGTGTTTACGAAGCGTACTTTCAAGGCGAGTGATGGGTTTGAACCGTGAACCGACCCATCAAACATTCTTCTTTTTTGGGTTTGCAGCCTTGATATATTTAATATGTGTGTGTGGCGTGTGTAAGATGAGTATATATACTACCATGTTCTGTTGTGTTTATATTCAGAAGTAAAAGCATATATGAGAGAGAGAGCAAACACACGGAGAAGGTGTGTTTGGGTGTGGTAAAAAAGTTAAAAAAAAGAAATTAGGTTCACATCTTGCCTGAGCTAATTGAAAGCAAAGCCTATCTGGCCAATCGGTTTTCGGTGGCATTTCGGGTATAAATATGAAATCGGCCTCGCTGGACAGGCCAGCAACGAGCGCTAAATAACTGCAAAAATATGTTGTATTATAGTTGGTTATACATAAACGTTATAAAAGTAGGTTAGACTAGGAATAAAAGGGGTGACAAAACTGGGGGGCAGAAAGGGTTTAAAAGACAGCATTCGAAACGCAAGAAACTTTGAAAGGACACTCAAAAATGAAGCCTAAAACATATATGGTAGATAACATATCGGGAAGTTAAACAATATGTAAAATAAACATCCTGAAGAATTTCATTTACTTAGTTCATATTTAGCCTGGTACATTTTGTTAAAAAACCAGTTGAATTTTGAAAACTTCAATAAAGTAATGCCAATTTCTGAAACTATTCACATCTTATTACCTTAAGTATTAAGTCTTTTTGTCATCAACAAATAAATGGAAAGGCAATTTAAGAATCTCAAAGCGAATCTGCAGACCCTAGACTATTGTCAGAGTTATGAAGAGAACATTCAATGCTTGAATTTGAAGAAAGAGAGAACAAAGAGCGATTCGGATCTGTCAACAGAGACATATTTGATAGATAAAAAATAAATGAGAGAAACATTCATCGAACTGGGTTTCTTGCCTGTTCCAGTTTGAGTATCAGTCTATCGGGCCAATCTTGTGGAGGCGGAGACTCTGGCAGAAAAACATAATCTGCCTCCGATATAACGCCAGCTACAACTGGTAAATAGCTGTGAGGTATATTGAAGGCATTTAACATAATCGTTACAAATCGAAAATTCCACTAACAATCTCTTAAGTAGTTACAATCGCACATTAATCATATGTAATCTGTCCGGCAATCCGACAACAAATGACTTACCCGCAATGACGACCCATGACCTCCATAATGAAGGTGCGCTGATGCGAGTAGGCCGTGCTGGAAATGGCATCGATCGCCTCGATAATGCGATGGAGTGCGGTGTCCGTGCCGATGGTCATGTCCGTGCCGCAGAAGTCGTTGTCAATCGATCCCACCTAGAGCATAAGAATCACGGGATCAATATGGATTCGAGTAGATGGAGCGTGGGGGCGACTTACCAGGCCAACGATGTGCAGCACATTGAACTTCTCCTTCTGCTCGGTGGTAATGGTGCCATTCGTCGACAGCTCGTCCAGCAGGCTGGACCACTCCTGACGGAACAGATTGGCGCCGGTCAGGGAGCCATCGCCGCCGATTACCACCAGATTGGTAATGCCCCGCTGTATCAGGTTGTTGGCGGCCTTTAGGCGACCGGCGCGCTCACGGAAGTCCTGGCAACGGGCGGAGCCAATGATCGTGCCACCACGGTGTATAATCGACGAGACCGATGCCCACGATGCTTCCTGGATACAGTCGCCGCCATCCACCATGCCCTGGTAGCCTTCCCGGATAAAGTAGACCTGGTTTCAAGCAGCATCGAAAAAAATGGAATATATATTGAATATAAGAATTTAATATAATCTACTTCTGACTAAATAATATATCGATATTCTTAGCCAGCAACAAGCGGCTTTGCCCGGACTAAACTAATCCAATAATCAGTTTATTGAGCTTTCAATTTAAAATTTTCTACTTAAAGCTAAGAATGTCAAATCCGAACATATTTGAAAGTTACGGCTTTTAAATAGTTCTAGCCGGAAAAAAGCATCATCCTAGTTTTAGACGGAATGTGCTGCTTTACTTATATATCTATATATAGATATGCACACTTATCAGGTTTAATATGCGATAAAACTTAGAAACGTTTAAAAATAATTGAATGAGTTAACCCATGTTATTCTCGAGATAATGTCATACATCCAAGTTCCTAAACCCCAATAGGGTTTATGACGTCATGACTCATAATACAAGGAACCGAAGGTTGAGCTTTTAACGATTTCAACATTTTATTATACTTTTACCACTTAATTTCAACATCTCTTAGAATATTACTAATCTGGACTTTCTTGGGACTAGTATATTCTCGCCCAGCATAAAACAAAAGTGAATGAATGAAAATGAAAGTGACTTTGAAAATAAAATAAATGAAAAACAAAAACAAAGAAGCCTTGCGACAATTTATTCATTGCAACAATCATCATCAAGACAATTTTTCGTAATTTATATCAATTTTTAGATATTTTTATTTCAATTGCAATTATTTAAATTTCGACAAAATGCTATAAAAATTTAAAAGGCAAACTCTCCTTTTTTTCATTTCTTTTCTCCGTTTGCCAATCAATAAAACCAATAAGTAAATAATTCACTTTTCAAACAATAACCGCAATTTCTCAGATATTTCTGCGTGATCGTCTGTAAGTTGCCCGAAATAAACTCAATGTCAAATGCGCACAGATACAAGCTCTGTGTGAGTGTGTGTGTGTGTGTGTGTGAGTGTGTGAATGTGTTTGGTTGTAGTTGTGGGGCGCTTTTATTTAATTTGAATATTTCGCCTTTTTCTCGGTGCGACATGGGTTATCTAACGGCACTTGACACCTGCAGAACAGGCTAATTTGTTTAATTGGTTTAATTATGTTTAAATTGCTTTGACTCGACAAGAATTGAGAGCAAGTGCAGCTAAATATGTATATTTTGGTACATAATATTTATAGAGAGTTTGTAGACCCTAAAGTTCAATGCCTCAACTTGGTCCGCTGACCGATAAGAATAATATTCTGAATGATATTTGTATGTGTGTTGGTGTGTATGTGTGTGTTTGTGTGTGTTTGTGTATTTGGTTGTAGATACAGCAGTGTAAAAGCACTTGGCAGAGGTCAAAACTCACCTTGCATCCCAAATAGATGGCCATACGCACACAGGCTCTCACTGCCGCATTCATGCCCTGCGAGTCGCCGCCGCTGGTGAAGACGGCCAGGCCCTTGTCACGCTGCGAGCCGCGCGCCAGGAAACGTTGGTTAATATCACTATTCATTTTCGTTTAGTTTTGGTTAAGTCAAGTTAATCGATTCAAAGAACAACGGTTAACTAACACACACACACACACAAACACACGCGAACGCGAACGTAGCGAAGTCCAAGTCTGATGCAGCAGAATACTTTGTGAATGATTCACAGTAGGAGCTGCGAGGAAGCCGAGTTGTCCAAAACGTATTAAATCGAAATCTTATGCTGCCGCGAATGCCGTGATGCCTGCGCGACGATTTTCAGTAACTGGGTGCGAGAGCGGCGGACGGTTGGTCGGTCGAGCACAGAAGTTTCGGTTTTGACGTTTCAAGGTGACCTTTAAACGCAGCAAACGCTTTTTGCTAAGCGCAACTGCCCGACGCCACTGATGCAATGAACTGGTTGTCTGGCGTATTTGTCGCGTTGCGCTGTCTCGATTTGGGCGCTGTTGCACTCGGCGCGATTTTTGACAATATGTTTAATTAATGCAACTAATTAGAACGGTTAATGCGGCCGGGTTTTGCTATCAATTTGTACCTATTGTGGGCGATTTACGCTATCGGACTCTTTTTTGTTTACCCCACATTCGAGTGAGTGTCACAATGACAGCTGTGCAACAGCTGTGCGCGACTAACGGATAAAAGCTCGCTCTCTCACGCTCGCGAGCTTTTGCGCAAGCTTCGTGCACGCCCACGTGAGTGCCATAGCCGTTAGCTTTTTGAACGTTAACAGTCAGTTGTTACTCACATAGAGATTAATTGGCTTTACATAGCTCCAAACACCCTGGAAGTCTCGTAATTCCGTCGGGTTCTCTTGACTTTCCATATCAGATTTTCTGTCCATTGGTTCTGTGGTGTTATTATCACCGCCGCTCAACTGGACCAGCTGCAGGACGGGGAGAGCGAATCTTTTTATCAACAATTATCAAAAATCAGCTCTACACACATTTCTCCTGATTTTAGGATGGAAATTCGAACCGCAATATTTTAAAAACAGCAAATAATCAGAATTTAAGAACTCGATAACATTTAAGCCCATCCCAGAATCCTTCTCGATAACCGAATCATTTACGCAACGATCCTGCCTCGCCAGCCTTTCAGTTGGATAATTCGTCCATTTCGTATACTCCCTCTCAAAACTGGAAAACTGGGATAAAAGCTGTATCAGGTTCGATGTCATTTGATGCTTACTTTTGGATACATTCGGTTCCTTCCGGATCCCGCGGAGCAGCTGGGCCGTTAACCGCATTAATTATAGACAACACATCAACATGGTATTTGCACAGATAATTTTGATACAATTCCAGATCGTTTTCCCGTAGGGCCATCAAACAGTTATATTTTTCGACTGAATCCCTACAAGTTTCCATGTGTAATCTAAAAGTCTGTAATCTCTTCGCACAGCTGGATCGCATTTCTTTGATCTGTTGCGGTTGTCGCGACCATAGCTGATTTTTAAGCTAGGAAGCGGAATATATATATAATATATACAATATTTAATCGATTGATTAATTTACCTCATTTATTTGATTCAAAGTCAAATTGTTGTCCAATTGGCAAGCTTTCGATAATTTGCGATTAATTTCAAAATGCTCGGTCTTTGGCAATCGATCCTGTGATTGGGCAAAGCTATGGGATATACATTGAGCAACATTTTTCCAATTCCTTCGGCATAATCTCAGACATACCTAGCTTTAAATTTTGTCAACACTCGAAATTTGATTGGATGCATACCAAGTTAGTAAAGGTTCAAAATATCTGTTGTGTCGTTTCTAAATTGCATTTTAATTTAAAATTTATATGTAAAATAAATGTATAACAAAAATAAAAGCACACTTCGTTATTTTTTGATATAGAGAGAGAAGCCTAAATTATAATATCTAAATCGATTTGAAACAAAGCAACAAGCTGGACTGGACTAAGGCCGAGTTTTGAGGGAGACTCAACCCCAAGGCTCCAATTTGGAAAGACAAATTTAGTTGGCAATATCTGGATGAAAATTTGTAGGACTTGCGATATCTTACAATCTTCAAATTAAATTGGTTCAATAAAGAAGTTAATGTTAGGTTCTTTTTTGTTTGTTTATGTTGTTCCAGTTTGATTTTATAAAATAATGATATACTTATTTACGGATTCTTTTTGATTAGTCAGCTCTTTATCCTAGCCCCTCCCCTCAAACAAATGCATGACGAACATTGAGTAGTTAATTGAGTCCTTAGCGTATTTGCAGCTATCGCGTTATCGAACGTCAGTATTTCCCATGAATGCAAAATTCTAAATAAAACAAAATTGGAGTTTAATGAAAGGAATATATAGAAATTGGCATACTATTACATTGAAAGGTGTATCAGTGTATCAGAAGAATCAATCTCAAAGAACACACCGCATCAGAGTCTTGTTAGCGCTAACTGAGGCCATGAAAATCGCATAGAAAGGCGCTATTCGGAAAGCAATATGTCATTTATCTTTAAATATTTTGAGTAGTTGTTCCTATTAATTTGTTTATTTTGTTAGACGCGGATCCTTGGGGAGCAACAGGGATATGGGCAAGTGCATAACTTACATATGATTAGACCTTTTTATTTTGTCTTTCCAAGTGCATATAGAGGACATAAAAGTGCTCTGGCGTTAGCATTAAGGCTTTGTTAAAATTACGAATCGGCCTTGTTTTTTTCACATCCTCTTGGACAGCCGAGCTGGTATACACATTTTGCGCATTGGAACTAAATCCAACTGGAGTTCGAAGCGTTTCTCTTTTTTGGCAATCCAATTTTTTGCGTAGATAAGTCATGGTATTGAGGACATCCAGTTGTTGGGTGGTCAGATCCTTGCGCTGCGTCTTAACACTTGGGTTGCAAAATGAACGATGATTATATACAGCTGGCATTTGGGTGGATATTGTGGCTTACTTGTTTAAAATCATCGTGGCCATGCGACAGAAGTCATCGACGATGCCGTCGACCGAACTGATAATGGACAATACCTCGGTGGTATTATCGCACATATAACGGTAATACAAATCGAGATCCGCATCCCGCATTTCCGCCAAGCATTCATATTTTTTAACTGGATCGGTACAGTTAGTCATACGGTTTTTAAATGCCGCCATGCTGCGAGAACTGAAAAGGACACGAGAGCGAGACGTTTGTGTATTTGAATCCTGCCGCTGAACGGATTCATCATCTTGCTTATGATCTTTTTGCTGGAAACGATTTAGGCAAATGGAACGGCTTTTTGCTGGAATATCAAATAGCCTGTGGCGAAGTATGTAGATATAAGTAATATTTGTTGTTTAGTTGCATCGCAGCGTACCTAGCCCTGAATTTTGTCAATACTTGAAATTTGAGGTTATGCATTCCTAATGTTTGTTCAATTTTGAGTCAAATCAAGAAATATCTGGCATGCTATGCTTATGCTTAGCTTCAAAATGAAACAATTGTTCGCTTGCTTTTTTTTTATTTTTTATTTGTTTTTTTTTTGTTTTTTTTTTTTGGTAATTAAGAAACTGTAATTTCAATAAACTTAAATTTTCACATCAATCTTTGCCTCCATTATGCATACAATTAATGTGTGCTCACTGTTTTGTTTTAAGTTTTCTTTTTTTTTATTATTATAACTCATTTTGGATCATTCAAGTGTTTTATGTATTATGTTTTGCAGTTTTCGACATTTTTAGCGTTGCGACAAAAACCTAACCTCACACATACATACATATATATATATATATATTTGTGTATATTGTAAGCGTAAAGTTCAATTGCGAAAATATACATTTACCGTTCTTATGCACACACACATGTATACAAATACACATTTGCATAATCATATTTGAATTTCCTGGACAATAATAGTATATATATATATATATAAATGTGCATATATATGTATATAATCGGTCTTGTTGTCGCCGTCTTGAATTAAAATTGAATATACTTAGCTTTCAATATAGGTATTTTGGATTTTGATTAGTTATCATTTCCTGTTCTTTTGTTACTGCCTGTTGATGAAGTTGGGATTCAATGAAACGCCTCGATGAACAAAACTAAATGTCTGTGCACACACATACATGCACATGTATGTACGTATGTATGTGTATGTACGTATGTATGTATGTATGTACGTATGTATGTATCAACAATAAAGCAATATGTTGATGTTAGTTGAGTTAAGCAGCATTTTAAAGCCAATGCCAATAATTGGCATCGTTCGAAAAATAAATTTAGATTTTATAATGTATTTTCACTTGCTTCACACACCGATTTTTTTTTTTTTTCTGGTTTTTTTGGAGGGGGTTTACATCGAAACACATAGATGATAATAATAGAAATAAAACACTGAGACATTTAAGTATAACAATTGCACATTGATACTGTTATATTGCTGTTGCTTTTGCATAATTGCATATAAGTAAGTATTATATAAGTACGCTATAAATATTTATCGCATCGATACGAATTATGCTTTCAATTCACCAGCTGGCAAAAGCCCTGGAATTGGTTTTTGTTTTTTTTTACTTATTTGTTTTTTTATTCCCCGACAATTAACCGATCGATTTACATGCAAAGAGACAAGAGTATTGAGAAGTCAAAAGATTCCAACTACCGGCACAATAGAACTCATGCCCCGAAAGCTATCCTTCTTCTTCTTCTTCTTCTTAACATTTTCTCAATCTTCCAACACTATTCTTTGGCTTAACTTTGCAAAACAGAATTGAAATCATTGGCAACAGTTTTGAATGCATTCTAAATGCGACACTTTCGAGGTTTTAAGGAACGAAAACAGAATGTAATAAACAAAAAAAAAAGGTTTAAATAAAAAGTTTAAGATTTATGTTGTTTTTGTTTTTATTTGTTGTTGTATTTTAGAAAAAAAAGAATTACAAATAATACATAATTTGTTTCTTTTGGTTCGCATGGGGCTCTGCAGCAATGCAGATTGTTCTTGATTGACGACGAAAAAATAAATGGGCATTATTTGTAATAACATAGATTGTATAAACCAATTATAGCCTTTGTTGTTGTTGTTGTTGTTTTTTTTAAGGAAAGCGACGCAGCGCATTAAACAAAAATAAAAGACAAGAAATTTTTATTTTTTTTTTGTTTTGTTTTGTTTTGTTGACTGTGTCTTGTGTTCTGTATGTTAATATAAAACAAAATGATAATTATTTATTAAAACATAATTATAATAAATAATATTACTTTTAGGCATATGTATAGTGTACGCAATTGGCCGAAACAGCGGAATAGTAATATTTAACTAGACAAAACGAAATTCACACATCATTGCCATACACACACACACACCCACACTGTAATTCCTCTTGTTCTTCTGATAGCTGATCAAATTTTTTTATTTTTATAATTATATAAGATTTGACTCGGATAGTTTGATTTTCTTTGATTTGTTTATGAATATTTTGCAAGAGCATATTACCATATATATAACAAAGACAACTTGAACGGCATGTGAAGCAAATTAAGACGTTTGGGTTTCATTAACATTTTCATTTATAGACTTTAATCAGCTTTTCATTCTTTCGGTTGTTCTCATTTAACAATACTGGCTCGAATACATTCTCTTCTTGCAATAAATTGCAATTTGTATACCAGATAAATATACATACTACATACCTAAGCCAGATTCCGTTTGTTGCATGACAATAGTCCCCCCCTCTCTGTTCTACACATCTCTCAGCCTCAAACTATCATCACACAGCCACAAGCTGCATCGGTATCCTGCTGTATTGTTTAATGTTTAATGTTTGATGTTGTTTTGTTTAGTTTGTGTTTGTGTCTGTGTTTGTGTCGATGCTGATGTTGATTTGATGTTGCTTTTATTATTACATTACTGCTCTGCTGCTTTCGACTCCCAAAGATTTGTTTTTATATTTCTTTTGTTTTGTTTGTTGTTTGTTTTGTTTTGTTTTGTTTTTGTTTGTTTGTATTACTGAATAATATTTGCATAGTCAAAAAGGAAACTTTTTAGTTGTTTGGTTAGTTGTCACCGCCCTCCTGTGGCTCGTCGCCATCGCCCTGGGTATCGGAGGTCCAAAGAGTCAGGTTATCCCTCAACAATTGCATGATGAGTGTTGAGTCTTTGTATGAGTCCTCGTTCAGTGTGTCCAGCTCGGCTATCGCGTCATCGAACGCCTGTTTAAATAACAAAATTAATTTAGTATACGTACTAAAACAAAAGTACAACAATAACAATATGCAAAATGCCGGCAAGGTAAATGCAAGTACAAGTTCTTGTTCAAGTGCAAAACGAAAGCATTTCAATTCAATTAGAGGAATATATACATATATATATATATACAATATATAATTTTAGTATTGGATTTATAATACCGTTTGTTTCAAATCAGCAACGAAGCAAAATAAAATAATTAAACATATTTATCTAGCAGGAACTCAAAAACTAATATACTATATAATATATGACCTAACGGTTAATGCACTTTCTCTTACAACCAATTAATAACTTCACCAGCAAGATATGGACCGCATTTGAAGGTGGTTAACAGGAACACAAGCCAGGCTTTCAAAATACGTAACATGCGAATTAATCGAGAGCTTATATATTGTATATATGCATATTCCTCAGACTGTGAGATTGTGTTTATTTAAAAAGCAAAGTTCCGGATGTTAGTCACATAACAGCAACAATTAAACAATTAATTAATGGAACAAACATTAAGTGTGTAGAAAGAAATTGAACCTGTTTAGCTAAATGACAAGCCCTCGCTGGTGAATTAATAATTTCGTAATAGAAGACGGAAAAGTTGAGTGCAAGACCTAATCTGATTGGATGTGTTGGCTGCATTTTAGTTTTTGCAATATCGAATGCCTCTTGATAAGCTTTTTTCGAGTCCTCAACGACGTCTTAAAATATGTACATTATTATTGGCACCAAAAAAAATAGAAACACAATGAAACAAAAAGAAAATAAAGAAACCAAAGTTCACAATTAGTTTTCGATATGATAAACACATTCAGATAATTATATACGACTTAAAGTTATAAAGAATTGAAATTGAAATGGTTTTTGTTGTTGCACTTGGCTTGAATCTTGTTGCTCGCCTCTGCCAGACGACACTTTGCAATTGGCACTTGAATATTAACCTGTTTAGCCAATTGGCAAGCCTTATCTGGAGAATTCAAAATCTCATAATAGAAGACTGAGAAGTTAAGTGCAAGACCCAAGCGGATGGGATGTGTTGGCTGCATTTTGCCCTTGCTAATGTCAAATGCATCCTGGTAAGCGGTTTGGGAATCGACAACAACAGCTGCATTTTCGTGAACGCACAAAGAGATAAAGTTTATGTTTTGTTTTTTATATTTTTATGATCTTATTTTAAGGTCTACTCATAATAAGGAGCCTGTTGATACTTACTGTTGCGTGCGTCTCCTGTGGCGACCTCAGCTAAATACCTGTAATAATCTCCCTTCATCTTCAAATAGAAAACCTTGCTTTCTGGATTGCTGGCTTTTGGAATAAGATATTTGTCCAGAAGTCCCTGTTAATTAAAAAGAAGACAGCAAGTATAAATATACATTCAACCTGAGCGCTTTTTTTATAAAAACAAAAAAGAAGAAGCTTAACCAACATGAATCTGAAGGCCTGACAATCTCTAGGCATATAAATAAACATTTCTAATTGCTTGGCGCACAATAAGCTGTGCTATTAATCCAATATTACGCCAGGCGAGCACAGCTTACCCCACCCCACGCCACACTCAACCTGATACA
Source organism: Drosophila ezoana (assembly GCA_035045725.1). NCBI lineage: Eukaryota > Metazoa > Arthropoda > Insecta > Diptera > Drosophilidae > Drosophila > Drosophila ezoana. Next base: position 6,547,573 of record JAWNOU010000052.1, read on the forward strand.
AGAATAAATACATGTACAGTATATGGCATGTCTGTGTCTGTGTGTCTGTGCGTATGTATGCCAATTTTACAGTCGACTGCGGCACTTCAAAGTGTTATCGATTTTCTGTCACCAAAGAGAAAGGGAAACCCAACAGTGTTGCCAACTGCCGCCACAAAAAGTAGCTGAAGCCGCTATTGAAAATAGCTAAAAGCAGCTAAAACCTATTTCGAGTAGATATCAAAAAAAGCTAACTCTGTTTAAAAGACCATAGTTGGCCCTTTCTCATAGCCAAATTTAGCTAGAAAATAGCAGAATTGACAACACTGCTGCTAACGCCAGCCCCAATCCAAAGGGAAGGGCTAACATACATACATATTATGGCGTTTATATATATGTACTTGGCACTTTGATTTATTTTTAAACTCTGAGGCTATTTCGTTTAATAGGTCAGCGGGTGTGTCAATTTAGTTCAGCTTTAAAATATGGCTGAGCACCTTTGGCAAAAACTGTAATTAAATTGATATTAATCAAGCCAAGTTGCTGGGCCATTGTTGCCGTAGCTGTTGCTATCTAATCTTGACGTTTATTTATAAAAGAAGTGCGCGTATATGTGTGTGTGCTGCGATAGGATGTGCAGTGTGACAGCAGCAACATGTCTGGAAAATTTTTTTTAAAAATAGTTTTATTGATTGTAATACAATTTGCTGCACACACGCCCTCACACACCCACACAAGCCGCACACTGGGCCCCTCTGATTGTAATTTCAAACTAGCCCTAACAAACCTGGCGCAGCAATAGCTTTATACGCAGCTGTATATGATACGGTTTTATTTTTTTTTTTTTTTATATAAAACTGGATGCTACCACCCACCACCCGCCGCCCCCGCCCACAGGCAATGGGGAACAGGACCTGCGCAGTGCACAGCCGCCACAGTGGGGCGGCTGTCAGGGCTCATCATAATTTGCTTATCTAAGGGAGTGAGGAGCATGGAGGCTAACAATGTTCACGGTCACGGGCAAGAGAGTAAAGTTGAGTAGAGTGGAGTAGGGTAGGGTAGGGTAGGGTAGAGTGGGGTAGAGCTAGCTTTACGTACCAGAACTTCATAGCAAATTTCTCTAAGCTCCTTCTCCACACGCTCTCTGTACTCGCGGGCGAGCTGTTGTTTTCTGGCGGATGCTTCGGTTTTTTGCTCAATGGAGGAAATAACACGCCACGATGACCTGTTGTTGTATATAATTGATTATTAGATATATATATGTATTTATGTGTTGTATATGTTAAAAGTCAGTTGTCGCATTGTGACATTTACCTGCGCGCTCCAACCACATTTTTGTAGGCAACGGAGAGCAGATTTCTTTCCTCATTTGACAGCTCGACGCCCGTCTCTGTGACTGATTTCATGGCCTGGGCCATGTCATCGTAGCTATAATCGAATTGTAAAATTGAATTATTTAATTCTTTCATCTCTGCAATAGCACAAAAGCACACTTACCGTTCTGATTGCTCGGCCAATTTTGCCTTCTGGACCAGTTCTTCCTTATCGACTGTCGACATTTTGTGGTTTTTTTTTTGTTGTTTTTTTAGTTACTTGACCAAACTAATAATATGAATAATTTGTGTATGTGTGTCGGTGTGAGTGTGTGTGTGTTCACGACCTCTGTTGCAGTTGATAGACAGCAGAAAAATTAATTAAAGTAAGAGGAATCCACAGCTCAAAGCGTCGCTCACAGTGTGTGACTGGTTATCTGGAACAAAAACGAATAGGAATAGGAATAGAAATAGATATATAAATATAAATTCATTCATTTAATGCTAAAACCAATTGAATTTCCCACGCGGCACATCCATTATTAATTGGCAACCTGTTCGAGCAAAACTCGAAAACAATCGCACTTTTCTTTTTACGATTATGTATTTAGGGAATTTAGAATTCTGTTATGGGGCGAGGAACCACCCACTTCTTAATTGGAAAGCTTCGATTAATTCATTTATTTTTTTTTCCTCAAAGTTTAAATGCGTATATCCTTTGGCAATACACACACACCCACACGCACGCACACACACAGACAGACTTATACAAACTGGCATACAGCTACACAAAAGCGGAAACCCGAATAATTATCTGCCGCTGCTATGTTGCTCTTCCGACCAGGCCCGAAACTCGACTAAAACGAGAACTTGCCCGTGTTTGGCTGTGGCGAAATGGCCAAAAGACTGAGCTGTTGCGAAGGAGCAAAGCTTGCCGGCGGTGTAGGCAGCGGCAGGACTCGCATGCACATGGCAGCTGCGCGTTGCAAACCTCTGATGATATTGAAATATGTTAGCGGTAAAAGGATATGTCTTAAACAAGTTGTGTGTCTACATGGGGTAATAAAAACTTGCCACATATACATATATATGTATAGAAATATATACATATATGTACATGCATATACATACATATATTCACATGCTAAAGGATTTCAATTTGCATTGGGCAGTCATGAGATGAGTCAAAATTTAACAGCTTTGTTTTCGAGTTCACAATATTCATGTGCTACAATTAGCATTAATATATTTATACATATATACATATATATATATATATATGATGACTGAATCATCGAGAGCTTGCCATATCAGTATTGCATTTAATTTCAATCGCAAGTATTTTTAACATAACACGTTGAGTATAAAGTAGTGGAAAGAGTTGTTGCTCAAACTCGCATTGATGATAAATAATGAAAAATATCTAAACGCAACGCTTGCCTTTTTTTTTTTAATGTCAATAAATTGCGTTTTATGGTAAACAGCAACCAGTGAGTCACATGTTAACATTTGGATTTTATATTTAACATGCATGTTGTGATGCTAAAGGGTAACCTGTTGCCTTTGACTAACGGCTGAGTGCTTCCAACAACATGGCTTTATGTGCTGGCATTACATAAATATTGATTGATTGTTATTTATAAATAAACGGCGACTGAGGCTGATTGATACATTTTCCATTATCCCTGGGGGGGACTCTACAAACATAACGACAAAATTATTATCCGCAAAGAAGCTCCGTCCGGAGGACATTTGCCCGGGCTTTTAGCATAATGTGCTTTTGACAGGTACAAACTGGGTTTGTGTGTGTGTTAGTTGTATTCAAGGGTGTGTGTTTGTTCGTGTGCGTGGGTGTGTTTCAATTTGTGTTTGTGATTTAAATTGTTTGTGAATACTATTACACGTGCCATGGCTTTTGGCGATAAATCTGCTTGTTTAGTGAGGCCCAACTTCAAGATGCACATTGATACGAAAGCAATGGACATGGGGAATGTTAAAAAGGCGAGAAAAAAGCAGCGGCCACGACAAGCAAATGGAATGAAAAAACAAAAAACAGAAAATAAACCAACATACATACACATTGAGAGAAAAGTTATAAATAAACTATGAATAAAAATTGAAAATGAAATAAAAGAGAGAAATCTCTGGCTATATGTGTGCGTGTGTGTGTGTGGTATGTGAACAAGCACACATACTTATAAATATGTACATATATATTACTTGTACTTGTATGTATTCAGATGTCAAAGATAAATGCACAATGACCCCAATGCACAAATCTCAACATGGTAACAAAACTTAAACAAACCTTGTAAAGATCTCCAATTATGGGCATCCAATAATATTAGAATTGTAACTAATTGGCAAATACTTATATTACTTATATAGACGTATACATCTGTAGGTACATGTAGTTCATTAGGCACCCACCCACTTGTTATCTTATTCTGTAAACGATCGCATCCGACCGTCAAAATTTAAAACATTGAACCTTAGGCAGCACACAAGTGCAGGTAAATACACATATGCATACATATGTATGTATGTACATACCTACATACTAAATGCGATGTATGTTTATATGTGTGTATGAATAGCAATTTTTGGCGTTGCTCGTTTTTAGGTCAATTGACGTATTTTTCGTACAGTTATTGACAAAAATAAATAAAAGAGATCAAAACAAAAGCTAAGCAGACCGCAACGGCGGAGTTTGGCTATGATTTTAATTTGAACATTCCAAAAGTGTTATGTACGTATGTATGGGTGCGTTTTAATAGCTATACACCCAGGCAGCCACTCCCGCCTTTCAATAGTGGAGCCCACAAAATCAGCTCGCAGCAATGGAGCGGATTGTATGCGTCATGGGCTGTGTCATTTTTTGGACATGCCTCACAATGAGGAAGTAGTGTGCGACTGCAAGAGGCGATCGCAAACTATTTTTAATGTAAAAGTTTGTATGTATATGTTTGTATGTAGCTGACACATGTACATGTGTGTACGTTTGAGCAATTGTGTTTCATAAAAGGTAGAAGAAGAAAACCGCTAATAATTAGCGAAATGTCAGTGCGACGTCGGCGGCATTGGCTTCGGTCACTGGTACAGATTGAAGATAACGGCAAATAAAATTCGAAACCGTTTGTTGAATTCTGCGATGACGGCAACTTTGAGTGCTGCAAAACGGCGCTGGCCTATGCGAATGCCAGTTTGTATGTGTATGTGTGTGTGTTGCGAGTGTGTTGGAAAACACACCACACCGGGCGGCAAAGTGTAAACTCACCACACCGGCCCCATGAGGTCGTCGCGACAGAGATTCGGCTACATGCGCAGTACAGAAGAAAAAATACGACTATAGAGAAATGCAGATAAGCACAAAATTCCAATACACAACGATTTGAAAAATATACACCACAAGGGAGCTTTCAACAGTTATAATGCATGCCTAAGAAATATATTGAACATTTTTGAAATGGTTAAAGAATTTGAAAAGAAAAAAATCAATTTATATACCATTTGTCAAATGAATGTACGTACATACATATGTACATAAGCTGACAAGAAACAAGTGTGTCTGCAACATATTGAGGGGGTGGGTGGTGAAGAGCACGCAACAAAATGTATAAAAATAATCCCACCGGAGAGAACGATAAAGAGAACACACTTCCAAACGGGCAAAGACAGCAGCGGTTGCGAGAGCAGCGCGGCATAAAAGAACACGTAACCGCGTGTGTCGTCCACTTACATACATATATATGTACATATGTACGTATGTACAAATGCTCACATATCTATTTAGATACACATATGCAGGTATATATTTTAGCATATATGTATATATGAATTCTTAAGTATATATGTATGCATTTGTGGTGAATTGTGACGCAGCAAATCCAATAAAAGCCAAATGAGCGATGTACGTGCATAAGTGCTCATATGTACATCAATATAAATGTAAGTGTATATAAAAGGAATCCAAAACGATTTCTTTTTTACAAAACGAATATTGCAGCACACTTTTCAAAGGTAAATGTGCATATGCGTAATACATTCGGACTGGCGTACTCACATACATACATACATTCGTTCGTTCGTTCGTATGCATGTATTTGAGCTATTGACGACTAAAACGCCTAGCGACCAGAACACACTTAAGCACCACAATTCGCCTTCGCATTAGCCAAGTCAGTTGTTGCCACGGCCGCCAACAATCAACCGAAAGCACTGAAAATACGAAGCTACAAACGAATCTCACTTCTACATATACACAACACACACACACACACACACACACATATATATACACAAATACAAAATTTACCAATACTCATGCACAGCGGGCATTTGTACATACGTATGTATTTTTGCACAAATTCACAGTTCTGAACATTTTCGTCTTTTTGCGTAGTATTTTTATCGATCGTTCAATGGAAGCATGTAGAAAAATTTTCATGCATGCGGCGTTTGCACATGTCTCGATGAATTGAAAAATATCGGATATATTAACGTTGCATAAACTACCGATATGCACATGTTTATTGCATCGCCTTAAGTTGCTTAAGGTTTTATAATTAATATATACATCTCTCAGTACATATATTTCGCCCCATATTACTAATGCAAATTGGTTACCTTACATTCGATTCACTCGAAACGACAACGACGACTACCAACGAACGGCGAACGACTAAAAGTGACGGCAAATGTTGCACACAGTAAGCGCTGTATCTGTGTGTACGCCTCTTCACACACATACATAAATATACACATAGGCGGCAGCGCATGCCGCTACACAAGACGAGAGATTAAAAGAGCGAGAGAAGGAGCGCAAAGAGAAGAAATAGGTAAAAATGAGTAAATACCAGTAAGTGTTGCCAACCTGGCTGCAAAACAAAGTTGCCAGGTGTGACACAAGTGAAATGGGTTCGTTAAGTTTCAAATGACCTGTTGTTGTTATGCCGAAGACACAAATTGCAGCATACTATTACTAAGAATTAGGAACATTGGATAAATTAATTACTAATTATGCATTTAGGCGCATCGCACTTTTTGACGTTAAATGCCAGTAGTTACAATTTGTTGGCCCACTACAAGTTGCAGTTTGTACGTGCATGACGCATGCCACAGAAATGTCGGGGAGGAGCTTGGACAGCGTTTGCTGCTGTCGTCAATTGTGCGCAATTGTCGTTTAATTGAGTAATTTGAATGAGACGTACGTCCGTATGTTAAATTTTTTAAATTCGAATGTTACCGAGTTGTATTTGTGGCCTTGTACGTGCCTATTTGCGCGCTGTAAAATTTATCAACATGTGCAATTTACAATGAAAAAGCTATTACATACATGTATGTACTTGCAATTAAATATAAAAGTAGTTCAAAGGAAAATTTGTTCTGATTACTCCCTGCGGCATTTCGTCTTAATCTAAGCCCTTGAATTGCGCTTTACACACACACAGAGACAAGTTGTACCTGTTAAAACCTTCTAGCTCTTATCTGGCGGCACCCTGATTAAATTTATTTTTCAACTTCACGGGCTGTGACGGCGGCTTATCAGCAATTATGTGCTTTTGATAAGCCACAGTAAATTATTGCCTTAATTCTAATGTTGGTTTTCATTGAATTTGCTCTGGGCGCTAAGCATATCCGAGTCGAGGAAGGCAACGCGTTTTCAACGCTTTTTGAATTCTAACTGATAAAAAGTTTTTTTTTTGTTGGCAATGCTGTTACGTTTTACTCGGCAATTCACAGAATTACGTCATCAGCGTCCTACTTGAAACAGTAAATTTGTGTTGATGCGTTTATCAATTTATCTTTCTTGATGTTACACAACTTGTATCTCACACGGCGCTGCTTTATCTTGTTGCAGTTTGCGGAATTATAAATTAATTCACTAAGAGTTTTGGATCAATATATAGGAAAAATGCGGTTTCTGTCTCGCCGACAACATGGCGCTCCAAGTAACACAATGCGTATTATGCGACAAATATTACTCACTGCGCCTATACAAAACTATAATTTTTTAATATTGGCAGACGACACTGGTACTAATTTAAACACTCTTATTATTTAATTATATTTTTAATATAATATATTTAATATTACTACGTAAACACACCTTTCGTCGGCTATTGCTGCAGTGTGACCAAGCTAAAAGATCGTGATAATCCATAACTCTTGTTAGTGTGACCGCGTGTTATTATTCGACTAGGTTGGCAGTCCGACAGTAATCGATATATTGTGCATCGATACACTATTCATCGTAGCGGTCGCACGTGTTTACTTCGGTGTTTAAACTTTTAAAAGATTCGAGTAGGAAATACATATAAGTTGCTATAATGCCGCGCTCCAAACGTGATAAGAAAGGTACACAACAGATCTGCCCATCTTAATAATTTCAACACACTAGCATTGTTTTCCTACTTGCAGTTTCTTTAACCAAAACCGACCGCAAGGGTTTGGCTTGGAAGCAGCGCATCATCGACGACATACGATTTTGTGTTGAAAAGTATCCCAATATATTCGTGTTCCAGGTGCAGAACATGCGTAATAATCTGCTCAAAGATCTGCGACAGGAATGGAAGCGCAACTCCCGTTTCATATTTGGCAAAAATCGCATTATGCAAATCGGTTTGGGCCGCACAAAAGCCGAAGAAGTGGAGACGGGCATACACAAGGTTCGCACGACGATATACAAACAAATCCAAAAGGCTTTAATTTAAAATACTTTTCAGCTTTCGAAACGCCTCAATGGACAGGTGGGTCTGTTGTTCACAGAAAAGACCAAAGAGGAAGTCCTGGAATGGGCCGACAACTATTGGGCCGTAGAATATGCGCGTAGTGGATTTAAGGCAACGGAGACGGTGACTTTGCCCGCAGGACCTCTGGAGGAGTTTGCGCACTCAATGGAGCCGCATCTCCGTTCTCTCGGCCTGCCCACGAAACTGGAGAAAGGCGTGGTAACCATCTACAGCGATTATACTGTGTGTGAGGAGGGCAAGGTGTTGACGCCGGAGCAGGCGCGCATTCTGAAATTGTTGGGAAAACCAATGGCAAAGTTTCGTTTGACCATGAAGTGTTCGTGGACTAAGGCTGATGGATTCCAGCTGCATGTTGAGGACGATGTGGAGGAGGATAAAGCAACAGACAGCCCCATGGAAGAGGATGACAATGAAAACAATGATGATGATGCTGCTGCTGCTGATGATGATGATGATGATGAGGAATAATTAGCAAATATTTCAAATAGAAATTAAGTTATGATTATGTATATAATAATTATATATGTAGCTATTACAAGTTTTTGTAAACAAATCAATCTTACTGCTTACTTTCCGGCCTAGGCCGACGAGAGATTGCCGCTGCCACTGCTCGCACCCTTCTTGGTGGGTCGATAGGCAATCACATAACGTTGGGCCACGGGCAGCGGCTCTGCATAGCCATTCAAATAGGATGAATCCTCGAACAGCACCTCGTACTCCTCGGTCGCTGTTTGCGGCAAGCGATGGACAATGGCTTTGTAGAAGCATGTCGTCTGTGGGTAAAGAGCCATCACTATAGATCGGGAAGATGATGGATTAGTCGATTTAATTGCAAGAGGTCTTATTCCACGCACCGACTGTGTCCTTGGGAAAGAGCGCATGACCGTCGGTCTCTGGATTGGCGCGCATCAATGGCAATGGTATTACTTTGCGCTTGCTGAGCACGTGGCGATCCTTCTGCTCCTCGTCAATGTCAATGACATCGTATTTGTTCTGGCGATGCAGAAACTGCACCACCTCGGCCAATATCCAGTTCTCCTCCTCGTCGATGCCCTTCGCCAAGGCCGCAACATTGTCACCCACCTTGGCCACATAGTTGCTCTCCGCCGGAATAGCGCCGCACAGTGCTGGAGCACGCTCGCCCGGCTTGCCCACGAACAGTGGCAACGTCTGGGCGGAAAGCTGCACCATTTTCATGAGGGCGCCGCGACGAATGGCCTCCTTGTTGCCAGCGTTGCGGGCCTGTGCAGATGGACGATGTTTACCATATTAATCTCTTGAGATTGAGGTATATGTGGACAGTTGACCCACCTGAATGCGACGTTCATTTCGTATGTTTCTGATTTCATGGATTTTGGCTAGCGCCGCTCGAATTGTGGCCTCCTCCTGCGTTGCCTCCAGAATCTTGGCCTGAAGAAGCGTCTTTAGTTTTGGATTGGGTGTCTGGCTTTGCTGGGCACGCACAAGGCTAGCAATTGAACTCTCAGCACGTCGCCGTTCACCGTCCACTTTGTGGATGTGTTGTTGTATATCCTTCAGGCGATCCTGGTTGGGTATAGGGCAATTATAGAAGGCTTATTATTAAAGAAAAACTTCAAATGTAGTTGTTGCCCACCTGAATCTGCTGCGCAGCACTCTCTGCAGTAAGCGGCATTGTGTTTCGATCGTTTATCAAATTTTGTTTATATTATTTTTGTATGTAAACTAAATGCTGCACTTTTTGTTTTGGTGGAATGATACATCAGCCCTTCTGTTGGTATTTTGTATGTATTCGCAGATGTAAAATGAGCTAAAAAATGTTGAAGTTGAAGATATACGAGACGCATTCACAATAGAGAGCATATTACAAAAATATTTGATAAATATTAATATACTGCCGATTCGCATGTCCCATCGCTTGTGCTCGATAGGTTTATCGGGTGTCTATCGGAAGACTGCCGCACTTTACGGTGAAAGCTGGGGAAAGTCGTTTTTAAACGTAGTGCTCGGCATTGTTTATATTAGCGTGAACCTAAAATGTTTTCGGCAACGTGCGTGGCTCCCGTTAATATGGCCCTGGTCAAATACTGGGGCAAACGGAACGAAGAACTAATACTGCCAATCAATGACTCCGTCAGCATGACGCTGGACGCAAACGAAATGTGCGCAAAGACCACAATAACCGCATCGGAGAGCTTTAAGCAAAATCGTATGTGGCTGAACGGCGAAGTGGTGCCCTTCGAGGAGAACGCACGCCTCATGCGTTGCCTGGAGGGTGCACAGCGCCTGGCCCTAGCGAACGGCGCTCACAAATTTCCGCTTTCCTGGAAGCTGCACATCGCCTCGTACAATAATTTTCCCACTGCCGCGGGGTTAGCCTCGAGTGCCGCCGGCTACGCCTGCCTCGTCTACACGCTGGCCCGTCTCTACGAGCTGCCCCTGAACGAGGAGCTAACCACAGTTGCCCGCCAGGGCAGCGGCTCCGCGTGCCGCAGCCTCTACGGCGGCTTTGTGCACTGGCGTCGCGGCTCGAGCGCCGATGGCAGCGACTCGATCGCTGTGCAGCTGGCGCCCGCTGGCCATTGGCCCAATATGCACATGCTCATACTGGTGGTCAACGATGCACGCAAGAAGACCGGCTCCACCAAGGGCATGCAGCTGGGCGTCAGCACCTCCTCGCTGATACAGCATCGCGCCAAAGAGGTTGTGCCTCGGCGTGTCAAGCAGCTGATGGCGGCAATTGAGAACCGCGACTTTCAAGCATTCGCCGAGATTACCATCAAGGAGTCGAATCAGCTGCACGCCATTTGCTTGGACACGTATCCGCCGTGTGTCTATATGAACGACGTGTCGCACGCGATTGTCAACTTTGTGCACGATTACAATGAGACGGTGGGCTCCTTGCAGGCCGCCTACACCTTTGATGCTGGCCCAAATGCTTGCATTTATGTGCTGGCCGAGAATGTGCCGCGTCTTTTGTCGGCCATCCAATTGGCCTTTCCCAATGATGCGCAACAGAGCGTTGAATACCTCAAGGGGATTCCGGTGCCGCCCGTTGAGCTAAAGAACGGGCTAAGGGACGCCTCCATCGGGCATGTCAATCCCAAAAATATGCTCAAGTACATTATCCACACGAAAATCGGCGAGGGTCCACACCAGCTAAGCGACGAGAAGAGTTTGTTAATTGACGGTTTTCCACTGCCCAAATAATATTCCTAATTATCTTAGATTCTTCCCAGATTCCGGGCTCAAATTACACACTTGAAATAAGTTGCTAAAGGCTTAACTTAATTTATTTTTGACTTTAACTAGAAAAATCTAGCCTAGGTTCGGGAACTTTCATTTCAATGCTTTAGTTATTCCTAACATTTTTCTTTGTACTCATTTGCATTGTTTATTTCTTTATTGTTGGCACATTTACAATTAACACTTCATTTTGTTCCCCATTCTTTTCTGGTTTTTGTTATTCAAATAAAGCTGCTCGCTTAACCTTTCACGCTCGTGAGCCTTTTAAAACTTGTAAGTTATTTATACATATATCGCATATATCTTAAAATAACAAATATTTTCTGTTTATAATTTGTTGCCCCATTTTTAAATTTACATTTCACAATTCGTATTAGTTATTCATTGTGGACAAATTAAACGGACACCACTGTGCGTCCAGCTCATAGAGATGGGAGCTGGATCAGTTCCGTTACGTGCCTTAAGCATGCATTACGTAAACAGTGTTGCCAACTTTAAATATGAAGCTAAATCTAATCCAATAGCTGAACTGACGGCTAAATTTGGCTAGAAAATAGCTGAACTGGCAACACTGCTCACAAATGCTTGAAACGAATCGAAATATTTTGAAAAACAATAACGAACGGCAAAGGTGACAATAATCTTAGTCTTATGACATCTATGAATATCTCGAATTTGAATTAAATAATACAAATGTCTAAAAGAACAATGTTCAAGTAGAATTGTGTATTTTATAGTCGTAGTCATGTAGTAACTAATAAGAAAACTTTCCCCAAAACATAAATTTTTTTTAGTTTTGGCAAAAAACACCCTGAATAGAGTTTAGATGTACGTATGAATGCTGCTTTCCAAAAGCTGTAACTGAAATTTATATGCAAAGATTAAAAATAAAAAATAATAGTTTCTATCCGAAAAGTATTTGTCAATCCCTTAACTATTTATACATTTCCCAATTTAAACTAATCCAAAATCTGAAAATAACAGGAAATTAAATGGAGCTGGATAAATTTTTCGTAGATTTTGTAAATATATATATATATATTTTCTTAGAATCAACATATTGTAATACTTGATCTTAAAAATAGACATAAGGGTAACCGTATTTATGCTCGTATGTACATCTAGAACTAAATAAAAAAGCACTTTTCAAAAGCAATTAAAAAAGAACTGCGCAGCAAATAGGGCATTGCACTTTAGTATTATCAAAGCTTAGGCAAATATTAACGTATTCTGTGTATAAAAGGCACTACTAGCTAAATGGGTTGGGTTAGTCAGCCCGTGGACTCACTGCAGTCCGTCAAATGGTCGATTGCGTCAATTACAACATGATTGGTTGGGAGTGTGTCTAAATCGAAAGTATTCGATGATGCATTAAGTAATAGTTCTAGCGATATCTCCTGCTCCAAGGCCACTGTAGACAGCAGGACGACACCACTTTCCGGATCTACGGCTGCTTCGATGGTGTCTTCTAGTTCCTGATCTGGTTGGTCTTCCGTCTCGGCTTCAGTATCATTGTCGTCTGATATTAAACTGGACATATACTGCTGCACAGTCTCCTCGGCGATATCCCTATGTTATTTGCCCGCGAGCAGAGCGGCATTGGCAATTGCCTGTACGGTGCACCCGGCTTCCACATGCTCCATGACTTGTTGCTTCAGCTGTGCCACATGATCCTTCAGACTTTTCACAATGCCTGCCAAATCGGTATTCTCGCCCTTGAGTAATTTCACACGATCCTCCAGCTTTGATATGCGCTCCAGCTTGCGCTTGCGACATTTGGAGGCCGCGACACGATTCCGTTGACGCTTGCGCTCCAGTTTAATCTTCTCCTGATCTGCCATATCAATTGGACTAACCGTTGGGGAAGCGACCGGATGCTGTGGTTCATCCTTAATGACGGGAAAGCCTTCTACAAGTAAAAATGAAACATTAGCCTGTCTTCTTGAATATTAAGCCAGACTTTACTCACCCACGCTGGTGTAGGTGAATGTGCCCCCACTGATGCCATTGTTCACGGCAGTCATGGTGGGTGCGGAAGCAGCTGGATTGCTGGGAGCCGGGGCATTGCTGACATTGTTACCCAGAAACGCCTGCGTATTCTTGCTGGTGTGTAGGTTTTGGAGTGCCTCCTCAAATCCTTTGCCGAATTCCTCCTGCTCCGTGGTGATTTGACCCACTTTAGTGGGGAATACTGTGCCCGGCTGTGGCGTCTGCAGCATGGTGCTCGATAGCAATATTTTCTCAAGGTCAGGAGTGTTAAGCGTTTTTCCAGGTACATCGGGCGAATCAATTAGTAGGGGTGCCATTGCGCGCTTGTTCTTCTTGTTGAGGTCCAGGAAAGCAGGACGCTTGCTTACGTTGGGTGTGGAGCTGCTGTTGGGTGTCTGAAATTCCATTGACTCCTCGGTCGCAATTGGTTCCGGCTCCGTTTTAGGTACGATAGGTGCTGCGGTCGTACTACTACTGTTCGTGTTGCTGGCAAGTGCAGCAGCGGAAGCGGCAGAAATTTTCATTTTCCTTTGAATATGACGTCAGGCTGATTACAAAAAGCGAGTAAAAAACAAAGCAAAAGCTTATGGGTCGCTGTTGTCGTGATAACTTGTTTTAGATGATGACTCATCGCTCCCTCTCACCCGCCCGCACACAAATACCAAATACAACTACAAGCACAAACATGCGCACACGAACACACACACACACACATACACTCGTACACAACCCAAATATGTTTTGTCGACCGTACTTACCTATTTCTAGCTAAATGTGATTATGCCGGTGGCTGTAACTACTTTTCAAAATCTATATTACGTAAATTTGTGTTTTAAAGAATTTTATTTTAATAATATTTAAAACAACACGGCAATTGCGTTGTATTCTCTTGGTTTTACTATTCACAGTGAAGCACTTTTTAAGTTGCCACATCTATTTAAAATATGAATCAGCTGATTGTTCCAAATATCGATGTGCCCGATATAATGCAATCGTAAATATCGATAGAGTCGCTTCTTCTTCCTCTTCTTTTCCGCTGAGCTGTCAAAAACGTAGGTCGCAATTGGAATAAATAACAATTTTAATTCAGCAAAAAAATGTATTTTGCTAAGCCATCGGCAACTCTGTCAATTAATAACGCAGAAAGAAAACAATCAATTGTGTACTATAATGAATATTTTCTGTTTTCATGTTGTGCCATCCGCTGACTGCTCGCCGACTTCTGCCGCTAAAACAGTTTGATAATTCGCAATGGCCAAGTCAAAGAATCACACAAATCACAACCAGAACAAGAAGGCCCATCGCAATGGCATCAAGCGCCCAATGCGCAAACGCCACGAGTCCACCCTGGGCGTAAGTCAAAATTTATCCAATTGAAGATTCTATAAACTATAGCATACCCCATATTTCTCCACAGATGGACGTCAAGTTCTTGATCAACCAGCGATATGCGCGCAGGGGTAATCTTTCCCGCGTTGAGGCTGTCAAGCGCTACGAAGAACGCGTTGCTGCCCAGCAGGGCAAACCCAAGCCCGTTAAGTTGTAAATTCCCAACTGCATTCGATCTTGTTTTGAGTGCAAATCGTGTGTTAGAATAAAGGAAAAAAACATTTAACGAAATTACCCAATTTTGTTTATGATTCGCGGCTTCTGTTGGTAAAAGGACTACTACGTGGCTTCAGGAGCTTACGGAGATTTGTGTATGAGTAAATACCCGATCCTTCGGCGGGTGGGAAGGGGGTTAAATATTGATGGGATCTATTCTCGAGGCATAAAGCGGGTCAGGTACAAGGAGTGAATTTTAAATAAGAACTACCGACCCCTCCTACCCTCTTAATTATTTGGTATAACCTCTTTAAATCAACAAGATGCGGCTTCTCAGGCCAAAAGACCTACGAAATTGTTTATTTTGCCCCTTACAATTATTTATATATCGATAATTGCTGGGGATACGCGCTTTACTTGACGCGTTTGGCATTAATGTGCGCGTTTTGACGTTTACCAGTCTGGCAACATTAGCTCCGCATCAGACTTTGCCAAGCAAACAATTCGACGACCACCCAATTGTATGAAAATTCGTAAATGCTTGCGCCATTGTTTGTTGGGTAGCAAACCGTAGCGAACGTAGAACTGTAGTTCGGTCGCTATATATGTAACTTAATTTAATAATAGTACACTTTATAATAGAGTGTGAATACATAGTTTCATAATTGTGTTTAATATACTATTCGCCAATTATGTAAACAGTGAAAATCTATTAGTTAAATTCAAATGCAAATAGTGAAAGAATCATTTTTCGCGCAGTGTGCTGCGGATGCTTGGTGCTCGTCTATATGTACGTGAATATGTACATATATATTTTATTGTGTGTTCGTGACAGTTTATTTAATACATTAATAACCGACATAAGTAATTTTAACTGTTAAAGTGTTGATGCTATAAAAAATAGTCTAAGAGCCAATGCAGGCACGAATATAATCTGTTTTATCGACGTTTCATTGTCGCACATAGAAAATCGCATACAGTGACACACGTGCGTATCTACATACAGACAAAACCACATACATACATACCTAAGTACACACACACACACACACAGGGCAGCGCTCAGCTGTGCTCAGCTGTCGTTTGTTGTCAATGCGTCTGATCCTGCCAGAGTGTTTTGTTTTTGCGCGGCATTTTTGTATAACGGTGTATCGTTCCTACGACAACAACAACAATTGATTGATTCAACCGGTGAGTGGCAACTCTCGTATATATATATATATATATGTACACACATACATATACATATATTTAAAGCAGATAATTAATTTGTTTATATCAACTTTTGTTTTCGCAGTAAATCGACCAAACTCTAGTAATTTATCATATACACATTTTATTATTTACCTTGCGATTTGCCTTAATAATGCTTATAGTAAGACATGAACCCAGACAATTACCCGTAGCAAATATTCCACAGTCACGTTTGTCTATTATCCACAATTGAAAAGAATTTTGCGCCGTCATGAGTTCGCATTAAATAAAGATGTGCTAATTTATTTAATAATATTGTCATTTGTGTGATAAATCAATTTGCTTGTCTGTAGATTGTCGTTAACACACAAAAAAAAAACCAAAAAAATTAAATTGAATACTTAAAAATGAAGTACAGTTTTGCATAGTCAGAAAAATAACTGTATTCAACTGAATACTTTTATAATGTAACGGGAAAACATGTTGAAGGAAAGCAATCTTTAAGTAGCCATAAAAATAAGAATGCTAAATTAAATTGTTCTGAATGTTTTACATTACAATTGAACACATGTTTTTCGAATTGAATATTTTTGTATTATTTTTAATTTTGATTTTACATAATTCATTTCGATTGCGAGCTCTTTCGTCTGATATGGTGATATTGTATTTATAAGAAAGATCTTTCGTAAACAATTTATCTATCGGAAATATTCTACTTGTGGCAATTGCCGGAAATTAATATAAATTACTTCCGATTTTTGCTTGGCGCTCCATAATGTCCACAGGGGTTTCTTTGTTATCCGTCATAATTGAAATGAATATGTCTTAATGCCAGCGCACTTCAACTGAGCGCACTTTATCTTCATTGTTTTTGTGCCATTCGTGTTTACCAACTGTTGGCACTGAGCTTATCATTGAGAGTGGGCGATAAGGAAGCTAGTCGAGCAGAGATATGTTCGGCATTTATTTTATTGTACTATCAATCTGACGGCGCTTTGCCTTGTCAATGCATTGCAATGATGTGTGATTAATGCCCTTGTCAATATTTGGTCGATTTTAAAGATCGTATATAAAATAAGCATAATACAAGGGAGTTGTAAATAAAAGTACTCTTCTTTAAAAACAGAGGATTAAGAGGATTAAACAGAATATATTTATATATATTTATATACATACACACACATATGCAAGTACATAAGTATATACACACATACATAAATATGCATACATACACACATACTTGAAAAGATACACACAAAAATAATATGTATTTTATTGCCAACACTTTACTTACTAGCAAAGCATGAAGACTGCAGGGCCTACTTGACTTTATGAGAATCGCGGGGAAGGGCACCTTTAAAAAATACAATTTATTTTAATTTGCAGCACAGTGGGAAGTAAACTGCGGATGCATAAATGAAAATTTATACATACATACATGCATACTAACATCCACACATACATACATACATACTTACTTACAAATGTACATACATACATGTACATATATGTACATACATACATACATACATACATATATACATACATACATATATACATTCATACATACATACATACATACATACATAGAAGCACTCACATACAAATGTACATACTAAATTGTAAAGTTATCAACCAGTCATTTCGGACATCATGTTTTATATATACCAATTTAGCTTGATATAATTCCTTCTTTTTCACTTTTAAAATTCAATACATGTTTTAGTTTCCGCTCTTTGGTAGTCTTCCAACAACTTATAGGGTATATTTTGTTTAAGTACTCGCCAACACAGATCTAATAAATATCTTATCATAATAATACGATCAAATTGATGTTAATTTGTCTGCTCACAAATGTTGAAATCAATAAATAAAATCAACTGCAGATAGCCATTGGCTGAAAGGTTTTGCAGTTGCGTCCGAAAGTCTGAAAGCGTAGCAAATACTTTTTAAATCCGCTGTAAGCTGAATGTGACACAGTTTCCAAGTAATATATCAAGTGTTAAAATGGTCAACGATTTGCCAGTTTATTCCATATCGCATTTTATGGAATCCCATTCGCTACACGAAGCCGCTGGCACTTCTTTTTCGCAAGTAAGTCTTATTCCAAGTCCAAGCATCGAATTACTCAAATGAGTCAACATTCAAACATTTGTACTCGATACTTATAACGTATGTATATTGTATATTCCTGCAACAGCAGTTCATAAAATGCGCTCCAATTTGTTATTAAAGTTAATTAAGGGGTGCAATCTTTATGCTGAATCATGGGGTTTACATATACTTATATATTCTAGATCAAGGTGAAAATTGAAAAAATGGGTGTATTCGTTATAATAAACGAACATTCGTTTCCCATATGGTGTATTTATTCTAGATCGAGGTGTCTAGCTGAGAGTTTATTCATTTGATACTCTTCCTGATTTCTTATCTGAATAACCGATCGATAGCAAGTTTAAGCCTAGGTTTTAGAATCATATTATACCTCATATTATATCTTAGAGAATATCACAGCTAGGGAAACCACATTTTGTATGTTTGTTACCCTATACTGTACACAGATCAAGAATATCTTCCCAGAAAAATGCATGATTGCGCTTTTTGCCCCTGCCTTAATCGATAATGCTCTGGTTGAAGAACCCTTGTCCGTTCAGTTTTCACTTAGTTTTAACAATAATACTAATTAAAAGGGGGTCTCACAAAGAGGGGGCGGGCCGGCGGCTTTTATGATAGTAGTCCAGTGCAAGTACTTCCTGCAGGTTCTAGTGTTTTGTTTCTGTCTTGGCTATTCTCGGAATTGTTGACAGACCGACGGCAGACGAAGCACAAATATCGCTCAGAAATTGCTTGGCAAGTATAAAAATAATTCTACATATATAGTTGTGTATTTTTCGCTTACATTGTGGCATTATTTCTTATGCAACAATAAAGTTTAAGCACTTTTTTACGTTCCCGAAACCTGTCTATATATAGTATATTAAATTGTTTGTGCTGCTTGACTGATTTACGGGCGGGTGATTAACGCTCAGCACAAAATGTAAAAACTAGAATATTTTCAAGTAGTTAACTAACGTACGCTCTTCTGTATGAAAAATACAGGGAGAAGTTTGTATGGGAAAAGTTTTAAATTTACCATCGGCGGAAGAAGAAACTCAGGTGTCTTGAGAAAATCTTTCATGTTAACAGCTTTGATGGCGATTTAGTTATTGTTTTTAGGATTGAATACAGGGAATTCCGACTAAAGTATTGAAAATTTCTTAGCTTCTCTGTGCACACACATATTTAAAATATCTGCGCCTCAAAGTATACTTCAGTTATAATCTACGCAACCCAACACTGCCATTCATGAAGTTACAATCGTTTCGATAGGGGTTAACAATTCAGGTGTAATCAGTTTATACCCTTACATATCCTTTGAGTCCATAGATTATATATATTCTTGATCAGGATGATGTTAGCTGTTGATCTTTAAAAGGATATCTTTACTAATTGCTAGTGATTTCGGAGAGTGTATTGCGAAAAGCGTATTGCGCAGTCGGTTGAACAGCAACGATTTTAAGTTGGTCGTGAAAATGAGTCGAGGAAATACCTTTCAGGGTCATTTTACGTGTTCCATTCTTAACACTATGTTATAATACTTAACATAATACGGGGAAATGTGCAGTCTAATGCATATGTAGCTTAAACATACATATATACATACATAGCTATGTACATATTTAATGTACTTCACGTACACATAAAAGGCTTTTCTCCATGTGTGTGTGTGTGTGTGCTTTAGAATGTGAGGACAGGCGACCGGCGTGCTTATCAGTCAACGAGATGAGACTCATATTAAAGAATACTGTAAACCGAAAGTGTACAGATAGGGAAAGAGACAAATAGCGAGAGAGTGAGAGACAGTTTACTTTCTGATGTTGTGAGTAATTTGGCTGTTTCTTTCCCCCCGTTCCACAAATGACAACACTTATTACGATAACCAAATACAAATACAAATTTATTTAGTAGCCGTTGTCATTGCTCATTTTTGGCGCTAGCGATTAGTGTGTGTGTGTGTGCGTGTGTGTGTGTATATGTGTGTGGTCTGCAGTTGTGTAGAAACGCCGTTAATGTTGCGCTAAATTGTTGTATTTTATCAGAAAAAAAACAAGTAACAATGATCTAGCCTAGAAATATTCTCGACTAGCAGATACCCTGTAAACAGTTTTGTTTTGGGTATGCGTATGCGCTTGAGTTGAATAATAATGGTAAATACATTTACTCAAAATATTTAAAACTTCATTATAATAGAAATATATGAAATGAGTTTTTCCTTAATAGAAAGAGCAGGTTTGCTTGCGTATCTTAGGATATTGACGTTGAGTTTTCGAATATTGAATGAAAACTCATTATAAATACACAAATTTCTTACCTAGCCATGTATACGGAATAAAAAGATGGCCTTAATTAATATAAATTGATATGATATGTGAGGAAATTTTGAGACTTGGAAAAACCAGGACTAGATATTTGTTGTTAAGATTAGAGAACTTTATAAGTTGATTTGGCAATGTATTCCTCACCCTTGCTTTTGTTTTTTTTTGTTTTGTTTTTGTAAGCTTGTCATACCCTTGTACAAAATGCTCCAGTTACAGGGTATATAAAAGTGAGCAGATTGCCAGGCAGCACATGTTTTTGAGCTGCATTATTCGCTGTCGCTGTCTGTCTGGAGCCCGGGCCTTTGCCTGCGGTAGTTGGTTTTGAACAGTGCGCGTTGCGTGTGTTCGACAATTCGGAGCGAGTTATAAACGGAATCAGAAATAATATTTAAATCCGTTCAAAAACTTAATTAGTTTCAAAGGGGTTATCGGCAGTAAATATTTGCTCGGCGCATGCAAATAATTGCCCCGAACTGAATAAACTGTGGTAAACGGAAACAATTTAACTTCGATGTTCCGCATTCTCTTTCGACTGTTTGTTGTTGTGTGTTAAGCGCACGCTTAAGTGTACAAACAACAAGCTGTGCAAAATGGGTCGCACCCCCAAGCTGGAGCAATTGGGGCGGGCCTACTCGGAGATGTCGCCGCTAAATCCGCCCCATTCGGGGCATTCCAATGCCACCACGAGCACGGGCATTGAGCGCAACGATTCTGGTGGCTATGGAAGCATATTTCCATTCGGTTTCTTTCGCAGCTCCTTTGGGCGCAGCAGTAATTCCGTCCAGGTGGGTAGTATATGGGTATTACCGGCATATCAACCATATGTTTTGATGTTAACTTGTGGCTTATCTGATAAGCGTTGTTCGTACTGCGTAGGCAGCCAGACTGGCAGCAGTCAAATTTAACATATGTTTATATAAACTATACGCATCTGTATGTAGTTAGTATACACATACATACGTTACGTATGCTGATTAGAATTCTACAAACCGTAAATCGATAGCGCCGGACCTTTGACTAATATACTATATGTATATACATACATAGCTATACATAGTATGTGTGTATGCTTATGTAAACCTAGGTCTGTTAATTGTACATGTTGCAATATTGCAGCTTATATTTAGTTTGTTAATTTCAGGCTTAAGTGAACTGTTGCCATAATTAATTTTAAATTAAAAGTCAACTTAAAAGGTGCAAAATTGATGTATGTCAGCCCTGACTGTGCAAAATTCGCATGTCGCCTGAAAGTATGCAACACAAGTTTTCAAATTTATAGACAGCTTCAAGAATCCTTGTGTCAACATAAATTGCTGGCTTATCAAAAGATTCACAGATACATACGAATTTGATGTATGTATTCTATGGAAATATTTTGAATCTGTGCGATTTTCTGTTTTGATTCAAATACATAAATATGTATTTATATGCAAGCTAGTCTTTCAGTGCATAAAAACAGATACTTTTATTGAGATATGTGTCAAAGAAAGTATCTTTAAAATTTAATATCTAAGATAAATGCGTTGAATCTCATGAGAGTCTTTATTCTCCCTCTTAAGACAACAAAGTGCAATTCTGTGGGGCTGTGCATCTTCTGAGTATCAAGGGAAATATATCTATGTAATTTGAGAACATTGAAACTTACCAGCCAGCTGTAAAATACTATTGACAGACACTGTCAGCAGTTATAAAGTTTATTATGGACTGTCATAATTGAAGGCGGCATTCTAAGCAATCGCGCCCTCCACGGGCCGCTTCACTCCAAGTCATTGTCTTTGAATCAGTTTTGTTTGATTCGCAGCCTGGAACACGTCGTCGGGCCAAAGCCAGAAGTGTGAAAATTAAAAAAAAAGAAGAAAAAAAAGTCGAAGCAAAAAGTCTGCTATTTAAATGGGCAAATAGGAAGTGCACATTTTTTGCCTACACCTTGTTTAATATCCGTTGCTTATCTGTGCGCTTATCGGCATATGTTACAAAAAACAGTTGTTTGTTCTATTAATTAAAAGTCAAAAGCAAACTGCGTATCTCTGTGCATTTTATCCATATATGGTACTTGCATGCAGCCTCAGCCAGACAGTTCACTTGGAACGCCTTTGGCAAGCGGTCGAGCAAAAGTTTTCCACAGTTTTTTTTTTAGTGTTCGCAGCTGAATTTAAAATACCTTCAAAACGGAACTAAGCGGCGAAAGTTTAACCAAAATGTTTAAAGCCCGTTTAAAAACGCATCCGGGCGAATCTGAGGTGTGTGTGACATATCAAAAGCAAATCTTAATCAAAGATTCAAATTATCCTAATCTATTGTGTAAAAGTTGAGACACATTTTTTGCGTAATCTATGAATAATATATAAGATAAACTAATGATAAGAAAATTATTTGAGCTCAAATTATAGCTAACAAGTTTTACCTCGCCTAACAAAATACTATTCTAAAGATTAAGAGGCAGGCAGGAAAAACTTAAACAGAAGCATGCAAATTTCCTTCTCTTCTAAAATAAAAATCTATATCAAATATTGGCAAGCAGCTACTCTTGAAATTGTTTGGGTTCTTCCCGGATGATGTAGATATTCTTTAATAACCTCTCATTTCCTGAGCACACACATAATATACCTAAAAAGTATATTTGGGCTCTCATCTCTCTCGAGGCAACATCTCAACAGTTGATATCTTGTGACTGTCATTTCACATTGTGTTGAATCAGCAAATTGTTTGTTTCAATATGCTCAATTAGACGGGGCAAAGCATCTATTGAGTTGTTATTGTTATTGTTGTTGTTGTTCAATCAAAAAAAAAGAAACTGTTACAAATGCAGAATAAAATAAAAAAACACATTGATAAACAATAAAACATTGTCAGATGAAAACAAACTGATAATAACTAATCAGCTGGAAGAGGCGGCAGCTGCAGCTGTCTCCCTCCTCGCTCTCTCTCGATAGCCAGAAGAGGGCCTCATTTCTGTGGCCGTCTCATAAACACACAACTTAAGATCGGTGATAAACTTTAAAGTGTCAGAAGGCGTATACAAAGAAACGCAAAGTGCGGAGCAAACATGCAGCCGAATGATAAATCGCCAAAGCTTAACCCAAAACCAACAACAACAAAGACGTCAACGTCAGCCACGTCTGACCCAAAGGCACCCACTGCGACGATAGCAACATCCACATCCACAGCCGCAGCCGCAGCCGCAACCAGTTCCACAGACCCGAAGACCTGCAAACAGCGTACGATCGGGGCTTTGGTGCGTGGCCTACATGATGCGGGCACACACGATCTGCAGTCGCTGCACCGTCCGCTGCTGGAGTGGGAGGAGCGTGCGCTCAACATCGGCCGTTCGCTGCGCCGCCAACCCAACTCCAGGTCCATGCCGAGCACACGCAACAGCGCCGAGCTGGCGCCGCACGCCTCGCTGCCGCGCCTGGTGATCAACATTGAGGAGGGCTCCGATGCCGTGCCAGCGGATGCGATCAGCATCTGTGCCACCGACAGCCGCTCTGCGCTCTCCCCCTCGCCAACCCCGACACGTTCACTTACACCGGACAGCTATGGCCAGGAGACAAATGGCGATGCGTGCAGCGATCATCATGGGCATCACGATCATCATGGGCATCATGATCATCATGAACAGCATGAACACAGCATTACGTCGACTACGTCGCGGCGTTTCAGTCACTTTAATCTGGCGTTACGTCGTTTCTCCCACATCCACGTACATGTACTACGCTCTCTCTCTCTCTCTCTCTCTATCTCCCTCTCTCTCTCTCTCTCTGCCTCTCTTTACCCTTTCGAACTAACTATCGTTGCGTTTGTGCGTTGTGTTTGGCTGCGTTTGCTTCTAACCCCAGTTCCTAGCCTGTAACCTAACCTGTCCTGGGCTCTATAAACAGCGTGTACTATCTAAAAATAAACATGCATTGCAACTAGTTTTTGTTCTTCTTCTTCTTCTTCTTCTTCTTCTTGTTGTGGTTATTGTTCATTGTTGCCCTGCTCTGCTCCCTCTTCTTGCTGTGTTGCCTATGATCCAACAAGTTTAATGCTGCCTTTTTGTCGCCTGCCGTTCGACTTCTTTATGTTGTATTAATTAAAAAAAAACAAATTAATATGGTTAAATTTGGTGTTAAATTTGAGGCCAATTTTGGTTTCACTAAAATATCAACTTTTGTCGTTTATGTAAATAAAACACATAAAATATTAAACATTTTTACAACACGCTTTTACTTTACACAATTTAAAAAGTTTGACAGTTAAAATTAATATTTTTATGATTATTATTATACTATTATTATTATTATCATTATCATTATTAACATTATTTTTATTGATATTTTTAGTTATTTTGAATATTAGTATCTATTATTTTTTTGAATATTATTATTATTGAATCCAAAATATTATTATCTTATATTATTCTTATTGAACTCAAAATATTATTATGTTAATTATTATTATCAATGAATCCAAAATATTGCTATTTCTTGCAATTCTTTACAACATTCTTGTTAGCTTTCGACTTTTTTATCCATTAAACTTTTCCGCGTAATGTCTTAAGTGCGTGCTGCTAAAAATAACCCGCTACCCACTAAATACTCAAAAACGTCATGCGAGAGATAAACATTAGTCGAGGCTACTAACTGACACTCAGGGGTTAATAATATGGCCACTTGAGAAGCAACAAATTCAACAATCTAATTGGTAATCGGTTATGAAATGTCGTAAAGCTATCCGCAACTGTCCATCAGAGAGCTATTTTGGACACTGGACACGTTTGTGGAAGAATAATGTATTACCCCTCCTCCAAAAAAAAGAACACAATTACGAGCATATACCATTTCCCTTGAAATCGTCAAGTTCCTTCGATATCGAGCTGATATTAAAAATATATTTTGATTGCGACTTTCTCATTTGCAAACTGGCCGCTTGAACATTTACAAGATTAATCGAGGAAGGCTTTTGTGCAGCTGACCCAAATTGAAGGGACTTTTTTTTTTTTACCATAAATATTCCCAATTTCTTTGGAAGAACTGAGTTAAACAACGGAGCAAGGCACACAAACTTAGTATATACGCTTAAAGTTAGGCATTTGCGCGATTCAGCAAAAATTTATTGTCTACGTTTATTTAATTAACTCAAAACGTTTCTAGCAATTAACAAATGGACTGTGCCAGCGCCAGACGAGGCACAAACAAAGAGAAGAAGAAGAAGAAAAAAAATATTGTAAATCAATTAACAATTAACAAATGCAACTAAGGTTGGTTAACTTAAGTGCTGCAGTTGGCCTTCCCACAATGCCGGGCCGCACATTAAAGAGAAACTCTCGTTTGCCAGACAGTGTAATTTATAAAGGCTACAGTTTCGCTTAAGAGTAGAATTCCAGCTAAACAGCATTGGTCACTGGTCATTGGTCATTGGTCACCTGCGTCTTAGTCTTAGCCCAGAGTCTCTGTCTCAGTCTCAGTCTCTGTCTCAGGCCCAGTTAGTCAGTTAGTTGTTGGCGGCGCGTTGTGCGTGGTGCGTGTGTTTGTGGCAAGAGCGTGTTGCAGCGTCTATTTATTCGCCGAGCCGCAAGCTTTGCGGCCTCTAAATATAGCCAAATTGGCAAACACGTTTGAGTGCCTGCTGTTAACAAAATTACAGCATTTCACAAAGTGCGCGCATCTAGTACACGCAAAAAAAAAAAACAAGCAGAAATTCCCTAAATGTTAGACAATTGCCATAGATTCTCAAATCTCTTAAAGTGCACATTTTTAGAAAATATTCTTTAGTTTTCTGACACTGCTTTTTCTAAATTTCAGAAGATAATTTCTACTCTAGAGAAAATAGTATCTAAAAAGTATAGTTTGTTGTGTTTTTTAGCATTTTTGGAAACAAGAATTGTGAGCTTTGAGAATTGTTCTACATATTAGAAAGTTATTTTATCTGACAACAATTCTTTTTATTTAAAGAGTGAGCTTTACCAATTTTGTCTAAATTTCATGAAATTTTATCACTTTACAACACTTTTTTGTATTAAAAGAAGTTACGAATTGTTTTTATTAGAAATATTTTCTCAAAACTAGGCGAGTCAAATCCCCCAATTTTAGGCCAATTTCGTAGTGTTTTTTTTTCTCCAAGTGCACAGCTTCAGATCTGCGTATTAACGTATCCCAAAGTATCCCCAAGTATCTCTACTTACATGTGTAGTTATTTGCCGCGTGCCCCAGCCCACGGCTTGTAATCATTTCAAGTTTTTAAGTTTTTGCGTGCCCGCTTAAATTCGCAACACTCTGACGAACGGGGGCAGGGGGGTTGGTTGGGTGCTGGGCTCGTTGATAAGCAACAAAACGCGTCATGCGATACCCGATACCAGCCGAGTCTAACCCAGCAGTCCGACCATCCGACCATCCGACCGTCCGACCTTCCGACCATCCACAACCGCCCGAGCAGCACATCCAATAGCTTGCACATGGGCTGCTGAGCTCCGTTCGCGGCGCGCATTCAAAGGGCGTTCGTCGAGGCGCGCAGAAGCATTCTTTGAGATACCAATAAAAACAAGAGGAATTAATATTAAACAATAAAAAAAAAAAGAAAAACAATCAAGCACATAAAATGCAATTTATTAATGTTAATTAAAAGGCACGCGCACTGCGACAGTTTTTCTTTTCTTGCTCTCTTTAATTACGTGTATCTAGTTTTTATTGTGCTCCATTCCATTGTAAATCATGAGCTGATAAAAAAACAAAAACGAAAAAAAAAACGAACACTGCGGCTTGTCTTGAATAAATAAAACATAAAATTTACAAATATTTAACAACTCAGCTGTTGCAGTGCAACAACAAAAAAACCTCGCTGACAAAATGAAATTATCCAAAAGTTTCGACGAGTTAATTCTAAGCGCATCGCGTTTAAGCTTAAATAATCTGCGCTCCCCGACAAAGAAAAAAACCAAAAATGTTAGTAATCAATTCACAATTAAAAAATAATAATCGTAATGGTAACATAAGCTAATTGAAAATGAATACAAATATTTAAGTGTGCAATACTCAAGTGATTTCTACAAGTTTTACGAGTCTGGACTTACTTTATGTATACGGAATATTCATACATATATCTTTATTGCGGTTGTGGGAAACTGAACAAATGTTTAATTCAAGCTCAAAAAAACAAAATTCCTTTCGACAAATGATATGAATGAAATGATATGATATGATATGAATATTTCTATTAAAATTGAAACGTTTGAGTTTTTAGCAAAATACTCTCAAAAATACAAAAACACCTTTTTAATTGAAAGAAAAAGGAAAAGTTTTTGAATTTTTCTTTTTATCAAAATTTAAATAATTGACTAATAAGCACGAAGTTTTGGGATCGAATTCCGGAGAAAACAAAATATATAAAAAACCAAAAAAATGTATAAAATGCGCTTTAGATTCAAGGCATCGAGTCTTTACAGGACCAAGTTACTTAATGATGGAAATTTTTCAAAATTCAAATTAACTGGAGCTGTTTTCTCAAAATAAAAGCTTTCCGTTAAATAATTCATTTTGAGAAGGTGTTCAATATTGCTCGCCTGCTACGCTTTAGTGCGTATTAGCACTTAACTCTAGTCTATATGCATAAATACAGAAGTACTTACACCTTTTACGTATTAAACAGCCTTACACTCACACCTGTGCTTAGATAAAACCTTAACGCTAGACTTTGTTTACAAACATTTATTTATAACTAATTTTCACGCCTCAACAAGAAAAAAGTGTACAAAAAAAAAGTGTACAATATCAGTTTGATCCATTTAAGATGCGTCTCGGGCACTTCCTACAACTTGCTCTTGAACTCTAGAGTTCTTCTTCCTGTTGGTTCTCCAGTTTCTTGAGAACTGTCACAGCTGACAGCTTAATATGCTTGATTTAGACATTATTTAGATAGGTATGTGCCACCAAAGCTACTGCAAAACGTGAGTGGATGCTTATTTTGGCATGACAAATGCTCGTTATCTATTTTCTTGGCGTTATCATAAAATATGCATACACACAGAGACACATACAAAAGCAGACAAAAAAATGTACAAAGAGTGCCCTCTGAGGATCTGTTTCATATTTTTATGACGGATTTATTAGGGCGCCACTATCAATGGTTTTTTATTTGTATTTTTTAAACGTGCATTAAATTGTTGACAGCCCGCTGGACATAATGACATGACGTTCAGTTGACAGGCCAAGTTATCCCAATGAACTGCAACTTTATCAGTTCGATTTGCTGATCTTAAACACGAGTTGCTTACGTCTTATCAATATGACATTGTTTCTCTGGCAAACGTCAATACGATCGATTTTTAATCTTGGAGTTGTATGATCGCAGCATTTACAGCCCACATTAACATTATGCGGGCACATCTGGTTTATTTTAGTATAATAGAAAGCGTGAAGCACATATTTTCAAAATATTTATATACATATAAAATAATTAATAATAGATTCAAATAAAAAAGAGTTTTCTGTTAGCTAACAGCTATTTAACATAATGTTAACATGAATTTCATATAAATTCGACTTTTCTCTTAACTAACTGTTATTTAACATTGTATGTATTTTTTATATCCCAGTGTTGGTTAACTTGGCAATATGAGATTCCTTTAAAAAGCAGCCCGTACTCTTAACCCAATTAATTTGACTTCATTTGGAGCTATAATATGCCAATTTCTTTGAGTGTAGTGCATTTGATTCGTGTTCTGTTTATCAAACAAGAAAGTTTTTAGCATGTGACTTGTGTATACACATATTGTATGCTGATTTATATTTAATTAAAATATGTTTACCCAATTAAAAGTCTCCTTCAGTCCAATTAAGTCGAACAAAACTAATCTACGAGAAAACTGCATGATGTTTATTAATTATAGCAAACATTCAAAAATTGTTATTTGCTCAATTCTTTTATCCAATCTGTCCCAATTTAGAATATAAATCGATACGGAGATTCCATGGGTTCACTGGGACACCGCGCATTGCTGCAGTACATCGATAATAATGATATATCCGGACTTCGCGCTATACTCGATAGCCGTCATCTAGCCATCGATGATCGTGATGAGGTATGTGGACTTACGTAAACCATACTCGATATACCTCTAATGAATCCCAATTCCCTTACAGAATGCTACCACGGTGCTTATGGTTGTGGCTGGACGCGGCCTGACGGCATTTGTGCGTGAATTTTTGGCTCGTGGTGCTGATGTCCATGCGGAGGATTTGGACAACTGGACGGCTCTGCTGTGCGCCACGCGTAACGGACACCTGGATGTGGTGCAGCTGTTGTTGGATCATGGCGCTGACATAGAGCATCGGGATATGGTGAGCGAATGCTGTGCTTCATAGACTTTCTGATACTCATCCGTAAGGCTTGCAGGGCGGCTGGACTTCGCTGATGTGGGCTGCGTACAGGGGACACACGGAATTGGTGCGCTTGCTGCTGGACAAGGGAGCGGATGGCAATGCGCACGGCAATTACCATTTGGGAGCACTGCTCTGGGCCGCAGGTCGCGGCTTCAAGGATATTGTGGAGCTGCTGGTGCAACGCGGCGCCAAGGTTAATGTGGGCGACAAGTACGGCACCACAGCGCTTGTCTGGGCATGCCGACGCGGCAACGTTGAGATCGTGGATACGCTGCTCAAGGCTGGTGCCAATGTGGACACCGCCGGCATGTACTCATGGACGCCACTCTTGGTTGCGGCCGCCGGCGGGCACACGGATTGCGTTAGTTCCATACTGGAGAAGAAGCCAAATGTCAATGCTCTGGACAAGGACGGCATGACAGCGTTGTGCATAGCCAGTCGTGAGGGTTTCCAGGATATCGCCGCCGCACTGATAGCCGCCGGCGCGTACATCAATATACAGGATCGAGGCGGGGATACGCCGCTGATCCATGCCATAAAGGGTGGCCATCGCAGCGTTGTCGAAGCTCTGCTCAAGAAACACGCCGATGTGGATATACAGGGCAAGGATCGGAAGACGGCCATTTATACGGCGGTGGAGAAGGGTCACACGCAGATCGTCAAATTGCTGCTGTTCACCAATCCCGATCTGGAATCGTCCACCAAGGACGGCGATACGCCGCTGCTGCGCGCCGTGCGCAACCGAAATCTGGAGATTGTACACATGCTGCTCGACCGCAAGGCCAAGGTGACGGCCAGCGATAAGCGCGGCGACACCTGCCTGCACATAGCGATGCGTGCCCGTTCCAAGGCAATTGTCGAGGCACTGCTGCGCAATCCGAAGCACAGCCAGCTGCTGTACCGCGCCAACAAGGCGGGCGAAACACCCTACAACATTGACTCGCTGCACCAAAAGACCATACTGGGTCAGGTGTTTGGCGCCCGACGACTTAACACCAACGAGGACTCCGAGGGCATGCTGGGATATGAGCTGTACTCCTCTGCGCTGGCCGATGTGCTCAGCGAGCCGACGCTGACGACGCCCATAACCGTTGGTCTCTACGCCAAGTGGGGCAGCGGGAAAAGTTTTCTGCTGAACAAGCTGCGCGAGGAAATGAACAACTTCGCCAAACAGTGGGCCGAACCACCGGCCAAGACCGGCGGCCTGCTCTTTATCGTCTGCCTGCACATATCGCTACTCATCGGCACAATTGTGGGTCTGAGCAGCTGGTCGGCGCTGTGGGGCGTATTGGCTGCGGTTCTCTTCCTGGTACTGGCATATATTCTGCTGGCGGCAGCCAAATACTGCAACTATCAAATGGACATGTTTTGGGCCTACTCTGTGCTGCACGGCCTGGACAAGCGCATCTCTCGACTGCGTCTTATACTGCAGGTCACTTTCTGTCATCCGCCCGGACCACAAGCCGACTCTCAGCCCAAGCCTGTGCGCTTTCACTTCGCGGAGGCTAGCAGCGCCTCGCCCACGGGCGATGGCGCCGTCGCACACATGCTGGCCGCCCTGCTGGATGCTATAGGTGAGAGAGATAGCTTATAAATCTATCCATCTCAATCTAAATTTCTACATACTTTGCAGAGTCCCACTACGGCTGGCTGGCCACTCGGCTGTATCGAGCCTTTCGTCCCAAGTGCCTAAAACTGGATGTGGGCTGGCGCTGGCGTCGCATGTGCTGTTTGCCCATTGTGCTGCTCTTTGAGCTGGCGCTGATCACTCTGGTGGCGGGCATTGCGCTGATAGTTGCCTACTTCACGCACGCCAATGCAGAGGAGCGCGAACAGATTCTGGTTGCCGTCTATGTAATAGCCGCGCTGCTGGTGACTCTCATCTGCACCCATCTCCATGTGCTGGCCAAGATCTGCGGCTCGCTGTTCATTTCGCACAAGCGGCAGCTGAAACGGGCCGTACGCTCCAATGAGACTGCGCCGCTGACTATGCTCGGTGCCGAGGTGGCCGTGTTGACGGACATGGTCAAGTGCTTAGACGCATTTACCAATCAGCAAAGCCGCTTGGTGGGCGTAATCGATGCCCTGGACTCCTGTGATACGGAACGCATACTGACCCTGTTGAATGCTGTCCAGACGCTGCTCTCTGCCCCCAATCGACCCTTTGTGCTGCTCATCTCGGTGGATCCGCATGTGATTGCCAAGGCCGCCGAGGCCAACAGTCGTCGGCTGTTCACCGAGGGCGGCATTGGTGGTCACGACTTTCTGCGCAACCTGGTGCATCTGCCTGTTTATTTGCAAAACTCCGGACTACGCAAGGTGCAGCGTGCCCAAATGACGGCGCTCTTGTTCAAGCGCAGCGGCACCGACTATCAAATCGACGATGGACCCACGCTGGGCCATTCGGTCTCGGCGCGTCGACTGTCCAATGCCTCGGAGATAATGTCTAGCCAGGAGAAGCTACGTGCCCCGCACAGTGCACAACGCGGCGCTGGTGGCGGTGGTGGTGGCAAAAAACTGCGTCTATCCGAATCGGTTGCCAGCTCGATTGGCTCGAATCTACACAGACTGGGTCAGAATCCGCAGGGTGTGCTCGACCTGTCGCGCATTGTGCTCACCGACGACTACTTCAGCGATGTGAATCCGCGCAGCATGCGCCGCCTCATGAACGTCATCTATATAACTGTGCGCCTACTGAAAGCATTCCAAATCGACTTCAGCTGGTACCGTCTCAGTTCCTGGATCAACCTGACCGAGCAGTGGCCGCTGCGGGCCAGCATGATTGTATTGCATCACGATCAGTATATGGACACCAATGCAGACGAGAACATCTCGCTGCAGAGCGTCTATGAGAAGTGAGCAAAACCCCTTAGCCCCAAGTACATTAAATGCGCGATATGGTGAACTTTCAACTATATCGGAGCTTTATGATATAACTAAGCCCACCAAGTTTGACAGCTTCGTGTCTGAGATTAGTTCGAATAGAAATAGAGAAACTATTAACCTTCAACTCAAGCCATTTTCATATTAATAATAAATTAAATGCTTTTAGAGTGCGCCCAAAACTTGCCTGTCTGCGTGAGGCGGCACCTTTGCTCGAGCTGGATCGTGATGAGCGTAAGCTGGACGCATTTTTGCAGCTGCATAAATCCGATTTGCTGGTCGCGGACTTGCGCATATTTTTGCCATTTACAATCAATCTGGATCCGTATTTGAGAAAGGTGCTGAAAGGTAAATGAACCATGCTTTTATTCTTGTTAAGCAGCTTCTAAAATTCTACTTGTACCTGCCCGCACAGAGGATCAACAAATCATCGAAGACGAAGGCTCGCTTGTGCTGCAAACACGTCCCAGCTTATCGCACAGCATGCGACCGCATCCGGCGCCCACAACCTATGTGCCTTCGCCCCAGGTTTATCCGCCCTACCAAATGCTCCAGAACGACTTTATGGCCAATGAGCTGCGCACGCGTAATCTGAGCGCCATCGAGCCAACGACGCCGCTGCTGCCATCGCCCAGCGATTCCTTTGGCGTAAGTTGAGCCCCCAAAGCCTTGAAAGCATTTACTGTAATTATCTTCTATATGCCACAGGATGATATACTGCAAACGAAGCTTACGGATCTCACAGTTGAGGGCGTCATAAGTCTGCTGGAACGCATTGAGGATCTGAAGCCGACGCTGCAGAAACTGGCTCCTGTGCTGCGTGACAATGCAATCAATGGTCGCGTGCTCAAGCACTGTGAACTGACGGATCTCAAAGCGGTACGGAGCTCGAAGAGATCGGCCTGCAAATTTCAGAATGTACTCAAATCTTTCATTTCGTGCAGGTGCTTGGTCTGAGCTTTGGCCATTGGGAGCTGTTCCGTTTGCTGATCACAACGCTGCGCGATGTCGAGCGGCTGCCACGCAAAATACGCCCACAGCCCGCCATTGCAGAGGTGCCGGCAAATGTGGCCGCGATTAGGGACGTGACAGATGCCTTGCCACCGCCGCCGCAGTCACGCCGGAACTCTGTTAGTCACATGGAGAAGCAGGTTAGTTAATGAGTGGAAAGTAGAGTACTAAGCAGAACAGGAGCTCATCTGTCTGCCAAATTGTGTTTATCTTTGTCTCTATACCATGCTTACCAATAAAGCCGAAAATCCATGATTATGAGTATCTACAGGTAACACAGCAAAAAGCAAATATTTCCCCGCCCATGCCATGGCTTCACCTTAAAGATTCTGTATAATATTAAAAATAATTTCTCTCTATGCAGGTTACACTTGAGGAGCAAATGATTTGCGGCGCATTGCAAACATTAAATGAGGAGGCCTTCGAGGATGTGGCCAGCAGTGAAAGACCCAGCCCGTCTGGTTTGCCCACAGGTGAGATGTTAGCTGCAGCTGCACAGCTGCAATTAGCACCCATTCGCGAGAGTTCCGAGTTTGGTTCGCCATCGGACGATCAGAATATTAACAATCTGCTGCAGTACAATGCAAATAACAACAACAGCCAGAGCAGCAACAACAACAACAACAACAGCAGCAATGCACAACAACAACAAAAGTATTTGAATAACGAATACAATCGCAGCTCGAGCTCGCATTCCCTGCAAAGTCTAAACGCTGTCGGCGCTGCTGGTGGCCTGCCGCTGCAGCCGGGTAATGGCTATAATAGCGACAGTCAAGCCGATTTAATAAATGTGGGTGCAGGTTACGGTAATGGTGGTGGTGGTGGAGGTGGGGCTAGGTTCTACAATCAACAACAACAACAAAGCTTGGCAGCGCGTCCAGGTTCCATTGTCGATGAGCTGCTGATCGAGCCCATGTCGCCCTATACAAAGGTGCCCATGGTGGTGGTGGTGCCCAATACAGATAAAATCTACGATGACACCAAATTATGAATCCCCACCAAAAGAGACGACGACCATTTCGACTATCCATATAAATGTACACTCTACTCTAACAAACATATCTGTATTCAAAAAGAGCTTCCTAACGAACGAAACTGTAAAAACGCAATTTAATAGAAATAATATGCATGTACTTACATATTTGTATGTAAGGTCTAAAATGTGTAAGGTATAAGGTCTGGCATAGTTTTAAGCTTAAGTACATTATTTAACAAAAGCACCTACTAAACAATATTAGTTGGCTAACAATCTATAAATGTGCCATTAGAGCAAATACTACCACAATGTGACTGGGATTTGTTAAACATTTCAAAACGCTTTCGAAATTTCGTTTAAACCAAATGTTGCTTTTATACAATTTAACGCATTTATATGTATGTTTGTTTTGATTTGTGTTATTTCGTTATATGATCTATTTTTTATAGATCGGCAATTGTTGATAAATAACCTAAGCTAAACTCTAAAATATAGCTGTGCTTAGGTTCTTAAATGTTTTAATGTATTCGACATTATTTTGGTTTAGCATTTACCATATATGTATTACATAAAACGACTGCACGATTATTTAAATTTAGTCTTAAGTTGCCATAAAAACCGCAATTAGAAGAACAACTAATCATTTAGCAAATACAAAATGCTGCTTCCCAAAAACATAATTAATAACTTAAGCAAATATTAAATAAATTATCATACGAACAACTGTTTACAATCGTATTTTATTGTAGTTTGTTGTATTCATATGTGTATAAGTTTGGAAATGGTTTAAATTGCTTTAAATTTAATTTGATTAACGCATGAAACAATTGTTTGGTGTTCTATTTAGTTTAGCTTGTAAATAACTATTAACAAAAGGTGTCGGGTACATATACATATAAAGTATATAAGCCCTCTATATAAATAGTGGAAAAGGAGTTCCGCATTTCCATCAACTCGTATATAAAGAAAAAGAACAAATGTGTTTAAAAAAAAACCCCACACGAGCATCTGGTGCTAATTTTTGCCTATATTCTGTGTACTTCCCCCTAGCCCTAGTAATACACTATTCCTTGTCTAACATTATCTTTATCAATCGACAATATAATTTGTAGACCTTGACCTGTCAAGCGCCGGTGCCCTGTTCACCCCAACGCTGCTCAGTTCGGGCTCCCCAATGCAGCAGCGCCGCGACTCGATACTGAAGCAGCAGGGCAGCGTCAAGTCCGAGAAGCGGGTCTCGATCAAGCCAACGCCCAGCGGCAGCAATCTGGCCAATATGAACAACAACAACAACAATAATAATAATGCAAAGCTAACGCCAAATGTGGAGTACGTTACGGAGCGCCAAATGGAACTGGCGTCTGGCCCGGGCAGCAGCAAAGGTCGCCTTACCACCAAGCCGCCAGCAGGTAAGATATGAAACTACTTAGTCCGCTTTCCCCGTATTAACAAGTTGTATTCTGCTTTTATTTTAGGTCCCAGGCCCGCCTCACTGATCATTACCAAAACAGACGCGAGCTCGCAGTTCCAGCTGCTGCGCTCCACATCCATTGAATACGAGGACATCGAGGCGCAGCAGCATGCCTCAATACGAGCTATTCGAACCACGCTGCTCGAGCAGCAGGAGGATGAGTCGGCGCCGTTGGTGTTTACGGTGCGAAAATGATAGGACTGCAGCGACTGCGACCAGCAGCAACAACAAATGATTCAATATGTGCTTTTTACTTAGTGCCAGTTAAATTAAGTTACTAAATATAATGTAGTTGCAGGAATGCGCCTCACTGTTGTAATAATATAATGTTGCTAGAGAATTGTTCAAATACAGTATACTTACAATTATGAATTTAATATGCGTACTATAGAAAGGTATGCATATGGCAATTAAGACAAATAAATTTAATAAACAAAACACTTTACAAATAAATTAGAACGTTGTACCATTGTATAATTAAACAGTTAGTTTCCAATCTTTTATAGTTGGTTTAAAAAATGCAATCTAAATGCTGGCATTAAATGCAACAGTTTAAAGACTCTACTTCTGAGAGATTTCAAATGATTTACATTATTCGCGCCATGCGTAAGGCCATTACCGTTATGCGTAACTACGTAAACGCAAAATGCTTACGAGAGCCAACTGGTTCAACTAGTTCCGTTCCGATAACTAGCAACTTATCGATATCGGAAGGCACGCTTTAGTCTTTTTGGCCAGTTCCTAATTGTTTCTAAAAATGCGTCCGCCCACTTTGCGTCTCTGCACTGCAGTAAAACTAATTAAACAATGCATTTATAAAATACACAGTTGTGCACAAAATGTGTAAGAGATTGTTAATTGCAAAGCAGCACAGTGTTGGCAAATATATAACCATAAGGTAAGTAACCGTACATAATTAACAAATACTTAATGAAAAATTGCGTGTAAAACTAATATATTAATATGTGTGATCGCAAGTAAAAATGGATTCGCAATTTGCCAACATAGGTTAATCATAAACTTACGTGCATACAAACAGTAAAAACACACACAGTCATGATGAATGTGTATATCAAGTAACCACCACAATACTGCAGAAAACAAAACAGACGAACAGCTGATTTTTGTTTACCAGCAACTGAGGGTGCGACGTTCTCAAGCCGAAACAGCTGACGTGCGCACGAAAACTTGAAAGGTCACCTTGAGCTCAATAAAAAAAGAGAATTGAGGAATTTATTTGCTGGTAAAGTGTAATTCTGCGGCAGATCATAGTTATTGGTGCAACAAATTCAAGAAAATAGTTGGTGACTTATTCATAATATTTGTAATCAAAATTAAAACAAATTAAATTCATTTAAATCAAGTGTGCACACATTATTAGCTAGAAACTAAAACTATCACAGAGACTGCAAACAAATAACCATTATCTAAGTGTTTACGATCTAAAATATGAATCATGTGCACAGCATTCGTTTCAAACATGTGTTCAGTAGTTAAGTTTAGTTGAATTTGAATAAGTTATAGCTTTAGCAGACCGTTATCATTCAGCAATATGTAACGTTTTCGAAGGGTGCTCCTAAAAACTACATACAAACATATGTCTATGTATTAGTGCGTATATATGTAGGTCAATGGACGCAAGAAATTTTAATCTATTTTTAACACATTTACACGAATTGTTGTCAAATCAAAACAAATGCCAACATTTTCGCAAAATAAAGAATTTATAAGGAAGTAAAATTGAACATTCCTAACCGGTAAAAAATAAAAGCTCTACCGCAGGGAAATGGTTTTGAGTGTAGAAAACGTGTATACATACATATTTGAAAATTATTGAGAACGTAATTGGATTGTAACCGCAATGAGAAATAATTACAGAGGTCGCTTAAAGGAAAACGGGATACAGATGAAATTCATAAGCTTTTCAAAAAAATGTCGATTGGAAATGTGGTTTTAACCAGCAGAAAATATTATATTATAGATTATAATTTCTGGAAAATTCGAACTAACAAGCAACCACAGTTATTTATGGCTTAACTGATTCGAAGTACAATAAAAAAAATGACTTTGAATCGATAACGAACATTAACAGTTATCATGTAAGCTTTGCGTGCA
Source organism: Drosophila ezoana (assembly GCA_035045725.1). Taxonomy (NCBI): domain Eukaryota; kingdom Metazoa; phylum Arthropoda; class Insecta; order Diptera; family Drosophilidae; genus Drosophila; species Drosophila ezoana. Next base: position 6,585,803 of record JAWNOU010000052.1, read on the forward strand.
AAGAAATGCATCAAAGTCATGGGCGAAAAGCTTAGAGAGGTTGTCTTATAATCATTGCAAAGCTTCTGCGCCGCTTTCTATACTTAGGTATAAAACACGCACTCACATTTGTATGTATGTGTGTATGTATGTATGTATGTACCTGTATGCAATTAGTATGCGCACTTGTTCATTTTGTTTTTTATTATGTATTATTTAAAATGGTTCATTAACGAACGCAAGTGGTTTAGCTTTCAGTAGCTTTAATACCGCGGCCGGCACTAAACTCGCAAAAAAAACAGAACCGAGCAACACGCCTCCAAATTTCATTTCAAGCTTTTCGAGATAACGCTACGCAATGCTAGTCGAGGGTCTCAGGTGGCTCTACAAGAGCACACGGCGCAATTTCTATGCAATGATCCACATCCTAATGGGCTATCAGTTCTTTCGCTGGCTCCTCGAATACTATGCGCAACTAACAACGGGACCGGTAAATGGCGGGATGCAGGCAGCAGCAGCAGCAGCAGCAGCGGCAGCGGCAGCAAGTGCAAAGCTTTGATAAGGTGTCCGGCACAAGCGAATTCTGAACTGAAAGAAGAAGAAGAAGCAGCTACAGCTACAGCAACAGCAACAGTTACAGTTACAGCTTCAGCTGTGCCAGTTGAGTCGGCGCCAGTGTCGATTAGTGCAAATGAGCTTAGTGCCACAGCAGTTATGGGGAATGCAGGCAGCAGTAGCATCAGCCGCTCCGGAGTCGGACGGAGCAAATCTTTACGAAAACACCACAGTGAGGTATTTACACAATCGCTGATTGTAATTATGTAGTAAATATGCACACACAAACATACGCCTATATATACATACATATGTATGTATGTATACAAGTGTGTGTGTGTGTGTGTGTGCACATTTATGTGAGTGTATTGGGGGAAAAGCATAGCACAGACTTAATAAAAAACAGCTACAACCGAGCGCCAAGCGACAGTTTCAGTCTGTGCCGTGTGCTCCTCGTGTTCTAGTTACTAAAAGTCGTCTAATTATATATATATATATATATATATATTTCATATATATATTTATTTTTTGGAAATTGCTTCTATAATTCTGTAAATTACTTGCACTGTGGTGTTGTAACTGATCGCTTTTGTGTGTGTGTGTGTGTGTGTGTGTGTGTGTGTGTGTCTTATAATCTCAATTGTTGTAATCGCTAAACCTATCTTGCCTAAAAATAGACTGGCGCCTGACTCGGGAACTATAAATCAGATATAAAACAAAATATAATCAGTAAAAGTTGAAAAATAGTCCTGGCAGCTTTAATTTTATATGTAGAATACGAAAAAAAAATATCCTGGAGCTAGAAAATAGTATTAAATATTATATGTACAGAGAGGAAGGAGATTTGAGAAACTTAAGTTGTAATTAAAATTCTTCAAATTCTGGAACTAGAAAATATAATAAAATATTATATGTACAGAGAAATATTATAAGTACAGAGAGGAAGGGAGATTTAAAAACATGAGTTTGTAATTAAAATTCTTCAAATTCTGGAACTAAAAAATATAATTAACTATTATATGTACAGAAATGAGATTTAAAAAAATGAAGTTGTGTTTAAAATTCTTGAAACTAAGAACTATAAATTTGAGTTCAAAGTAAAAACTATAACTTTTTAACATTAAAAGGGAAAGATTTCAGTTGTAATTAATTAACTTTGTATGGCAACAATTTTCTAAAGTTCCATGTGAAACATATTTCATATTGTATTTGCTTCATTTTATTTTATTTTTTTTTATTGGGGTGACATTGAGAACGAATTGAATTGAATCGAATCGAATCAAATTGATTGCCTCAATGCAAAATTTTTATATAATGGCATATCTCTGTGATCATCTATGTACACACACACACACACACACAACACACCCATATACACCCATATACAATTGTATATATATTATAGCGTAGAACATTTCTTGCCTTACTTACTGCAGGTTTTAAAAATGAGCAAGGACACCGAATCGCACAGCATACCCATTGCTGAGGGCACGAATGCTGAGCATGTGCTTTACCGTTTGAGACGCGGCTGCAGGTTGCGCGTGCATCCGGATGTCTCGCTGCTGGGCCGCAAAATCCTGCTGCACACCAATTATCCCGCCGAGGGCAAGAAGTTTGTGCGCACCGAATATCGCGTGCTCGGCTGGCAGCTGAAGGATGGCCAGCAAATAACCAGCGATAAGCATCCGGATGTGCATGTGGTGGACACGGACATCTACAGCGAGCTGCAGTTGAACTTGTCGGGCACGTTCCGATTCTACTTCAGGTTTGCCGATCGGTGAGTGAAAATATCTATACGTCGAGATATTTGATATATTCATTTCCTTTTGATTTTAGGGAAGCCAAGCCGGACGCACCGCCGGATGGTGCATTGTATGTGCAGGTGGAACCCACGCTGCATGTGGGTCCGGTGGGTGCCCAGAAGATAATACCCCTCAATTCTATACGCTGTCAAACGGTGATGGCCAAGCTGCTCGGGCCGCTGAACACGTGGGAGGCGAAGCTGCGCGTGGCCAAGGAGTCCGGCTATAATGTCATACACTTTACGCCCATACAGGAGCTGGGCGGGTCACGGTCCGGCTACTCGCTGCGCGATCAGTTAAGTGTCAACCCGAACTTTGCGGCCAAAAAGGGTGAGCGGGTCACGTTTGAGGATGTGGAGAAGGTTATTAAAAAGTGCCGTCAGGAATGGGGCGTAAGTACTTCAACTATTCCATGCTGCCTTTATAATACGCCCGTATATATGTATATTCTCCTTAGGTGGCTTCCATTTGCGACATTGTGCTTAATCACACCGCCAATGAATCCGATTGGCTGCTGAAGCATCCGGACGCGACTTACTCGTGCGCCACATGCCCCTATTTGCGTCCCGCTTTCCTGTTGGACGCTGCGCTGGCGCAGTGCAGCGAAGACATAGCCGCGGGCAAGCTGGAGCATGTGGGCGTGCCCGAGATCATCGATCAGGAGTGCCATTTGGAAGCTTTAAAGTACCAATTGCATCATGCCTACCTATCCAAGGTCAATATACACGAACTGTATCAGTGCGACGTGATGAAGTACGTGAACGAGTTCATGTCGCAGGTGCGCACTCGTGAGCCGCCCCAGAATGTGGCGAAGGAGTCGCGCTTCCAGGAGATTCAACTGATACAGGACCCGGCATATCGTCGCTTGGGTAGCACAATTGATTTTGAGCTGGCATTGGACATCTTTAATGCTTTCCATGGCGACTGTTTCGATGAGGAGTCGCGTTTCCGCAAATGCGCCGAGACACTGCGCCATCATCTGGATGCGCTCAATGAGCAGATCAGAGCAGAGCTCCAGGGCCATCTCAACTATGCCATCGAGAACTGCTTGGCGGGCGTGCGGTACGAGCGCGTCCAGCAGGACGGGCCGCGTGTCCGAGAAATCTCCATTACGCATCCGGTGTTCATGACCTACTTTACGCATACCCGAACCGAGGGCAAATCGCTGCAGGAGATTGAGGAGGATATGTACGGGAAGGCGGGCGAGTTCTTCATGGCCCACAATGGCTGGGTGATGGGCTCCAGTGATCCGCTCCTGGACTTTGCCGAGGAGCAAGTGAATCGCGGAAATGTTTATCTGAAGCGTGAGCTTATCGCCTGGGGCGACAGCGTCAAGCTGCGTTTCGGCAAACGCCCGGAGGACAGTCCCTACCTGTGGCAGCACATGACCGAGTATGTCGAGAAAACGGCGCGTATTTTCGACGGCGTACGCCTGGACAACTGCCACTCGACGCCGCTGCACGTGGCCGAGTATCTGCTCGATGCGGCACGCAAAATCAATCCCGAGCTGTATGTGGTCGCCGAGCTATTTACCAACTCCGACGGCACCGACAATGTCTTCGTCAACCGGCTGGGCATTACGTCTCTGATACGGGAAGCTCTCTCCGCTTGGGATTCCCATGAGCAGGGTCGCCTGGTATACCGTTACGGTGGCGTACCTGTCGGCGGCTTCTTCGCGAATCCCAATCGTGATGTGGCGCCCAGCGTGGCGCATGCGCTCTTCTTGGATCTGACACACGACAATCCATCACCCATCGAGAAGCGTTCAGTCTACGATTTGCTGCCCTCATCGGCGCTGGTGGCAATGGCCTGCTGTGCTACGGGCAGCAATCGCGGCTACGATGAGCTAGTTCCGCATCATGTAAGTCCAAATGCTCCCAGTTAAGTGATTCATAATGTATAATGGTAACTGCTTGCTTTATGCTAGATTCATGTGGTCGACGAGGAACGCCCGTATCAGGAGTGGGGCAAGGGCGTTGACTTTAAAACGGGCATTGTGGCCGCCAAGCGCGCCTTGAATATACTGCACGGCCAGCTGGCGGAGGAGGGTTTCAGTCAGGTGTACGTAGACCAAATGGATCCCAATGTAGTCGCCGTGACGCGTCACTCGCCCAGCACACACCAGACGGTCATCCTGGTTGCCCACACCGCGTTTAGCTATCCGCATCCCAATGCTGGCGCTACCAATGTGCGCCCGCTGCGCTTCGAGGGCGTATTGGACGAGATCATACTTGAGGCAAACTTGACCATGAAAAGCGACAAGCCTTTCGATCGTCCGGCCCCCTTCAAGAAGGACAACCATGTGCTCAATGGCTTCACACAGTTCGAGCTGTCGCTGCAGGAGCACATACCGCTCAGCAAGTCGCAAGTATTCGAGACGAGCCTTTACACGGACGGCAACAACACGCAGCTCAACTTTGCCAATCTGCGTCCCGGCACTGTGGTCGCCATCCGTGTCTCCATGCATCCCAGCGCCCGCAAGAGCTTCGATCGCCTGCAGCAGGTGACGAATGCGCTGCGCCTGGAGTCGGGTACCCAGTGTGAAGAGCTCAAGGCAATTGTCTCCAAATTGGATTTACCTGCATTGAGTCGGGCGCTGTTCAGCTGTGATCAGGAGGAACGCGACATGGGCCTGGGTGGCTCCGCCTATGATATACCCAACTTTGGGCCCATTGTGTACTGTGGCCTGCAGGGCTTTGTCTCGCTGCTGACGGAGATTTCACCACGCGACGACCTGGGCCATCCACTGTGCAACAATTTGCGTGATGGCAACTGGATGATGGGTGAGCCAAATTGTGTGCACTTTTTAGTCAAAGAAAAGTTAATTAAATCTCTTGCTACTCTTTAGATTATATTGCCGATCGCCTTAATAACTTTGCTGATCTGAAACCCTTGTCGAACTGGTTTAGGGCAACCTTTGACCCGTTGAAGAACGTGCCACGCTACCTTATACCCTGTTACTTTGACACCATTGTGAGCGGCGTCTACAATGTACTGGTCAATCAGGTCAATCAATTGATGCCCGAGTGAGTGTCCAAAAGAACCATATTTATTTAATATAGTTCTCGAGCAACCCTCTCGAAAATCTTCAGTGTAAAGGAAAATAGTATTGTAGTTTATAGATGATCTCTTTGGGTTAGAATATTGCTTTCGTCCGCTTTAGTCTTTTAAACTAAATATTGTATTTGGACTTAAGTATTGATCGTCACAAGATATCAAGTGAAAAGATATCTAGATTTAGCTGCTATCAAAGCTGCAAATCACGAATTTTATTTATTTATCTTATCGAATCTTATCTTATCTTAATTTAAAACCGGGTTGACCAGCCGAAACTAAGGGCAGATGTTGGCTAGAAGCGTAAACCCTCGTCTTTTCCGGACTACAACATATATCGCGTAGCTTCTTTAGGAACTATGAGTTGAAAACTGACTAAAGAATCTTACATCTTATGTATTATAGGTTATTTAATTCCCTAAGTAATATTGTTTATGGCTGAGATTAGATTATTATATTTTGATTATTCTTTTAACTTTCAGTTTTATTCGCGATGGTCATAACTTTACACAATCCCTGGCGCTGTCGACGCTCCAGTTCCTGGCCGTTTGCAATTCGGCGAATCTGCCGGGCTTTAGCCTTGCGCTCAGCCCACCAAAACCGCCGAAGCAGTGCGTCACCTTGTCCGCTGGCCTGCCTCACTTTTCCACAGGTAACAAAGTCAATTGATTTTCGAGTAACTTTTCGGGTTAATTAATAACTACTCCCCCTTGGCAGGCTACATGCGTTGCTGGGGCCGGGACACGTTCATCGCACTGCGCGGCACAATGCTGCTCACGGGCCGGTTTACAGAGGCGCGCTTTATCATAATTGGCTTTGCGTCGGCCATGCGACATGGCCTTATCCCGAATCTGCTGGATAATGGCGTTAAGCCTCGCTTCAATTGCCGCGATGCGGTCTGGTGGTGGATGCACAGCATTGCCCAGTACGTAAACGAGGCGCCGAAAGGTGCCGCTATACTCAACGATAAGGTGTCACGGATTTTCCCGTACGATGATTCCGAGCCTCATCCGCCTGGCGCCTTCGATCAGCTGCTGCACGACGTCATGCAGGAAGCACTGCAGGTGCACTTCCAGGGTCTGCAGTACCGGGAACGCAATGCCGGCCAGGAAATAGATGCCCACATGGTCGATCAGGGTTTCAACAATCACATTGGAGTGCATCCCGACACGGGCTTCGTGTTTGGCGGCAACAGCGCCAACTGCGGCACCTGGATGGACAAAATGGGATCCTCAGAGAAGGCGGGCAATCGCGGACGACCCAGCACGCCGCGCGATGGCTCTGCCGTGGAACTGGTTGGCCTGCAGTACGCCGTTTTGCGTTTCATGCAGGGAATCAGCGAGCGGAAGATTATTCCGCACAGCGGCGTGGAACGCAAGGGCCCGTCGGGCGAGCTGACAAAGTGGAGCTACAAGGAGTGGGCAGATCGCATACAGAACAATTTTGATGCGAATTTCTTTGTCAAGGATACGGACAGAACATCGGTGGCCAACAAGAAGGGCATCTATAAGGATAGCTTTGGAGCCACGCAGGACTGGACAGACTTCCAGCTGCGCTGCAACTTTCCCATAACGCTGACAGTTGCCGCAGACCTGTGCGATCCGAAGAACGCCTGGCGTGCTCTGGAACAGGCCAGAAAGTATCTGCTTGGCCCGTTGGGCATGAAGACATTGGACCCGGATGACTGGAACTACAGAGCCAATTACGACAACTCCAACGATTCGACAGACTGCACCGTGGCACATGGTGCCAACTATCATCAGGGACCCGAATGGGTGTGGCCCATAGGCTTCTATCTGCGCGCCCGTCTCATATTCGCCAAGAAGTGCGGCTACCTGGACGAGACCATTGCCGAGACGTGGGCCATATTACGGGCACATCTGCGTGAGATGCAAACATCCCACTGGCGCGGCCTGCCCGAGCTGACCAACGACAATGGAAGCTACTGCAACGACTCCTGCCGCACGCAGGCCTGGAGTGTGGGCACCGTGCTGGAGGTGCTGCACGATCTGCATGCGCTCGGCGCGGATGTCTAGGTGAAATACAAAGTCAACGAATCTCTCTCCGCCTGCAGAGATACCATATAATTCTAAATGATACAAAATTTATCCAAATACACACTTAATTGGCTAGCTGCAACTGATGTGCATAAAACCATTAAGTTAGTTGTTAAATTTGTTACCCAAGTTCTGGATCATCCCATACTCTCTCTGTTTCTCTATACATATTAAAGTTATTTTATCTATGCCAGCACTTGCCTTTTACCTAAGAGAAGTAGCTGTTCCGTGCCAATCGCATACTGGACGTCTGTGGCGGACAAATGGGCCCACTATTCCTGTACGCCTCATCAAGTTGGGAGACCACGTAGCGTATTTCAGGTTTTCTGCTGCTGGGATCTAGGCCTCCGGGCGGGTCGGGCACTTCAATGTCTATTTTTTTATTCGCTTCGCTCTTAATATTATCCTTTTTTTCTAGAACTTTGTAATCTTTAGCTGTTATCGCGCCCATCTATAAGACAGATACAATATTTATAATCTAATGCAACAATTCTTATGGAGCTTTTACATACGATCTTGCATTTGTTCAAGACTTGTACGGCGGCGGCGCATGTCAGTTCGTAGGCGCTATACAAAACTATCTTCTGCACAACATCCAAAACTATTGACATCTTTTTATAATTGTGTAAACTGCGTAATTTGGATTAAGAATTTGGGATATTGCTTAATACGACAACTAAATATCAAATCATTTTGACATGTGCACAACGTATAGAACAGCCATTTAACCAGCCAACTGAAGGTGTATTTTAAAAAGTCGGGCGTTTAGATCTTTAAAAATTAGCAAAATTCAGGCAGCTATAAAACCTCTTAAGTTCATATCCATCGTCTATGAAAATTGTTGCTGATTTGAACCAGCAACCTCTTTTGTTAGGCCGACGTTCAGATATTGTTTTCCCATACTTCATGGTCGAGGCTTTCAACCTTGTCGTGTGCGTTAATCTTCAATCAATCAAGAAATCAAAAAGTTATATATATATATCTGTATATATAGATTGCTTAGCATATTTATGTATCTTTAGCTATATACTAAGTTAATACATCATTATCATTAAAAATAAGTTAATATATATATGTACATAAAGCTTTTGGCCCTGTAAACATTACTCTGGAGCTGTACATTTGAATACATTTGAAACAGTTACATAATGTGAACTCATAATGTAACTGTTACATATTATGAGAACATATGTGACAATGTGAAAACAATCGTAACAGTTACACAATCTGAATACATAGGTAACATACACCATTGTAACTGTTACTTACATAATGTAAAAACATATGTAACAGTTACGTAATGTAGAACCATATGTAACAGTTACACAATCTAAATACGTATGTAACAGCTACATCATTTTTTGGAAGTGTTTGCAGTTCAGTAGAGCGCGTATTAGCTTGCATCTAGTTTTGTGTTGGGTGTCGTAGTCATCGTCGTTGTCGTCTCGAGATCATCATCCTTAACGGATTTCAGTTCACGACCCATGTTCTCGACTTGCAGGCTGAGACCGACCAGGGCACTATTTTTGAGCTCGTTTAACTTGGGCTCAGGAAGACAGTTCTCGTTGGCATCGCGTTTGACGCGTACCGCGGGCTGCGCAGTCCCAACCTGCGGCTCACTCACTTGCAGCAACTCTCGCCTGATGGCTTCGACGTTGTCCGCGTTGCCCGTTCTATTGGCCGGCGGTTCACCGGCTAAGGTGGTGTTAGTTCTTGTCCGAGAGGAATTCGAGAGCAGCACCAGAGGCAGTGGCAGTCGTTGGGCCAGTAGCGGCGCATCACCAGTTGAGTTCTTGAGCAGCTCTCCCGTTTTGTAGGAGAGCGGCTCAAAAACTCCAGCATGAGCTTCCAGCTCCTCTCGAGCATGGGCATTCTCCGTGAGCATTTCCATCAGTGAGGCGGGTTTGCGTTCCTTTCTTGTATTGTTGGCGTCTTGAGGCTGGGGTTGTGGTTGAACCTGGGGCTGGGGTTGAGGTTGTGACTCCTCTTGCTCTTTCTTACGATTGTTTTCTTTGACCTTATTCAGTGCCTTATCCAGTTCGTTTACAGCCAAAGGTTTTGGATTCTCAACATTTTGATGGGCCAACTGATCGTTCAGTTTATCCACACTGCTCTCCAAAAGTTTCATTGTATCTGGACTTTGAGGCTTTTGTTTTGCCAACTCCTCATTTAGCTTGTCCACGGTGCGTTCGAGAGCCTTCATTTTTTCTTGAAGTTCCTTTTCTGTTTTACGCAATTCGTCTGCATTCGCTTTATCTTTTTGCTCCTCAGCTGTAATTTCCTCTTCCTTTTTGATAGCAGCTCCGTCTATGGTTCGCTGTGCCGCCAGGTCCAAGGACTGAGAAGTTTCTGGTTTAGGGACTGGCATATTTGCTGCAGGAGATTTTTCCAAGCTTGTCAAGTTTTTCTTTACAATAGATGCCGGTTCATTTCCTACGACTGGTTTGGGTTCTCCTTGTGGTATGCTTTCAGACTTAACTGGCGGCACTTCGTTTTCATCCCCATTATGTGATTCATCAACGGGCAACGGAGGCATCGGTTGATTGTCCGAAGAACCAGCTACAATATTTGGCTTCTCGGCAAGATTTATGATATTTGCGTTAGGTTCACGCTTGCCATCTTCAAGTTTTTCTAAAACTTCTTTAGCTTCTGCCTCGCTGCTTTTCACCAAAAGCTTAATTATTTCGGAGTTCTTTAAATCATGACCCACAGCGGGCGGTGATATTTCGTTGGGCAACAATGGTGTGACCACTTGAGCACCGTCAAACTGGGGACCAGAGCTCTGGGCGTCTATGGCGTTCAAATTGGCATATGTGCCGAGTATCATCAGGCAAAAGCCGCTAACGAATACAAACTGTGCCAGGGTGCGTTCCGTTGATTCCTTTCTGATGATCTTGCGAAAACTGGATGCCGGGAACATAATGCATATGGCCACGCCTATTGTGGAACCCACCAGGCCAATGATTAGCTCAACAGATGGAATCATAAGCGCCACACACAGCGAGAAGATAACGATGAAGAGTGTAATTAACCGGAAGCGCTGCTCTGGTATATAATTGCTGCTCTCCGTGTGTCCCTGCTGGAATTGTAAATATCAATTAGATTAAGCTCACATCATTCTAAACAAATTATAATTCTAACCTTTCTATACAAAAGGGAGTAGATACTGGCTCGGCACGGGAATATGACCAGGGGAAAGCTGAATGCAATTGACAGGACAAATCCAATTTTGATAATATCGCTGCCAAATGAAGGCGACAGGTTAACCAAGATATTACCTGGAATATAAAATTGATTAATAAGCATTTATGCTATTATAAGGATATATTTTAAGCTTTACCCGAAAAGCTGTGCGTGCAGAAGGCCACATAGCCAAAAAAACCAACGGCTATGTAAACCAGTGTACATATCCATGTCGCATTGCGCACAATGCCATTCAGCTTGTCCAGACTCTGGTTGTTGATGCTGTCGAAGACTTCAAAGAGTTGCCTGCAATCAAAAAAGTAATCGTTATAAAAATAGGTCGCTTTAATTAAAAGCGTACTTACATTTGGCAGGACAACGCCATGCTGAAGATGGGCAGACACTGCAGCACTCCCGCTGGCTCCCAGTAAGTAACCTTCTCGGTCCAATCGTTGGCGACAATGTGCGCCTCGGATTCGAGCACAATTTTAAGCATAAGACAAACATAGAAGCCAATGGAGGCGGTGCACACAGCCGACAAGCTGTCCACATTGCGCAGCATGCCCAGCGGCACAATGCAACAGACGGTGACAGCAAACATGACCACGGTGCGCAGATGATTGTACTCCGCCATGTCCAGCGAGAACAGCTTGGCAACAATCTGTGGGCCCAGGTCGCCGACGACCACAAAGTACGTGATGCACGTTCCAATCAGATAGCCAATGATGCACAGTTCCGCAAGCAGTTTGCCAGATGTGCCAAAAGCGTGCAGTCCGAGCATTTCAAAGCTTTTGCGACGTGTCAACAGCGAAGTTTTTATCAGATAATGGCAACAGATGCGCGTTATCCAATTGCTGAGAACAAGCAGCACTATGGACAAGATGATGCCGCACTTCTGGAAACAGAAGGGCATGGCCAAGATGCCGACGCCGATTATGCTGTTCGCCAGCGTCATAACATGACCCGAATGCGAGAACATGATGCAATTCGCTTTCACCTGCCGATGAGCTCACCGGGAAGTTGCAAATTTGGTGCGACAGCTTTTTATTTTCTTCTGCGACAGTGGGTAGCTGTTTGCGTCGTAAGCAAAAAGAAACTTAGAGATAATTTCACACAGTAGGCTCACAATCACATACACACACTTACCTGTGGCACTTGTTATCACAAATGACAGGCGCCACTTGTGCAAGCAGAAATAATTTGTTGAAACCTAGGCAGTCGGTGTTTGTTTTAGTGATTGGTTTACATGAAGCAAGCGAATACTATTGCGAGAGGCATTAAATACTATTTCAAAATGTAATTATGTTGGGCTGTTGTGCACATTTTAAAACACAATTTTGGTAACGTCAGCATTGTTTGGGTTTCTGTTCAACCAGCGCTGCACAGCTGATTCTGCTGCGGATGAGTGCGTGACAATATATTTGGGGCACGACTCACACAAGTGTTGTAGCTATTTCATTTCAACTCTATTCTTGTTTTGACTACACGCATAGTTAAAACGTGAAAAATTATGCACTAAATTGTTTAGTTTTTATTATAGCAACGTGTTCTGTTAGTTCGATTTGAATTTTGGTGACCGAATTTGGTTCTTTTGAAGCGTTTATTTGCGCTCATTTAGTTCCGAGTGAATAGTCGCATCTCTAGTTTGTAGCAATGTGACCATATATGCAAGCAGAAAACGTACAGTCTGGCAGCGCCATTTTTTTGAGTCTGGTGGCAACGCTGCGGTGTGTGTTTCTTTCCGTTCCGTAGACTGCAAACGTCAAGATGGCCGATGTAATTTTTGTGTAAAAATCTAGAAAAATATTAAGCATCCGTGTGCAGTTCGGCAAGAGTTTATAATATTTACAAAGTCCAATGTGCTGCGCATGTTTGCAAATATTATTTTAGAGTTTTACGTGTTAAATTCTATACGAAATTGGCAATAAACTGTGCTAATAAATACCCATTGTATTTTCTATGACACAAAACAGCAAGTTGATGAAACTCTTAAGAAGAAGCGTACCTTCAAGAAGTTCACCTACCGTGGTGTGGACTTGGATCAGCTGTTGGATATGCCCAAGTGAGTAGCCAAACTCGGGTGCTGAGCGGCGTCCCAAAACTAACCTCACTGTTTACTCCTCACACCCTCACCGCGCGCGCAGCAACCAGCTGGTGGAGCTGATGCACAGCCGTGCCCGCAGGCGTTTCTCTCGCGGTCTGAAGCGCAAGCCAATGGCCCTGATCAAGAAGCTGCGCAAGGCCAAGAAGGAGGCTCCACCAAATGAGAAGCCAGAGATTGTGAAGACCCATCTGAGAAACATGATCATTGTGCCCGAGATGACCGGCTCCATCATTGGCGTTTACAATGGCAAAGACTTCGGCCAGGTGAGCAAACATTTTCCCATTCAAATACTTTTACTAATTCCGCCTCCCAACAGGTCGAAGTTAAGCCAGAAATGATTGGCCACTACTTGGGTGAATTCGCGCTGACCTACAAGCCCGTCAAGCACGGTAGGCCCGGTATTGGTGCCACCCACAGCTCACGTTTTATTCCCCTCAAGTAAGCGCCAGCACTGTGTCTGGAGCAGAGTCGTCGCCTGCTTGTGTGTGGGCCGTGACTTGTTTTTGGATTTTTACGCGTAATAAAGGAAACGTAATTTTTTAAGAACGTAATGCTGCCTTTCAATCCTTTCTCTGAAGAGCAAACACAGGACACTTAACAAATTTACGTTTTATGTTTATTGGAACTTGCAAATTGTGTATATATTTTGTTGGATTTATGTGTGTTTGATGCAACCGGGGCACAAGCTATCTTCGCTTTCGCGCGCTGTTGCTGTTGGTGACCCCAACACGGTCGTAGGCCGTGTCCTTCATGTTCAAATTGGATTCACGTGCGCCATTGTAAACCCTTTGGCGCTGAGTGTTATGGGCCTGTGGATGACTTGTGCTCATCATGTCGTTCACATCGGCCGATCCGTAAGCGCTGTCTTTGACTTGAGAATCATGGTGGAAGCGATTAAAATAATTCGATTGCATTGCAGCGGGAGGGATCGCAGGCACTACGGGATTAGACAGCACTGGGAGTTGGGCAAGCGATTGGAAGGCATTAGTCAAGCCCGTGAAAGTCACCGTTTTGATCGGATTAGTTTTGTTAAGAATATTGTTGTTATTGTTGCCACTCGTAAAGTAGGCGCTACCATTGGGCACATAGCTGCTTTGCAGGGGCTGCAGGCTCTGGTTATTGGAGTTAAAAGCGTTGTAGGAGTTGGCATTGTCAATGGCCGGCATGCTGGTGTACATGGCTGTCTGTAACGAGTCGGACTTGGAGCGCTGGAGAATACTCTTGGTAGACATCCGGGTGCCAACGCCAATGGAGTTCTTAGCGGCAGGTGTGGAGGATTCTGCCTCGAGCGGCACGTCGAGCGTGGTTAGTAGGCTGCTGCTCTGTGACTGGTTTAAAAAGCCGTCGACTTGGAGAAGTGTTGGCTGACCCTTACCTAGCCGGTTCAGCTCCATTTCCATTGAGTTATAAATGGTCAAGTTGCTGGCCAGCATATCCTGCCTTGAGCCCAGCGTCAGCAGACTGTCGGCATTGGTGAGCGTTGATGTGGAGGCAAGATTAATGGACTTGGATGAGTGCATGGCCATGCCCATTTCGCTGGGCCCCTGCTGCAGTGCACCCGTGCGGGGATCAAAGTGCTTCTGGGTGGCATCTTTCAATGTGCTCTTAATTTCCTTGGGCTTGGCCGGCTGCTGAGGCTGGCGTATGGAGGAGATGTGTCCAGGCACTGGCTCCCGTGAGACGGACGAGGATGGCGACGCGGAGTTCGTCTCTTCGTTCTCTTCCTGCAAAAACAAAGCGATGCAAAAGAGCATAAGTAGAAACTTTTTGGAGCCTACCTCATCCTCCTCTGTTATTATGGACGACTCTATCCAGTCTTTTATGCGATTCTTTTTCTGCAGGCGATCGACATTCGTTTCGATTCCACAGTCCGCCAATGTGTACAGCAGGCGATTCTTCTCGTCGGGACTGCTGTGAAAGGAATACATTGAGGGGCACAGTTCGTCTGTCTCATATTCGGCCATCTCCTTCTCCGCCGTCTTGGCCAGCCAGCGGTCATCCATGAACTTGGTCAAATCTCCCAGACTCTTTGGCCTATTCCCGCTGCGTGGCTCCAGGAAACGCTTAAACATGCGCTGCGCACGCGAAGTCAGCAGCTGTGTAAAAATGAAAAGAAATCATATGTATATAGAAAATTGGGAGATTATTAAGATATTTCACAACTCTTCGAACTCTACCTTAAACAGTTTGGGCGTGCGTCGCAGCGGCATCATCATCATGCTGCTCTGCCACACCAGATAGCGGACATACCGCGGATCCTCCGAGGAGGCCTTCTGCCAGGGTAGACAGCCGGTCAGGCACACGAATATAACAATGCCGAATTGCCACACATCGTGACTGGGATCGGCTCTTGAAGGGGATTAGCATTATCAGATTGTATATATATAATAACAATTACTTACTTGTAGGTGCCTTCGGGCTTTACCTCCAATACTTCCGGCGGACTGTAGGGCAACCATTCGTTGCGACGCTCCACTGTGGTACCAGATTGAAAGGATTCCCCGAAATCACAAAGTTTGACGCGTTGAAAATCCGAACGATATATGAGCACATTATCTAGTTTTATATCCCGATGCACTATGTCTCTGTGGAGAGGAGAGAGTTTTGGTTTAGAAGATAGATTTATTTATATTATCTGTGGGATCTAGAGACTTACTTTGAATGCATGTAATCTATAGCGGAGGCCAACTGTTTAGCTATGCGCTTGCTGTACACCTCACCTACGCCAGTTTCTGTCACATTTGATGTAAGATCACCTTGAAAGAAAAGAGGAAAATTAAAATTGGACGTGGATAATGTTGATTAACCTACCCAGCGGTGCATATTCCTGGGTGAAGACATAGAAGCCAGCCGTCTCGAAGGCCACATCGTAGGTGGTGACAATATGCCGATGTACGCCCAAATGGAGTCCGTAGTGAAATTCGCGATAGAAATCGCGCAACGTGACATATGGCTTGGGCACAGCCTTCAGCACCATTTCGGTTTGAGATCCTCGATGTTCGACCAACAATATCTTTCCGAACCAGCCTTCGCCAACAATTTGGATGATGTCAAACTCATCCACAAGTTGTATCTGATTCGGGGAAGAAATTGAAATGTAAAAATTGACTCTTTCTTAGAACAGATCTGTGGCACCTGCCCCAAATGATGCACCCCCACGAAATGAATTGCCCAATATATGTATATATATAATACGTATATGTAAAAACGCGCACGACCAGACAAAATTAATGTTACTCTATTTTTGACATAATGCCCAGTCGCCGTTTGCTGCCCAATAAAATGAGTTTTTTCTTGGTAGCGTTAACTATTAGCTGAGCGAAGAGATTTTTGGCCTTGTGCCAATTGAAAGCAGTTCAAAATTGACGGACTGACCGAAGCTGTAATACCCTACAAACCTAATGAATGAAGTAAAGCTAAAGAAATAAGCAGTCAAAATCGAGTTTAGCTTAAAGTTTTTATCAAAATAAGTAATAAATAATAAGTGTTAGGCAATTTAAGGAAGTTAAGGAATTTAAATATATTTATTGGTTTTCCAAATTTTGAAGTCTTTGTTTTGAGAAATCATTCTCTTTTTTTTTCAATCCAATCAGATTAATGTATCTTAAATATATTTTGAAAAAATCAATGCGAGCCAAAACACGTGTGAATTAAGAAATATTATTTTTTAATTAGCTCTTTTTATTCGACCGCAAACGAGGGTATTCAAAATATTCCTCGATCAGATGTATATTGAAAGAAGCGAAGGAAATGTTGCTCTTTGCTAGATGAACTGAGTCAAGACAGCCTGTCTGATTCTTCGTTTTATCAATCTTTCTGCCTGCTTATTCTTCGTTTTTTTTTTAAATATTTTTTCCGACCAAGTTTATTGCAGACAAATAACACATAAGGAAGTTGAAGCGTGCAACATCGCGTACAATTACATACATACACGCAAACATACACACATACATACACACATACATACACACATACATACATACATAGATACATATGTGTGTTTATGTGTGTGTATGCAACGAATTTGAATGGTAATAATTGTAATAAAAACATATGTTAAGTTTTATGATAAAACTCTTGTAAAAAAAAGTTTTATGTAAAATGTAAATGTTAAGAAAATAATAATTAATTATTAAATTCATTAATCTTTATATATTTCCATTTCAATTTGCATTTTTATTTATATTTTTTATTGTTTAACAAAGTTGAAAATTCTTTCAACCTTTCAACATAATTAATACAAAATGTTTCAAAAGTGTTTTCGAAGTCGAAATGACTTTAGCTGAATATTGAAAATCTTGTTTGGGGTTCGTTTAGTAAACTTTCTTGTTTATTATGGCATTTTGAAATGTTTTGATTCGATTTAATTAGATTGACAACAGATTAATGGCATTGCAGATAGATGGATATTATGCACATTACCTTTTCCAATTCGAATTCTCGAATTTTGTGTATATGCCCTCGCGGTTTCTTCGACATTTTGAAGTCAGCTTGCAGTTGAGTTCAGTTTAGTTATATCATGTATCTTCAGTTCAACTAATGCGAATGTTTCTTTCTGGAGTGTACGATTCAGTTCATGATTTAATCAAACTTATCTACACACTAGCGAAATATAGAGAATCGTTTTTCGAATAACAGATTGTTTGATTTGCATTTCGTGTAAGCGGCAGCAAACAGCGTTGTAAATATTTATAGCGGCTGCACAAAGGCAATCGGTATATATAGCATATATCTATATATATAGATATCTTTGTCGGCCTATTTTACATGTGTTTGTATCTTTATTGGCGCATCTGCAGCTGCTTCTTGCTGCTTGCAGCTTAAAAGAAATTCATAAGATAAATAGCTTCTCGCTGCGTTTTCATTGTTTTGCACTTCCTGGAAAATGGGCGCCAAATATGCCAATTAAATGATTGCAATTAATAAGTTTGTTAACGCTTTTTTAAGATGCAGCACAACACACACACACACACACACGCACACACGCACACTTACACACTTGCAGTTGACCAAAATACCAAACGCATTAGCTGCCAATCGGCTTAAGTTCAATGTTATTTCGCATTTAAATGTCTATACACACACACACACACACACACATATATAGTTTAGCAGTTGTTGTTGTTGTCAAACAAAATATTTAATTGAACCGTCTGGCACACACACACACACACACACACACAGACGGATATAGTACATGCAAATATCTCGTAAAGCTTGCAAATATAAATGTATTTTGTTTAGTTCAGACAGGTTTTTTTTTTTTTTGTTGTTGGTTTCGTGAAATTCGTCTCGTTTCTTTTCTATTCTTTTGCCTACACATTTGCATATTATCAACAGCGAAATTAAAAATAATGCCCGTTGGCTCTTATATAAAAACAAATCAACCGTATGTTGAACATATTTTACAAAGATATACAGCTAGAGAAGATTGAAAACATTTTCCGTTAACCGACTGTTATTTATAGCTGTTAGAAAAGTGCAGTCCATTCGAGTATTTAAATGTTCTCTTCTTGGTCTTTTCTCAGTGATCTTTTATTAAGTAAGTGCGTTGCACTTGTTCACAATGCGTTTTGTTTTTGAGTTCTGTAAATTCTGTGGCCGCATTCGATGAAAACCCGTTGCCAACTGCTCTCGACTCTCGCGACTTTTGTCGCTGGCCAGGAAAATGTATTGAAAATGTTTAAAAAAAGACATTTTGTTTACGCTGTTTTCATTTGAATTTTAGGCGTGTGTGAGCATTTTCGAAATAATTTTCAAGTTTTTTTTCGAAACATATTCGAGCTTTCGGAGAACAAAAGATCTGGAGAGCGCGCCGCATAAATAGTTCTCTTGGCGAATGTACGAGATGTTATTGCAAAACTTTGATCAAATCGTACGTGCTACACGTTAAGGAAAATATTTGTGTTTGTTTTCGATTGTTTAGTCAATATTTGGACTAGCAAAATATTTGTTTCAATATCTTGAACAGATAATACAAATAACAGTCTACCTGTTTACCAAATATATATATTTGTTGTGCAATTTTGAATTTTCATTATAATTTGAATACATTATTTACATATTATTTCAATGCATTTGTCTTTTACTTAACAGAACTGCATAACTGGCTCTTAACAGAGCTCTGTTAAAAAGCTCTGCAACAGGCGGGCACACAAGCTCAACATAGCGCATGAAAAGCTTGCTGTGACATACAAATGCACATGTAAGCATCATGTACACACACACACACACACGCACGCACACATACATATATGTATATATACATGCGTACATACGCACAAAGGCAACTCTAATTGGTCACTTCCGTTCTGAAGACGTTTCCTTGGCGCATGCGACGTTCAACTTCAGTAGTTGCTGCGTTTGACACACAGACAGCACCAGTTGTGTCTCTGTGTGTGTGTGTGTGTGTGTGTGTGTGGTTGATGCCAGTGTATGTGTGTGCCTGCTGGGAGGGTGCAGGTGCAGCCAACCACTTGTCGCAGGCTATAAAAGTCACTGGCATAGAGAAATCGCTTGCATACGTTTGAATGTTACCGTTAGCGCAACAACTGAATTGTCTGCTGTTGCCCAATCTTCAGTTGTTCGAGGTATATTTAGGCTAGATAATGTACTACGGACAGTAAAAAAATATGTGTGATTGATGCCAGTGGCGATTTAAGTGTGAAAAGTATTGGGCTGTTATCGTTTAAAAGGGCTTTTCATAATCATTTTTGCATAATTTGTTCGCCATTTCGAGAAATCTTAAATATGGATTGGCAAAAGTGTGTGTTTTAAGCTTTGGAATATAAAAGGTATGTAAAGTGTTAATATTGAAAAAATTTCAAATGAAAATGTTAAGTTCTGATTAAGAATATTTAATATACTTACTCGATAAACTTTTAATGAAACATCTATAAATTTATGCTAAGAAATTGTTAGCTTCAAATGTATTTAATTGTAAGATATGTATTTATAATATAAGATTAGAAATGTATCTTCTATATTTTTCAATTAAATTTTGAACGATCAAAAGTGTAAGCACACTTTTAGCTCAGAGTGTGTATGTATATATTCTTCCCAATGTACAAACTTTTTCTATTTTAGTTAATATGAACTTAATTGTTTAACTTTTCAGCACAGGCCAGTCAATAAATTGTTAACCATAGCTCTAGTCAACTAAATATTGAATATTTAAGGATCGGAAGTGAATATTCGGTTATATTTAGTGAAAAGTTCGTGTATCTTGAACCCAGATAAATATAGAATACAGTTCTATTTACAATAGAGGTAACAGATAAACATCTGTAAATGGTTTTGATACAGATCTATAGAAGGAGTTTAAAAAAAGCATTATTATTTCTGAAAATCGTTTTTGGGAATAAAAACAAGAGTAAAAGACTCGTCTTGTATGCTAATAGAAACTGCCGAAAGAGCTAATTTATAGTCAGTTCCGAGATCTTGAGAGCTTCTCTCGTTCTAATTACTTAATTGAATCGTGAGTCTTGCCGGGCTTTAATTGAGTGCAGGCAGCTCTTGGATTAAATTGGGCTAATGCGCGAACATTTAATTGAAGCAATTCATTTGTATATAGACAGTCACATATATGTAGAGTATGTGTAAAAAATCAGATTTACTGTGTGACACGCTTGGAAAACAATGAAAGGAAACTCAGATTTTGCGATAGACAAACGCAGGCTTTATGCTTGATATTTGTGCTGTAATTGTCAAGTGTTTGTGTGTGCGGCCGCCACACGTCGTATGCGTAATACACGGACAGGCACTTGAAGCTCTGGGCTAGAGAGCGTGTCGTGGCCAAACCGAATTCAAGTGTTATGGACATTTCAGCAACACACACACACACGCACACACACACACACACACACAGCTCAATTGAGCATCAAGTGTCGGCTTAAACACTCAAGCAGCACATCGAAATTGTCGTATGCCACAAACATGCAAAAATTTGAATAGCATGTGGGCGAAAAGAGTTTGCACTGAAAGGGTTTTAATGCAGCGCGCTTGGCATTAATATGTAATTTATATTATTTGATATGTTTGATAGACTTGAGTTGGCGTGCGACGGCGTTGGCAACTAAAACGACGACGTTTTGGCCAGGCAGACGGGCATCGTCGCAACGGCGATGTCATCGACCGGACAAATAGCAAAGACGTCCACGCCACACGACAACGATAACGATAGCATTAACGATCAGCGCGAAACATGGAGCGGCAAGGTGGATTTTTTATTGTCGGTTATTGGATTCGCCGTCGATTTAGCAAACGTCTGGAGATTTCCCTATTTGTGCTACAAAAATGGCGGTGGTAAGTACTTAAATCACATATTATCTCCAGCCCCAACTTCGAATGGGTGCCAATTAGGCACACAGTCGGAATGAACAATGCCCAGAAAATCATTTATAAGGCTTTACACATCATTGAGCGTGAGGAACTCAGCGCTGAGTTGCTGCCATGCCGCATAACAAGTGACTTGGCCTTGTTAACACTTTGACAAGTGCTGGGAAAATGCGTGCGAAGTGCTGCCATTAACTGGGCAGCGAGTGCCGGGGTGGCCGGGTGTCGGTGCGGCCGGGGTGGCCGGGGTGGCTGTGGTTAGGGCTCCTAAGTGCGTACTTCCTATACGAAATTACCCAGAGAGTCCAGACACACTCACACACACACACACAATCATAAGCTGATACATATGCTTAGGACTTGTGATCCTCGTTGGCAACGCCATCATTCAAAACAATTTCAAAGTTAAGTGCTTTTGTATGACAACTAAATCTGGCAGTCATAATCGCATTTGGCCTCCTTTTGACTCCTGACAGCAAGTGACTAAGCATCGCAGCGAAGGGGTCGGCAGGATATGCTTCTCTAGGCTTTTATTCTTACTCGGCTACACACATGCACACAGACATACATATGTACATATATGTATGTATGTATTGGGCACATCAAAATCAAGACATATTTCTATAATACGCATTGTTGGAGAATTCATGTGCGGCACACGTTTTGACGGCGGCACTTAGGCGTTGATATGAATTTTCATTCGTAAATCAGGATGTGTGTGTGCTGTGTGTGTGTGTGTGTGCCTGTGCGAGTGGCTTTGCTGGTTGGCTTTTCCTTTATAGTTTTATGACTATTTCATATAGTATTTTGTTGTCGTTGTTCTGATTGTTGCCGCTGCTGCTGCTGCTGCTGCTGCTGTTGGCCTTAGCCAGAAGCTTTTTTCTCAGCTCTTAAAAAATAAATTGTTATTTCATACGCTTCATTGCACTCAATCAGTGACAGCTTAGTTTTCATTTTATATAATATTTTGCTGCTGCTGCTGCGGGCGTTGCCAGGCTTAAGTTAACGCTGCGGCAGTTGGCCCACAGGTTGCGATTATTAGCTTTTAATGCCCCCAGCTTAGTGGGCATTTAATTTGTCCGCTTCTTTTGTCTTTTACAACAGCCGATGAAATAAATACCTTGACTTGAGCAGGTTATGCTCACAATTTTATAAGCCTGACATACATTTAATATACACAGATACCTACCTACATTCGTGTATATTTTAAATCGGGACTTACCTTTTCTATGTTATGGAATTTATGCTTTATTGCTTAAGGTTTCCAATGAATTAGTATACCTGGTTTCAAATAAATTCCAAAATTCTTTGTAAATGTGAAATGTAAGAAATAATTGTTTTTAAATATGTATTTTGTAACAAATTATAGTCTTTTCTATAGATTTTTTTAAACTTAAAATCCGAAGTCGAAGACTCTTATTAAGTACCTAGGATATCATATCCGGGAGATTAAGTAACATAAAGGAGTCGTCGCGTAGTTCGCTTGAGATTGGGGTCAATTAGCATGAACCCAAATATACCCAATACTCAACTGGAGTACTCTTCAAATATCTTTTATTCACAGTTCTCACAGTGTATAAGTTAAGCAGCTTAGAATCATATTTATCTAAATATTGTATTCGTATTCTTAATCGTACTCTTTTGTTTTGCCTGATTTTCATATTTTGTGGCCGTCAACTTAAAGCTGTTAAATTGACTAGATAACTAGTTTAAATAATCAATTTGCAGGCGTCTTTGTGCTAAAAATAGCCTTGGAAAAACCCGGAAGTGTTGGGCGAGGCGACGGAAATTACAGCTTCAGCAACAGAGCTGCATTTGATTTTAAGATCCTTATCTAGTGAGGTATTATTTTACGTTTTACGCTTTGTTTTACATTTTCAACATAATTGACAGGCACAGTGTTCGAGCGGGTCTTTTTTTTGTTAGCTAACTCGTATGTGTGTGTGTGTGTGTGTGTGAGGGGTGTGTGTGTGTGAGTGTATTCATAATGGCCGTTGTCAATGTAGTCGTCGTAGTTGTCGTCGACTTTGTCACCCACTTTGCCTGCTAATAGACATAATCAAATCATAAAACGCCCCGCTGTCACTCAACAAAGTATCGATGGCACTTTAGCAATTGCCCGGGCGGGCGGAGCTGGCGGAGCGTACCGACCACGTCGACTGCATGAGACAGCCGAGCCGTGCCGGAGCCGGATCCGGATCCGGAGCAAAGGGGAGCGAAGCGGTCCATACTTGTCCCTGTGCCCATGTCCTTATGTATGTACGCTTGTCCCATTGCCAGCCGGGATGCTGTTAATGTTTTTAAAATGTCCTTAGAGTGGCACTTGTGAAACAATTTGATTTTGTGTGTATCTGTGCGCTTGTGTGTGTGCCTCTGTGTCTCTGTGCGAGCCATAGAGCGACAAAAACAGACACTGACACGGGTCAATCACACACACAACCACACCCACACCCATAGCCACACAAACACACACACACACACACTCGCATAGACACACCCATCACACATTGTTATTCATAATATTTATAGTGCCTCGGGTGTTGTTAAATATTATAAAACTTGATTGCGCTTTAATCACAACGGGGCTGCCCAATCGAAGTTTCCTGCAGCCAAATCTCATTTCCCAGCTAATGCAGCGGTTATTAAATGAACTTTGCCAAGGGGTCAGAGATTGACACCGATGTTTTCTTATTAGAAATATTATTATAATTGAATTATTATTATATTATTATACTATTCTAGTAGCTAAAATAAACTCGTACTTTGGTTGGCACTGGGAGGACCTACTTTCAAAATTTTGAGTATCTAGCTCTTATAGGTTTTGAGATCGACACACATACGGACGGACAGACGGATAGACGGAAGGACGGACAGAAGGAAAGACGGACGGACGGAAAAACGGATAGACAGACGGAAAGACGGACGGACAGGCAAATGGAGAGATGGACGGATTTGTTTTAAAAGTTTCGGTAGCATTGCCTACAAAAGTTTTTAGAAAGGATGTTAGATTGAGTGTAATATAATATATATATGCATATATTTGCAGGCGCCTTTCTTGTGCCCTACTGCATTATGTTGGTTGTGGGGGGCATACCTCTGTTCTACATGGAACTGGCCCTGGGTCAGCACAATCGTAAGGGCGCCATCACCTGCTGGGGGCGTCTGGTGCCGCTTTTTAAGGGTGAGTAGAAAAGGAGTTCACACAAATATTTGATGCATATAAGGAGATACATTCTTACACATATATTAGGCATCGGATACGCTGTTGTGCTGATAGCTTTCTATGTGGACTTCTATTACAATGTGATCATTGCGTGGTCGCTGCGTTTCTTCTTCGCATCCTTCACCAGCGTGCTGCCCTGGACGTCGTGTGATAATCCCTGGAATACGCCCAACTGCAAGCCGGTAAAGTCAAAGCAGTTAACATTAAAGCCACATTCATTTTATTTATATTCACTTTTCGTTCATCGCAGTTCGAGGGTCAGAATTCACGTCCGCTGGTTGGCAATCTGAGCGATTTCTACGCGTTCAACAATCAGAGTCTGTTCTTTGCCAACGAGTCGTATGCGAATGTTACATTTGCCAGCTTGGCACCCGTTGTGCCCGTCGAGAGATTCCAATCGGCCGCCTCCGAGTACTTTAAGTGAGTGGCACACACACACACACACACACACACCACAATTTGGACTCAATTTATATCCCATTTATAGCCGCTATATACTCGAGCTGAATCACAGCGAAGGCATCCACGATCTGGGCAAAATCCGTTGGGATATGGCACTGTGTCTGCTTATTGTTTATCTGATTTGCTACTTCTCGTTGTGGAAGGGTATTAGTACTTCGGGTAAAGTGGTCTGGTTTACGGCGCTCTTTCCGTATGCGGTGCTGCTTATTTTGCTAATACGCGGCATCACCTTGCCGGGCTCTGCCATGGGCATACAATACTATTTGAGTCCGAAATTTGATGCCATATTCAAGGCTGAGGTGTGGGTCGATGCGGCCACACAGGTGTTCTTCTCCCTGGGACCGGGCTTTGGTGTGCTGCTCGCCTACGCATCGTACAACAAATATCACAACAATGTGTACAAGTATGTCCTATATATATTATATTCCTTGGGCTTTTCATGAACTACTATGTTTTTTACAGAGATGCTCTGCTTACCAGTTTCATAAACTCGGCCACGAGTTTTGTGGCCGGCTTTGTGATCTTCTCCGTGCTGGGCTACATGGCGCACACATCGGGCGTGCGAATCGAGGACGTGGCCACCGAGGGTCCGGGTCTGGTGTTTGTTGTCTATCCAGCGGCCATTGCTACAATGCCGGGCAGCATTTTCTGGGCGCTCATCTTCTTCATGATGCTGCTAACGCTCGGGCTGGACAGCTCGGTGAGTATTCAATTTGTCCGGTAGGTTAGCATCGAAGAAGTTAACTCTAATCTGCTTTGGTCGTTCTGCTCTGATTCATTTAACAGTTTGGTGGATCGGAGGCGATTATCACGGCTTTGAGTGACGAGTTTCCAAAGATTAGGAGAAACCGTGAACTCTTTGTGGCCGGGCTGTTCTCGCTGTACTTTGTCGTTGGCTTGGCCAGCTGCACCCAGGGCGGCTTCTATTTCTTTCATTTGTTGGATCGCTATGCCGCCGGCTACTCCATACTCGTCGCGGTCTTCTTTGAGGCGATTGCCGTTTCCTGGATCTATGGCACGAAGCGTTTTAGCGATGATATCAACGATATGATTGGCTTTCCGCCGGGCATGTATTGGCAGGTGTGCTGGCGCTTCGTGGCCCCCATTTTCCTGCTCTTCATCACTGTTTACGGCCTGCTGGGCTACGAGCCGCTCACCTACGGGGATTACGTGTACCCCAGCTGGGCAAATGCCTTGGGCTGGTGTATAGCCGGTTCCTCCGTGATTATGATACCGGCGGTGGCCATTTATAAGCTCATTGTTACACCCGGCAGCTGCAGGCAGCGCTTGCGCATTCTAACAACTCCTTGGCGGGATCAGCAGCTGGCGGCGGTTAATGGAGTTACCACGGAGGTGACTGTCACACTGGTGCGTCTGGCTGACGGCGAGGCGGATGATGCTGCCGATGTCTGAGTTCGACCGATTGCACGTTTTCAGGTGTATTACGTATAGAATTGAAAATTTACCAACAACTTTTACACTAACATCAACCCTAACATCAACTTTAACATCAACTTGAATGTGTGTGTTTGTAGCCTGCCCTCGGCTAGAATTGATTTATGTTAAACTTTAAGCTTGGCTCTTAGGCAACAGGCACCTAGGAATCTAATGCAAATTTCGCATACAACGTACTTACTTAGGTTTCGACACCAAAGAAAAAAGACAAATGTTGTAGCTCAAAACCATAAGCCTACAGTTAAGATTAGCCCGTAGTTTCATGTTACGCTGCATTTACACTAATACACCCTACTCATATATAAACTACATATAAATAAATAGTACACAATATTATGCATACATAAAGGTATGTTTGTATATTTACCAAAACGCTGTGTAGATAATACAGAAATATTTAAGTAAACAAAAACAAAACGAAATTGTAATTGTTTAATTGACATTGCACTTAGCCAAGTTTGTGTGCAACATATGCAACAGGGAATTAAAGGTACGATTCACTCTCAAGACCCCCAAATGGATGTCAGAGTTTGTATATGTACAGACCTAAATAGCTTTATTATATAGTGCGTATAGCTCGAATGTCTGTTTAGCTGAAGCTTTAGCCAGAATGTGTTATGTATATAGGTTTAAGCCATCAATAGCTTATCTTATTACCAATTTGTAGTTTTGTCAACAAAAAATTATACAGAAAATCCCTGCCAAATACTTTTTATATGCTTAACTCAGGCAAAGTCTTTTTCACACAGCCATAAAAAGATTTTGCCATAATTTATAGAATTTAAATGCATTCAGATTGTTTTCTATTAACACCCGTTAGAAAATTTGTATCTAATTTTAAGTGTTATCATAAAAAACAAAATGTTAAATGACAAAAGCAAAGTTGGCAGCCATCAACTTTGCTTTGAATTTCTGATTAGGTTGAACTCGAGTTGATTTTCAATGCACTTTCACGCAGCCATGTGAAAGTGCAATGTGATGAACAAATATCAAATGTATTCAATTTATGCTCAGTTGTTTTAGGTTCCATTAAATAAATGTATTTTAAGTT
The DNA here is from genome assembly GCA_035045725.1 of Drosophila ezoana. NCBI lineage: Eukaryota > Metazoa > Arthropoda > Insecta > Diptera > Drosophilidae > Drosophila > Drosophila ezoana. The sequence continues at coordinate 6,613,062 of JAWNOU010000052.1, forward strand.
GGAATAACAAAAAACATGTCTTATTATTTTGGGAGGTGCCAAAATGGGAGTCAATTTCTAAGCAGCAAGAAGCGTAGAGAAGAAAATTTCTGCTGACAAGTAAGTAAAAGTGCTTAAACTATTGTTAAACATTTCAATAACTAAATTAGTTTTAACAAATATTAAATAAACTTAAAGAAAGTTAAAATTTTCCTTGAATGAATTAGCTGTACCCACCTGTGATTTACTTTTCCAGTGCTCCCAATCAAACATGCTTCCATTTAAAGATTTTGAAACAGTTTCTTTCAGTTGCATATTTAAGAGCATTATTTTATTATTATTATTTCTTAATTCATTTTCGTCTAACTCTCATTAAAACGAATACATTTATTAACTTCATATAATTGGAATATAAAAATTGCAAATCAATCATACGTACTATCATAAAGTAAATGTTTAATGGGTGGCATATGACTTTTATGTAACTGAAATCAATAGATGAAAGTTAAATGTTTACACTTAAAGCTAAACGCATGCGGATGAATGTAAATGTATTTACATTCGTAAGCAGCGTTCTTTTGTTTTCTTTTGTGTGCGTTATATATATATGTATATATATATATATTTAAAAATAACAATATATGTGTCTGCAAACTTACATAAATATTCCCTATAAAGGTTTTAGCTCAATAAAATATGCAGTAATACTTTTATGCGTGATACGTACTATGTCGGGATGCTAGCGCCTTATTTGGTATGCACAGATTATTTTTTGGTATTCGTTGCGGTTGTTTTAATACCCTTGCAGAGCATGACATATTTGGAGGATATCAACAAATATATATAGACGATCTGAGTTGACATAGTCAAGTTTCCGCAGATCGGATTACAATTGTTCCATGAACATTCAAGGACTAAGACTTAAAATGCATTGCATTCAAATATCTCCATTCGGCAAGGGTATTTAATCGTCGGCAAGCCGAAGTTAACTATTTTCTTGCTTCTTTACGTATGCTGTTAAAAAATAGTTTGCGACAGTACAATTATTTCTTTTGTGCTTTTAATATTATTGATTATTTGTGGTGCATTTTACGTATTTTGGTCTGTTCAGGTGCCTTAAAGGGGGGAAAATTAGTTGGAGTTCTCAACATTTCAAAAGCTTGTTCAGCCTCTAAACCTTGGGTCAGGCATCGAAACTGCGAATTGAATGAATGAATTGTTAAACACCCGAAAAAATGCCTGAACGTGCTCAATTTGTTATATTTTAGTACTTTTACATATGTATATATATATAATATATATTGTTTGGTAACTTGGTATACGGTAGTTTAATTACTTCAATTATGTTGTAAATATGTATGAAGTCTGTTCTAATATTCGATCATTCAGTTAGCGCTTATGCAAATTTCGCTATATTGTGCACCCTTTTCTTATTTTTCTGCTGCAAGGATTTTTCGCTGGCTTTTGTGGTTGTAAATTTGCAGTCTACGTAAATAACTTCTTTTTTTGGATTTTTGCTTGGCTGAATGTGTGTATAATGTATGAATATATATATTTATATGTAAGTATACATATGTATGCAACTATTGCCTAAAATACCATTGCACAAGTCTGAATGTTGAACTAATAAACGGACGCCTTATTTGATAACCTCTTAACCAAATGAGCAGCAAAGGACGAATCATATTCAACAAAAATGTACGCTCGACTATGAAATACCCAAGGCTTTTATTTGTATTTGATTCGTTTCCAATGCTGGTTTCACAAGCTGGGATTGCTAGCAATGAATTTAGAAAAGTCGAACGCGGAACACATTCTTAAGTTCTTTATAGTCTATATAAACGGGGTATATATGCTGCATGGCAAGGCATATGCCTGCACGGCCTTTGGGCATACCCGTATCGGGAGCTCTGGACTCAAAGGACACAGATTGGATGCACTGGTATATGCTCTTCGGCAAGCCGAAGTATTCTGATGGGTTATGGTTCAGTGTATATGTATATGTATGTGTATATGGAGTAGTTTCTGTTGAAACTTGCAATATCCTGTCACATTTAGCTTTGTCGTGTGTGCACCTGTATCTATGTATGTGTGTACATCTAAAAGTGAGTACGTGGGCTTGATAATTGATAATTGATATTATTGATATGATTGCGTTGATGAGTTGCGTTTACAGTTTCTGGCATGTGATCACTTGGAATCCAAGCACAAACACGAATACGAATACGAATATATATATGTATACATATATAAGCATATATATCTAATTTTATTAAGCTGTTTCGACTGTCCTAGTACAGTTTGTGCAGTAAATCAACCATTTGTTTCACTGGAAATGCTTAATGAGTATGAGCAACAGATATTGTTATGTTTCTCTAGTTGTATGTTTGTTGCATTGTTTGGTTTACTTTATGTTATGGATGTGTATTCGCTCAATTGAAAGACACATTTGAATTGACGCACGACATGTTTATGAGCCATAATTACTCGCATATATCTATATATGTATATATGTGTGTATATATAGTATATATTTACAATGGAATTACTTAAATTGAGGCTTGATTTAAAGTCTAGTATAAATATGAATGCGAATTTCGGTGGCTGTGTGTGTGAGAGTGTGTGTGAGAGTGAGTGTGTGTATATTTAAATAAGAATATTTACTTTACATTTTGTATCTAGATTAAAATCAAATTTGAACTTTTGTTTATGCGCCCAAAATGAGATGCATGCTTATAAAATAATAGATAAATCATTTAATATATATGTATAAGAAGCGCAGCATTTATTGAATAAATAACTAGTTGTAACAATAGAATTTTCATTAAAATTGAAAATTATATTTTCACTATAATGCACATCGTTTTCAATCATTTATAATGTTCTAGTTGACAAAATAATGAGCTTGACTCAATTCGATTTCGATCTCTCGATTTCAGATGACATAGTCGCTTTCGTTTCGTGATTAGAGTACTTGCATAAAGCCTAAGATAGATAAATCAAATACGTATCTAAGTGTAATTTCTAATTGTTCAGTATATATATATGTATATATATCGACAACTTTAACTGATTATAGGAAAGAAGCCTAGAGCACGCTTAAGTTTACATGTGTTGCACCAAGAGATTTCACATTAATTTTATCATTCAGTTTCGTTCTACAATTTGTTTTGTAATTATTATGATTTATATGCATGTATGCGTGTGTGTGTATATTGAATAGTATATTCGTCGGTATATCAAATCTAACTGAATATTTAGGCTAGTCAATTTGAACTAATTCCATAATACATACAAAACATTTGTTTACTTACACACTGCATAATTATAGCCTGTATACGATAAATAGCTTATATACTTATTATATATATAATTGATGTGTATTTTTGAAATACAACTTGTAGTTGCTTAGCTTATAAATGTTTTGATTCTGCATATATCAATCAATATTATCTAGCCAAGCTTAGGTCTGCTGTATGGAACTCAAGAATGCCGGATCCACGGAGGCAACCTTCGCGGTGAGGAACGCATGCATGCAAAATAGCAAACTTTGCAGTACCTGGCACTCTAATTCCTATTCGCACAAATGATAGAATAAATGATATGAATTAGATATAGCTAACAGCTAGCTTGATTAGGATTAACCAAGTGAAGTGTCTAAATATAGTCGTAGTACGGGTAACTTACCTTTGTTTCGATGGCCCGCGTCTCGTTGTCCTGAAAATGTAGCTTCAACTTTGATTTGCCATCGTCGCTGGAGCCGCGCAACTGTGAGAATTTATACTGCCAGACCATGGTGGAATCGGCGCCCTCTGTCAGTGAGAAACCCGCCTGCCAGTCAAGTGTCAGTCCGCCACTTTTGCCGTGATGTGAAACGGCAAAGGTCTTGCGCTACAAATGTGGGCAAATATATATATAGCATATAGATGTTGATATAGATGTAGTTATTAGCTGGATACATTTGTGGGCGGGCTGCACACTTTATTGATCGAAATCAACTGCTAATATATTAAGTATACGCTCCAGCGGACTCTTATAGCTGACGCACTTTCAATACCAATATTCTAGCTGTCTGTAATAGCCACAAAAACAACAGAGTACAAAAGTTCAATAATCCCTTTGTGTCCTGTCTTTGTGAGCTCGACCAAACAATTGCGAATTCGTATCGATTCTGGCGTTTGCCAAAATGTCCTTTTTCTGTGTGCGTCGCTTTTGTCGGTCATTGGCTTTGCTTTGACTTTTTAACGGCTAACAAGTGTTGTGTATACACCCAGTGAGGGGTGTGTGTGTGAGAGAAAAACTTGCAACATTAAACAAAATGTCACCAACTTTTTGGCAATATTTTTATAAGAGTAAGATAAGAGTAAACAAAAACTTTGACTAAAGTTTGAAAATCAGCACGAGCTTCTTAATAATTTATGAATATGGGGAAAATGAAATTTAAAAGCAATAATTGCAACTTTAAATTTATTACATTATAAAAGATTGCATTAAAAAACATGTCCCCATTAAGTGTTAACATATCATTAGGAGAGACTGTTGCACATGAATTTAATGATAAAATCTTATATTTTGATGTAACTGAAACATTTGAATGCTCGAATGGGGAGGTCTTAACTATGTACTCATATCGATTGCCCTTGAGGTCAGCAGCCATGGCCTTTAGCTCAAGGCCAATTAAGGGGAGAGCGGTGGGGGGGGGGGTCTTGTTTATAAATTAACAAGCAATCGGCAATCACGATACTCTTCGTTTGCATAGTGCCCAGCTGGACGGCTAATTACAAACAAACATGCGAAATTATCAACAGAGGAACAAGGCATGTGCATAAATATACAAGTCTGTGCATTTAATGGAGGTCAGGTCAGGACAGGTCGCCCCATCATGTATCTAGTGTTGGTATGTGTGCTACTTACCCCCAATTTTATAACACTGGTCACTATGGCCGCGTTCCAACTGTTCTCAATGCGCAGCAGCTCCTGACGGGTCTCCACGCTCAAATAGCGTGGCTCGTGGCCAGAACTTTGCAGCAGGAAGCAATGCTGTCGACTGTCCACGGTCTCGGATTCCTTAACAATGCGAAACATGGTCTGGTAAACCTTATAGACCACCAAAGCCTTGCTTATGCCTGCCACATTCAGCTGCAATAAGATGATTTCGTTTTATCAAATTGCATACGCCAAAAATGTAATGCCACAAATTTACAGCCCCAAGAAACTGGTTTAACACAAGTAATCTAATTTTAAAGAGCATTAAGTGCACATATCTGCTGGCAATCAGGGGAAAATGCCGGCAACTATGCACTGTTGATGGAGGGGGTGAGGGGGGGGGAGGGGGGTGAGAGGAGCGGGAAAGTCTATGCAGAAACGTTGCACATGCCGTGGGCCAACATTTTATGAAAGTTGCATTCGCAGTGCAAAGGCTGCTCATTAGAGCAAAAGTACAATTTTCATGCACGTGTGTATCTCTTTGTGTGCGAGTGTGTGTGCGTGTGTGTGTGCGTGTGTGCCGGGGTTGGACTCATGTGAGTGTGTTGGGCGTTTGGTGGGTGGTTCTATCTTGACACATAAAATTAGCGCAGCGTAGAGTGCAGCTGGCTTTGAACAACTTTAGGCAAATGTGCACACGGTGCGCGCCAGAACAAAGCCGCCTGAAAAGGCAGCCATATCCAATTACATTTGAGCCCATAATAAGGCTGACAATTTCAGGTGAATAAGTGAATACAAATAACGTACGCACATATTAGCTTTAAATTGGATACTACAACTTTACAATAGTTTTAAGGCAGCATAACTTAAAAGTTAAAAAGTTAAAAGATAAGTAGATTGTTCAATATACACTCATGTATGTCACATATGTGAGGAGTTCTTAAAACAATTCCCTGTCATTCATTTCGTGTATAAACTTTGAATAAAATAAATAAATTTGTAATTTAAATTGCCAGTTCTACGGCAAATATTGCAGGCCTCACATATTTGTATATACATTTATTTTCTAACCACAATTCGCATCTAACAAATATGGTTAGATAATTGCATTGGTTGGAGCGACAGTTATTTATGCATTGGGCCTAGTTTTTTGCTCCAAAAGTTTTTAATTAAAAAACAAATTATTTAGGAAACAAGTCTGATTTGGTTCGCGTTTCGTTTCAGGGGGCTTTTTGAATGAATATTTACACAGACTTACCGGAGGAGTTTCGAATAGCATAACTTCTGTTCCTTTGAGCACTAGAAATCTGGGCTTATAGCTTTGCCACGATATGTTGTTGTTTATAACACCCTCGTTCACCCAGCCCATGTACTCGATTCGCTCGCCAACGGCAAAGTTTCGATTATAGAGTTTCATCTGTTTAATAAATATACAAGTGCATCTAATTAAGTTGGCAATATGAAAGGGAATTAATTAAGACAGGTGAAGGAATGTTACCTGCAGATGGGTCAGACCCACCACGTTGTCCGTTATCAGCTTTAGCCACTGACTCAGTATCGCCAGCTCATCACAGTGTATGACCCCGGTGGTGACGCCGTTCAGGCCACGCACCTCGAAGGCATTGGGACGCAGCTTGTCCGTGCCGTAGATGTAACGCGTCACATAGGCCATCATTAGCGGTACTAGAAAGGTGCGAAAAATACAGGCTGAGTAACAAGGCACTCAAGTGGGTGAGCTCCTACCTGCCACCACGTCGGACCAGCGCTTCTCGGGCTCGGAGCAAATTGACATTGGCCGGCTGCAGCTGCGGCTTATGGTGCCGCTGTTCACGGAGGACTTGTAGCCCTCGTCTGCTTTTAGCTCGGCGCATGTGACATCGTTGTCGGAATCGGGTGTATCTTTTGTTACTATAAACATTGATTGAATGTTGTTAATGAAATTCGTTATGTTCGTCATTTGTGTGTGCTGCTCACATTGCTTCTGCAGGAACGGTGTGGCGGCGCGGTAGTGCTTCACTGTGAGGACCACAATGTCGCCGGCATTGCGCAGTATGTTGACCGCATCATCGTGGGGGCATGCAGTTATATATTCGCCGTTCACCTTTATAATGGCATCGCCGACAAACAGTTGACCAGTTATGTCGGCCGCCTGATCCTTGTAGATGCGCGATATTAATATGGGCAATTTATGTTCGGCGCCACCCTTTATGCTCAGTCCTAGGCCGCCCTGTTTCTGTCTCGTTATTTGCACCATACGCTCCTGAAATGTTCAAGGATTGTTGGCCATGTTCACAGAGATTACAGCTAAGTGCGCTTAATGTATATAACCAAAGTTTATTAACATACCTTGGATTCCATTGGGGGTCCATTGTGCTGTGAGCTTGTTGGCGTAACAATTTCCAACTTTTGCAAGGTCAACAATTCCATTGTTAGACTAAGTCTGAGAGGTTCTGGTCTACTTTTGCCATCGCTGACATGAACCATGCCCGAGCGCACCTGTTGCGTGCATTTTTTGTTCGTTTTTTTATGATTAATGAGTATCTGCATAAGTATTCTAGAGCTTATTCGTTTTTTTGGCATACCTTCAAATTTTGATCGAGTTTTTCCTCAATCGGTGTCGCCATTGTGTCCGAGAGCTTCATATTTTTTGTTTACCTAAGATTGCTTTAAAGTGCATAAACAAGCATTATTTATTGAAACTCTATATTTTATACAAGCATTATTTATTTAATTGGGAATATTTATAGCTGCTAACTTGTCTCGTGTTTCTTCACAAAAACTTTTGCTGATTGTCGTAAGTTGTAAATAAAGATACAGTAGAAACTTTCTTCTCAAGAGAGAAGAGCCTAATAGAGGGAGCATATACTAATAACTGAATTATAATTGAATGTATTCGCAAGAGAGCTGTCCGCCTAATAGGAGTGCCCATTAGGTGAGTTTTCACTGTAGTATGAGCAAGTTTGTGTAACAAACAGAACTTGACATATTCTGACATACTATCTAGTCCGGTTGGTATTTGAAATAGGGTATCAATAAATTTCCTTTGAAAATTAATTAGCAACCTTAAACATTAACTGTAATGTCCATTAAAGCTGCTTACAGGGTATTTTCCAGTTGAGTACCTTCAGCTGGCAAGCCTCGTTAAGCTAAGTCGAAAAAATACAGCTAAAATACTTGAGAGTTAATGAAGTCAAATCCTTCAGCAGTTATTGAATGTTGAAACTAATCCTAGAAGTTGATATGGCTTAACAATGATTGCAATTTTAATTAGTTGCGATTGTTTGGCATTGCAATTTATGTTTCGACCCAGTTATTAACACCCACATGCACACCCACTACAGTTGAGAGTGTGTGTGTGCAAGTATGTGAGGGCTTAATGACGAGACAGCCCAGATGTTGCCTGTGTTATCTATAGTCAGTCTCAGAGTTCAGACAGACAGACAGACAGAGGAGATGTTGGTCGGGTGTGTTTAATATAGAAGAAACTTGGTCTAATTAATAAAATCTCAAATCGCTTATTAAATATAGTATTTATTTTACAAATATTTGCAACAAAATCAACAAAACCGCAATCAAACAGCAAACAATTGGCAGAGGAATAATAATAAATACACACGTCCAATTTTGGCGTGGTCAGCAAAGAGAATAGTTGGGGATGAGCAATAACCTACCCCACAGTGTCTAATAGAAGTATATATTTAGAACAATATCGGCATATATTTGAGTACATATGTTTTCAATTAAAACGAAAATAAATATGCAACCGGAAAACATTATATTACAAATGACTGAAAATACAGACGCGATTTAAGTGCTCTGACGGGGCTTCGAGTGTGTCTGCAGCTGGCGAAGGAATGAATAATACAAAAACAAAAGCAACACAAGTGCCGACATAAATACATAAATATATACATATGCAAGTATGTTGGCAGGCGTGTACGCGGAGGTGTTGATAAGTATGACTGGCGTATGTGCACACCACTTTCACTGCCCTGGCGCACACCCGCACACCCGCACACCCCCACTCGTATTGAACACATGAAAACAGATCCCCTCAATCTATTTGAGTGCCTGTGTTTGAAAGCATTTCTGGGGAAAACAGGTGTTATTCCATACGCTCAGCACACGTCGCTATTAAATGCGGAAACGAACGAAAAGTAAGAAATCTGATTTTTCAATTCCAGCGAATTGTATCTGTAAATAATATAAATAACAATGGTTACTCGGAAACAGACATTCGTGTGGCAAATAATTACAATTGCAATATGCCTGGCAACCGAGTTTAAAGACAACCAACCTAACATTGAATGGTATATTTATTTTCAGCCTAACTCAGGACTTGCTCAAGCCAAAAGGTGGGGGGTGGGGGGTTGGAGATGCTAACCGAAACCCATAAATATTTCATTTGAGCCCATTCAGCTGGCCTGTAAAACTTGCAAAGTACCATCGAGATGATACAATTTATGCACTTACCACAGACACACACACGCACACACGTGTGTGCGTGCCACTCCGAGCTGTTGACCTGGGCTACGGCTGCGGCGATGGCTACGGCTACCTTTGATTATGGCTATATTACGTGTACTTTGTCGTGTGGCGTGTGCGTGTCTCGAAACTCGTTACGTTAGCCAGCAGGCAGAGCCCTGTGGCTCCCTTTGGGGGTGGTGGTGCTGCTGGTGGTGGTGGTGCTCGCTCTCTGTGGCTCAAACCAAACAAGCCAACATGTTTGGTGAAAGCTGCTCTGCTCTCGCTTGGAGCGCCGTTGACAATCAGCTGTGCTGGTTAAAAGAGCAGCCCGTCAGCCAGCCAAGGGAAACTTTTGGGGGCTGAAGTATTGCAGGCACACACACGCGCACACAAATCTTACATATTTATGTTCCACTGTAATTGTTGTAGTATGCACTTAAATGCGACTAAAAATGCACAAGCTGAGCAATTGTCGTACAACGCACAACAGTCAGGAAAATTGTACAACTTTATTGTTATTGCATGTCGCAAAATATTCGCATGATTGCAAATGCATTTATGTCCGATTTTTCTTTGCTAATCAAATAGTTTTGAATCACGCCCGGAATTGGGTCACATTTCGGCTAGATTGTTAGATTTTGTGCATTGATTTGATTGTTATTCGCCTTGCAGTTGATTAACTAACGTTTCGAGCAGTCAAAACTCGTATAAGTATGCTAACATTTTTTAATTTTCACTGTTTTCTTTGCTGCTTTTTCCCTCCTCTTGCTTCACTTCACTGTGCTTTGTGTTTCAGTTGTTTTTTTCTTCTGCCTTCCGCTTCCGCTCGTAGCACAACGTTTTGTCAGGCTGTTCGCGAACGCACTGAAATTCAATTGTAAGTGAAGTCAAATGCGTGCCACGAGAGCAATTCGGGCGCAACCTCTCTCTCTCACCCACACACACACACAAGCACACACAAGCACATGTGGGAGGGCATGCACATGATAGCTTTGCAGCCTAGCAGAGCACACGCGGCGTTGCCACCCCGTTTGCAGGTTCTATTTTAAACGTTTTGAATGCACCAAAACTTGTCGTTATTCACAACGTTTTCTCCGCTTTCTTTATTAATTATAAATTATAATATTTTCGCCTGTAATACATTTGTGTAACGCACCTGATGTCTAACTTACCTGCTCGATAAAAGTCCCCAACAAGCGTTTGTGTCAAATTCAGCAGAGCTTAAAGCTCCAGGCACCCTTCACTTAAGCTTTTGTATGCTATAAGGATTTGCTCCTTTGCTGGCATTTGAGAAAGCTTAAGCTAAAGCTTCGAATTTTTATAGCAAAAAATAGGTATTATATATAAAAAGCTATTGACAACATTTCTATGAAATTGCCTAGAATTTAATTATAATAAAATCGCTTTTTAATTATAATTGTAAAAACACAATCGGATTCTTATTTAACTACACGAAGAAATAAATAATGAAAATAATAATTGTTTTCCTGCAGAAAAGCTCGCTCTTATATTCCGTTAGAGAATTGTTTACAAAGCTTTTGTGTCAAAACTAAGTTCCCAGCCTGCTTTTTGCTGCTTTAGTTCGGAAATGAGCACACAGATGGCGCCTTTAAAATTATTGAGTAGTAGAATTATTGAGCATAATGGTTTCTTAACCATTAATCTAGGGTGCTTAGCGGTGTGTTTAGCTATTCGTATGGGAAAGTTTAATGTCTTTGATGACCGGTCTAGTAATTAAAGCCATGTGTCTTAATGTTATATGGCATGTGCAAAGTTAAATGAATTTTCGTTAAATGTTAATTAGAGGGCGAGCCTACTTACCTGTGCCTGCTCATTAAAACTTTGGGATTTCGACACTGGGTCTCTCGTCTCTTGACTCATCCCAGCTTTGTTATTGTTTTCTTTTTGGTTCGGAGCCAAGCGAGCATTTACTTTCGCACAACGGCCACTTTGGGCTCAGTGATAAGCCGCCAAGAATAAATAGCATTCGCAAACAATGGCGGCAAAGTTAATTAATGAGTTGCACAAGTTTCGCAGATTTGCCATTACAGACACATTTCCATATGGATACATTCCGAAAATGACCCAAGTAAGTGAAAGAAAAAGCACACATGAAGTGCCACCGTTTGGAATTTGTTGGGAGGGGGCAAACCAGAAAAACTTTTTAATAAACACTTTATTGATGGCAATTGACAATTATGCAAATCGGCTCAAAGGCAATAACAAATAATATGCGAAAGGTGACACAAACTTGAAATGATCAATTTTTTCCCACTTGAAGTTAAGAGTTCATGCCACATCTATGCATCTACGAGTAGCTAACGCACCCATGGCCGTGCCCCAAGCTGGCAGGGCAGGCGACGTGCTGATGAAGTGACAACAAAAACAAGCAGACAAACTTGCAAACACACAAAAATTGCCAGGGGCTGCTGCAATGTGCCGAGATGAAGAAGAAGTTCACAACGCCAACAACACCGAAGGTGACACCCAACTTAATAAACTCTGCCAAGCCGGGGCAGCCAGGGTGGCCGGAATCGCCGAGGCAGCCCGGCAGCCCGGCAGGTGCATGGATCATTTCTAGCTTGTGCTCTTTGTGTTTGCGCCTTTGTCTTGACACTCCGGCAGAGAAAGCAATCGGGTTGGGTTGGTTTTAGGTTTTAGGTTTAAGGCGTCGACATTATTGACAAAAGTTTTGCGTGTATTTTTTGAGAAGGGAGGGAGATGGCGGCAGGCGGTTGGAAGGAAGGTGGCGGGCGACAGGCGCAGCACATTTTTGTTAGCTGATTGAAATTAGTTGAAGCATAAAAAAGTTTGTTTGCTAACAATTTTATACAAAAATATTTCGTTGCAAAGTAAAATTATGACTGCTTTGCATATTTTTCGGTTACCAATGTAAAACTTTAGCCTTTCAACTTATTGGCAAATGTTGGAATTTATGGGCCTGTGCCGGCAACCAGCAACCGTCCTGAGCCAATGTTGGTTTTATTTTGCCAGCAATGAGCTGCGGTTTAACAAGCCAACGTTTCTCCATTTTGTTCTTTGTCTTTGTCCCTCTCTCTCCGTTGTCTCCCTCTCTCTCACGCACTCGACTGGTGCTGAGCGCCTTTTCCAGGCGGTTTGAGGTCTTCTAATGGCATTAGCAGCCTGTCTGTTGACTTTGTTGAGTCTGTTATTGACTTTGCAAATGCGACGCCCTTAAAGCCAAAATGTTACGCCCTCCACGCCCGTTTTCCTAGTCTGCGCGTCAATCTTTTTAGAGGTAACTCTCAGGCATCTAAATAAAATTACGTATACGCCACACACATAAACAAGCTGAAACTAAGGCGTCGTGGCGCAAATTGTAAGTGAATAATTATGTTATATTCTGTGGCCCTAATGAACTTAAGAGCGTTCGTTCCCCGACAGCTTAGACGCATCGTGTCCTGCTCCTCTATATCTGTGGCGCGGCATTTCTCACTCGTCTTCCCAGCGAGAACTGCTGGCATGAAAAAAATACCACAACAAGATTATGTTGCCACTATGTATACGGATTATCTATTCTCTATAAGGTAGTCAGTCTATAAGTTTATATTAATATTTTTTGGACTTTTCTCCATTTGGATTTGCTATTAACTTAAGCTATAACAGATGCCATCGAATGTAAGAAAGAAAGAAATACGTATGTACTTACGAGTGGATGATTTTTCGCCTTACGACCACGTGACAAAGTAAGGTACTTAATAATTGCTGGGTCGTCATGCCTTTATCCAGTTCGAGTCTCAGGGCTGTCTTAAGTTCATGCTTTTCTCTCCGTTAAAACTACATTTTCTTATTTCCTCTTAAAGATGATCACATGTGCTGCTTTCCTGTAGGGTGTCCACCACAGATATTTGTGCACACAAAACATGGCATGTCCCGGGGCTTTTTGGCATTTTCAACAACTCGAAGCACGTCCAGTTATAGAAAATATGCTTGAAGTAACATTGTAAACATTTAATTACGAGCGATTCAGTGTGAAGTGAAGCTTCAATAGCTTATGAAAATCAATTAGCCAAGCGACAGCGAATAATTTGTGATTTTCAATCGAATGCGATTGGCATTGGTTTGGCATTAAGCACTAACCAAATGCACTCAAAATGATATAAACGTTTCCATGTTTCGAGGCCAAAGCAAGTGGCACCGCAAACCGAATGAATGCACATATTTTGATTGTGTAACCGCAATGCAGCCCCGGCACGTCCTGTGCTATCTAAATATTTGACCAAAGCGGGCTCTATGCAAATGCAGCAACAACATTCATTTGGCATTTGTGAAGTGCCAGAGTCTGTGCCTAAAAATGTGTAATGAGCGGGCGGAGCTTGGGCCAGACGGCATAAATCACGTACACATAAATGTATGTATGTATGTATATAAAAGCCACATTAATTTGAAAATATTTTTGTTAATTCCGTGTGGCGTCTTTGCAAATTGAATGTGCTTTCGCAAAAGTGCAGCGAATGCACGTCGCATGAGCTCACCTGCATACACACCTCTCCTCCTCATAGAGAGTTAAGTCTAGCATAAAGTGAAACATGCTGGCAATGTTTGAGATGTGCAAAAATGCAAAACAAGCCAACAAATCAAACAAGCGACAGCCAAGTAAGCCAAACAAGCAGAACAAACAAATCCGAGCCGTAGCCCAAGCCAAAGGCGATGGCTGAAGACTGAAGCCTGGGCCTGAAGTTGCAGCCTGAGCCGAGCGAGCGGCGGCTCCGCCTGCACCACACATGCAAAGCTGGTGACGGAGTTTTATTTTTTTTTGTGAAACTACGGCACGGAAAATGCATTCAATTTGGCGTGGAGCACGATTCGGGCGAATGCATAGCAATCAAAATGCGGTTAGTTGCGTGTGGCATTGGCGACAACAACAACAACAACAACGACAACAACGACAGCCGCTGCATGAGCAACAGAAACAACAACCGCGGTAACAACACTGACAACACAATGGCAACGACAACAACAACAACAACAACAACAACAACAACAGAAGCAGCAGCAGCAAAAAATGACAATTGTCAACAATTTTAATTTTCATATACACGCCACACGGACACGACAAAAAAAAAAAACAAACATAAAAACAACAAGAAAAACAAGGATAACATGCGCGCTATAACAATGGTACACACACACACACACATATGCATATGTATGTGTACATACGCATACATATGCAGCATACAAATGGATTTCTGTGAGAGTCCTTCGTAATGGATGTTTATGAGCTCATGTTGGTCCAAATCGAACAATACGGTTGCTAGTGTAACGGCTATGGCCATCTGTCTGTCTGTCTGTCAGACCGTTTGTCCCTTTGTCCGGACTGTCGTTTGCCAGGTCCGGTCCAGCTGACCGCAATGCAACATGCAACAGTATGGGGGGTTAATAATTTTGCAACTGATTTCCACTGCAACAGGGCTAGGCCCACGCTGCAGCGCTGTCAATCCGCGTTTTTAGTGTTTACTGTGGCCAACTAAAAAGGCCTAATCAATGTTTCGAATTGGAATTTCATTTTTTAATAGCATGCGGTCTGTTATCTACTCTGCTTTCAATATTTATTAGTTTTTGAGCACTTCAAAAACTAGATTTAATTAATTTGTAAAAACCAAAATTATTTTAGTTCAACAAGCACCAAATAAATTTAAACTAAATGTTGTTACCACTGCGAAATAGAATTGTATTTGCGAGATATATTATTTATTCTAATTTTGGTAATATTGAAAATTTTAATTATTATGATTAAAAATCAATTACTGTTCAATTTATGTAATTCAATTTGAATTGATGTTGTTTTTACAACCAAATAACAATAATCCAGGATCGCATTTTCATGTTAAAGTTTTATAGATATTAAAATTTCTCAAAAATGAAGATGGGCATAAGATTATAGATTTTAGCTCAATATTGAGTAAAAAAGTTGTTATTAATTTTGAATTTATTAAATGATTATAATAACAATTATTTATAAATTGCATTTTGCTTAGCAAAAAAATAACGCAATTCAAAATGATGATATAAAATTTAATATCTGGTCACACCACACAGCCAATTAGTTAAACAACGATTGCCAAAATTGGCATATATCAAAAATGTATTAGATAATAAATTTATAAATTGCGTTTAAAATATTGGTTGACTTTGTGCTGGGCAAAGTCAGTTATTTATAATTGCTTATATTAGGATTCATCTGCCATTATTCAGAGAGCAATGAATATTTTGTGCAGCTGGTCACACTGGCTGCATTTTAATCACATCCGCACAGCACATCGCCATAATTGCATTTTGGCGGTTTCGTTTCATTTCGTTTCGTATCGTTTCATTTCGTTTTGCCGACTCTTTGGCTGCGACTGCGGTTTGTTAATTATGAATAATGCAAATTTGATGAGCACATTTTTGCTGCAGCACTTGTTTTGCCCGCTGCCGTTGTGTGTTTCCTTGGCCGGTGTCCTTTATTGTCCATTTTATGGCTTGTTTGCCTGGCCACAGATTTAGTTAATATTTAAAATGCATGCATATTTGAGTGGCTGCTGTGGCTCTGGCAAATTATCAATGTTCTTTCTACTATGCATGCATTTTATTGACTCGGCTTTTCACTGAAAATCAAATAAAATCCCATTCAGACGGCTCTTTGATTTATGCACTCGCATTTTAAATCCATGCGCAAAAATTGCATCAGGCGACGTTTGCCGCTAAGCGTATTAATTAATTAAAAATGAGCATAAATAAGTACATAAATCAATTATCAGATTCAATAAGACGCTCCACTGATGCAGCTGGCTGCGGGCTGCGGGCCAAGGGCCAAGAGCTGGCGCTAGCTTTGGCACCGGGCAATTACTTTGCTGAAAGCCCTGCAAGCGACGAGGACGATAAAAACGGCAACATGGCGTTCAAAGTGCACAAAATGGCGGTAATTCACGCTTTGTTGCCGCGCGGCCATAACGAATGAATGAATGAGCGGCCGCAGAAAAAAGAGGAGCCGTACCAAAAGGATGCCGCTAATAGAAGTGCGGGCGTCGAGGCAAAATAGCAACAGCGAGCAGCGACCAAGAACTCAAATGATCGACTTGACAATACCCCTTAATGAGCTGTGGCATGCAACTATTCAGTTGTCACCAGAAATTGTTGCCCCAATTGCAGCTTGAGTGCATTCAATAAAAGTTTAAATTAGTGACTCTTTTGGGATGGAATAAACATTTATAATTATAGCTTTCACATATGTTGTTAAACTTATTTGAATGTTCTTTCAATAAACATGACTTATCTATAATAGTTTCAGAGCTGCAATCTGACTCTGACTTATTGAAATCAAAATTGTTTCTTTTTATTAGTTGCTCAGAAAATATAAGGAAAAGAAAGGCTTGAAACCAAACCAGCTTGAATAGATGTGTGAAAAACCAGCCAGACTATTAAATACCCTTCAATATGCATATAACATTCTTCATGTACTTACTCGTTTCTGCACATGAGAATGCCCTGCTCGCTCAATCCACGGGTAAAGGGTATAAAAAGCTGCCATGGCCAGAAAAACTATGCAGGCAGGCTGCACTCTTAACTGTTCAGCGAAGAAAAGATATTGTTAGTTTTTCTTCAGCTTTGTTCAGCTACATTTTCCGCTGCCCGCTTCCTGCTGCCTGCTGCCCGCTGCTTGCATTCAACTGCGTGCTAAACTTTTCCTTTGCGTTGCGCTTTTCTTGGCTGCCAAGCGTGAATTGTTCATAAAGTGCGATATTTCTGAGAGTGCTTCGGTCATCGGCGCGCACTCCGGCTATGTCATTAATGATACTCTTTCGTGTGGCTAATGCAATTACTTTTCCCATTTACACATAATTATTAAAGAATATTCCACATTGATGGACCCGCTGTTCATTAAACGATCTCCAGAAGGACAATTGTATGACGGCAGTGCACTTAAATCAAATAAGAACTTGGTAATCAAATCATGCGCAGGCAGAAGTGGATGCCACAAGTTGCAGGTAAAACCGAAGACAAATTTCACATGAGAACTTTTTCGAGAGAGTCAGTCAAGCATATTTGACAAATTCACTTAACGTGTGTACGACCATAAATAATATTCACATGTGTGTGTGTGTGTGTGTGTGTGTGTGTGTGTGTGCGGGTAACATGTGAGTGATTTTGTTGTGCTTGACTTTCTGCAAATGAAAAACCAGCAGCAGAACTTCCTCAACTGCTGAGTGCATGTTGCATTTTGAATGAGCCAAGTGAAAGTTGATGAATAACCACAAATGTGTGTGCGTGAGTGTGTGTGTGTGTGTGTGTGTGTGTGTGTGTCTGTGTGTAGAATATACACAGATGCGATACTAGAAACATTTGCTGAAACACCAAGCGCATTCTTCAATTACACGGCAGCTGTACAAAAAGCAACTGCCAAATAGCAACTGGCAACTGGCACATTTTGCGCTTAATTTCATTTCCGTTTAAGTGCCCGTACAAATGGCAGACCCGGCCCCCAGCTACCTACCACTCCCCTCCGGGCAGCCTCTGGGGCGGTCGGTCATCCTTGTCCAAAAGGCACAACAATGGAGCAGTTGGTGCCATTTGAGTATTGAGTTGAGCAGTAAATTTCATTTTAAAAGCATTTCATTTACATTTTGTCCATTTATGTTGCCATTGAAATTTGAGCTAACAACTTTTTGGCCAACATCGCAGAAGCTCACGTTGCGCACTGCGAGACATTTTATTGTTTTACCATTATTTCAGGTGTGTGTGCGCGTGTAAGTGTGTGTGCCAAAGATTTTTATGACCCAAACGTAGCGTGCCCAGTTCCTGATCCGCTTCCTGCTCACTAATCCGTCTGTGTTTTTAGTGCCGAAAATTTTAACGACGCGTCTTTGGAATTTGCTTAAGGAATCTATAAGCAAGTTGTGTGTGTGTGTGCAGGGGTGAGTGTGTGTGTGGGGTGTGTGAGTATTGCTTTTTTCCCCCCAGCGATTTTTCACTTTGTCTGGCTCCGGTTTCTTTTGTTGCAGTCGTTGTTTGTTTTTATGCGCGACCATTGGTTGAACGCTTCGCTGCTTTGATTTGCCAGATCCAGATCCCGAGTCAGAGCCAGAGCCAGAGCCAGGGCCGTGCCTGTGCCCTTTGCCCAGTGTCTTTGGCATTGGCCTGACCCGGGACCTGGGCCGTCAACGACTCCGTTTCCAATTCCCGATTACTTGGACAGAGTGCCACGGCAAGGCGCACTCGTGCGCTGCTCGGTCTACAAAGCAACAAATCGAGTTTGCGAATAAATGAAATTACTTTTCGGTCTAATGACCATCATCTGCTGATTTTATTAGATTTGTTTTTGCTTTGCTCTGTTTGTTTGCCGCTGCTACTGCAACTACTCTGAACTCTTGAGCCAGCGACTGTCTGTGGCTGCCTGCAGTGAACGAACGTGGAACGGTAACACAAACCTGGCTAACCGGCAGCCAACTTTAAATGACTTTTGTGCCCAATCGCTGTAAGCAAATGGTTGATAAGGCTGCTTTGCTTTCCCCCAGCTGGGGGACTGGCACCAGGTTCAAGGGTCAAGCACAGTTGTTGACTGCGTTTAGCATAATTTCTATTAGAGCGTAATAGCCAATGACACTGGCTGACAGCAGCAAATCATATCTTGCGGACGAATACTAATCATATATTTTAGCTTAGTCTAAAATAACATATTGAAAGCATTATATGACCTTTATGACATGCACCCACATACATGCACCCACATGTATCTATGCCTACACATCAAATTCTTTTGCCTTTTCGATTTTCAACACAATTTGTTAATAAAACAGGAAACTTTGTCTGTTTATTTCATGATTTTTTATACCTGAACATTAAAAGGGGAAAGGGGGTTTTTGTTTTGAAAAGTTGGGGAGGGGGGTTTGGGGGGGGGGGGGTAAATTTTTTTTGTTGGATGTAATTTTTTTTTTTTTTTTTTTGGGGGGGGGGGGGGGGGGGGGGGGGGGGGGTTCGGGTTGCCTGGTTTTACCTTATTTGAATATTCAGCCAATGTGATCATTTTAGCTCATTCTGCTTCTTCTTCTTCTTTTTCTTCTTCTGCCTGTTGAGTAATGTTCCTGTCGGTGTTTAGCCCAATTTTGGCACAACGAACAATTTGAGGGCAACAACATTAAAGCGAAATCCGTGTCGGCAGCTTGTTTTGTTATTATTTTATTTTCAAATATATAATTTGGCTTCGAATTTTGTTTGCTAATGTGGCAGAACCCCCCGCAGCTGTTGCTCGGCTGGGCTGCCACCCTGCCAGGTTCACCTGTTGTGCGCCTTCCGCATTTTGCCTCTGACATTTCATTTTTTATGAAACATCTTATTTTTCTAATTTGCAACAGCAGGTGTCGCCATTTTGAGCCATTTTGTTTATAACACGGTCTCTGGCATTGGCAATATGAGAGGCCAAAAGAGCTCACAGCTCTGGGATCTGTACTCCGGGCTCCGGGCGCCGTTCTTCCCCTTCAATTTCAATGTCCTGGCAATTTTCATGCTGTTTAATAACGCGCTGTTCCTCATGCTGTTCTTGTTGTTGTTGTTGTTTGTTGCTGTTGCTTGGGTGTAAATTCAGTTTACTGTAAAATTTAATAGAAAGGAAATTTTTCGCACAACTGGCGCATGTGACTTTATATGGTTGTGTGCGTGTGTGTGTGTGTGCAAATTGGCGTCCTTTGTTTATAGTGTTTCACATGTTTGCATATAAAGTGAAAATTCTTGTTAAGCGTGCTGTAAAAATGCGTTTAATAAGCTGAACGCACAATCAGACGCTGTTTGTTGCCGCTTTTAAGATTACCAAAAACGAAAAAAAATGAAAAAAACCAACCCCATGCCGGGCCCTCATATTCCGGGGCCACCTCACATACATACATCTAGAGGAATTGGGTCTTGGCGTCTTTATTAATTCATAAAATGGCGTCGACAGGTGTCGCCGACGATTTGCTATATGTATGTGTTCGCTTGCCAGTTACGTTTATGGGCCCAGAGTGCCCGCACACATACTTGCGCGTATGCAGCACAACAGCTTGTTTTAAGAAACCAAACAAAATTGAAATTTCCTTTTTTGCAAATGCACGTGAGTGTTAGCAAGAGCCGAGGGGGAACTAAAACAAACGCAATACACGGCGACAAACAAACAAGCCAGGAAACATGCTCACACTGAGACTCGTCTCATACCAACAATAATTCGTTATCTCTGGGGCGTATCAAAATCACGCTTGATTAACTTTTTCAAGTCATTTAACAAATAAGCAATAAAATCCGTACATTTCTCTCTCCGGCCAAACGAAGACCCAGCAGCAGCAGCAGCAACAGCCGCCGTTTATGCGCCTTGAGCCAATTTCGAGCTGCTTGCGAGTATGTTTTTTAATTTGCCTCCATTGATGTCCTTATGCCCTCCAAATGGCCAATAAAACCCTGACATTTAAACCATTCTAAATAAGTAGCTATATAAATTATATTAAATAGTTATCGGGTATAAGTGCACAAATATTCCACGAGATTTTGTTTTGCTAGTTGCAGCAGGATTTAAAGTTTCCAATTATCAGACTATAAATAACTCATATACTAACGCACGAAGAAAGAAGATCGTGAAGTTAAATAATAAGAATCAGGCATATGTGACAGAAACTTGGCAAGGCCTGGTTAGCTTATATGGATAGAGTAACAAAAATATATATAGTAACATATATATATATAATACTTATATGAGTATGGGTCATTAGAAATGAGTTTAAAAGGGTATATAGGTGCAGCGAAGTTGTATGTAAGCTGCAAAAGTACTCAATCGATCTCAGGAACAAGTTGAGCAAAGGAGACTTTTTTTTTTTTTCAAAATATCGATAGCTTCCTTTGGTTGTAGATATTTATCGATTTTCCTTCCGAGATATTAAAGGCATTTTTGGAGACTAGGACCTCAGGAACTATCTTAGCAATAGAACTTAAAAACACATTTTATTTTAAACTATCGATGGCTTTCTCCGTTTATAGCGATTTCATTCCGGAATCTGAAGCATATATTTATAAAACTAATGAAATTCTATGTAGTTGATGAGCATAACTGTCCCTGTCCATCTGTTTATCCACTTGCCAAATACCTTTTTATGGAAATCTAGGTACAGGATAACGCCTGGTCGGGCAATACTCACGTTCGTTGTGTCATGTAAATGTTGAAGGCATAACGTTTTTGGCAAACGTTTGACATTAAACAGTTTGAAATGAAAATTGTTTGTTTGCCGGGTCTTAATCCTGATTAGTTTAGCGGTCAATATTTCCCCAAATTGAGTTATACAGAAACAATAGTCGACTGTGAGTTAGGCATAAATATCTGAAATAGAAAGCTGTTGAACATGCGGATACATTTGTATAAACGTGTGTGTGCGTCTGTGTGTGTGTGTGTGTCTGTGGTGTGTTGCCAAGGCAGTAAATTAAACAGACAGTTAGTCAGGAGACGAATGCGGACACAGGCAGGAGACCAGTCGCAGGACCTTTGTGTTGTGTGTCTCTGGTTGCGGCTAATGGCCAAATGGAATTTTCGTAAATTAGCATTAATTAATCAATGTAGCAAATGAATTTGTAAGCCAGATTTGTCCAAGGTGAGCAACAGCCAAGTCATTAAATAAATAAAACCTTCAGTTTGTATATTTGCCTGCGGTGGAGGCAGCCAGCCAGTCAACCGCGCACCGGAGTCCCACATTCAAAGTGTAATCAAGCAGTTTCTGATTTGACATTTGAAAGCGAGATTAAATTTGATTATGCACAAATGCTCCTAGCCACAAGCACACACACACACACACACACACACACAGCTCACAGCCTGGAATTTTGGTGGCAGGGACAACGTCTTTAGCGTTGGGCCCCAACTGCTTCGTTGGCTCTGCAAACCCTTGGCAACTGCCAGCTGCTTGCAGTCAAATACTGTGCACCCGAATCTGCATCTGCAAATACACATACACATACACATACACATACACATACACATACATGTGCGTGAGCGTGTTTGTAGTTGTGCAAATTAAATATTGAGCAAAGCATGTGGCATTTGTTGCTTGTGCCTCGACTGTGATTAGCTCTAATGTTATGTGCATGACTGCGTGGGCGTAGAACAAATACGGAGCTAAAGGATGCATATGCATGTATGCACACATATGTAGGTAGCACATGTTATCAAGTCAGGATAATAAACGTCATAGATTGAACGGCTTTAAGGAAATTTCATTGTCAAAAATCCAAACAATTTATCGTAAATAATAACATCAGAGAGCATCAAGGACCAATCAACGGCAAACAAGTTCAAGCTGACTGGCTGGCTGGCTTTGGCAGCTAGAGTTAAGCTAGCAGTCAAACACACACACACACACAGGCACACACACGCATACACTAAATGGCAGGCACAGCTGTGTGGGATCAGGCACAGCTTAAGACACTCAATCAAATGTGAAAATCAATTGCTGCCACACGCTAATCAGACAACATTTATACGGCTGCTAGTCTGGCACAACGTCAAATCAAAAATATAAATCGAGCTGTCAAGCCCTGCACGCAGACACACACACTCACAGACACACTCCACACAACATATACTTTGCATACTTTTGCGCGTCGTCGACAGCGACTAAGCAAAGCCGAACGTTTATGGTCGTAAATTCGATTTGCGCTTCAATCAACACCTGCACACACATCTTCATCTTCATCTTCGACTCCGCAAATTGTCTGTTGCGTAATTGAAAATGGCAGCACAGACTATCAGACGGATAGACGAGCGAGACAGGTAGACTGACAGCTGCAGCGAGGTTGACAAGCGCCGGAAAAACAAATTGTAAAATTCTAAATAAATAAGCTTAAGAAATACTCTCAAATAAATTGCAAAAGTAACACATAGCTTATGGTCTTGTATAGGCCGAGTCAATTTAATTTAACAACTATTTTAAAATAAATCCATTTTCTATGCATTGCTTGCATTGTAAAAATACGTTTCGAAAAACTCGATATACATGCTTCACGATGTCGAAGGAATGCGCACTCACAATGTTTATTATATATATCACTTTTGCATTCTTTTGTTTACTTTATCTGCCCCTCTTCGCAATTCTCAAATTAATTCACAATTTGCATTCACAATGTGTATGTATATTTCCTTTTAATACAAACACATTTCTCGGGCAGAAAAAATAAGGGTCATTCACTGTGTCGCATTCTTCACTTGCGCAAAGTTATCCATTTAATACACTTGTTCCAAACATACATTTCGAAATATTACTTTTTAACCAAAAAACAAAGTTCATTCCCCATTCTGTGCCTAATTCTGCGAGCAGGCCAATTGGTACATGAACTGGATGACTGTGCGTGTTGGGCGACCAGTCATACTATTCTTGAGTAGATAGGGCAGGGTATTGACAGTTGTCAGCATGCCGGTGCCGCGGATGTCCAGATGAGCCCAATCAATGCAGGGCACCAGCGTGTGTAGAACGGCAGCTGCCAGACTAGAGGAGGCTGGACCACGTCCAGAGTTGCTCATGTCATAGGTAGAGTTCTTGGTGACGATCTGTTTGAAGTAGCGGAAGAGCGGCATTCGCCAGATACGGTCTCCTGTGATGCTGCCCGCCTTGCGGAATTCTTTGGCCACATAGGTAGAGTTACTCCAGAGACCGGTAGCACTGCCTCCGAGTCCTTGGTTGACACCGTGGCCGATTGTGCCAATGCTGACAATCATCTTTGGCTTGAAGTTGGCCTGCGCGTAGAGCAGAGGATCTGCCAGCATAACCACCGGCGCCTTGTCCACATTCTTGATGCCCAGAGTGACGCCGTTCAGCAGGGTCACCACATCGCCGCATTTAACTGCCATGCCGGATGGCATGTGCTCGCACAGCGGCAACACCGCCGAAATGTTCATGGGCAATGAAAGGGCGGCGGCAGCGCGGAGAACGCCCACACAGACGGCGGCACCAGCCATGGATCCACGGTATTGGTCCATGCCGTCTTTCCTCTTAAGGCAGAGGCCGCCACTGTGGAAGGTCAGACCCTGGCCCAACATCAGGACGGCCTTGTCATCGGGCGATGCGCCGCAGTAGGTGCACTCGAGTAGAAGAGGTGGCTCGCAGGAGCCTTTGGCAATCATTAGGAAGGAGTTCAGGCTCATGTCCTCTATCCAGTCCATGGATCGCACTTCCACAGAGACGCCGCAGGGGCACAATGCATCGACAGTTGCTTGAGCGAAAATCGAAGGGGTCATCTGATTAGCCGGTGTATCAGAGAGACGGCGCGCCAGATTCTGCGATTCGGCCTTGAACAGACCACGAACCCAAGCGTCATGATCGCCCTTGCCATACATGTGGAGTTTGGGTGTGGGCAGACGGTTCTTCTTGCGCTTATTGGCATTGTAGCGCCATACGGCGAGTGCAGCTCCCTCGGCAGCTTGTTCGGGGAAGTCCATGCCATCAACGTGCACCTCGGTCATGCGATGTAGCTGCAACGCACGCGCTCCAGTTCCAGCCGCAATGCGAGTATTTTCCATACCCTCGTCCAGTTCCTCTGCTTCGTTATAGCCAGCACCAGCGGGACCCATGCCCACAACGGCCACCGTCTGGAACTCGCCGTCCAAGCCATTGAAGAGCAGGCCCCTGCCAGGACGTCCGTCCATGCCGCGCTCCCGGATCAGGCTCATTATCTTGCCACCGACAGCATCATCCAGCAAGACACCATTCTCCGAAGACTTAAGGGGTTTATCGCCATCCTTCTGGTAGACACCAACGACCACGCCTTTCGGCTTGTCGCACTTTGAGGAGAAGGCGCGGACAACACGTAGACGGTGCTCGTGGCTGAGCACGCGACAAGCAGACCTCAACAAACGGAGTTCACGATAAGCAGGCATATTATGTTTTTTTTGGAAAAACAACGCAAGACCAACAAATAATATGATACACTATTAAATTTGTACTGCACGAGAATTTAAAATAAATGAAACAAAATGAATTTTATTTAATTTTTGTTTAAACTGTTATTTTTTTTAAGGATCTGTGCTCAGTAAGACAAGCAACACTAAAATGAATCTTATGGGCCCCTACAGAGTACCACCTCAAAATTTCGACAAAGTTTAAGTCAAGGCCTGCTTTGATCTCAAAATTTGTGCCAACAATAAATAACTAAGTGTACACAACGTATGAGTCAGCAGCTGCACTTGTTTTAGCCATTTGGCAGCTTTAAGCCGCTTAGCGAATATGATGAAAAAATTTGCAGAAATTCTACTTAAAATGCAAAAAGCATGGCCAAAGCAAGACCAAAAGAAATATTAATATCATATGAATTTTAATTTGTCGCCGCAGTGCGCCGAAAGCCGGAAGCCGCTGGCCAAGTGCACAAGCACAACAAAAATAATAATAATAGGTGCACATAATTAATTTTCCGAGCCACTGAATCAAGCATAATTTGGCTTAATTTTTTGGTGCGAAAAATGCGCTTCAAGCGCAAATGAGTTGCTCAAACATGAGGCGTCACAGTCACAGTCGCCACAGTCGACAACAGAACTCAGAGTTTCGCAAAATATGCGCTTAAAATGATTCATTTAACTAAAATTCAACGGTCCATTGAGACCAACTTTCAGCCCGACTTGGGTTTGCGAAGAGTGTAGCTAATCACTTATGAAAATGTGTAACAATCGGACGTTATATGTCCAAGGTATTCCAATTCTAGTAGTTAAATCCTAAAAAACTACAACCTGGCATGATAAAGTCTTACGTTGATAGGATTGGGCTCTTGGATATCGTAGGGATGCACAGATTTAAAGTTAAGCATATACAATACAGTTTGAACAGTTTCAAATGAAGATCTGATCTCATAAGGAACGGGCTCTTGGAATACGCAAAGCCACACAGATTTAAAGTGAGGATCATTTTAATGGCTATATCAGATACAGTCTCTAATGAAGTCTGAACTCGGAAAGATGAGGCTATTAGATATTATAAAGCTTCACAGCTTTAGTCCCTACATTCGACCAACTCTTGAAAAATGGAATTCTTTGAACAGCTGTTTGCTTAATTAAGTATGGCTAACGTTTCAATACCCTAGACTGATACGCAAATGCCATTGGGCCATGGCTAATAAATTGCCTAAAATTTGCAATTAAAATTTGCCAATGTCAGTATTCATATAAATCTGTAGTTTTAATAATGCTTATCTTACTGGCCATGCACAAATAATTACGATTTGTATTTGTCAAGCAGCAAAAGGAATTCAATTTTAGTTCAACAAAGTGTGGACTTATCTTTGGCAAAATGTTTGAATTTGAATATACGACTGCCAACTGGCAACTGGCAACTGGCAACTGCCACAAGCATAAAAGTGTTCAAATGGAAATACGAATTTGTAGCCTGGTATTTGTCTTGCATGGGACCAGCATGTGTGTGTGTGTGTGTGTGTGTGTGTGTGTGTGTGGCAGAGGCCTGGAGTGTAGGTTGCCTGGGCAAAGGGATATGGATGGAATAGGGTGTGCAAATTAACCCAATAATCCTAGTGCAGCAGCTGAAATGCCCGAATCCAAATTTGAAATTTTGTTATTTCTCACCTTTGCGCTTGACCTGCTCGCTTGATAACACAGACACACGACCAAGACAGACGCCAGCAGCAGCAGCAGCAGCAGCAGCAGCAAATATCCAACTGTGTTTCCTAGCAAATGGATGCCCTGCAGCTAAACACACACACACACACACAACTCACATACACAGAGCAATGCAAACAGAGGCAGATAGGGACAACAGAGAGACGGCAGGAGCGGAGGCTTGGCCAGAATACTTGTGGTTTAGCTTTTGGTCCGGCTGCTTGCTTGGCTGCTATATGCGACAATCATAAATGTCGCCTTGTTGGATGATAAAATATTTGCACAAGTTGAATAGTTCAAAGTATTTCATTTTAAATTAACATTTGTCTTTGCGCACTCAGTTGGAATTATGCAATGTGGTCGCCGATAAGCTCATTTCAAGCGATTTGCCCAAGGCGCAATCTTTGCCTTTTGCACCAACATTTGCGCCACTTTTCAAATTAAATAGAACAGAAATTGGCCGTGTTATAACTACACTTTAAGTCTGGCTTTAATTTG
This sequence comes from Drosophila ezoana, assembly GCA_035045725.1. NCBI lineage: Eukaryota > Metazoa > Arthropoda > Insecta > Diptera > Drosophilidae > Drosophila > Drosophila ezoana. The sequence goes on from JAWNOU010000052.1 coordinate 6,640,534, forward strand.
CGCATTGTGGAGCAAAGCCAGGTAGCATGCGATTTGCCATAAAGCAAAGTTTAAGCAATAATTTAGCCGGTTCGCTCTCAACTTTGGCCATGCACTTTGTCTAGCTTCAGTTAACACGCTCGCATACAGCACCGAATTTTACGCCCCCCCCCTCCTCCTGAACCATGGCCTGTGACCCGTGGGCATGTGTGTGCGTGTGTGTACGTGTGTGATGCTCACGCATGAACACATTTTCGGGTCGCATTTGATGCTGCAGCTGTGCGAAAAGGACTTCGCAGTCCTATTAAGCGGCTTACAAGTAAAATGCTGCCAGATTTTAATTGTCTGCACGGCAGCAGTCGGGAAGTACAAGCGAAAATACAACAACAACAACAACAGCAACAACAATAGAAAAGCACGTAGCACACACAGAGGCCACGCTGCGTATGCGCAATGTGACACAGACTACGCTGTGCCCGAAGGCTTATTTGGCAGAAGTACGAGTACGTGAGTGTGTGAGTGTGTGTGTGTGTGCGCGTGTGTGTCTCTTAAGTAAATTTCAGTGTAGTACATGGGGCAGGCAAACACTTACGGTCTGTTGCGCATCAGTTGCTTGTCATGGTTTAGCAGCCAACCAACAATCCTGCGGCAGTCGAATTAATTGTACCTGATGCAAAATCTGGCAAAGCGACTGAAATGAACAGAGAGTGCATTTTATAATACAGCATAATATTACCTAATCAAATTTCAATGCAATTGCCGGCTCGCAATTCAATTAAATGAAATGAAAATTATTTGCTATTTGTTTTTATTTTTCCTCTTTTTATGTATAGCTGCCGCCGTGTGCCACAAAACGGCCAAGTCAAATGGCGTGTGATAAACTTTAAATTGTTTTTTAATGGTATTTGCCGTATAATCGAAATAAAAAACAACAACACGGCAAGATTAACTGCTTGAGGGCAGGGGCAGGGTCAGGGAAACGAGCGGAGGGCACACGTAAAATTTGCAATTTGGATATTCAACGTGAGCCCGCTGCGAAACGCTGGACACAATAAAATAATGAGCACCAAATTACACAAAAAGCGTGGAAAAATGGCCGCGAGCACCATTAACCGGGACCCGGGAGTGGAAGGCGCTCAAATGAATTCTAAAAGCTTTTGCGCCAAAGTGTTGACAACCATTTTTGGTAATATGCTCAAGCAGACAGCCTGGCAGGCTGGCAGGCCGGGCAGGGCTAGGACGGGAACGGGAACGGGAACGGCACCCTGCCGGGGCCAAAAGGATGCTAAAACAATTACAACGACGTTGGCAGGGACACAACAACAGCAACAAGAGCAGCAGCAGGAGCAGGAGCAGCGACAATGACAGGCGCAGATTCCAGCAAAATTTATTTGCTGTGCGATAATTTTAAAGAACAAAGACGAACATTTTCTCTAGCGACTCAGCTGCTTGTCAGGCTCGGGCTCGGGGAAAGCTGCCCTATTTTATTTGGGCCCCAACTCGACCTTTGTGCAAGCCAAATATGGCGCTCAGCTCGCGCGTTTTAATTAGCTCGGCAACGTTCTATAATTGCAATCTAAGGCCCGAAATTAGAATAAAACTTTCTTTAAGTTATGCTAAAATTTAGGTAGGTACAAAACAAATCGTTTGACCACAAATCATGTTCATGATCCTAAAATTAGCGACCTTAAGAAAAAAGGAAAAAAATATTAAAGATATAAATTTGTGCTGCTGTCAACTTAAGTGTGGCAAATTATTTGAAGTACTTTCAGCAATGCGTGTAAATTTTGTTGCTGCCGCTTTCATTTCATTTTCATTTCTTTTTACAGACTGATTTAATTTCCACTTTTCGCAACTTTTCTAATTCTTTTGTGATTGTTATTTGCGCCTTAACTTTTTTTCTTTCATTCCTATTCCATTGTTGCTGCAAAGTCAAAATTCAGGGTAGTTTAGAACGACAACTTACACTTTTTGGGGGTGTGTATTTGCCATAACAATTGGTATATGAGCTCCCGACTGCGCCATACTCTCTTTTCTCCGTTAAGGCGATTTAGGTCTGTTCTGGGGCAAGGGCATATTATGAACCAATAACCTTAAGACTGCGTAGAATAAACACATTTTACAGAAACTCTTAAATGCGTATTCGGACATAAGAAATTAAGGAATATATATATATATATACGATTTTCAATGACAGAGAATATACCTTACTTTGCTTTGAGAAAAGTGTATTATAATCTTACAGGTAATGAAAAAATATTGATTATGTTTTTTACATTAACCTTAACACTCCAAAAAGTAATCAAAATAAGCTGCTTCTACGTTATAGATAATTTTTTATTAAAATTTAATTTTTATTTTACAACTAAACGCTTAGAAACTAAAATGTCGTCGATTTAACTTAAGTACAGACACAAAAGTTGCTAAATGCTAAAAATTCATGTTTCAGAAGTCAGAAATTGTACGTAATAAAAAATGCAGAAAAACACATACAACAATTTTACATACGAGTAGAGTATACACAAGAATGTTCATCTTAGGATATCAAATGATTTAAACAAAATTTATAAATTGAAATTGTAGAAGTGGCGAGCTTTAAATGTTTTTTACTATATATGTATGTATATATATGTTATGTCGTATATAATCTATGGACCGATTTGATGTAAATTGTTTGCTATATATTATTTATGTGTAAATTATTTCATTTATAGTTCAGCTTTAATGTATATCATTTATAATTCTGCTTGCTTTAAATGCGTTCATATTGCTTATGTGGCAGTTCTTTAAATTTATTTAGTTCAAAAGCAGATCTGATGCAGTTTTTATTTATATTTATATATATTTATTTATATTCATACTTGAATGTGTGCGTATCAATGCGGCAGCTGCTTAGCATGTACATATGTAAATTGTTTATGCTTTTTATGATTCAATTTGTGTTTGTGTGAATATCGTTTAAATAGGCAATTAATAGATTTATCAAAACTTAACATCACATTGCTTCTCCAATTACATGTAGATTTATATAGGCTTTAGAGTTTATAGTTATTTGATGTAATTCGATATATATATATATATATATATATTTGATTGTTTTTATGATGAATTAAAATGCATGAAATGTGATTCGCTTTTTGCTTATGCATATATTTTATGCATATATATATATATATATATAGGTGTGTGTGTGTACTTGTAATACTTGTTTGTTCATTTTTATACCCTGAACCCATTAAAAAGGGGAAAGGGGGTTTGTTTTTTGGGCAAAAACCAAATGGATGAACCAGCAAGAAGAAGCCACCCCCGCCCCCATAAAGAATATATATTCTCGTCACCACAACAGCCGCCGCGGCCCTGCCGCCCTCGCCGGGCCGCCCGCCCGCCCGGCCGCCCCCCCCCCCCCCCGCCCGCCCGCCCGCCCGCCGGCCCGCCCGCCCGCCCGCCCGCCCCCCCGGCGGCCCGGATGGACGAAAAGCGCGGAGCGCACAAGGTTCATTTTTATTTAGTTGTATTTTCGATAGAATTGTTTGTTAACATCTTGAAACGTTGCGTTACTTTTAGCTGCAATTAATATGCTTAATTGTGTAATTAGTTTTATTATTTAAATTTAATTTAATTGTTTATAATAACGATATGAAGTGATTTTTATTTTCGGTTTTTAATATTGTTTGCGTTGCAAGTGGCAGCTTTTTGTATTAAATTGTTTGTAGCTAGCTAGTTTATGGTCTGTATAACCCATAGACAAGTGTCTGTATTTAATAACTTTTATGAGCTCTCTTGATTATTTGAGTATGTAGAATAAATGCACTGTACTGGAAGTGGCTCTCTCTATACACATATGTACGTTGATATTCGTATAAATGCAGTATCTAGGAGTTTCATGCTTAAATTTATCAGTTTAGCGCCAATGATGACTGATGATTGATGATTGATGATTGATGATTGATCGCTGTAACTAGGCGGTCTGTTTTAGCTCTGATTCGATTTGATTTGATTTGATTTCATTTGCGTGTCTCAATGCTGGGAACTGTTCGAGGAATTAGTAGAAACGTTTGATGGACATGGATGTTGGCATTCTAACCGTGACGCTTTTGTCGTGATATCAAACGTTGTTCTTGCGGAATATATCATTGGGGTGCTGATTGCTGCTGAAGTTCTGGCGAGTCGAGCATTGCTGTAAGAAACACATAATCGTAGACAAATGTTGAATTAAATGCGTGCAGTAACCAGCTGTGATGGGTATTATAAGCATATTACATATTGGCGGATATGACAGACAGCAAATGATTGCATTTTAATTGCTTGTAGCGGGCACATGGCGCCCACACACACACACACACACACACACACACACACACACGCGCACACACAACAACAACATCAATAGCAGCACGTAGGCAAATTACCAGGCATTGAGGTCGCACCTCGCTGCATGCCACATACATACATACATCGTATCGGCGGTCAATTGAACCATATTGAGAGGCGGCCGCCTGGCTGAAACCGCTGCAAGCCACATTGGCCGACAGGCCGACTGGCCGAAAGGCCGGCAGGCTGACAGTGCGAGCCGCTTGCCCGCCGCTGGTGTTTAGATAATGACAGCTTAACTACTTTACACTGTTTGTGATTTGACGCTGTGGTGTCAGTTAGCCAGCAGGCTATTAAAATAATTGCCGGCCAAATCATTTATTATGGCATGTGCCTGCCCCCGGCAGTCTCTCTCTCTCTCGCTCTGTGTGTGTGTGTGTGTGTGACGCTCATTAGCGCCGCCTGCGGTGATAATTTCAATCAGGATAATAACTTACCGCTTGCTTCTTTTCCCAGGACTTCATGGCTGTTTTATATTTCTCGAATTCGTGACACCAATCCGAATAGATTTTCTGATAGTCATTGCTTTTGTTCGGTGGCGTGCATCTATGCGGGGAAAAGCACTCGGTAATTAGCAGTCAATTTAGGGGTATTTACCGGCGCAACTCACCTGTGTGCGTCGACGGTTATGTTGTAGCTGCACAAAAGCGAACCGCCCAAGTGGCAGTCATATCGCCCGCCATCGGCCTCATTCACAGACACCACAACCAGGCCGCGCTCCGTTGTCTCAATGTACTTGGTGGGGCTGTATTTGATTTCATAGCTGGCAACAGAAGTATTATTATATTGTTTATTTGTTGGGACAGACAGCTAGCTAGTTGGGTTAGTTTGATTGACTTACCGTCCCCTGTCCTTGGAATGATGGTACCAGGTGACCTGTTCGTTCTTCAGTACCTCGGGTATTTTCACAAAGCAGCCCAGATGCACGCTCTGGCCGTAGGTGACGACAATTTTCTTCTTCAACACACTCGAGTCGCATATATCGCTCGTCTCGTTGGCCACATCCTGTGTATCGATTGTCAGAGTAGTGCTTAAGGCTTAAGGCTGGAGAACACACTTTACAGCCACTTACCTGCAACAGATCCAATTCGTATGGACGGCACGTGTTGGCCTCCTTGTCCCAGCCGCAGTAGGGATCACGCACACAACGGAAGCAATTGTCATAACGACGATTGCACATGGCCAGGTCGATTTGCTTGATGCGATGATCGGTGCCCACATAGAGCGATTTACGTGTCTGGCTGATTTCCATCACCTGAATGGCCTCGTTGGGCGCCACCTCGAAGATGTCCAGCAGCTTTGACAGGGACTCGCCATTGCGATAATACTGCACGATTTTATAGATGCGACCCAGATTGGTGCCCACGTAGTAGACCGTGTACTCCTGGTTCAGTATGTCGATTTTGATTCTGCAAAAGGCAAGTCATAAATTCAAAAGGCCCAGATTTAAATATTGCATTCGTTGCATTCGATTTGGGAACGGGCAGCTATGGATATTAAATGCTTATTAAATATGATAAATGGCCAGAATATTAACGCATTAAATAGTCGCATCTGTGCGCATTCTTGTTTGCTTTTTTGTTTGCCGTGCATATTAATAGCACCTGAACTGTTGTAAACGCAGGTATTAAAATTCGTAACATGATTTCCACATTTTCAGCAAGTTGCGGGGCAATTAATGCACAAAGGAGCTCGATTCGCGTCTATGCGAAATAAAATAATAATAAAAATTGTAATGTTCACATATGTATACCCTTGTAAAGGGTATTTCTATTTGGTCATGACATGTCTAACGCATAGAAGGAGACATCTCCAACACCATAAGGTATTTATATTCTAGATCAGGATCAACAGCCAAGTTGATTAGCCATGTCCGTCTGTCTGTCTGTTTCTATGCGAATAAGTTTGTCAGTCTTAAAACTTGCATGCCAGTTTTTCAGTTGCATAAATCGGAACTGGCTGGATCGGGCCACTATATCATATAGCTGCCATGGGATCGATAAGTCCAAAATTAGGTTCTTGTATGAAAAACTTTTTTTGTTCCCAAGATAACTTAATCAAACTCGGCATTTGAATGTTTCACTATAATATTTATATATAAGCAAAATCTTTTCAACATCGGACAACAACAGCATATAGCTTCTATAGGAAAGATCGGTGGCATAGTAGGATCTTATATGACAAAGTATTCTTTGTTCAAAGATCTTCTCACTATGTATCTGCAAAAGGGAAATGTCTACAAGAGTATTAAATCTTCGGCGTGCCGCAGATATTCCAGCTTCCTCCTTTTATTTAATTTTTTTTTTGTTCTGCATATTATTTATCTATTTTTAATATGCGACTGTAATTAAGTTTAACATTTCAATAAAATTGCAATAAAATATTGTTTAAAAAAAAAAACTGTGTTTTACTTTTAATTAAACAACAAAAAAGAAGTGTCCATATAAAAAGTTTGATTAATAAATAGTATTCCAAAGGAATGTGTTCTCACAAAGTCCTGTCAGCATTTTAATTAATGAATTCATTTGCATCGTTGAGTGAGAAATTATTATGTCCATCTAGCAAAATATTTGCTTTATTGCAAAACTTATTAACAATAAGCTATTTATTCTTTTAGAATTGTTTTTGTTGTCGGTTTTGGTTTGCGTTTGCTTCCTAATTTTATCTAGCCGTAAGCTACATTAGCTTATTGCTTTAGCTTAAAATATTTGCGATAACTATTTAATTAAATTCACTTTTCTTTGTGCTTTTAATCCATTGTCATCAGCATTCAGATGTTGCTGAAGTTACTTTTACTTTTTTGTTACAGTATTTATTTCTCAGCTACGAGTGAAATTGGTTTTTCCATAAATATGTATGTACGAATGTGGTTTTTCATTTATTTGCGCTCATCCCGTGATTTACTCGACTCGAAAAAGATATTGGTTTCAAATGCAGCAGGGAAAATTCTGATGGTCGAGTTTTTAAACCCACCTGACTATGAACAAAAAATTTTAAATTGATATTGTGTTCGCATTGGTATCAAGCAACACTTTAGACTTGGGTTATTTAAAGCACTCAAATAATCAAATAATAAATTTTCGTACATGGATTTTCACTTTAACAGGCCAAACCACAAAGAGAAACAAATCGAAATATGCAAATAAATTCAAAAAAAAAAAATATTGAACAAAGAGCTGTCTACACACACACACTCGGCCGGACATTCTGCATATGTGTGTACTTAGAGAGATGTGTGTGGGTGAGTGTGTGTGTGTGTGTGTGTGTGATACACATACATAGATAGCTAACTTGTTCATGAAAGCAATTCAGAGAAAGAGAGAGACAGAGAGATAACAAGCAGAAATAAAACTTACTTGTCAACAACGAGCTTTGTGAACACCAAATCCCTTTTATAATAGACCGGATTGTTGTGCTCGTGATTTACGGCTTTGTCCATAAGTGGATGCGAGCGTATGAAATTCAGGACAGTATCTGGCAGATTTGAGGTATCGTTGACACATGTGCCGGGTCGCGGATCGGGCACGCGGGAGTTCAGCACCGGCAGCCAGGCGGAGTTTGAAGAGGATTGCTCCTTAAATTTGCCTGCAAGTGAACAAAACAATAACAAAAACAAAATCAGATTCGGTATGGAAAAAAAATATGAGAAAAGGATTATGCTTAAGAGTTATTCACTAGCAACTGCTGCAGCAGCAGCAGCAGCAGCAGCAGCAGCAGCTACATATTTCAGGTGCACGCAGTTCCTGGCAAGTGTTTGCAATGAAGTTTTAAATCTGCGACCCCAAAGTGTCAGCTGTTGTGCAGCTGAGCGTTAAGCGAGCGTGTGTGTGTGTGTGTGTGTGTGTGTGTGAGCGTGCGAGTGTGTGGCTATAATCCATTCAAATGGATTTTCTAATACGATTTATGTTGCTCGACGGCAAACGAGTGCGCTGAAATTACAAAACACTCAACACCCTGAGTGCTGTGCTGTGCTGTGCTGAGCTGTTACTATTGGATCTGTGCTACCTATTGGATTTATTGTTAAACTCGTAACTGTCCCCGTCCGGTGAGCTCGGCAGCTGCTGAGCTGTGTGTTGGGCGGGCAATGAAAATCACACAGGGGCCAGCTGAAACCAATGTGCTGCAGTTTGCAAATAAAATTTGCCGATAAGTTGCATTTGCCATTTCTATTTCGATTTCTATTTGTATATCTATACATATGTTATATATATATATTCCTATTTCTATTTCCACTCAAAGCACTTGAGGGATTGAGCACAATTTAGTTTGGAGGGGGGCTTGGGAAAAACAAAAGAGAAAATTGCACGTCAGTTGACGTTGACAGTTGGCAACATTGTGGCCACGATAACGTTCGTTCATCACATCCAGGAGCATCCATTTTGCACAGCACACTTAACATCCACAGCACACATATGCACACTTATGTATATATATATTTAAATATGTATTTGAGAGCCCACTCACCGTTGAAGGCGGCCTGCACCTCGTTAATGTGGAAACTGCATACGGCTGATCCAATCAGGCCATTGGTGCTGGTCGTGAACGTGGCATAGAAACGGGTCTTGTCCGTGGGCAGTTGGTAAACCGATTGTATCTCATTAAAGTAGAACGGAAATTCGCCCGAAATGCTGCAGTTGAGGCGTGCCTTCAGATACGTGGCCCAGTTGTGGGCCAGCAGATTCTTGCCGCCCACATCCTTTTTGCAGACACGCGCAATACGGGAATAGACCGCCTTGCCGCAGTTAATGTACTCCACGGCCGTTTCGCGGAAAAAGAAATACACATACTCCCCAATGTCAAAGGAGCCAACGAAATTGGGTTCTGCAAATAGAAGACGAAGAAGTGAGATTGATGACCTTCTGTGAGTAACGATCTACATAATTGGACGTCCTAAGCCGCTTAGCTGTCCTCCACTTTCTTGCGAATCGCATCAACAGGCAACTCGCAACTGGCAACTGGCAACTGGCAAAAACCCAGCTCCAGTGTGCGTGCCAATACAAACAATGAAACTCATGCGCGAAATCATTTGTAAGGACGCAACAGCAAATCCTTTTTTCAATTTTATCTAGAGCCACAGCAGCAGCAGCAGGAGCAGCTCTCGGCTTTTACTTACTGTCCAACCACTTGGAATCATATTTGAGCGTGCGCTTGAATTTGTATTCCAAGCGCTTTGCCGACGTATTATACAAATCCGTTCGAAAGATCACAGTATCCGCCTTCGTGAATTCCGCATTTGTGCCCGAGTACTGTGCAAAAGATACAAAACACAAACAGGAACACAGTGAGACAAACTAATTGAAGTACTCTGTCGGTATTTATGTGGCAGCCAGCATATAGATATAGATATATAGATAGCCCTTGGGCTTAGTTCAGATCCCATTGTATTTAAATGTATGCATATGAATATGTAACTCACCAGGCCAGGCAGTCCGCCAGGATTACCGTCCTCTACGTAAATGGCCGTTGAATTGTCCAACGGATCGTATGGACACTTTGCAATACCAAGCCCAACCCCGATCACGTACTCCGAGCGTGGCAAATGCGTCAGGTTCGACTGGGAAATACGAAAATCATAAGAATAAATACAGATGGTTGATGTCAATAAAATATGTGGTATACAAATAGAATATTTCCTATTATCATTAGACTTAAAATTAAATTTCTGGCAGCTATACGAGGAATATAAAAATAAATATCTATCTATATCATTCTTTTGATCAATAAAACAAGCTTCTATTATTATTTCAGCTTTCGCAAAAAGAGAGTAATGATTGTCTAAGCACGTTCCACGAAAGCCCTAAAAACTTTTTACTAATTGTTGAGCTGATTCCAGCTGCCGAAATGCTGAATACAAAGAGCAAAAACTTGCCAAATATTGCTTTTAGTTTTGCTTGTTTTACCTTTTGTTGTTGTTTTGCTTTTAGTTTAAGTTTTTGCTAGCACCAAATCAAAATGCATGGTTTATTGCTGAGGCTCTGTTCTCCCAGAGGGAGGAGCAAAGGATGAGTTTGTGCACCTGACGTATGTGTGCGTGTGTGAGTGTAAGTGTGTGTGATTTGTATGCGTTGCGAGCAGCTTTTGGTTGCACCTGCACACTAATGACTATTTTCACAACAAGTAGTCAACAGAAAAGTTATAGAACTTATATATATATCTAGTTATATATGCCAAGCGGTATATGATGTAGAGGCAAAGGACGGCGAAAATGCAGTACGCTATTCAGTTCATATACAAAAGGACATATGCGTTGCTTTGTGTGTACGTGTCTGTGTGTGTGTGGCTGTTCCAGGATAGCGATCTAAAGTCAACAGCCAACCACACACGCAGACACACAAAGCAGGCCTCGTTTGTTATTTGCTGAAAATCTTTTCAAAAGTTGCGTAGTTGCGTTATCATTGCTATAAAACTTGTCCTTGAGCCGGAACACACACATGAAAGGGTTGTAGGTGTGGGTAGCTGTTATGTACTTACATAGATGACATAATCCTTGGGATTGTGAGCATTGGTGCCACAAACATAGAGCCTATCACCTTGCTGCATTGATTGTATGACGCGCACATGGTTCTTGCAATCAAAGACCTGGAAAGAAGCAATGAAAAATAATTGTGAAAAAACAAGAAAAATGACTATCATCGGCAAGCCGAAGATTAAATTCCCTTGCAGACTTATGGCGTACGATGTGAGGAGAATAATGAAGATACCTTAAAAAACAATATGCTTTTCAGACAAGAACTGATAAAGTGGATCGTTTCGGCCGATTCTAGGAACAGACAGACATGGCTAGCTCTAATGACTCAGCTCTGATACAAATTTGTACTCTATTGGATGGGGGACTTGTCCTTCTATGCGTTACACATTTTGTGACAAAATTATAATACCCTGTGCTAAGGTATAAAGATAATATCGCATGAGTTGCACTGTAGCTGTCGCTGCAACAAACTTGCCACACAAGTTGGCTACGAAAATTGCTGTATGCCACCAGCATACACAGACACACATACACTCAGACAAGAAATAAATCAAAACTGGGTATCTGAGTGTGTGCGTGTGTGTGTAGTTGAGTGTGTGCCGCAAATGCTACAATTTGTAATAGCACGCGTCGCTGCAGCCACTGCCGCTAAATCAATTGGCAACAATGCAACGCTGGAAAATCCCTGGCAGAGACGCACAGCAGCATTATTATGACTTAAGCAAGCCGCACACACCCACACACACTCACACACACATGGGGCGCAAGTGTGCACCAAAAACAGTTCAATTGACATCTAGATACAAGCTACAATCAGATACAACACACACACACACACACACACATATCGGAGGAACATGTGTATGGAATATGTTTGGCGGACTGTGTGGCATGCAACTGAAACTGAAGCGCACGAAAAACTCGCTACAAATTGAAAAGCCACAAATAAATTGAAAGAGATTTCAAATGAAAGGATTTGCTGTCACATTATAAACGAGTTACAATAACAGCCAACAGAAGCGTCAGAGCCAGCGCCTGCATTTGCAAAGCGCAGCACTAGAAACTGCGATTCGGAATAGGAATCGGAGTTGGAATCGGATTCGGTTTTGAAATTGGAGCATTTCGCGTGCGTCCTCTAAAAAGAAATTGATTCAGCCCAGACGCTACTCAATGCACTGACTGTGTGTGTGTGTGTGTGTGTGTGTGTGTGTGTATCTCTGTCTGTGTGTGTGTAATCAGTAAGTGCCGCCTCGATGCCACCATATGATATAAAAATCAATCAAAAGCTGAGCATGTAACATTGCAACTGCCATTCGCGATTTATGGAGAAAGGCGGTTGTCTAAGTATTGGCATAAGTAGGTCCTATATAAATGCAATCGTCGGTGCATTGATTGAATACTTTGCTTCAGGTTGTGTTTGCCATAAACGCAAATAGTTATTGACTTACCTGACTCTTGCCCTTCGACACACAGCTGACCACATCGTCGCGTGTGGGCTCCAAGTTGATCACATCACGCTGGAAAACAAAGACAAATCATTTTAATTAAATTAAGTTTAGATAAATAAGCAGTTCTTAGTACTAGTGTATAATTAATAAGAACATGATGTAGAGAAGAGAATGAGCAAATATAGATTATATATCTTATTAGATCCCACATTTTCATTGTGAATTCAAGCTAGGCGATTTAATATGGCATATTTTAAGGGTTCATTAAAAATATATATAAAAACTAATTTCGAATATTTGTTGAGGTTGTTCGAAATGGAATCCTAAAACATTTTAGAAAACGAATAACCTAGCTTTTAGGTTCCTTTTCTCTTTCGAATGCACAACTTCATCAATTACAAACTCAATTGAATAAAAAGTGTAAATTGTGATTCAACTCCGAAACTGAAATTTTAATATAAACACATTTGTATGCAGTCTCAGGCAAAGACTTGGCTTCTTAGGCGAAAATGGTTACGCGTTTTTTTTGGGCTACATTTTCTGGTGCCACGCATAAACTACAACTAGAAGCTGTCAGACGGAGGTTGGCTGGAAGAAGAAGAAAAGGCGACCAGCTTGGGCCAAGCTGCCTGTAGCATGCTTTCAAGCAAATTGATTTATAAATCACGTAATGTAACGAGCACATACGAAATATTTTCAAGCGAAATGCGCGCACGCACCACACCGCACCACCCCGCCACAATGTGGGGGCACACAGCGTCAGAGCGTCCACATAAAACCAAAATCATGTATTATTTAGTAAAATTTGCATTTGCCGCATAAAGCAGCCGCAGCAGCCGTGGCAGCGGCGCACCTTGCCACTCGTCCTCGGTAGGCACTACCAAATGATGCCCAGGGCGAGCGCAGTTACTCGCACAGTGTGTGAAATAACACATAAAATATATTGACAGATGCCGGTTGGCAGACCTGGCTGACTCCCGGGCTGGATAAGTGGGTGGTGGCCAGGTGTGCAGGTGCTGAGGTGCGGAGTTGGGCTTGTGCTCGGCTGTCTCGGAACGGCAGCAAAACGTGGCGTCTTTCGGTTTTATGATACGTTTGCGGCCAGGTTTCAGCTGCTGCAGGTGCACGGCAGGCGCAGCCACACAACGTTTCACTCATAAAACAAGCTTTTGTATGACATAAATTCATAAACAGCCTCCCATACACACACATATATACACTTCCTTGGCATTTGTATGCATGTGTGTGTGTGTGTGTTATCGACTTTCACGAATTTCGATAATTCGCAAGTTCGGCATTTATGGGGAAATTACTCACACAAAAATCACACACACACACACACATACCTTTCGGATCACACACATTGGCACTGAGAAAAAACGAAATATCAAATACTATTTTCGCTGCCATAATGAATGAAAGAATATTATAAAATGTAATATAAAATAATTGTGGTCTTTAAAAAAAAATCTTGTAAAATATAGTTACCCCCTTTTGAAAATATTTGAATCTGCTAAAAGCCATATGACTTGAATAAAAACTTACATTATCTCAGAAATAATGTGGCTAACTGGCAAAACAAATTTAACAACAAACCATTTTTGTAAATTATGAATTTAATGTTGCCCAAAACTTCCTTTTAATATTTGATATGAAACACAACTAAAGGGCAAATAAAATGTATGCGCTGTTTTGTTATTTTCGCTCAGTGTACATAATTTATGCGGCACTCAGCCATTACCACGGAACGTGGAATCTGGGCCCGTGCATGGGCAAAACGAAAGGCCCATAATGCAGCCCCCAGAGCGCATATTAAATATGTTTTTTTTCGGCCCTTTTTGTTTTGTTGGCCTGTGAGGTGGACAGGGACACGTTTGCATTCGGATTTGTTGGGGACTGAGTAACTAAAACAGATATTTTTCACTCGCTTACATCGGGGAATCGAAGATTTGTGGCTCGCATTTGATGCGCGCCTAAAAGGTGGCTTTGTTGCCCCCCTCCTTCCGTGTCCTTTAGCCCTATGTTGCGTTGTGGCTGAGTGTTGACAGCGTCCGGCGATAAAAAAAAATACAGCTAAAAGGACGAGCTTAAGCCGTTTGGCAACTACACGCTAGTGTACACACGCACACACACACACACACACACACACACACACACACAAATATATATACAAACACAAACAACATAGACAAATTTGTGCGGAAGGCGCGTAATGAATTTTTAAAACTGTGCCGCAGCGTGGCATAGCTTGTTTCCCTAAAAGCGTGCTACACGTTTTATGTGCTCACTCGCTGGTTGTTAGATTTGTGGCCAGGGGAATTGTGCACAACAACAACAACAACATAAACAACAGAAACCGTAACAACAATAACAACATCCAGTAGAACACTCGACAAGCGAGCGAAACAAACGGAGCTCGTGGGAGCTTAGCCTAAAAGCAAATGCCAGGATTATATATACTTATTGTTATTGCCGTGCATAGTTGTTGTGCCAACTATTGTTGTTGTTGTTGTTGCTGTTGTTGTTGTCGGTTTATTATAAATTAATACCTAGCAATAAATGTATTCATACTTACATCACAATACGAAGAGGATATATTTTGCAAATTCAAACGGAATACGCGATCCCTGCGAACAGTAAGTAGATAGAATTGGATTTCAGTTTGGTCAGCAGCTAAGAGCCTGGGATTAGTTGGATGCTGGATACTTACATGGCGCCCACATAAAGCGAGTCGCGTTCCTCGTTCAAGTGAAACGTGCGGTAGTAGAGTTTGCCGCATGTGAACTCGCGCACATGATCTGCAAGGAGCATAGAGAAAAGAACACCCATACATTATTGTAAATAGTTAGCATAGTTTATTCTCGTTCAATATTTAGACAACAAATTTTCTTAAGTGAGGCAGCAAATGCAAACCCACACTCGAACACGAGTTGGAATTCGAGTCCCAACTACAAGAAAGAGTCCGAGTTCGAGTCGGAGTCAGAGTTGGAGTCGGCGTTGGAGACGGAGTCGAGGTCCGCACAAATGAGCGCCTGTCAACAAAGTTTATGCAGAGACATTGACAAAACGCAAACACAGTCCAAACAGTCCAGCCAGAACGTGGCAGGGGAGTGGGGCACAGGGGTTGAGTACGGCACAAAGGACAGCCACAGGCTGGCCACATACACACACACAGATGTGGGCAAGGAGCGAGCGGGCAGACGGCGCCTGTGACTGAGATATCCCATTTCAATCAAATGACATTTTGACATTTCTCTCTTTGCCGGACACTATCGCCGGCGTTGGCAAATGTAGCCAAAGTGCAAGCTTTAAATGTTGTTTATTTACTTTTAACTTTGGCCAACACAAATACTCTGCACTCACACTAGCAAACACACACACACACACGCTTAGATGGCAAAAATGCAGTGAGTAGTGCGTTAAGGGCAACAAAAAATTTCGAGAAAACTGCGCTGGCTTCGAGTGTAACTTAATATCTTATTTCAATTTATAAACTTTTATCAACTTCTTACGGTCTACTTTACCGTTAAAGTCAAAGTTAAGCATTGAAATGATTAAACCTGAAAAAGTATAACCGTATGTGAAAAACTAAGGTAAAAAGTCAAGCACTGAAATGTTTGAATCTAAAAAAGTTGTTGTTGCCTAGAAAAGTAGTTAGAATTGGATAAACGAATATTAAAGCAAATTAATAATCAGCCCGCAAAAGTATGCTACAAAATATCAGATCTAAATATTGTTCAGAAAAGTCCCTCGCATATTCGCCTATAAATGAAATCTTTTCTAGAAAATTGTAAGCTCTCTAATACACAAATGTGCAGAAATAATAAGCTGTGAAGTGAGACGTTATTTATTTATATGAAACTACTTTTGTAAAGATTCTTTGCTGTTCTTAATCGAAGGATTAACTTGTCAAAACTCTTATAATGGACATACTGTACATTATAATTATATATATTTATAATTTTATGCGTTTAAGCACATTTTAATTATGAATCTCTTTTGATTTTTCAGTTATGACCGCACAAAGGATAATCATTTCTGGTCTGTTATTTGTATGCAATATTGGAATTTGGAACAAGCCTGATTAATTTTACGTAAGCATGTTTTTTTGTTTGCATACAAGTGTGTAAGAGAGAGAGTGTGTGTGTGTGTGTGTGTGTGTGTCTGTGTGTAGACTTATTATGATAATTTCATCGACGACACGCTGTCTGTGCGTTGTTTGCACTTTGGATGAAAGTGTGAGAGAGAAAACGCTGAGCACGCATTTACTTAATTAAACTAATTAATATTTGCTTAGAATGCCGGACGTTCTGGCCACACACACACACACACACACACACACACATTGCTCTTTAACATGCCTGTCAGCAAGTAAACTCTCAATCCCGATATCATGTCCAATTAATTTGCCGACATTTCTTACAATAATGCGCTCCAACTCTTGTCGTTGTTGTTGCTCATATGTCATATGTGTATATATGTCAGCTGTCGCCCGAGTTGCATATGCATTTTGCATTTAACTGTCACCCACGCCACAGAAATTAATGCTGTCAAGTAGTTTATAGGCCTTGTATGCTAATGAATTGTGAATTCGGCTGCCAGAAAAGTTGACCCAAACAAGAGAAATCAGATTAAAAACAGACATCGAATGCTTCAGAATTTGGCCAATTTAATGACAAAAGGCAACACCAAATTGTATGTAAGTCTATATATATTTATAAGTATTCGATACATATATAACATGTATATGTTTATATATACATATACATATGCGTATGACTAACTTGAACGCAACAATGGCAAATGCAAATGCCCCCCTGCCCATGTCATTGTCTACGTTTCCTTTGCAGCCGCCCCCTTTGAACCCTTCAGCCACAAGTACAGCTATTTTTGATTTCCGATTTAAAGTACATTTTGGACAAAAGCAAACACTGTAGTTTTCCCAGGCCAAAAGTAGCAGCGTCAATAAAGGCACAAAAAAAAGAATATGTAGAAAAAAAGAAAGGAATCTGCGTCTTTTGTTTGCCAACGGGAAAACAACTACAAAAACAACAGCAGCTACAAGCATTGGCGACATATATATATATATATATATATATATCTGTGTGTGTGTGTGTGTGTGTGCGTGTGCTTTTGCATATATTGCGCACAATTCGGGTAAATGTCCTTGCCAAACCGGAAGTCGACTTGTATACGCTTGAATTGTTATTGTACCCGTACCTCGTATGTGTACTCGCATTTTGTTTGCCGCTCGCTGTCGAACTTTTTCCGCATTTTGTAGTTTTGTTTTCTTTTTGAATTCTTTTACATATATTTTTTTTTTTTTTAGTTCGTTGCTGGCCACTTTTTTTCTCGTTACCCAGTTTGTGCCTTTAAGTCGATGGCTTTAAAATATTTTTCGCAATTTCTTTAAATTGTCTACTTTAGCACTAAATTAATACTCTAAAAGCGTTTACCTATATACTTCAAGAGCTTTGAGGAGCACACAAGTGGAAAGGGCTTGCAGACAATAGTTTCCAATTGTAGATTGCAAGTTGAGCTTTTTTGGCAATCAGAGTCTTATGAAGTATTCAAAAGATTTGATTCGACTAAATGAATCAGGTCAAATTGTAGTTTGTAAGTCGAAACTTAAGCATCAGAGAAACCTTTATTGCATCGCTCATGCCAAGATAATAGGTTTAAAATAAACAATAAATAACCCGAACTCAAAATGGGGACAGACTACTTGACTCCTAGATAATAGGTCTGGCAGCGCCACGAAGCTTAAGGCCTTAAAATGTATTTAATTAATTTATTTCATATAAAATTTGCATATTATTAAGCTCATTGGCCTACAATTGTCGGAAGAGTGTTGCCACCTTTTGGTAAAACTAAAGAATTCTGTAGCAACTGTACTAAACGAACTCTGGCAACGCTCGATCTACTGATAGGGTTGCCACATCTCTGCCGTAAATAATTAGTTAACTCTGCAAGCCCAAATATTCTTTTGGAATTGGACACTTTTTATTTTGTTGCCTACTTTGAGGCGCCTTTGGGCTTAATCTCAGCAAAACAATATCATAAAAACCGCAAAACCATTAAGCACAAATTGGACCAAAAATATGTATATACATATTAATTGGCTGTCTCAATATTGTAGCAATACTCGTAAGATTTGTAGTTAAATTTATGCGCGCAAAAACTGTAATACTTTATGGGGCCTATTAGGGAAAACAGCTTTCCAATCTGCGGCATATTTACGATGGCAATTGCTACAACATATTCGCTAGTTCCATTTCAAGTCTACAATTGTCTCGCACAGCATTAAGGCACGCATTCATGGCGGAGAAGTCTATAAAAATATTATACATTTATGGCCATAAAAGAGCTCGGCTGATAGGCAGCTGCTCTGCAATGTTTATTCACATGCAGAGCGGCGACAGCATAAATTGTTATGAGTACTGCGGAAGCCGATGGCTGGCGTCTGCTCTGGCTCTGATGCCTGTTTGCAGCTTCTGCCCTTTGCCTACGAATGATAATAAATTGCAAATTGAACGGAAGCTAATCGCAGGCATATTGTTGAGGACGCCGGAAGGTCGCCAAGCTTGTACAGAAAATTATCAGCTGGCAGCTGCCACAAAATATTGTGTTTGCATTCCAAGTGCGGCAAGTATATAACATATTGTGCGTGGCAGTTGCAGATGCAGGTGTTGCATGCGACAATCGAGCATTTGAGCGCTCTGAAGGGCTATCAAAGTCGGTTGGTTGGGGTAACACACATTTAGCCCAAAAGCTGTCGTAAATTTGTTTTACTGAGCAACCTTCCCAAACTTGCCATTTCAGACGACGTCTGCTTTATTTGCTTTTAATCCAAGTCCAATCAAAATCAAATTGCATTTACGAGCTGGCTTTCAAAGCGCGCAATTTTATGGAAGTCAAACGATTTTACTCGCTCGCATTTTCTTTTTTTTCTTTTTAGCCAAGGGAAACGCTTTCGGTTTTCGGGTGGGTTGTTGTTGTTTTTTATTATGGACATACAGTGCTTTAGCGAGTACATATCAGCCATACATAACATATGCGTGGGTATTTATGACTCCATATATGTCAATAATTTTTATGCGCTTCATAAATATGCGTGTGTCTTTACGACCGACTGGCAGTTGAATCAATTTCTTTAGCTACCCTCGAGAATGACAGAAATGCCATTTTCAAAAACGTTATTATCGAATCAAATACAAAAAGAATAATGAGAGAGTCAAATGCAGTAAACATATTGCGAATTTGTCTCCTGCACCGCAGGCTAACATGCCACAGACATGTCACAGGGCACACACACACACACACACACACACACACACGGAGCAGCCCTTGGTGACAGGAGAGTTTCCTTTGAAATGTTACTGTTACCTCCGGGTCTAAAGGGTCTCATAGATGCCAGAAGCAGCGACCAACCCAAAACATTCGCCTGCCAACTTGATGGCGGTTATCATCGGGAAAGGTATGTAAAATAGTTGATAGTTGAATGTGTGGATTTTGAAAAATTTAAATTGAGATTAAACGTGTGTTAATGGCAGTGTTTGATAATTTTTAAATTAACAAATTAGGCAGACGTGAACAGACTTAAAAGGAATATTTAATTTAAGATACGTTTAACAAAATGTTCTTGTTAAAAAAACCTCAAACACACGAGTATTTCCAGTCATAAAGTAGGTATATAAAAAATTCCCTGCCAGGTTTTTGAATAAATTCCTAATCTGACGCTTGGCGAGTGGTTTTTCTTTGTAGTTTAAGTAAATGTTTTAGGTTCGAGATTTGGGATGTAGAAAGTCAGCTGAGTGATGATATGCGATTCTCCTAAACTCTGGCAAATATCTCCAGCCATTTGGGCGTGTGGGACTAACAAAATTTAAGTTAAATTAGCTTTAGCTGCAAAGCTGCACATTTGCACAACTAATTAAAGTTTTCTTAGAAACTTGCGAGCTGTTTGTCATTTATCATTGCATATATCTAGCGATGAACTGCTCAGAATGCAGACATTTTATAATATTTTCTGTCTCTAATCTCTGTTGACTCTACGCATGTATGTAAATTTCCCATTATTTTGCTGGCTAATTATGAGCAATGGCTTCCACTTCCTGCTGCGCTTGTCGGCAACTCTTTCTCTGTTTGCGCTGTGTGTGTGTGTGTGTGTGTATTGTGTGTGTGTTGTGTGTGCACTACGTCAGCATAAAGCACTCGAAAACTGTCTAGACGTCTGATGTCTAGGCGTGTTGTTATCCACACTTGTGCGCTGATTCGTGGCCTGCGGCCCCAGTGGAGCAACTTGCCAGTTGCCAGTTGCCGATGAGCGACCCGCCTTCAAGTGGTTGCCATTTCATTTGCCGAGAAATTGCATATAAAAATAATTAAAATGCAGCACCGACTTGGCTCATATATTTCAACACACACAGATAGTCATCTGCAGAGAGCAGAAAGTTAGTCTAAGATTAAGTTCGAACAGACTCAAATCAAGTAATTGCAAGGTAATGTAAAAAGAAGCTTAAAGAAAGATAAGAACAATCGTAAAAAGGCATTTTATACAGAAGAATAGACAAACATCAAAAGTTTATGATACATTATTTCTCGCTTTCCTATTGAATCGTAATAATTATGAAAATGTCTTCGAACTGAGCTTAAAGTAAAAAATAGCTGATCTTTAAGCTCTTATCTTCTGTTTGCCTTGACTGAATATCAAATTTCGCATCAATATTGCAAATGCAGCGCATTAAAGTTGCTGCAGAGTCAGTTTGCTGCTACGAGTACGAAACATTTTCAACTCTATTTAGTTCATTTTATGAAGAGGACGGACAGCGGGCAGCGGGCAGCAGTTGAGTTCATTTTGTTGCCAAATAGCAAATGCAAAAACACTGCTCATAAAAAGCAGCATCACTACCAACAACAACAACAACAACAACAACAACGGCAACAACAGAGAGGAGCTGAAAGAGCCTGGCATTTATGCGCTTTGCTTCTGGCAGGACAC
This sequence comes from Drosophila ezoana, assembly GCA_035045725.1. Taxonomy (NCBI): domain Eukaryota; kingdom Metazoa; phylum Arthropoda; class Insecta; order Diptera; family Drosophilidae; genus Drosophila; species Drosophila ezoana. Next base: position 6,661,802 of record JAWNOU010000052.1, read on the forward strand.
TGAGTAGAGCAGACCCCCGAAAAGCAGGCAACAAAAACGCAACAAATGCGGCAACCGTTTCATTTTTGGTGTTTTGCGAGCTTTGGCAATGGCAACTTCATTTGATGAGCCTGCAGCATGGACCCCGAGGCCAAAGAGACTGTGAGAGAGAAGAGCATAGAGCATAGAGCACATGTGTGCTGGTTTTTGTGGCTACCAGAGCTTGCTCGTATGTGTGTCCATTTGGAGCGTCATAAACGAGGACAAGCTATTTGAAGTTTTTTGTTGCAACAGCTAAGCCAGGGCGAGGGGCATGGCGAGGCGTGGCTGGTTTGGGGCACAACTCTTGCGCTACCTTCAGTCACTGGAACATAAACATTTTGCGGTGCGCTTAATTTCGCATGCATCCGCCGAGTGGCAAAATGACGGTACAGAGTGAGCACTTAAGAGCCAAAGAGAGCAGCCAAATGCGGCTGATATGTTGCGTACTTGTATATAATGTTGCCTAAATGCGAGTCTTGCATAATTAAGAGCTAGCATAATAAGTACGCCTGGCAAGACAGATCGACAACAAACGAGCCGGATTTGATTAACAATGCAAAGGGTAAGGCCTGGTAAATTTCTGCACGTTTGCTAAATCAATTATGTCGTAATGAAATTCAATTAAAGTGGGCAAAACTAATGCTTTCACGGCCGTCTGGCATGCATGTATTTGTAACTCTTTCGATTCCGTCCTGGTAAAATTACAAATGCAAATTAGCATTAAGTGACTTGTTTGTCCTGTCTCTGGCAGTCTCTCGTTGTGTAATTACTTGCACAAATTTCATTTGGCATTTAGTTTAAATAATTGAGTTATGCTAACGACTGGCGACACACACATGGCTATAACTGGGCCAACTTGGCTTGGGCTAAGATCCCTGTGCTCTCTCTCTCTCTCTCTCTCTCTATCTATCTCTTTGTTTTATGTATGCGACACTGATTGCATTTTGCATTGCATAATTACTTTTGTCAGCTACATGTTGCATGCTACTCGCAATTGCAATCAACTGTTATGCATTTAATAGATTCTCGCTTGCCAGGCCAGGCGACAAATACACAGCTCTACTGATAAGCCCCATTTGTTTCCTTCTTCGTCTGACCCGCCGCTTTAATCAGCCGCAAACGGAACGCTCCAACAGTCGGTCGAGTTATCAATCAAATGTTATACAACTTTGGCAAGCGCATTCATTCTAAAAACTTTTTAGCTTAATGATTTGTAAATATGAACAGAGAACAAGCGAGCAAAAGAATTATGACAACATGCCGAACTGTAGATATCCTTTTATATAGAAAAGTACTTGAGATATAACAAACATTAGGAAATGTATATTAAAATATATAAAGTTAACCTCAACTACTTATTTTTTGTATTTCTATTTAGCATTTTAAAGAAATTATTATTATTGCTTGCTATCAAGAGGATAAATTTACCCAGCGAATAAATTCCTTTGCATTCCCTTATATTCATTGCAAACTGTACTTAGATACAGACAGCTATTTTTTTGTTATGGTGTTGCCAGATCTATTGCATCAAGATTGGCAACTTTTGCCGGCAATATTAACATGACAAAGTACTTTTTTCAGTTTGCAATGCATTTTTTGTTAACTCCTGACACTCGATATGTCACTGATTGATTTTTTTTTTGCCTTTCATATCGTACATGATGACATAGTTGTGATGCCCACATTAGCAGCAGCTGGCGATGACAATGAGCTGTTCAGCTGTTGAAAGGAAGTTGGACGGAAGTGTGTAGCAAGTGGCAAGTACTTGTCGTAGTAGTTGCAACTACTTATTTCGCACATAAATTCTGCGTCAAAGTTGTTGCAAAGAAACGTGATTTTGCTGTCGTTTAAAACTTGTACAGAGCGAACTTTAAAACATTCTTTTAATGATGACTTCTGTGTCCTTTCTTGGCTAGCTAACATTATTAATTTTAGCGTCAGGTGTTCGTTCGGATTGAAACTCAATTTTGTGAGCTGTGTTGCAAAGTTTGCGTTAACACACTTTGGGTCGGACTGAATACAGCAAAGAGGCTGATCAAAGTGAAACTGGGACACATATACACACACAGACACACACTTAGTGCTTCCCCTGGCTACCTCAGCTACTGCCAACAGCTTTTGTGCTGTGCGTTCTCAGCTTTTGAGCTAACAGCTTTTGACATTGCATTAACGCCAGTTGGGAACGCGTCGCTGCTTTGCCCGCTTGTCAGCCGCAACAGCAGCAACTACAACAGCTACAACAACAATCAGTATGATGAGGGGCAACGCCTGCACACTTCGTTACTCAATTTGTGGCAAGGAACTTTCATTATGTGCCCTGTGTAACATGTGACTCTCATAAAAGTCGACCCCTGCCACATACACACAGGCACACAAAAGCTTAAGCACTTAAATGAAAACGTGTCACTGAGTTTTAATTGCGCGAGCATCAACACAAATACAAATACAGATATATATATACACACACACACACACACAGATGTGTGTACTATAGAAACCTACAGAGCCTTGTGCTGTTTGTAGTTGTTGCTTTTATGTGAGTTTTGTGCGTGGTCAGTGTTTGGATAACGCCTACGTTGTTCAGCTTATCACATTCGTTTTATGGGTCAAGCATTCGTTCGAGACACAGTTTGAAATGCACGCACAAGCCAGTTCATGTCAAACTGAGACCCTCTTTAAGTCTGCATCTTTAAATCAGTGGCCCTTAAACTGTAATTTGCTGATAAGTTTATTATTTTTAAAGTGCTGACAGTTAACACATTAACCAACACTGTCGGTCAGTGTGTCCACACATTGAAACAATATGACAACAATGTGCACATAATAAGCTGTTTTTTGTTTATATTTCAGTTGAAATCGATCTCGTTTGTCGGTAAAAACTTTAAAAAATTGCAGGTGACTATTTAATTGCAAATCTGGCTGGGTTTCTTCTAAAACTATTTGTGGAGAAATTCGAAAGAACTAGTTCAAACGGCGCCAAATACATTTGCTGTGTTCGTCTACAAAAGTATTGTAGAGTAGATTATTTGTTCCCACTCTGAGAAGTTAAGATAAGTGCCACAGCGAACTGAGCTCGTGTGGCACGGCCTGCTACCTGGTAGACACCTTTTGTCTGTTCTCCGACTACCTAATGAAGTCATTCTAACAATAATGAACAACTTGACGCGCAACACAGCGGGGCGTGGCAGAGCCAAAAAGCGGAAAGAAAAAACAAAGGGCAAGAGACAGTGACAGGCCATATAGAGGCAACTCTCTCAGGCAGATGGGCTGGCGGAGAATTTAAAAATAAAGACGCAAAGCATCTGCCGCCGCGCTGAGTCAACAAATGAGCCGACGACATGGTGAAGTGCAGGGGGGAGCGGGGAAAATAGGTGGAATTGTGCATCGGTTCGGTACATTTGGGACTTGGCCAGCTGGGGCATAGCCTGGCATAAATTGTGATCAAATTCGAATGCAATTAATTTCGTTAAATCAATAAAAATAACAATTTTTCATTGCATGTGGCAAAACAGAAACCAAGAAACTTTATTCGCCCATGAAAATTTATAGTTGACATTTTATGTTGTATAGTTTTAGCTTTTTGTGGCTTTGCTCTTAATTTATGGCTTAAAACACACCCGCAGCCAAATTAAATACACACAAGCACAAGGGAATACACTGAGAAAAAAAAACCAAGCCGGCACGTTTCTATAAATATATACGGACTGAAAGATTGGAAGGGAAAATATGCAAAAAAAAAATGCCAGAACTCTAAAAGGGACTTTCATAATTATCCTAAGTGTGCTTGAACTTAGATCATGATTTGATAAATTCCAGTAATATAATTATACTCGAATCGAGAGTAGAAAAATTGAGTACTTTTTGTACTGGATATTATTCGGTGCAAGTTAGTTGAATAACACTTAATTTATCCAAATTGTTCTCTGTTTTCTTGTCTGTGTACGAGTATTTGAAGCAGCTGCTTCATTTTTGAGGGAAGCGAGCAACGTGCATATGGCCAGTCAATAGAGTGTGCAGGACGAGAACAGGACACTCCGGAGTGCACGGACACCTATGCATTCTGTTAAAAGTATGCGCAAACAACTTGAGCGTTTCTTTAATCGCCTCACGTTTCTGCTACAAGTGCTTAGCCGGCGAGTTTACTACAATATGCGTCAACAACAACAACAGCAACAACAACTAGAACAACAACAACTAGAAAAACTATAGCAACTCCTTGTTGTTGCCGTTTGCTGGTTGCTTTCGCTTTAGCCGGCACGTGAACTTTTATGCTGCGGTTATAGCTGACGCTGCCAGCCGTGTGTTGCATGCCACACACACACACACACAACACACACATATATTAATACAGATACAATAACCGCCCATTGGCCCCCATTGGGCAGCATCTTTGAACGTGAACTATTAGAAAATGTTTACTGGACATGTACATGCAACACGGAGCTGCCACAGCTCTTTCTGCCCCGTGTCTCTTTGTTTGTACGCAGCAAAAACGTTGGCAAGAGAATAGAAAGAAATTTAAAAGACTTTGGAAAGAAGTGCCAATCAACTGTTTATACAAAATATTTACTAGGGATTTAAATATGTGCATGGCGAGAAATTCTCAAGGAAAAAGCAGTGCGAAAATCCTTAAAGAACACTTTGTAAAACATACTACATTTGTATCTTTATAGATGGAATGTGTGTATATTAGATGAATATTACATATTACAGCTACATATTTGAATGTTAATGTACAAGAATAGAGTTAATGTTAAGTTTACATGAATGACGATGTTAAACATAACAGAAATAATGAGAATGTGACTCAGATAAAACCAATTTTCAACAAGATGCTTAACTGAATGTTATATAAACGTTAATTTAAACATGAAACACATAAACGAAAAGGGAGATCTATAATTAAAATACATATATGCATTTGATGGCAAATTGCCTTAGCTCCAAGGAAATATTGTTTAATTTATGGCATAAGCATTTAAAAAAAAATTCAATTTCGCCGACAATATGATTAATGAATAGATTTTTTTTTGGTTTAAATTTGGTCAACAACTGGCTTTCGAGCCGCATAGACAACGGCTTCCCAAGCCATTCGGATTTTGGTTAATGTAAATGACTCAATAAAGCGCCTGGAAGCGAATCATAATTTAACCGGTTTCTCAATCAGGTGGCAAAGTTATTTCTTTGTCTGAATGAAATTATGGTACAGGCATATATAAAGCTGTTCGCAGCGGGGCTTTGAACTCTGAGAGGCGGATTTAGCTATTGGGTTCATTATTGCAGCTCTGTAGGATTTTTTCTTTAACATAAAGCATTAACAATTGCAGCTAGTTAAATGCATTGTGTGGATTTACAATGCTGAAAAATATATATATATTTATGTATGAATAACATTGGGCCGCGATATTAATATGCAAATGATGCTGCTGTAAAAATGATATACAAAATAAATATTAAATAAATAAAAAGGACAATAACATATTAAAAAGTAGTCAATGCAATAAAAAAAGAATATATGTACATATTTCAAAAAAAAACTACCCCTTGCAATAATGACAAAAACGTGCTGAATTAATATCGCCACCAATAAGATAAATAACAAAAGCAATATTGTGGCAAATAAATTACAATTACTTTTTATTTTATTTTTTATTTTTTTAAGTTTTTTTGTTTGCGTGTAAATTGAAAAATAATATCAATACCCGAGGTGCAGATTAAATATTATTTATGCTATTTTAAAAATGCTCTCAAGCGCAGTTCTCATAAATAAACAATTAAGAATTAGCAAAACTGTTGACTGAGCAGAAACAAAAAAAGAAAAGGGAGAGAAACAATTACAATTAATCGTTTCGGAAAACCCGCAAATAGCATTTAAATGTTATCTGTTATCTGCTTTATTGTACAGTTATGCGCTTATCAGTTCGCAGATCTGCGGAATTAGTTTACCTCGTTTGTGCCTCGCATAATTCGACTGTTCATTGCCGGAGCAGCAGGGTTGCTCGTAGTAGAAGTTCCACGTGTTTTCGTAGTCGCCAGCAATTTGTTGGGCTCCGCAGGCCAGCAAGAGCAGCAGCAGCAAAGGAATCAATTGCAGTTGCATTCTGGATTTTCAGTCTTGTTTTTGTTTTCGGGCGTGGGCACACTGCGCTGCCCAAACCTCAATTGGATTACTGTTGTTTTCTTTTTTATTGCTGCCGACAGACACACTTCACACACACACACACACACACACACGCACAGAGTGCTTGTTGGTCGATCTGGCAACCGCTGGCAATTTACTTGCCAAGCCGCACAGAAAAAAATGTCCTTTTTAAATAACTGTTAACACATTTAAGTTGTATTATTTTTAATGGTCGCGAAATATTTGTACACTTGCACTGCAATTGCGATGAAATTGAATTTGCAGCAGCAGCAAATGGATTTTAAATAAATTTCTTTTTGCAATGCCCGGTAACAATTTCGTTTTGATTAATTATAAATGCACACACACACACATACATACACACATAGTTTGCATTTTTACAGCTTGGCGCGTTGGTGTGCATTCAATTTACGAGGCATTTAGCACTCAACAATTGATAAAACATAAAATAAAAGAAGGTACACAGCATAAAAATAAAATACCAGGCGACAAACTGGTTTCTGCTGTGGTACCCACGCATCTGCAGCAACAACAACAACAACAACGACGACAACAACCACAAAGAGCAGGCCGACAAATTCTTGAACATTTCCGCCAAGCGATCGGACAAGTGCGAGCGAGAGCACGTTATGTGTGAGCGGTGTAACATGTAAACAAGCTGCTGCGCAAGGTTGCCAGAGCGACGGCGCACGGCGCTTTTTTTATTTTTGCAGATTATTTCAAGTTGAAAATAATATACTTATAGAAAAATAAATAACACATTTATCCAGCTATTAAGCTACACATTAATTTTTTATCAGCCGATTCATTTAATATAAAAACATCTGTTGTGTATATGCCTCACGATTTACGACTCTGGCAGCTCAGATTTACTTGCACTTAATGCATATACATATGTGTGTGCGTGCGAACACATGCATACATATGTACATACATAGGTCAAGATGCATACACACTGAAATGCCTACATGAAAAATCGAACGGAATGTATAAAAATATGTTTAACTATGTATTGTATGTATGTGATGCACTTTAAATTTTCATTATTTGGGCGATTGTATTACAATTGGTCAGCAGGCGACTGCTATTTTGATTAACACAAATTCACAATAAAGGAAACCAAATAAATGGTGAACGCGCACTAAACGAAAAGACAACAACAAGATCACTGGTTGCGTCGTCGACTGGTGTGACCAAACTTGCTAAAGACCATAATATAGAAATTTAAAATGCATTAAAAAGATAATATACTAGAACATGCTTTGGCATACTGTTAGCAGACAAAAGCTGGTTGATGTGACATATACGTTACTTTTTGAATTATTTCAAGTTGAATGCAAACTTATTCGCATTAGAATTTTAATTGCAAGAAATGGAGAAAATAACAACAATTGATATTATACATTTGCAATTTAAAATAGGGTAAACAATTTGGAACTTTCCTTTTGTGATTTAACATTGAATTGATTTCGGAATTTGCCGCAGAGTTTTTGGTATTTGTTGGTTTTCCTTTGCTCGATTTGCGGCATTTGGCCACAAATGAAAGCCTAAAAAGCAACAAAATGCGGCCGGCCAGCGCATAATTCCCAGACGGGGTGGTCCATTGGAATTTTACGGGGACACCTTTCGCAGAATCTCGGCGGGCAGACTCTGCAGCATGGAGAACAAATGGCTACTCTGCAAATTTGAAAGTGTTTTCACGAAGGGGCTGGTAGGGAGAGGGAGACGGAGAGGGGAGGGGGCTGGAACACGTTCTAACACGTTTGCTAGACAAAATTGTTTCAAAACGAACGAGAAGTATGCAAAAATTGCAGCACGCGCCGTCGTCTGGTTGATTTTCTCATTGCATTTGCAGTTTCAATTTTGGAATGCAAAGTCGTGCAGAAGCGTCCACGCTGTGTGTGTGTGTGTGTGTGTGATGTGTAGAGTGTGTGCGAGGCTCGGCCATTTTAAAGAGTCTGTACTTCTGTCTCTCTCATTGCCTGTCTGTGTGTGCGTGTGCTTAATGCTCGGTGCTCAAAGTGTGATTATTTTAAATGCTGCCAACGACGCCGGCGACATAACAATTTTGAATGGAGCTCAAAATAAAAGTCATTTTGTTAAGCAGACAAACGCACTGAAAGCAAAACGTTGCTTCACCTGTGCAGACACACACACACACACACGCTCACACACACACTTGCGCACATGGGCAAATGCAATTGTTGTTGTCTGGTCTGGCCTGTTCTGCTGGCGACGTTGCCAGACATTTGCGGCTGCTTTTGGCGTTGTTTCTGTTTTTCGTTGCATACCTTTGGGCGGCAATTAAAAACAGTTTGGCAGTCACAGTTGCTGCAATTGAATTTCTTGTGGCGCCACAAAGTAAACGAGTGCCGCTTGTTAAATAAGTACAGCTGCTCAAAAAGGGCGCAGAATTACCAAAAATACTCATATACATGCACACACACGCACACGCACAAACAGACGCAAGAATATACATATATATTTAATTAAAAGCCAAGTCGTTTATGTTTTCATTTTTGCCAAGTGCCTCTTTTATGCTCAGTGCTCGCGTGTGTGTGTGTGTGTGTGTGTGTTATTTAATACAATCTGCAATTGTCAATGGAACTAGCCTGAGTTTCTGTCAGTCTGTCTGTCTGTCACTCAGTCTGTCTGTCCTTCTCTCTGCTTGTCTGTTTGCCTGCTAATGAGTTTTCGCAGCGTCGCCTCGCCTCATTATGCCGCATGCAACGTGTTTGTCTCTCTGCCTCTTGCCATGATACTGTTGAAAATTTTGATACATATAATACACACACACACACATACACAGATAGTCACTCATTTTGAAAGCAGCTTTGATGTCGTATCCCTTTTTCCTTTAAAATACACTTTCTTTTTGGTATTTTTTGGTAGCTTTTCAAGTGCAGCAGTTATCATTGTTGTTGCCCCTACTGCTGTTGTTGTTGTTGTTGCTGTTGTTGTTGTGCTTGTCGTTGTCATTTGTTTTCGCATACAGTAGCAAAACGTTTCTTTACACAATGTCAACTTTCAACAAAGGACTTTAATTAAGTCCTTAATGACAGCTTAATTTAGCGCACTTTGGGCACACTGTGTGCGCTTTGACACGTACCAGAAAACAAAGATACATGGCAACTCCAACCTCTTGCTATCTCCCTCTCTCTCTCTCGCTCTCTTTGTGTGGGCTATTGTTGTTGTTAGTTTCTTTGCATAATTTACATGACCGTTTAATACCCTCTAAGCTGCTGAAATGGCATTTTGATGATATCAAATAAAAACATGGAAAACTTGCTGCTTGACCAACATTGTTCTTGTTGTTGTTGTTGTTTTTATTATTGTGCGCTGTGGTCACTCAAGCTGTCAGCGGCGAGGCAACTTTTGTGCATTATATATATAAAAAAAAAAAATAGTTGCACAAATAACCAAACAACAACAAAGACAACTACATCAAAAAACAGCGATAAAAACCATTTGTTGTGTTTGTCGCTGGAGTTGTTGTTGCAGTTGTTATATTGTCGTGTCTTTGTTATTGTTGTGCCAAGTTGGCTTACTCAAGTTACTTGCAAAAGATTTCAATGCACTTTACTCCACAACTTGTTCGCGCAGCAAAAAGAAAACCTGACCAGCAGCAGCAACAACAACAACAACAACAACAACAACAACAATTTGACTTCTGCAAACTGTCAGAGCAAGCAAATGGCACTAAATATTAAGTTTGCCTTTTGCAACTTGACCAGAAAGAAGAAGAAACTTAAACTGCTGGGCAGGGCACAACTTGGCCGGCTCCAAAACTAATGAAAGCTTTCTGTATGTGTGTGTGTGTTCTGGTGTTGCCAAAGTTTTTGCCTTTTGGCTCGACCACAGAATTTCTACTGAGCTACAAACTACGCTCCGTGCGGCACTTATTTCAAGTTCAATTAATTTTAAGTGCGGCGGCCATTGTGTTGCACATGTGTTGTTGTTGTTGTTGTTGTTAGTTGTTGTGTTTTAGTTGTTGTTGCTGTTTACTGCGGTTTCTTGCTTGTTTGTTTACTTGTGTTTTTACCTCAACTCGAGCCAGACATGCAATGTCAGCGCCTGTATTTATGCTATAAATAATGCAACATATTTTGCATAATGACAACTTACGGCCAAATACATCGAATCAAATAAACGCGTGTACAATATGTATATACTTAAGCTTATTCAACCGCAACACACAAGACTTGCCTCTAATTGCATGCTGCACATACCCTGTGCGTGTGCCTTGGATACCTCAAAAACGCCGGGTATACTACATGCAATCCTTCAAATTAGCAACTACAGTGAATGGGCTGCATGTTTAGATAATAAGTGTTTATATTTGATTAATTATTTAGGAGCGGGCAGCAACAAGGAGTGGGCGTTGTGCTTGAGGGCCGCGAGGAATCAACATAGAATATTTAGCTTCTTGCTTGAATATATGCGTTTAAAATAGCTCATAAAACATGAATAGCTTTGTACGACTCTATTTTTTCACCTTGATATAGAAATCAGCCGCCATCAAATGCAGACCAGATCAACTTATTCAGCAGCTGCGGTCGCGAGGTCCTGGTTGACCCCACAACAGAGAAGCCTCCCCAAAGGTTACGCCTCTGCGACCTGCCTACGAGGTGAATCATTTGAGTGCCTTGTAGTATTGGAATATGTCTTTAATCCTCTTAATTGTGAATGCTTCTTAATGTCACTCCCAATCCCTCCCTTACTCTCTGTAAACCGCCTTTCTATGCGATTTTCACTATCTGAAGTAATGCTGCAGATATTATTTATATTGTTCAAGTATCTTTCAGTTAATCTATTAAAATAAAATTAAAATCGATTCATATGAATGGAAATGTACGTAACATCGTTTTAATACTGGTACTTTTTTGTCCCTTATATAAGTCCTTTTTTATTCGAGCTTTACGAAATCAAAGTAACAACAACAACAACGTTGCTCAGTCGTAAAAAATAAGTTGTAAAGTTCGTTAAAATGTGCTTAATGCGCTTTGCAGAATAAACACAAACTATCAAAGTATTTATTTATTTATGTTTTTTTCAACAATTTTTTGGCTGCACCGAGAGAGAAAACCCCAATTGATTTGTACCTGGCTGCGTTTGTTTACTTTGTTGCTTGTTGCTTTTCCAGGTATTTGATGGAAGTTAAAAATTCATTAAGCGTTTGTTTATGTCCATAAGCTCTTGTCGATTTTTGTTATTGCATGAATTGGATTGTGTCAAACAACGAATGCAGCATAAATCTGGTTTTAATTGGATGCTTTTGGCAACCAAATGCAGATTTGTGGCGCCTTAAAGTTGCATTTGAAAGCTGTAAAGCCTGGCTGCACGCAGCGTTCTGTTGTGTGTCCTGGCGGCAGACAGTGAATGCACGCGACAAGGATTAATGTCAGCCAACATGACATTTAGCACTGAAGGACTTGCGGCCTATGCAGCCAATGTCAACTCCCGGCGCTTTTCTCTGCCGTCTGTCACGGGCACCGCAACAAGAACAGCCGCGATAACAACAAAAGTCAGTTGGCAAATCTTGTCTAGCTGCCGTCTGAGCCGCGCCAGAGAGTATCAAAGCACAGGGAAACAAGAAAGAGGCAGACAGACCTGAGCTAGCCAGGAAGTGGGCTGCCAAGTCTGTGTTAAACAAAGGCGTTTCCTAGCTGTGAGTGTCGGCATGTGTGTGTGTGTGTGTGTTTGTCTGCGTGTGTGTGTGTGTGTGAGTGAGGTGCATAATTAAAAAAGCATTTGGGCGACGTGGTTCAACTACTTTCGGATTTATATTGTGTCAGTCAATGCAAATTCAGCAGACGGTGTAAAATTCGTTGCATTTAAAATGCGTCGCCAGTTACCACAGCGTGCAGATGGAAATTGTGCAAAAAAGAAAAGCGTCGCATTGAAAACCATTCAAAAGAATCAACAGACTAGAAGAAGTGTTGGCAAAACTTTGCCAGCTGCCTGTTGATAAATGTTAGTTGGCCAAAAGGCCTTCTGCCAACATTTCAGTCAACAGACGGCAATCGCTTTAAAAACAGTTGCTAAGTTCTTCAAATGTTATCGGTAAGTCTCCATCTGCTTGGAAAACATTATGTCAAGTTTAAATAACAAAAACTACATATATGACATATATAGAGACGGGCTGCAGACCAGCTTTGAACGAGCTCAATTCGAGCCTTTCTATTGCCAGCTTCAACTAGTTTTATTTTACTTTTAGAATTGAACCTCGGGAAACAATTGATATGAAACTCAAACCGAACACAATTTTAAAGAAAAAAAAATGGTTTGGCTGAAAATAATAGATTTCAGGGGCTCCTGGAGCCCAACCATTGGATATATCTAAGCATATTTGGGTAGATATCAAACTAAGTCCGCAACGTTTATCTAAAAATATGTTTAAATATGGTTTATTTTATATGAATTTTATCCTGCATTCTTGTTTCGCGTAATAGAGCAAAATTCAATAAAAATATCAAAGCAATTAAAAGTTAGGATAGTCCTTCTTCTAATTTAAAATTTGAGGCAGCGTTGGAAAACTTAGTTGCACCTATTGAACTTCTCATAAGGAAATATCACAATTGCAAAATCGCATTTCTTTCTGGTGCAAATCGACTGTCAGGAAAACACACACTACGACAAACATAAGCCGAAATTGAAATTGCAAAGCCACAATATATTTGCAGATTTTTTTAAGAGAAAATTGTTCGCCTCAAGTCATGAATTCCGAGAAATTTTAATTATTTTATATCTCATGAAACTTTGTGAATCCATTGTTAAATAATCTTATAAAATGTGTATCGAGTGAAAGCATCTTCTATTTGCGCCTACTCAGAGATATTTGTTACTGAGTCCGTAACACCTTCGAGCTGTTTGGCTTTTCTTTGAAATGTTTCGCTTGCCAAACTGGCTGTGCCTGTCAGTGGCAGTGGCAATATTCCCACTGGCTTCAAAGGCTTTCGGACCCACAGCCCTCTGCTGGCGAAACAAACTTTAACGAATTTCAGTACATGTGGCAACTAAAAATTAAAAATCCCAACCTAACCCGGTTTGTTGGTGGGCGGCAGCAAAAATGACAGCACTTGCCACAGCGCGCAGGCGGTGTTGCCACTGACTGTTGCGCCCCCGTTTGTCACTTAAGCGCAGAAGCCGCAGCCGCAACCGTCGCTGCTGCTGCTGCTGCTGTTGCTGCTGTTGCAGCTGTTTCTGTTCAAAGGCATCGTCCAGATGCAGAGCCCAGAACTCTCAGTATGAGGTTGAGCAAAAGCCAAAGCCAAACCGCACGCTAACAAGCCAGCAGTATGAGCCGAAAGTGTGCTTGACGGGGGCTGCTTCTTGGCCTGAAAATTAGTTGGCATTTTGACAGTGGGTCAGGGGCGGGGTAATTGCAACAACTGTAGCCGAGTAGCTGAACAGCTTTTTACGGCTCAACCTTATCAGAACCGTGTGCAGACGTGTGTGTGTGTGTGTGAGTGTGAGGCCCACAACAACAACATGCAGGCACGCACACACACGCACAGTGCAACAGCAAAACAATTAACAGATTTCAAAATGCAGACAGGGCTGGCGGAGAGGGAAAGGGAGAGAGAGAGGCAGCTATGCATCTACATATGCAGACAACTGATGCATAAATCATCTGGCAGAATTTTAATTCCGAATGTCAAACTGACATAACAAAGGCAACGCATAGGCGAACACTTTCATGGAACAGGTTGTGTGCTCGGATCTAGGAAGTTTTTTGCCTTCGATTTTGGGTGCCTGACATGTTGGTATTCAAATTGCCCCTTTGATCATAGAACATGTTGTGTCCGATGCAGGCCCAGCCACCTGGCAGGTACGTTGGCAATTGTTGCCCATAGTCTGCGGTGATGGTTGGGTCTTTGCCTGGAATAATAATTGAATTTTCAAAGCCAACGACAATGATGGGAAAAAGTCAAAGGCAAACGTTGCCGGTCAATGTATGAATGTTGAGAATGTTGACTGCAACAACTACAAAAGTTGCCACAAAATGTCCGATTATTAATTTATCAATGTCGCAGGTTTATTGAAATAGATTTCCGCTCTTGTGAGCCATTTGCATTTCCGTTTCCGTTGCACAACAAGAGTTCCTGTCGCTCGCTTCTTGACCAATGCAAACAAACATGTCGACTTGCATTTATGCAAATAACAAACACACACACACACGCACACGCACACACGCTTGGAGAGAAACACAAGTTTATTACATTTGCCCATAATTGATTGAGGAGCAGCGGGTGCGGATGCGGGTGCGGGAACGGGAGCGGGAGATATGCAACCAACTTGCAATGCAGTTACATATTTCATTTTCATTATGTCAGATTAGAGCAAAAGTTAAACATTCATGTGCTCTTTTTATATTTGAAAGCATTTCAAATTTTCAATTTGGAATTTGAATATTCAAAATTTAACCAGCAATTGAATATTTGAAAGCCTCTTCTCTTTTTTTTTTATTCAATTTTGTTGAAGTATTCTGTTTGCAGGCAAAGAAGTTTACAAAATTCCTTTTGCCCGAGAGTTTTCTTTGTTTGCCCGTCTGCAGTAGGCAAGGGAAAGGCAGTCGAGGCAACAATATAAAAGCCAATGCATCATTAGCAAAAAAGATGGAAATTATGAAATGACTTAGAATTCTGCAGAGTGTCTTTTCGGTATTGTGAGCGCCGACAGCGCATTATTAATTGCACAGACTCCACTCCAATGCGAATGGAGTAGGACTTGCCGTTGTTATTGTTGCCGTCAGTCTGTCTCGCTGTCTCGCTGTCTCTCTGTCTGTCAGTCAAACAGTCTAACTCTCTCTCTCTCTCTCTTCTGCCTGTCTGTCAGTGGATTGTGCCTTTGTTGCCATTAAGTAAGTAGGCTTACTAAGTTGCAGCTGCAGCAACAATTCATTGTTCAATTTTAAGCGCATTACAATTGTTGGGGAGCTAAAGAGCACTTTATATACATATATAACATATATATATATATGTATATGTGAAATAACCCTGCTTTGATTTGCTTTAACTAAGCAATAATTAATATCAACAGGAATTTAGCTTGATGGAACTGAAACATTTCTGTTCTCGATACACCTGTAGATCACGACAGATTATATTTATATAACTTTACATGCGTTGCATGTTGGGCCAGTTAAATATAATGGTGTACGTATAAAATAAATATTAAGTGGCATTTGTGTATTTAAAAATTAGAACATTCCAATTAGTTTTACAAAACAATTTTTAGTTGTTAGCATGATTAACTAATAAATCCAGCCGCCACAGGATATAAAATATCAACTCATTTTCAATTGTGATACGTACAATTTGTGTAGCATACTTTCGAGCGCGCTTGTTTCTGACGTTTGTGTTTGTGGCTGACAAGGGCATAAGAATGCTTAAAGCAAGAGAGAGAGAGAGAGAGAGAGAGAGAGGGATACAAATATATATACTAGACACTCTACTCGACTCAAGTGCAAATAAGCAATAAGGCGTCGAGTGTGTAAATCATTTGGCATTTTCAATTTTGCTTTAACTACAGGCGACTCTCTACAAGGTGAAGTTGACCAGAAGAACACCGCCGCCACCTGCCGCCACCTGCCGCTGCCTGCCTGCCTGCTATTCCAGGCACCTAAGACCCTTGGAAACTTTGCAAACATCACTTGGGGCTGTTGGCTACTTGAGCACTCAGTGCACTTGTTTTAGTTGTCCATTATGCGCTTCTATGCTTTCCACATGCACACATAATTGTGCTTAACAAAAGTTTTCCCAGTTTCAAATCCAGCCACCAAACCTCACTTGAAATATACATATGTGCATATGTATATGCATCTACATATATCATATATATCATTGTATATATATCTGTATTTTTGAGAAATAAGCCTTTTTGTTTGTGCCATTGGCTGGTTTCGGTATGGTTTGGTTTGGTTCGGTTCTAACTCGGTACGTCATGCAGCTGCCACTTGGGAGCACATATCCACATGCCTCTGCAATTGACGTGCTAACCAACACAGTCTGTGAGTGTGTGCTTGAGTGTGTGTGTGTGTGTGCGAGTATCTTCAACTGATATCATTCGCTTCTACTCCTCCGCCTGCCCCGCCTCTTGGACTCATTTGCCTGGGTTTGAGCATACAACGAATGCTACGATTGCTACTCTAATTTTCCTTTTGCTCCCTTTGCCGCTGCCGTTGCCCCTGATTCTGCCCCCGTCTCGGCCTCTACTCAGAGCAGACGCTTTGCATATGTCCGTTCTTTGTCCAATTGTTGCTGTTGTTGTTGTTGTTGTTGTTGTTGTTGCCTGTTTGCTTGGTGTTGATTCCCCAGTGTGTTTGTCTATTGTTATTGCTCTTGCCTAGCATTTTACATCAAACTCTAGTGTGCCAAGCTGTCTCACTGTCTGCCCGCCCCTCACTCCCCGACTCCCCGACTTCCCCACCCTCTGCTTCGCTCCATCTGTCCATCTGCCTGTCGCTTTGTTTATTTGGCGTATTTGTTACCAGGGCACGGATGCAACTTTCGGGCCGCTCTTATGCAAAATGCATGTACGAGTTTGTCTAAACTTTGTACGCCCAGCTCTCCCTTGGATTGGGTCCATACGCTGCTCGTCAAGCAATTCGGCTGTAGAATCCAAACAACAGCCAGCTTTAAAATACAAAATATAGATATTTGCATAGTGTAAAGTCAGTTATTTTAATGACGCCAGCTGCTGGATTCCGCGTAATTACGTCACAGACTGCGTAAATATGACAGCCAAAAAAATTAATTATTTGGGCCACAATTTGACCGCCAGCGCTTAAAAAGTTCAAATCGAAAAAGCGAGCGTCCCTTTGAAGTGCGGACACGGCACGGGCCGCACAGCTGGCGGCAAACCGAAAGTTATTTTATTTCCTACCTGAAAATGTGCACCGCAGGCAACAGAAAGTTGCTTTTCAGCAGCCGCTTTTCATATTATTTTCAAATGTTTCTATTTTAAGCTGTAATTATTACGAAATAGCTGAGCTATTTTCTGCTGCAGATCTAAACTAAAATTTATACCAAATGAGGGCAATCAATTATAATTATTTTTGCAATTAGCAAATGCGCGGGATTATTCGATAAAATATAGAAAGAAGCACTTCAGAATTGATTTCAATATAGCATATATATATAATCCTATTTTTAAACAAGACTTTTACATCAGTAACAAATTCGTTTTCTTCAAATTCGTTTATTCTTATGCTGACAGGACAGCTGGTCAGATCTTTAAGTTAACACTAATTGGGATAAATTGAACATTAATTGAATATTTAAATTTAGTATAGTATAGTAATAAAGGGGAAGCCCGAACCCAAGCTGGCACCATAAAAACTTGTCAACCAGTCTTAGGGCTTGAACTCTAAGCTAATCTGAGCTAATGTGTTTTGTTTCTAGAATCAAAAAATGTAATTTAACTTGATTTATTCCACACAAGTTTCAGTTCACACTGTTAACCCTTGAACTATTCCTAAATTGATTCAGGTCAAAGACATGGATCTGTGGTAAAAAAGTGCCCACTAATTAAATGTGATGTATTTGTTATACAAGCTTAAAAAAAAGACTCATAATTTAACAAATTGCTGCCCAAGGTTAAAAAAATGTAATATAAAACATTTCAAAAATATGCAAAAAATGTTATCATTTTATCAGTCGACTTGTAAATGCCCTAAAAACATGTGGGCATATGCAAAATTCACATACCCTGATTAATAACATAATACAAAATTGTTGAGCTTTTAAATCGCACATAACTGTCAATTTAAAGGAGTCTGATATATCTTTTAGCCATAAGCTACGTAATGTTATTGAACATAGAGGCCAAAACTTTAAAATATAAATTTGTTTTTTCTGTTATTCAGTTGTGCTCTACACTTCATATTTACAAAGCTCACCTACACACCCACTAGATAGCAGACTCTTGGCTTTGGGTACAGGGTATGAAAATGCTCACTAACGCAATTAAGTGGCGCGCTGTGAAAAACGAATGATAAGTAAACATGACAAGGCTTTTAAGTTTATTGCGCCAGCCAGCTCTCATTTGGCTCAACCGAGTGGGCCGAGGGGAGACAGGGGGGGGGGGCAAGGATATTTAACTACGTGAAACGGACGTGTCTCCCCCCGCTCGTAGTCAAGTGGAATTGGGGCTGGGGCTGGGACTGGGGCTGGGCTCCTATGCATAAGGGTGCACTAACACATGCCAGTGCGGCATCATCTTTTTCTGGTTACATTTTTTTTGTTGTTGCTCATGAGGGGTTGGGGAGGCCAGGGCTGGAAGTTCGTGCACTTACTGTCACTTTTCATATGCAAAGCACTTTGTGTCTGTCGCTAATTTAATAATATGCAGCATTTTGCCAGAGCAGACAGTCGAAAATGTTTGCGGGCTGTCGACCAGTGTTACAAAGTGTCCAATTAAACGATTTAAACACTGGCAAGGGTCTGGCATGTCAGCTGACTAAATGCGAGCACTCGTGTACCACCTGGTTGGCACAGCCAGACCCAAAGCCAGGACGAGCTGCACTCGCGATTTTTCACAGTCAGTGCATTTTGCAATAAATATCCAAAATTGCTATTGGCAAACACACACGCAAACTATTTGGCAAGCATTTTCGCAACGGAAGTTGTGAAAAATCGTTGACAAGCGACAAAACACTTGACAGCGTCAGCAGCCCAAGGAAAAGCACCAAAAATCGAGCCAAAAAATGTCACACAGTCAGGCAAAAATACAAAAAAAAAATAGAGAAAACTCGCCGAAAAAACAACAAACAAAGCCAGTTACAGCAACAAAACCAGAGGCAGGACGGGGGGTGGCTGGAAAAATGGCAGAACGTGTAAAAATTTGTGGTGCAAGCAGAGCCGAAAAAGGTGCAAAAAATGTGTAAATGTGCAATCAAATGAAAGAAAACCAATAATCGAAAAAAATGCCAATGCAGCGCACACAACTTAGGAATTATTGGCCAGGAAGCTGGAAGCCAGCTCGATTGGTGTTTTTTTTGGTGGGTGGGGCAAGCCGGGGGTAACGGGGGCTGCGATTGCACTCAGGCAAGAAAATGCACTAAATAAAACATGAAATAGCTGAAAATCGGGCATGTGAGCAAAGGCACGTGGCAGGTGTGTGACTCGCTCAGCGTGTGTATGTGTGTGTGTGTGTGACAAGAATTTTAGCTATAAATTGTTGTCAGAATGTAAGTGCGGCAAAGGAGAGAAGAAAAAAAAACACACACACACAATACTGTGCACAATAAATCAACTTGAGTAGCGAAAATTGCAAACAAAAGATCGCATCTTCAAAGGCGGAAATAATCGAAAGACAGTCCAAGCGACAAGTTCTTATTGTTCCAGTTCCGGTTAAAGTTTTAGCGGCAGACAGAAGCCAAAATGTCAAAATGCAAAATATTAATCATCATTAATTCAATAAACATTTATTAACATGGACTTTGCATTAGCACATAATGTATTTTGTTTCTGCCTTTGACCTTTTTGCCCAAAAGAAAAGGGACCAGCATGCTCGCATCCTCTGCCCACACGCACAATTCTATATAGAAGTGTGGCTAAACCACATTTTCAATTCGCCACAGGACAGACAGCAAAGTCAAAGGACGAAGCTAACCAACACCCATCCTTCAACCCTGTCACAGGCCATGGCCTGGCCGTTTGTCTTTGTTGCGCTCCCTTCGTCTGTGGTTAGTCCAATCTCTCTCTGTGTGTGTGTGTGTGGAGTGTCCTTTGGCTTGTATTGCTGTTGCCAGCTTCAGTCATTTGTCTTTTGTCATATTAATAATTCCCTTTTATTATTTTCACCATTACCCAGCCAAAATGTATATAAATGTATGTTATATAATGTGCGCCCAAACCCAGCCCCAGCCCCAGCCCCCTTCGGCCAAATTCCCACAGCCCCTCATTATTCGACATTTATAATTTCGCGCTGTTAAGGTGCCTTTTACGCACCTTTTCTGGCTCTTCATTTCAGTTTTTATGCTGTTTTTTATATTTTTTTTGCACTGCTCATTAATAATAATAAGTATAAGAGGGCGACCCTTCCGCCCAATCCCCCAATCCTCTCCCTCTCCCCCTGATTGTCTGTGGCATTGTCTATGATGCTGTTAAACAAAAACTCGCTTAATGCTATTCATCCTCATTTCGGTTTCGCCTTTAAAGTTAATCATCTCAAGCATATCCGCGTGCTGTTTGCCTTCAGTACCCCATCCATTCATCTCCTCCTCCTGCGCGGTCCCTGTCCCTGTCATTTGTGCTCATTTTTTAATACGTACTCCATAGATCATTAATATAAATTCCACAATGACGGCAAGTAATATTAATGCCCCACAATGGTCGGCGCAAAAATGCTGTCAAGCGAGTTAAGTGTTTTCCAACCATTTTCAAACTTAATTGTCGATGGCCACAAAACACAAAACTGAACAATTCCAGATGCAAGTCGAAAGTTGCACGAGAAATATACGCATTGCTTAGAGTATAAATAATAACAATCTTGTCCTGAGTAAAAATATATAAAACATATCTTTGACCTCGGTTTTGATTGCTTTTCTGAAAGGATAAATTGTTGTCCATGTCCAAGAACTTAATCCTTAATTGTTTTGTACAGTCGCATTGGTACATTAATAAAACTTTGGAAATAATCGTTGCTTGATCTTAATTGTGGGCCTCAAAAGTAGAAACTCAAAACTTTATGTTTATAACGCTGCTCTAGACACAAACACACGCATTTCATTCACACACACTACACTCACATACATACACAGACCATAGAAAACAAGTGCGTGTGTAAAACTTTAACGAATTTTCATTGTTCAATTGGAAAACTTGAGGCAAGAGAATCATTTCACTTGCAGCTGGCAGCTTGTTAAATCTCTTCCAGAGCAAACAATTGAAAAATCTTCAACTCTTGGCAAATGTTTTGTAACATGTGAGCCCCAGAAAAAGTTATGCATATAAAGGAGCTATTATTTGATTAGCCTGGCCAAGACAAGCTGCCTAATTCAAATCAAAATCAAGCCACACACTCAGCAGTCAAGTGGCATCAGCAGCAGCCGCAGCCTCAGCAGCAGTAGCAGTGGAAGCCGCACACAAGTCAAGTAAAATGATTTGCAATTATTATTGTTTAATAAGTGCATAAGCCGACACTTATCCGACCCAAAAGACACAGTTGTTGCTGTTGTTGAGCTCAAAACTTTGTGGCAAACAGCCGAAGCCCATGCCAGCAACAAAGGATGTGTATATGTATATATATATGTGCTGGGGTAGCTCAAATTATCATAAGATGGCAGCATTTTTGAGTGGCAACCAACCCAACCCAACCCCACGGAGCCCATCTCAAGCCACACAGAGCCCGCCAATTGTTGCTTTTGAGCGAATCGAGTGGCATAAATCCGGGCAGAGCGGAATCTCATTTTTGGGCAAATGATAAATTGACAAATTTATTTGGGTCAAAGCGTGGCGCATTCATCATAATTTCGCTTTCTGGCCCAATCTGCCAGCTGGGCAGGAAAATTGAAAATTTTTGAAATGGGCTCTGAGCACCACTTGGCTAAGACATTTTAATGGAGTTGGCCAGGCTTACACTAACAAGCAAAGCACGACTGACACTTTTCGGCTAATGCACTTATAATGAGCTTAAGCTACAGGGATGCCAAGGCCTCGACTATTGCTGGGACCAGAATTGGGCCGAGTCGAGCAAATCATTTGCATAATTAATATTGATGTACTTGTGTAGTAGCTTGGCTCGGCTCGAGTTGGTTGTTTTGTCATTGTTTATTTATTGTACGACTGCCAATTGAGCTACATTCACCTGATTGAAGTTTGCAAAAGCATAAACATACATTATGAATAGACAGGCGGATGGATATACAGTCGCATTTCTCATTCACCCAGCCCATGCCAAACTGTGAGTACATTTCTCTGTCTGCACGGCTATTTATGAATAATATAATTGAATTTCTGCTGATGATACGGCATAGATTGTACACGAAGCATCTTTATTCCATTGCCAACTTGATTGCACATTTTCTGAAACGTTCAATTGTTAGTCCATTTTGGCAATTAGGGTGCCTAGCCGAACACTTGCAATTAATATTAAGCATTCAATTACCAGGCCGCAATGCCCAAACACCCAACAATGTAAAGGATACACGTAATTAATTTACTTGTCCAAAAACCCTTTCACACAGAGAAAACTTCAAGTGCAATGGCACAGTTTGAACTATTGTTGGATCATTTTACAGAGCTACTAATATATCAAATTTTCTCATTCAATCAAAACGAACATAAATATACATACACTAATAATAGATATATATGAACTATTGTTATATCCAATAAGAAATGTAATTAAATAGGATTGAAAATCAAATTAATTTGCAAATTAATTAGTATTAACAAAAAATATATGTGCTTTGACAAGAATTGGTATTAGTTTTACTCTGATATTTCCTCTGACATTGTTTGTTACCAAATCGGTTCAATATTTGGTCATATAATTTGTCTGTTTGAAGGAAGCATTTGATGATATACAAATTTATAGAATCCAAGTACCAAACACATTATATAAAATGCTTTACAGATGCTTAAATTTTAAAAGTCCAGAAACAAGAGGGCCAATGCGACTTTTATGGATCATCATTATAAATAGCTGATTTAATTTAGAATATTAAAAAATGTTCTGCGTAATAATTATGACTAATGAATATTCAGTTCTCCTGTCAACAATTAATCAATGTGCCTGATTGTTATCTAACCCGCGAAAGTAGAGTGAGATGTTGATGTAAAAGAACCTTCATTATTTAAAAATTCAAATACACGCTTTAATCTGACGGGTTGTTTACATTTCAGTGCTATTCATTAGAAAATAGTAAAATAGTTGACACAGGATTATTCTGTGACCCATTTTGCGACTCGATGCCAGTGCAGATATACCATATAGTGTAAGAGAGTGTTCGATATGTGATATTTATTCTGTGCTGTTTATTGTCCTCTGTTGTTTTCGTTTTGCAACTGGCATCGGCCAATCAGCCATGCAGCAGGTGATGGGGCGGCAGTAATGCCACAATGGATGGGCGTGTGCCTCAGCTAGAGTCTATTGTTAGAGAGCATGAAAGGGCTGTTGTGAAAATGCAACTAACCGAGCAGAGCAGAAGGCGAAGGCGAAGGTAGATGCAGAGTCAGAGTTCTAGTTGGAGCATTTGTTTTTGTAATCACACTTGGCCACACTTACCTGGTGACAGCTCCTCGGTAATCCCTTGAATAGTGCGCGTGAACAGTGTCAACATGAGGACGCAGGCAAGCAGCAGCCATTGACGTTGCTGCCACATGTGCGGCATATGTTGCTGCTGCAGCACCAACAGCTGCTGCTGCTGCTGCTGCTGCTGCTGTTGCGCCTGTCGAGCTCGAGTTCTGGTTGTTTGCATTGCTGTTGCTCCGGCTGTGTTGTAGGTGCCACTGTTTGCGCTCCTTAATGTGTATATCCGCGTGGCCGTTCAGTACGTGTGCATATACTATATATGCATGTATGTTTGTATTCCGTGAGTGTCGCTATCCTTTGTTGTGCGAACTTAAGCTGCAATGGAAGAAGCAGAGTGCAAAGTACATTGTTAAAGAAGCAATCACGCCCTTGCTATTAGCCAAATACACGTCGTATTGCTGGCTTGGCTTGTCTTGTGCATTTGTTGTTTGGGCAATTTGCCGCGCAAAATGAAGTCAAACCATTTATATTTTCAGCGTTGACTATTGACAGGGGCGTCGTTCTGTCTGACGTGCACAAAATCAGTCCGCCAGTCGACCCGCTTGCCCCCTTGCCCCCTTGTCGCAGCGCGCCGCAAAGTATGCAACGTCATGCGGCGCTGCGGTGCGTTTCATCATGAGCCACGGGATTGGGATTGGGTGTGGGCATGGGCATGGGAATGGGATTGGGATTGGGATTGGGTGGGTGAACTGTAGCTGAAACTGAAGCTGTGGCTGGTGCCTGGCAATGGCAACGGGCAACGGGCAACGGCCAACGAGCAACTGGCAACTGGCTACATCACCGTTAGCAATGCTCGTGGGCGCGCCGGGCTACACGTCAAACACATTCATCACGAGTGCCAGAGTGACAGATGGCAAATGCGCCTACAGCTCGTTTGTTGCCCGATCTGAGAGGCAGAGCGGCAGCCGTAGCTGGAGCTGGAGTCAGAGTCAGAACCAGAGCCGGCGCCAGCGCCAGTCGCCTGCTTGGCCTTATGTCATTCGCAAGGGCAAAAGGACAAATGAAAATTTTCCAATTATTGCAGACACTCAGTCGACCTCGGCAGCGGCCGCGGCCGCAACGTAAATTTAACGCTTTAAACTGCCGACGTTTGGCATTATTCATGCGCGTTCTCGAAATCCGAAAACGCAGAACTCAAATCATTTGTCAACGCACTCTAATATCTGGGCTGCGTATCTATGCATCTACAAGTCGAAAGACTTTCAAGCCGGGTGGGTGTTAACGAATTTTCAGTTTCCATTTCCATTTCCAGCTACGGTTTTCAGCTTTTCCTGTTTTTCAGTGACGCGGCAGTTGATCAAAAACGCATTTTGGACCGTGTCAGCGTCAGCAGGGCACGATTTTAATAAACGTAATGTGGCCACATGTGCGACTGACATGATTTGGCATTATCCTGCGACAGGCGCTGTGTATCGCATATAGCGAAAGTAACGAATTTGGGGCCAGCTTTGGCATTACCATCTCGTTGGGACGGGTCAGGCCAGGGAATTTTTGATAAATTTATTTTCAAATTTTCATTTTGCTCGCCTTAGACAACATATGCTGGGTAATTACATATACGCTGCAAGTATGTAGAGTTGACTTGAGTATATTGATTGAATTTCAAAGGGAGGGCTGGTGGCGGGAGGCAGGGAGGCAGGGAGGGGACAGGAGCACCATAGCACCATATGCTATCATAGAAGCCACTTTCAATTTCACAAACTACTCGTAAGCAGCTCGAAACTTTCGCTAATATCGAATGCTAAACGGTCTTTTGTGTGGCTCCAAAACCACATGTGTGTGTGGGTGTGTGTGTGCGTGTGTGTGAAGGTTTTACGAGCGCCTGTTAACCGCGGGTATTTACACTAAGTCTAATGAAATGTTTAACAAGCACTTTGCTGTGCGCAAATCCCAATGACCCATAATATTAGCATAAAATCACTTGGCTGCTAGGCGAGGCTCTGCCCTCGCCTCGTGCCTCGTGCCCCGTCAAGCGTGCCTCATAAATAGTTGGCGGCAACCTTGTTGTGTGTGTGTGCGTATGTGTGTGTGTGTAACTACTTGGTTAGTCTGCTGGCGTTGCATGATACGCTTGAGGGTCTCAAGCTAAATTTTCATTTAAATTGCGCACTTTAAAGTTTTTGGACGAGCGTGAAAGGCTTAACGAAGCGATCCCCAACTCTCAAATATATATATATATATATGTATGTGTATGTGTATGTATATATAGAAGTACGTTGCCTATGCAGAGAGAGACTTTTGGGTTCGAGTGTTGGCGTATTTTCAATTTCTGCGCATAAATTTTTATGTTGGTCATACTTTATTTGCCGCTGCTGTGCTGCTGTTTGTTTCCACAAAATAAATTACATTAAAATTCTAAGCCATCAGCCGCTGTGGAAATTTATTTTTGCACATTATCCGCTTGCCGCAAATTGTGTTTATTCCGCAACGCTCGCTCCCGGGCAGCAAAATTACAAAATAACAAAAAAACAACAACAAAATGCCACAACAACAACAACAACAGCAGTAGCAGCAGCTGCTGACGTTTTAGTGGCAGTTTGTTGTTGTTGTTTTTGTTGCTGCTGCCGCTGACCAAAGTTGTAAAGTATCCTTCAAGGCAATTAGTTTATTTGTACAATTTCATTTCATTTAGGCTGCCGGAATTTTAATGCGTTTCATTAAGTTTTTGCGTAAATTTTATACTTTTATATGGCTCGGAATGGGGGCTGGCAAAGTCTACCAAAAGTTACGGAAATCAAGGGAGTATACGAAATTACGAGCTTGTGATATTATGCTTTTGGCTCTTAAATAAATAATACTAATATTAAGCCGGCTAACTTGAGTTAAATTTGGGTGCCTTTTTGTATTGTTAAACACAAGAAAAGTTTCAGCTTGTTTGTGCAGCTTTTATAAGATCCTACATCTTCGATAATCAGCAGACTTTCCTATCGCCTCGTTTTCTTTTCTTCGAGGCTTTCACTTGTTGGGAATCGCAAGCTTCAAGCAAGGAAAGAAGTAGAGTGAGGAGCTATAGCCCATTATATAGTAGCATATATATACTACTAAAGATTTTTAATACAAGTATTTAGAATATCTGATACGCGGAAGAGATTATTTCTTTCATTTCTGTGAAAGCCCGCAAAAGTCGTTTCTGCGTTTTTAGTAACAAAAAGTTCGAAGAAAATGTTATGCAAACAATTTCAAAGTATTTTTCTTTTAAAATCCAATACTATGAAGCAATACTGGGCTTCTTTGTAAAGTCACGATCTGTATTTAAAATGAATGTACTTGTGCTTATTAAGATTTCTTACAATTCCTTTATTTGGAACAAACTATCAAGACCTGTTTGGGGGTATTCCTCTTTAGGTATTGAAAAACTGAAAACTAACTAATTTTAGAAGTTGTTCAGGAGGAAAGTGAAAGGGAATAATATGTGTTAGTCTAATATAAAATTAAAATATATTATTTTAATGTAATAATTTAAAATGTATTTCGATGTATTTAAATGGAATTCAAATATATAAACTGTAAATTGAGTAGCCATTTCTTTGTGGACAATAATTATATTTTCTCTAAGAAATTTTGTCAAATTCCAGATAAATTTGTTATACTCCCAAGTCAAAGTACATTTTAAACGCTGTCCACAAGAATGTTATTTATACCAGCTCACACACACACACACGCACACACACAAACATGCACGCAAACACAGATATACATAATACACATGCGAATATACACACAAACACACACACACGCATACGGGCAATATTTATGCAGGATTTTCTGCGATTTAAACAGAAATTCGCGTAATGACATAATGCGACTTACTCAAAATCAGTTCTGGCTTATTATTCGTTTAATTATTCGTTTAAAGACTATGAAAACGCATTTTTAGCAATGTTTTGGTAGTGCAGGAAAAAATGTAAACACAATATTGTATGATACACAAATAGAAAATCCACAAAGAGACGCGTTGAGCGCGCCGAGCGTCTCTCCGGGTGCTGGACCCCGTTGAATGGGCACCAATTCAGGCACTTTGAGCACTTTTAGTTGGGCTTTTTCATTGTTTACACCGTGAGGAGCAACAAAATGTTCAACTATATGCAAATTCTTAAGATTTTTACTAAGTTTTAGCCTAAAAACAATATGCACGAAAAATTCACAACCGCACTAATTTCGATGACAGACGGAGAAGTCAAATGCGCTCTCATCTTGTGTTCTGTTCCGATTCGCAGCGTTTCTTCCTGCAAGCGGGAGAGAGAGAGAGAGAGCGCGAGAGCACAGTGCAGCTGTTTTAAGCTAAATATCCTGGAAAAGGACATGCTGTCGGGGGTGGGCGGCGGGTATATGGCAACTGTCAAACTGACAGCTGACCTGAGGGTTTGTGTATCTCCTCAGAGCGCAGGCGCTGCTCTCACATTTGGTTTCATTCTCGTTCGTTTCACATTAAGGACGCAGTCAAGGGCTGTCAAGGGTTGCTCCTGCTGCTGCTCACACCCTGCCCAGCTGCTTCGATACCGACAATTACCTGGAGAATTGGCATTAGCCCATTTTCGTTGCGTTATAAATTGCGATTGTCACTTTGGAGCATTTCAGACGACCGTATGGCATTGCCTTCGATGACGGTGGTGTGGCTGCTTGTCGCCTTGTCTGGGCAGAGGCTGAGCAGAGGCTGAGGAGGCGCACTGGCAGTGCACACATTTTGCCTGCAGGGTGTCTGGGCTGCTGTGACTTTCATTTCGTTCGATTACCAGCCTCCCCGCGTCCCAATAGGCAACCTCTTTACCCTCGCCCCCACCATGCATACTGCTTATGCAATTACATTTAAGTTTTGGTGTGTCGCATGTCTGGAGTAGGGGCTGCAGCTGCGTTGCCTGTGACATGGAATTAATTTTCGATTTTATTGTCAGTTTGTCAACTGCTTAGTTGAACGCTGCCGTTGCGCCTGACTTTGATTTAATTGAAAATGCATGAATATGCAATTTTTAGCAGCAGCTTTAGCTCGTAAATGGCAGCTTTTATTGCCCGGCCCATTGAGTCGGAAGTACTCAAAATTGTACGTTTAATAGTCCTGCTGAATGTATGTTACGATAGGTCAGCTTACCCTTGATCCAGCTGACTTATAGTTGTAGACATACTCATACTCACACACTCACAAGCAATACGTATTCACATTCAAACACACACGCGTATTATTTATAATTTAAATAAATAATAATATATTTATATTTTTTACGACACCGTTTTCAAACACAAGAATGTGGGAACAGTTCATAAAGTGCTTCAATAAAGGCGGCAAGGCCAAGGGCTGCAATGCAGTCGAGCTAGTCGATCTATATAAGCGGGTGCCGCCCAATCAGCGCAAACAATTCAAGGAGTTTGCCATGAAGAATGAAGAATACAAAGAGTAAGTCTTAGTATTAGATGTTCGCAACAATGGGAACATTAGGTATCTGTTGTGTCTTTCTGGTCTTCCAAGCTTGGTATAGGATTCTTAGCTAAATTTCATAACCTTCCAAAGGCGCCTTCGGAAATATCCACCAGATTTGCCGGCAATAGATTGGGCGTTCTATAAGCAGAATGTGCGGCAGGAGATGGTCAGTTGGGTGAAGGATTTCGAGAAGAAATACGACAAGCTGGACAGCTTGTTTACCAACCGGCATTCCCTGATTGATCATTCCAAGTACTTTGGAGAGGTGACTGCGCAAACTGAAGAGGTCAGAGAGGAAGTCGAAAGGTTTAAGGCGGAATCTAACAAGCGCATCGAGGTGCTGGAGGAAAAGATGCTGCACTTGAAATGCATGAAGCCCTACATTGAAATGACTATGGAGGAATTTTGTCTAGCACATCCACAAGAGGCACCCGACTTTATAAACAAACCCACCTTTTGGCCACATACACCCGAAGAACAGAAGCCCGGGCCATCGGAGGAGGTGGCGCATGACGAGCCACCAAAGGATCCCGATGGATCAGGCAAGCCTGCGTCAAAAGATGATAAATCAGACCCTAAAAAACCACCGCCGCCGAAAACACCGCCTGCCGGATCTGCACCCGCAGTTGGTGATAAAGCTCAAGCTCCAGCTGGGGCAAAAAAGGACGCCGTAAAGGATACAAAGGATGCAAAGGATAAAACGAAGGATACAAAGGATAAAACGAAGGATACAAAGGATAAAACAAAGGATCCAAATGAAGCAGAGAAAAAAGAAAAACTTGACGATGGAAAAGAAGTACAGCAAAACACTGTAGAGGTTGCCGCACAATTTGCAACAAAGACTGTCGATTTTGCCAAAGATTTGGCCGCAAAGGCTGTTACCATGTTTAAGAGTCTCTGGCAGAAAGCCGGAGAGAAAAGAAAAGAGCTTGCGAATAAGGAATCTGATCAAAAAAAGGCCGCTACATTGACATCCAATACGGCGGGAACACCGAAACCTGTCGATGATGACGACGACGATATCCTTCGAAGGGAGACCGCCTCCAACATATGCAACAAGACAATTATCCGAGGAGAGGATACAGCAAGAGCTGATGTTAAGCCGAAGCATGTCGATTTGGATATCGAGTCGGATCCGGAAGAAGATAATTATAAACTTTCTAAGCGAGGTGACAAGAGGGGAAAAGTTTGTAAGTCAAAATATGAGGAAGAGGAGGAGGAAGTGTGCCAACAAGCTAAGGTAAGCTGTCCGGAGGAAGAGAAAAAGTCGGCATGCATGGCAGACATTAAGAAAGATTTGGATGACTGTAAGCAGCAAGAGGAAGATCCTTGCGTTCATTGGCAAAAGATCCCGGAGAAGAAACCAACGGAAAAACCCCAATCCTGTGAACCAACCGACTTCAACAAACTGGACATCACGTACAGCACGGATTCGAAAAGTTCGTTACCCGTTAAACAACTGCCTTTCGATGCACAGACAATCGGAAATATTTTAACGAATCGTAAGGTAGCAGAAGGCGATCAGTTGCCCAATAAGGGAACTGAAACACCGCAAGCGACTTCAGAACATCTAAAAGACTCTGCAGATCCCAAGCAGGTGCAGCAGGTGGTCTTTGCTGACCCGGTTCATCCAGTTACCCTTAATGTTCAAGCTCCCCAAATCGTAAATGAACCGAAAGCAGAAGAAACGCAGGAGAATATTCCTCAAGGGACCAGTTCAGCAGAACAGATGAAGTCGGAGGAAGATACGGACAATATGAAGGCCAATCAAGACAACAATGAACTCGTCCAGGGTGTGGAGGCCACAACGACTGCCCTGCCGGAGGCTCAACAGGCCATAACCAGCTTCAAGAACGATCTACCCGAATCGGGCCAAGCTAAGACGGGTAAAATGAATCCAGAAGATGTGGCCAAGCTCGTTTTCGACATGGCAACCAGTGCTGCCTCTTTGCTGTCCGAAGCCAAAGAGATTATCGAAATGGCAAAACTGGAGAAGGGCGGCGGAATAATCGCCGCTCACGAATATGCCGAGCAGAAAGTGACTCTGGCCTTGGCCCAGGCACACAAGGCCTTGTCAGCGGCAAAGGATGCCGGACTCGTTGATCCTACAGCCATTGCCCTAATTGAGAAGCATGCCCTGCTGGCCAAGCTATTGGCTCATCGTGCCATCACCATGAAGAAGGAGATTGTCAAGCTTCTGGCTGATCTCAAGAGGAACAATTGAGTTTTTGTCAGCAGCTTGGCGTTGTTATTTAAATATAGTTCAACTTTATGTTCGAACCGTTTTCATTAAATTTGCTGTTGAGTTGAAATGCCAGTTGGCTTTGGTTGGTGCCTCGTATTGTGGGTGTGTGTTGTGTGTGTGGGTGTGCCGTGTGTGTGGTGTGCTACATATGCTAATTCGAGGGCAAGCTCAAGCTCTGTGCAATAAATTCTGGTGCAAAATGCTAAGCGAAATATCGGAACTTTTGCTCGAGTGGCCGAAACTTTGCGGTGAATTAGCCAAAAATTTCACTTTGCCCAGCAAACTGCGGCAACAATATGTGTGTGTGTGTGAGGGTGTGTGTGTTTGTGTGTGGCCCGGTAGATTGCATAATTATGCAAATGTGTTGTTTTTCGGCATTCAAAGTGGCGCATTTGAAAGTGTTGCCTACTTGTTGGCGTTGGCGCTAGCGCACAATTTTCACAATCAAACGCATTTGCATAATTATACAAAGCACACGACCAACACCTCCGTGTGCGTGTGTCAGTATGTGTGTGTGTGTGTTTGGGTGTTTGCTTTTAATTCAACTTTGATAGTTTGTTATAAGCTTTAAGCTGGAAACCCATTCAGGGCACTGGAACAATGGCTCGCTTCAACAATGTTGCGCCAAAATCCGGCTTTGTTTTATTTCTATTTGTATATTTATTTGTGAAAACTTTTCAGCTTTTAAGATGCGTAATAAAATTCAATTTGGCAACTTCTTGAATGACAAAAGCGCCCCGGCAACATTTCCATTTGGCCCCTAATCGATTTCATAGGTGACAAAAGCATTTTGTAAGCCAGCCAGGTGAAGAGAGAGAGAGCAGTCCGCACGCACAGTTAATTTGACTTTTGGGACAATTCTCGTTTCGCTACATTTGCATATCTATGCAAGGCGCAAGAGAGGCTGTTTTGCGATTAGGCTGAAAGGGATTATTCATGAGGCAGCCGAGTGCCCAAATTGTTTAAAGCATATCGTTAACGCAATGCCAGCCAATATTCAATGGGCCCCAGCCATTTGGCAGTCATTCGACTTCGACTTCGACTTCAACTCCAATTCGAACTGGAACTGAACTCCCATCCTCAAGTTCAAATTCTATTCTGACTGGCAGTCAGCCCTGTGGCGCAAGCCAAAAATATTTGCCCAGAGTTGGCTTCTGGTTTTATGGCTTTATGTGCACTTTGGTTGACAATTGCCCGCTGTTTCTTGTTGGAAATATAAAATATGGCCATTATGTTTATTGTTTTCTATATATCGCAGACAGGCGGCATGTTGCAAGATGCATGCTGCAAGCTGCAAGTCGCCAGTCGCTTGTCTTTCGCAATTTCCAATTGAAATAGATTTCTTTTTGGCAAATGCTGGCAAATTGTTGTGGCATTCCCTTGCTTGGCAGCTGTCCAGGCATAATTAAAAGCGCTGACATTTCAGAAATTCTATTGTAACTAAGTATATCATCTACATACCATCTAGCATGTACTAGCTGCTCTTATTAGCTTTTACCTGCGGCAACTACATGTGTTTTACAGTGGCTCATTTGTGGCAAGTTGTTGGCATTGCTCGCATAATTTGGCCAGCTAGTTGCGTGCCAGGTTTGTTGTTTAGTGCTCTCCGTTCTCCATGTGGGTTTGCCTGATTAACGTTTTTATGGCTGCGCAAATATTTGAGCCAGTTTTTAATAGCCCACTTCTGCGCCCAAGTTATGTGAAGAAAAGCCTAATTAGCAGCATTTAACTAAGCCTCACGGCCTCAACGTGTGTGCTTTGTGCTTTGTGTGTGCTTTTAATGCGACGTGATCGTGGTTATTAAAACAACAAAGCCGTATAGCCTATAAGGCCAACCTGAGGCTTTACCCTTGTTAGACCTTCTACCCATTACAAATGATTAAAGTGGGTTTGTTGAAAGGCAGATTCACAAAAATAACCTCAAGGCACGCAGTTGGTTTAACCTATAAGCTAAAGCAGTTGCTAATTTATACATTTTTTTGCCTGGTTAGGAAATCTTAAAAGCGATCGCACAATAAACACAAAAGAGCTGGGTTTGTAAGCTTGGAGCAGAGGGAAAGTTAAGGGAAAAAGCAGCACAGTATATGAAGATAGTATGTGGGGATATATTGAAGCCAAGTGTACAGGTATCTGCTAGTTGGTCACACTCTCTTGTAGTAATAGTTTCTGTTGTATTTGCTGGCTGCCAGGAAAATGTAAATTTCAGCTGAGTAGCTCGACAGGCGCCACTGGCGGCCCATTGCTTACACGTTGTCCGCGCAGCATGGTGCCAGTTTCAGTAGCAGTGACAGCGCCAGTAGCAGAAGCAGTAGCAGTAGCAGTGGCAGTAGCAGTTACACTGGCTGTGGCAGTGGCAGTGGCAGCTTGATTTGTCCAGGCTGCTGCGTTGGCGTTGGCGTGTGTCCCTGCTCGGGCGCCGCTCGCATGCGACAGAAGCAGAAGCAGAAGCAGAGGCAAAGTCAGCCGCAACACACTTAACGACGTAGTTAGCGTTAGTTAACGTATGTACGTGATATCGTTAAACTGGTATAACGTTACCAGACCCCCGTAGCATAATAAGTGTCTTATTAGTTATGCCGCAGCAGCAGCAGCAGTCGAAGCCAGTTAGTACGATTATTTCTGGTGCAGCTGAAGCAAGCGAACCGTTGGCATCACGTGCCTGAATCGGAGCTATATAGAATCAATGATGCCCTCTGACAGTTTCCATGTGACCAATGCAAATTTGCATAGAACATTGTATTTACACAGCCCAACGACGCCTTGAATGACAAGTGGGGGGAGGGGCAGGTGTATATGATGGGCGGGAATTGGCTGAGGCGTAGGCGATTGAAACACACTAGAAGTTATTGAGCTGATATCAAGCGTTGGAGTGTAAGCACTGAATGGAGCACTTCAATTAGCCGCCCAATTCCAATCAGCAGCTGGCAATTGATGAGCGTCAATGACTTTTAATTAATTCAGGGCAAATATTGTGCAACAACAATTGAAAGTTTTTAACTGCAAAACCAAGCCAGAAGTCCAGAACAAACAAACAACAAGAACTGAAATCTATTTGCACAGTTAAGGGCCACAATGCTGGCCGTAAAATAATATATACAAAAAAAAAAAAAACGAACCCCCAAAGACGAAGATGAAATTAACGCAGGGCCAGCGAAATGAAAATTAAATTCCAGGCAGCCCTCGGGCCTTCCCACGCGCGTGTAGTGAGTGGTTGGCTGGAGGTCCTGGGTCCAGTCTCAGGTAATCGCAAACGTGTAGTATTTACTTTTAACGTTGCTTGTTTATTTTTTAATTTCCTTCCAATTAAGCAACAAACAAGCCGCGCATGCCCCGCACTCCACCTCCCTTGCCGCTAAAGCGCTGACGTTGGCAATAAAAAACGCGCAGGTTTCGCAACAAAATGAAACGAAATGAAATCTATTCACAGTTACGTAAACGTAAACGCAAACGCAAACGTAATGAAAACACGTTGGCACAATTCATTTAAAATCTACATCGGACACCAGGACAAGAAACAGAAACCAGCCAGAACAATTTGGCATTCTAAGGACAGGGAGACGCAAGAGGAGACCCAGGCCACAGGACACAGCTGTATGCTTTTAGGCGCATTTGTGGTTAATTTCCATGCGCACGACTTGCGACTTTGCCCGGAGAAAGAGTCCGATCCCTTCTTGTCCCTGTGGGCTCATTACTTATGCACAGCTCGTACGCATAAATAAAACATGTCAAACGAGTGCAAGTCAAAGTGACTTGCGGCTGTCGTCTCAGCATGGCAGATATACCCAGATCCCCCTCACACGGGCTGGGGTAAACACATTATTTTTTTGTAGGCAGCACGCATAGAACTTTACGACGGGTTCGACAATTAGTCAGCCGGTGGTTGGAATATCTAGTTAGAAGATGGGTCCTATATATTCACCGAGAGCTATGATCCCTTCTCATTAAGCAGTAGGGATTCATATAGTTATATTTAATCACAAATATGTGTAGCTCAAATCATACAACTGACACAATCTAATAAATTCCAATGGAATATTCTTTGTAAAAACAGAATGAAAGAGGATCTGTCTAAAATAGGCATTCGCTCAGTTGAATAGTGGATGCTAGTTCGAATCTTTGGCTACTGTATTGGTTAGTGTATTAAAAAATATAAAAAAAACCTTATTGTATGTATATATAAATATATATTTTTTTGTTTACATTTCTATAATTTGCAGACAATATTGTAGACATCGGTTAAAACTTCTCACTGAAGACAGTGTCAGTACGTTACGATGAACGTGGACACTCACAACTTGTTACATAAATAGGAGCGCAATGGACGTCGTCTGGCACAAATACGTAAAATTATCAGCCCAAAACTCTTCTTCTTCATGCGGTCAGGGTCATACTGGAAACAATTTGGAACACATATTAGTAAAAGGTTTCATATCTGACATCCTTCGATATCTTCGTCCAAATTTATTTGCAAGCCAGCTGATGCATGAACTGAATGACCGTACGAGTGGGGCGTCCAGTCATGCGATCCCGCAGCAGATAGGGCGGCACCCCATGTTCGGCCATCATGCCTGTGCCTCGGGTGTCGAGATGCACCCAGTCCAGGCAAGGTACCAGCTGGTACAACAAAGCCGCCGTCAGGCACGAGGAGGCGGGCCCTCGTCCCTCGTTGCACATGTCGTAAGTCTTATTTGGTTCAATAAGGTGCTGGAAGTATTTCCAAAGCGGCATGCGCCAAACACGGTCTCCAGTTATTGAGCCGGCCTTCTTGAACTGCTTCCACAGGGTGCTGTTGTTTGTCCACAAGCCTGTCGAGGAGGCACCCAGCCCATACCTAACACCCCTGGCGTACGTGCCGAGGTCTACGAGTAGCTTGGGCTTCATTGTACTTTGCGCATAGAGCATCGGATCGGCAAGCATCACGGCGCCGGCACCAGAGGTGTTCTTTATGCACAAAGTCTTACCGTTCATCAGGGTAATCACATCACCAGGCTTAGCCGCCATACCCGAGGGCATGTTCTCGCAGAGCGGCAACAAGGCCGACACATTGAGGGGCAGGGATAATGCTGCGGCAGCTCGAATTGCAGCCACAACAGAGGCTGCTCCGCTGACGTCGGCACGATGTTCGTGCAGGCCTTGTTTGCTTTTCAGGCAGAGACCTCCGCTGTTGAAGGTTAATCCCTTGCCAAGCAAGAGCAAGGGTCGATCCTCGGGTGAGCTGCCGCAGTAATGGACCTCCAGCACAATGGGTGGCTCACAGGAGCCCTTGGCCACCATCAGAAACGAATTGAGACCCTGCGCCTCGACCCAGTCCATAGAACGGACCTCGACGGTAACACCGCATGGGCACAGCGAGTCAATGGTGGCCTGTGCGAAAATGGAAGGCGTCATCTGGTTGGCCGGCGTGTCGGAGAGACGCCTCGCCAGATTTTGAGACTCGGCCTTGAAGAGACCGCGTGTCCAGGCATCTACATCCGCCGAGCCGAACAACTCTAGCTTTGGTATATGCATACGGTTATTCTTTCGTTTGTTCACATTGTAGCGCCAAACGGCCATGGCAGCACCCTCAGCCGCTTGCTCCGGGTACTCCATGCCGTCGACAAACACGGTTTGTGCGCCCTGATATTGCAGATATCTTGTGCCAACTGCTGCGGCAACTCTTACGTTTTCCATACCCACATCGAGCACTTCCTCGGCGTCGTAGCCGACACCTTCCTGTCCCAGGCCAATAACGGCCACAGATGAGAATTCTTTGTCCACATTATTAAACATTCGGCCTTTGCCCAACTCTCCTATCATTTGTGTCTCTCTGACTAACTCGCTGATCTTGCCGCCAACGCGATCATCAAACTTTTCTCCGTTCGGCGTCAATTGAGGGTCCTTTTCGCCTTCCTTGAGATACAGTCCAATGACAATGCCATTCAACTCGCACTTGGTGCGCACTTGTATGCAATGCGCTCTGGGTACAAAGGATATGACGCGGTTGTAACGAAGCAGTCCCAAAAATGATTTGCCATAGCATGTCGCTTGAGATCTAGCCATAATTATTGATTTAGAACGCGCTCTGAACTTAGAAAAAAAATTGTATATGAATCACTTGCACTTCAATTTACAAATATATCGAAAAGGGAAAACTTTCTTGTATAAATAATATTCTGTTTTATATAAAAAAAAAATCCAGTGCGCTACGTTTAACTTAAACCGAGAAACTGACTTCATGAGTTAAACAATTTGACCAAATGAGCTATTTGAAGTTTCACTTTAGTGAACTTTGATTACAACATAATTTCAACAGATTTCCATGCTAGGTGCCAAAGCAAACCCCACAACACTTTAATATATTATTTTCAATTCAATTCAATTTTTCAACTTTTCTGATTTATATGTTTCCAGCTGAATTATATTATATATTTTTTAAAATTTTTTGAATTTAAAGTTGGAATATTGATTTCATTTTAATAACAAACACGAAAGTCAGTTCTGCTCAGTCGAAGTGTATGCAAATTATTGACAAGGCATATGACAAGTTGGCAACTTGCTGAAAATTCCAGCGACAATTATGACACTTACGGATTGCAGCGAACTTGTGTTGCAATTTTTATGTGAATGATTAAATTTGCAATTATATAAATCAGAAACAACAACAACAACAACAACTGACATAATGAGAAATTTGCTGGCGCGAACTTGTCGAGACTGCAAAAAAATGCAGCGTAGCCGCAGACGAAACACGTAAAAGCAATAAAGCAATAAATTGCCCAATTTGAAGGACTATTGTAGCCAATAATTTGCACAGCCACTTGGCCGGTTGGTTGGCCGATTGGTTGGCCGGCTGGTTGGTTGCCTGGTTGGCCACTCACACACACACACACACGCCCACACACGCATACAGTAAATACGTGTGTGCATGCTGCGCTTGTGCCCATATAATTTCAACAAAAATATGCACATTTGTCAATGTCGCGTGATTGATGTGGTCGAACGCATTTCCGCCAAGCAGCCGCCGCGACGGTGGAGCCAAATAAAAAAAAAAAAACAAACACACACGTACAGTAAACAACATGTAATGCAACACACACACACACACACACACACACAGAGAGAGCTGCAAATGAAAACACAGAGAAACAATTTTTTATATGTATATATATATAAATATCCAGAAAAAAACGTATACGTTGGCGTGTGTGGCCCCAAAGGATGCTGGCGGCTGTGTTGGCGACATTACGCGATTTTACGCATGATTTAAAATTAATGACAGCGGCGTCGGCGGCGGCTACGTTGGTGACGGCGACGGCAAGAGAGTTGTAGCATACTGCTTACACACACACACACACACATACCCACACCTTTACGAATATAAACAACACACCTTAGTCCCCGCACATACGTGGAGTCAGTTGCCATGCAGGATGTTTAATTTCCTAAATGCATAAATCTCACTAATACGCACAACAAAATCTAAGCGCGGCTTATGCGATTGCCGCTTTTTTGTGTCCAACAACAGCAACAACTGCCATAGCTACGAGCACAACATCCGAAAATCATAAACAAACTTCAAAGGACATTTACAGCGGACAGTCGACAACTGCCCAATGCTGGCGAGAGAGCACAAAAAAAATGCCAACCAATGTTGAGCTTATTACGCACAGATACGCGGCACACACGCACACACACACACACACACACCTAGGCAACCACAACAATTCAGCTTCATTTGTGCTGCGGCAAGCACACACAAACACACATACACACATACACTCACACACTCTTGTTGTATATATATCCACATTCGTTACGTATACGCAACGTTGTTCGTACCTGTGCGGCGATAACGGCCTACTTGCCCACGAAAAGCTTTCATTTCTATTTCCGTTTTCACTGAACGCCGCCGCACAATGCCCACTTTAAACTTACGACTGTTTCGACTGGGTAGGGGCTGTAAGTGGGAGGGGCTGGCTCAGCTCACCTTTTTGCCGAGCTGCGAAACCGTGCTGCTTGTTCGTTTCGTTCGCTCGTTCATTCATTTGTTTGTTTGTTTGTTTGTTAGTCAGTTTGTTTGCCGGTTTATGCTTTAACCTACGGAAAATTGCCAATTGTTGTTGGCATGCAAATTTATGGCTTATTTGTTTTGCCTATTGTGTATGTGCCTGGAGTGTGTGCGTGTGTAGAAGCCGCTTACTACACGTCAACCCTTTTCAGAAGACTAATTCGTTTAGGCAGGAGCGTTTCAGCAAAGAAGCAATTCCTGCAAATTCTTGAACACTTAAGAAATACCTAAACCGAATTGTGCCAAAATGAACATTGAATTCGGTTGCAAAAAATATATTTTTTGCATTGCTAGTTGATTGTATTGTTTTTATTACCAATATCTACCAGAGCTAATTGTTTAATTTAAAAACAAAAATCCAACTTTCCACAAATTTGGGCCTCATTTGGGGCGTCTTTTAATGCCGCCCCTGTTAATTTTTATAGCAAGTTCTCTCATTGTTTTGCCGCTTTTTGACCCAAATGCCGGAAGTCAGACGATGGAAAAAGCAAAAGGCTTTGACCTATCAGTAGATTTCATTAACAGAAATTTAGATAAGCATTAGTGTTGATGCCAACCGAAGGCGTGGACGTGGATTTGGGCGTGGATATAGATGTGACTGTGGAAGTGGATGTGGATACCTCGATGTGGTTTCGTGTCTGTACAACAGTTTTTTGGCGACTTTAATGTGCGGGAAAAACAAAGTAAACGTTAGCTGCGAGCAGAGAGTGAGTGCAGCATCTGGAAAATGGAAAATCTCTGGCGACTCGTAAATTTGCTAGTTGCATAAATCACGCAATTGAATTCTAATTTTTGGCTCACATTGCAGACGGCCGGAGGAGAGCTTATTGTGCGTCTGCCTTAGCTGAAATCAATCATGATTTTTAATGCACAAATGGGAGCAATTACAGTCAGACGAGCAGACAAAAGAATTTACACTTGATTTATTGTTGTTTAGCCTGCAAGCTGATTGTTAATGTTTATTACAAGTGTGTGGGTGTGTGTGTGTGAGTGTGTGCCTGAGCCACAAACCTTGCAAAGAGGCATGGTCGAAATGCAGTTGAAGTCTTTTGTTCTATGCCGGCAGCTGCAAGTTCAATAAGCCACATGTCGTAAGTGGCTGTTGTGCTTGTAAATAGTTTTTGATACCCTTACAGAGGGTATCATAAATAGGTCACTAAATGTGGCATTTACACAGCATTAATGATGTCAGTTAGCTTTAGTCGAAACAATTATTTTAAATATTTGAATTATGCAAAGATCAAGAGCTTTGAATTCTCTAAAGCTAAGCTTAATAAAATAACATGTGCATCTTTATAAAAGACCTCGTTCTGTTCTTATAAGGGTATTAAATGGTGGGTCTGCCGAAATGTACACTTCTTTCTCGTTTTTGAAATACTGTGCTTGCTGTCCAGTAAACAATGCGACGGGTGAAAGTAAAAGCAGCAGCTAATTGACTGTTTACGATTCAATAAATCGTTTAAATAGGTACACATCTTGCCAAGCAATCAATTAGCACCTCCCCCGCCGCAGACAAAGCCAAATATTGTCTCATAGTTGGCTGCGCCGCATCTATAAAACTGCTGTCCAAATTCGGCAAAGACAGACGCCGTCTAATGCTAGCCATGGCTAAGTTCAGTTCAGTGTTTATTGGGCTGGTGCTCAGCGTTTTGAGCTGCTTGGCAGTCGCTGATCTCCGCGCTGATCTGCGTGATTTTATGGCGCTGGTGCCGCGCCGTCGCATTAGCCATATAGCTGCGCGATATTATGTCTTCGATCCGAAATTTCGGCAGGCCGTGGAGTTTCTGCGCAGCGACGAGTTCGCCAAGACGTGGCGGCAAATGCGCATGGCGCCGGACTTTGCCGATCTGATCGACTACGTCACGGAGTCCGGCTCCGGCTACGATGTGAGCAGCGTGGTGGACAAGCTGCCCAATCGCCTGCGTGCCTTTCAACTGTCGCGTATGGTGCCCGTGGATATGATGCTGCGTCGCGACTTGACCACATTTCTGCACGAGGCACTCCAGAGTCTGCCGCGTGCACAGTTCTACCGCTTGATGGTGAGCAAGGTGCGCGAGGGTGGCGACTTTGCCAAACTCTACAGGGCACTGCGAGACAGGGAGTTCAGGGAGCTGGTGAGCGCGGCTCGGGTGAGTGTGGCGGAAAAATACTTGTGAGCGTTGAAATTTAATTTTTTGAAGAATCGCCTTGCAGCATGCAAAGGACCTGCAGACGCCGCTGAACAAGCTGAGCAAAAAGCACATCAATGTGGATGAAATCATACAAATCGCGTTTGAGTTGATAAGTTGGGGCCCGCAGGTACGCTGAACGGTTGCCCCAGGCAGCAAAGTTATAATTAAGTATTTATGAATTAAATTGAAGCACATGACTCATTAAATAAGCGGCAAGCACAAAGAACCCACAGCCACACACAAATGCACAAACACACTTAAAGTTAAGATGCTTACTCCAAAAACATGCAAAGTACGGCTTAAGTGCTTTTCAAACTGAAAATGCGACCGTGCCGGGGTCAGTTCCGGCACGAGATCTCAAAAAAAAAGGGTTCACACCCAGCCCAGCCGCATTTGGTCTTTAATTTCGGTGCGACGTGCCCGAAATGACAAGAGCTTTGAACTTTTGCGAGTTGTTGCATTGATTTCTCACTAATTTTCTGTTGAGGGAGCGAGCGAGGACAAAGGATGCCCCAAAAGGACCGAGAGAACAAAGCCTCATTTGCAATATGGAGACAGGCTGCACAATATGCATTCATTAGAGCGGTTTATGCGTCAAGGCACAGGAGAGGCAGAGCAAAGCTGCCACTTGCCACCTGCCACCTGCAACCTGTCAGTTGACGCAATTTGCAAGTAGGTAAAGCCCTTAATGGTGGCTTCTGTGTTATCTATCCAAGCAAATGAGCATTCGCATTCGCATTCGTATTCACATTCACATTCACGCTCAGAAGCTCGCATATTCCGATGCGTGTGGGTAGCATTGATTTGACCTATGTCATGTCAATTAAGTTGTTGTCTGCGTGGCGCCACAGAGAGTGTTGCATGCCAGCGATATTTTATGCTGTGCAACGCACAATTTGCCAACATCGACACAGTTTTTATGCTTGCTGACTTGCCACAAAATGCGATCATATAAGCGCGCCTCAAAGCCTGCCGTTGCCAAGTTTATTTTTAAGAAGCAAATTGCTGCCGTTGCCGTTGCTGCTGCTGCTGCTGCTGAATATGCAACAAAAGTTGCAACTGCAACTAACGCCCACAACAAGCAAGCGACGACCCACATCATTTTGGCGCAGTTTTTGGCTGTCGCTGTCGCTGTTGCAGAGGCGTCCAATATAGTCGGAGCTCAACATGGAGTTGGAGCTGGAGTTGGCGTTGGTTCTGCTTCTGGCTCTGGGTCTGGTTTTGATGCTGCCTCTAGAGCTGCAGCTGCAACTGAAGCGGGCATTGATGGCGACTGCCTGCTGCTGGCGGCTGCTGTTTCTCCATTTTGCTTGACATTAATTTTATGCTATGCAGTGTGTGTGCTGTTGTGCACTAGTTGTACTCTGTACTCAAAATAATCAAGAGTATATTGGTTTCGTTACACTCCAGAGACGGGAAACTTAAGAACTTAAAGGCTATAAGACTATAAAGTGGCTCTTCTCATTTCAAACACAGATGAAATTTATTTTAAATCATTGATAGCTGCTCAATTTCCAGGAAATCGATGGAATTTGATTTTGAAATCCTGTTTTTATAAGCAAGTCTAGGAGCTTACGGCTAGAGTAACTAGCTATAGAAGGAAGCGAGAATGGCTGCTCAGCGCTGGGCATAGAGTATCTGCTAGTCGTGCACATTCGACTGTGGCCCACTTACTTGCTTGTTGTTGTCGTTGCTGTTGCTGCAACACTAACAATTTGCGCGAGTTTGTTGCTGCGTGCCAGGGAGCCAGCGTCAGCGCCAGAGCCAGAGCCAGAGCCAGAGGCAGCGCCAACGGGGCAAAACGCGCTTAAATTGTCGCATTTGTCTTGTCGTTTTAAGTTGCCGCCACGCTTGGTGACTGCTGCATTGCATAAACTTTGTGTAATCCTTTCAATTTGTTGCATACTTTTAGGCGGAAATTAAAATAACAAGCGCTGCGCCGCGGGCAGGCAGCCGCCTAGTTGAGGCGGATGGGGATTGCTGGGCAGAGCCAAGAGCTATTCGATTTGCTAAAAACTTGCTCTACACGTGTTCTAAAACACACTCACACACTCACACACACACACACACATGCACACACGTACATACAATGTTGCCTATGACCTGGCCTTGAGTAGTTGCCACCATGTTTTGTGCTCGCAGCAACTTGTTTGCCTGGATTTGGCCTCCTGCTCCTGCTGTGCATTAATTAAGCCCAAGTGCGCCTCCATTTGCTACCATTTGCTGATACTATTGTAAGTTTTCACTGGCCTTTCTAAACTAATCAAATGGTATATTTGGTGCTGGCAGTTCCACAAACCACGAAGAGGCGCTCTCTTCTGGGTTTCGTTGAACGGGATATGTTCTTCTTACTCATGCGCCAGCTGCCGCTGTTGCTGCTGTTGTTGTCATTTGTTGGCATTCGGCATCAAGTAAATAATTGCTGCTTTAAATGCTTGTCAGGCATTGGCCATACCTTTCTATGCCCTTGCCAAGACTGTGGCTTTTGACTTGTGATAAATTTGGTAACTCACACAATTTAAATTTTTCAAATTATGTTTGCTTAGGGAAACTATAATTATTCTTGGTTGCATCTGTAAACAGGCTGCAAAGTAAAAATAAAGACTGGAGTCGCTTTTTATCCATCCAAGAAACGAATATTTTTTTGCTGCACTTATCCGTACGTTCGAGCTCTTTTCAGGGTATACATGCTTCGGCGTGCTGTTCCTCTGATGGCTTCAACTCATGCTTGGAGGCAGCCGTCGTTCTATGTATTTTAGCTTTGGCTAAATTCAATTCAGCTGGCAGCCCTTTTGGCTTTTGTTTGGGAACATTTTTGAGTAGCCGCGTCTGATGCGTCTCTTTTTCTGGGTGGTGCTGACTTGTTACCGCCTTAACTGTAATATCAGTTACACAGCCAGCAGCGCTGAGCTTCCACTTCGTATTCCATTTGGAGCACAGTTTGGCTGGCCATGAACCGCTCCTCTCTGATTTCAATGGACGAGCGCTGAGTGGGGCTTTGTTGCTCATGGCCTTTGGCTTGTTTGCAGCGCTCCGCTCAGGACTTCTTGTGCCTGTTGGTTATACTTTACTTATTTTGGCCAGATTGTCTGTATTTGCGGTGGTGCGTTTGTTGTTGATGCGTACGTGATCTGGGTGCTACTCTGGCTTGCATGCCCTTTGCTTAGCAATTAGTTTTAAAATGGCTGCCTTGTTGGCTGTCCATGTTGATGTGCATGTACTCCACCGCCATCTCTCACTCCCGCTGGTGCTACAACTCCGTCTCGAACTCGTACAGAGCTGTACGCTCATTAGAGCTGACCTCCAAGCATTGTAAAAACAGAAATGGATTTTTATGCTCTGTCGTCGCCGCTTGACGCTGCCATAAAAGGCAGCAGCCGGGGTGCTGGTAGCGTAATCCAGCCAAACAATGCCCCGACCCCTACTGGAGCCAGGGCAAACAAAAAATCATCAACAACAACAATCAATGTTGGCCGTAATCAATTAACGATTTAACGTTCGGACTGGATCCGGCCAACTGGTCGTCGCGACCCGTCAACATTTGGCGCCACCTCCGACCCTCAGCTCTGACTCCACCTTCCACCTTTTGGCGGCACTTTGTGCATGTGTGTGTGAGTGTGTGTGTGTGGGTCATGTGGCTGCAAAATTGAAACGCATCACATTGACAGTGGCTGCATGAACACGTCATTCA
Organism: Drosophila ezoana; assembly: GCA_035045725.1. NCBI lineage: Eukaryota > Metazoa > Arthropoda > Insecta > Diptera > Drosophilidae > Drosophila > Drosophila ezoana. Next base: position 6,706,794 of record JAWNOU010000052.1, read on the forward strand.
CACGCACAAGGGTTGGGGCTAAGTCCACTGATGGAAGTGGCAAGCGGCAAGTGCATGCCGTTCTCTGCCGGACTTCAAATAATTGACAGGGTTGCCGTTTGTGTACAATAAAATGCATATGAATTTCACTTCAATATACACTTCATACGTCTACATTCGGTTATACTAAGGAAAAGGTGGAAAACCTAAGGATATCATATTTCAGAAAATCTATTTTTAGTTATTTTAAACTAAATGCTTATTCATTTTTCCAACAAATATTATATGTTACAATAAATTCAAAATTTATCATTTTTGTTGGTTAAAAATATAAGAGTAAAACAAAAATATACAAAAATTCAAATTATAATTAGTTCTTATACTATACTATACTCTTCAGCATCTTTGTCCATTTATTCATTTGAAATTTTATTTGTTTAATCGATTTACTTATAGTTAAATTTTATTAGTTTTCTTAATGGCATTTGACTAACTGAAAGCTTACAAATTAGAATTAGCCTGATTTTAATTTATTTAAGACTGTGGAAATACTTTTGATTGAATTTCAATTACTTGTGCATTTGTATATTAAGAGTTGAGTTAATTTATAGGCGTACTTTATGGACTTGAATTTAAGTGATGGCAAGTTTTTATTGAATTTCATTCAATTAAGGGCACTTGACAACCCTTAGATCAGAGCATGCTACGCAAAAGTTTATGTGGGGCTAATGTGATTACTCCTGTCATTATTGCGTTGCTTTCCCTGTCTCTGTCTCCGTCTGTCTCTGTCATGTGGCTGTGTCCTTCTCGCTCTATCGCTTTGCCATTAAATTGACCGCTGGCTGATTCTGTTCATGTGTGTGTGTGTGTTTGTCTGTGTTTGTGTTTGTATGTGCGTGTCTGTGTGCATTTAACTGCACGTTTGCAAACTTTGAACCGCGTTGCGTCGGGTCTTGCATCTGTGTGTGTGTGTGTGTGTGTGTATTTGATTGGTTATTGACTTTTAACAGAAAAATTGATGTAATGCAATTAGTTTTGCAGCTAAACCGTTTGATGATTGCACAACAACAACACGAACGAAGCGATAAACGAGTCCTTTAGCCCGAATCAGTCCTGTAAGAGCATAATGCATGGGCGGCAATCGCTGGCAAATGCTGACAAGGGCTGTTCCGACGGCAGGCGGAGGCGGAGGCGGTGGCGATGGCATTGCCAGTGGCAGTTGCACGCTGAAGCTGGGCAGAGAAATTCTTATCTTCTATATGTGGCAGGACACGATGACGCAACCATTAGTCAATTGTAAATTGCTAAAAGCTCAAACAGTCCATTTCAATTGATTTGCTTACGGGGCGTATGATTAATGAAAGGCAACACATTACAGCAAATTATCGCTCAACTCTTGATTCTTGTTATATCAATTGGCGTGCCTTATATTATTATACTCATATATTCATTTCAAGGTCTTCTTTTAGTTATTTAATGAACGAATATTTGTTCTTTTTATAATGTATTTAGTATTATTTCTTCTATGAAGAGCCTTAAACATTAGTTTGAAGTTGTGCATGTAAAAATTGAACCCTCGTTTTTTCAGCATTGTTAAATTGAAAAGTGCATAAGAAATATACATTGCATTTTCACAAAAATCTTGGAAAATTAGCTTGAAACTGATAGGATGAAAGTCCTCTAATTGTGCACTTCTACTATTTACTCTATTTTATTCTGTGAGCAAAAATTACCGAAGATTTTTTATTTTAATTTCATAAGAATTCGTAGGATAATTACAAACAATATTTTGTTAAGCCAGCTCTTATATTTTTTGGAACATTTAGTTTGATTGGAATAGTTAGTTAGTAAACGAATTTAACTGCAGTTCAATGGCGGCTGGTTAAATTGAATATTGTATTTAAAAAATAAATATTGCCAGACGGGCAATTAAGCGCGAAAGGTTCATTGCAAGGCGTGGCAATGTGCTGAAATTTTCGTGTGAGCGGGGGCGTGTGTTGAAACTACGAAATTATCAATTAAGCCATGGGTGGCTATCAATTACACGCGTCCTCCAAAATGAAACCATAACGCAAAATATGCAATCACAATAACAAGAACAACAGAGTCGAGATGCTGCCGGTACATATGCGGCCAAATGAAGTGAAACATTGCGGGGTGGTTCAGCTACGGCTGGAGGTAGTAGGGGTAGTTGAAATTTATTACAGTTGCACGAAACAAAGCGTAAAACTTTTGCTGCTTAATTGAAAAATATAAATTGTGGCAATGTGTGCGAGTGCGCGACGGAAGTTAAGTCAAAAGCAGAACAACAACATTAATAACTTTGGCAGCGGAAACAATAAAAACCATTTTAACGATGACGCCCAAAAAAACTATGAAATATACATAAAATGACTAAATAGTGTGGCATTGCCAATATCATTAACCCAGCGGCCAAATTACGTATACGTATGTGTACACGGACTCCAGTTCGAAATATGACTGTGTAACTGCAACTTCTAAACGCCCCTAATGTGCTGCTAGGCCCGTCCCGAAGAGCTGGCAGCCAATTACGTGTACACGAAAGTGAAAACTTTGCGCATAAGCCGGAAGCGTGAGACTGAAGACAGCAGGGCGGCTACCAACACAATTTTACAAGCGGAAAAACGACAATCAATGCGGGTCAATATTTGTCAGGGGCAAACAGCGAGCGGCAAGCGGCAAGCGGCAATCGCATAAAAAAGGGCACAAAATCACACAGCTAAAAGGCAAAGAAAAACAAAAAGGCAACGTCAATGCCAACAACAGCTCACAACACACAAAAAGCGACACACACAGGTACCGACCGACAAAAAATACTCAATGTGAAAATACACAACCAAAAAAAATACAACTCCTGGTTAGGTAGCCGTGCACTCACACCCACATACACCCACACTAACACACACAATTATCACAGCGCCGACTGTTGTAGCCTTTGATGATGAGCTTCCTGCACATCAAAAACCAAAAATAGAGCATCCCGAAAAGGCAAACCAGTCGCATTTTGCACATCACACCGACCAACAGAAAAAAAAGGATCGAAATGAGTAAAACGTAACGAACAAACAATCAACGTGCTCTGCTGTCAGTCACACACACTCACACACACACGCACACACAAATTTTGGATATGTCTCTCTTCCTCTCGCTGCGTATGTTTGATAAAATCTGTGGCCCCTGATAGACAGCGGCAGCCGTTGAGCAGCCACAAAATCCACACAGATACCTCCACCCCACACGCACACAGCCGCACACACACACACACACGCATGCATACTCGCACAACCAAGGGCCAAAGCAAACACACCTTGACTTCTGGTCAGATATTCTGATTTGTTTGAGTTTCTACTTTTGCAGCTTAACAAATTAAGCGCTCAATCGGCAGGTTACCAACACAAATCAACAAGAACAACTACATGAATGGAACGCACACAAAAAAATAGCAAAGATATCTGGCCAAATGATTAGCAGGCTTATATATAGAACTTCTAGTATATTCTGTTCTATTTGCAAATGCAAAACCCAAATTCTTATTTTTGGTCTCAAAAAACAAGAAAGAAAGTCAGCGGAGTTTACCAGACGGCAAATTACCCTAGGCCTGACATACGATTACAATCAAGGTATATAAACAACATCAGGATCGGAATGTCTGATTAAAGAAAAATATATTAACTTTAAATAAAATTTGCTACAAAAGGGGAATATTGTAGGAGGAAAATATTTATACAAATGTACAAGACAGAAATGGACCTCTTTGATCCTTTAAAGCAAATATTTATTCTTGATCAACATCAAGAGCAAAGTCGATCGAGGTAGCTTAACAGACACAACCTACTCAAAGATATGGTTTAAGTACTTAATTTCAGCTCGGAAATAAAATAACCTATAAGTTAGCTTATTTATATGTAATATATTACATAACTTAAGTCAACTTGTATCTCTATTTGTAAAACATTTTCCATCAGATTTATAGATTGGAAAATATGGCTAGTCGTTAACACCCATTATGTCTCTTTTTATAGAGTACAAAGAGCTTATTTGCCCACTTTCTATATGTGCATGACCATTCAAAACTCGTTGCATTGCGTACTTGTCATTAGTATTATTTGTTGTATGTGCAGTTGTTTCTATTTCCAGTGCCTATGCCCGCGTCCAGTGCTCGCCCCCTCCAGCCCTGCTATGCCCACTCCACTACTACCACATCCACATCTACGTTCACCTGTGTCACCTGTGCGCGCTGCCATTTTTGTTTGCTCTCACTATACACGCAGTCAACATACATGTCGTATGTATGTGTGCGTGTGTGTGTGTGTGTGTACACTGTAAAGGACTTTGGGTGCCTCCTGGTCGCCTCGTTAGTGCTATCGTCTATATGAAAAGCAACTTTTGATGAATTTATTCGCTAAACATGTTTATTATTTGCTGGTAAATCACACAGCAATTTGCCAATTTTAAGAGTTTCATGTGTGTGTGTGTCTGTATGTGTATTGGGGGCGAGTGTATTTAGTGGGCGTGTGTGTGTGTGTGTGCGTGCGTGGATGTGTATTTTTGTGTGCTGTGTTGATTAATGGTCACACACAAACTAACAAACAATTCATTCAACAGTCTGTGAAAAGTTACTTTTGGTGGTTTAAATGGGTACGCTTTGGTCTTCCATGTGCAAAGGACGCTTCGAGGATAAGAATGTTGTTTAATACGAAAATAACTTGTTAATTGTGTGGATGTGGCTTTTATTTTTTTATTTTCGTTGGTCCCATTATCAGTTTGAAGCAGACTTTTGAGACTTTCGAAATTAATTTCGGCTTACCAATTAATTCTTTCGATTATGCCAAATATTTGTATTAAAGCAAAGCTATATTCGAATATAATGGAGCTCAGCGATTTTAATAATAACTATTGATGACATATAGGGTTTGAGAAGGCCTTATAAGCTGTGCAGCTCAAGTACAGGGTATTAAATGACAAATATTTTGTGTACTCATGTAATTTATTCGCGATACATGTTCAACATTTGCACTGAGAACGACTTCAAATCAATTTGTAACATCGACTCTTACCCGACTCGCCCTCGCTTTGGCTTAGAGGAATTGGCCGGCGGCGTTGTTAATATTTTAAGCGCTGTAATTAATTTAAAGCCTTGTAATTAATAATCAACACCAGCGTGTTGCGGGTGGTTGGCCAAAACAACAGCTACAGCAGTAACAACAAGACCAACAACAATAACAATTTCTCTGACAACACAAAAACAAGTTCTCTGAAAATACCAGCGGCAACAGATAAGCGCAATAATTAACACTGCGGCCAGTTTGGCCAGTTTAATGGCTTTACGAGGTCTGTCGTATTGCTAAAATGCGCAGGATAACGGAATGAATACTTAATTACCAGCTTTTGAGTAGGTGTTTTGTCAAATTGCTTAGTAATATATTCTAATGAAGCTGAGCTGTCTCAGTTGATACATTCATGCACAGGGATGAACAAGAAGGATGCTTGTTCAAATCTCAGGCGAGTGTAGTTTGAGAAGTAGTTGATAGTCTAATGCTATAAATAATACTATAATAATAATAATAATAATAATAATAATAAAGTATATGATATGAATACAAAATAAAAGAATCGTAGTCGCATTTACGCAACTTACCTTCCAAAGCAATTGAATCTTGTGGCCTAAGCCAAGTTGAAATTCCCTTTTACTCAGTTTAGGCTTAGTTTCATCAGTTAGGCTTCGCTGGAATTGCATAGGAACTGCATTGCGCCGCTGATACAGCGATTGCCACTTGTTTTATTTGATGATTTCAATCAGACACATCATCAATCACACGCAGGCACCAGCACAAAGGCCAAGGGTCAGAGGAAACAGTACGCAGTGCTCCTTGCTTGTTGTTGTTGTTGTATTGGCAGCCGTGACATTGCAATTTGGTGCTTTGTGCTCGATGGGGGCGTGCTACAGCGCAGGGGGTATACCCATAATTGGCAATTCATGCAGGAAACAGGCCATTATGCCGCTGTTAACTTATTAGTTGGCATGAAAATTGTGCTTAACGCCTTGCAGTTTGCTTAATTTCTGTATCGGCGCCCATCAGTGCTGCGTCATCTTGGAATTGGCTGTCACCCGTTGAGTGCCTGCGCGCCGGAAGTGTCCAATTTTATACAATAATAAATTTAATTAGCTGCCACTGGGTGCCTTAAAGGCTACTGCTTGCCCCTGCCCACGGCCAACCCAGTCTAAGCACAACGGGCTTTGTCTCACATCTCTCCACTGCTGCTGCTTGTTTGCCGGAGGGGCTCAAATTAACCTGCCTGTTGGGCAGCAGCTGCTGCACACACACTTCACGGGCAAGGTGACAGTGCTGGGGCTGATGGTGGGCAAAATAAGCTGCTTAATTGCAAATGCAGCTGCCTCAGGCACACTCTAGTTATGTGTGCGTATAAATACATGCATTAACATGCGCCTCTCTCTGTTTCTGTTAATTACTCTTGATATCTACGACTAACATAGCTGGCGGGCACTAAAAATGCTTTCAGTCAGCCGGCCCAAAATTTAATGCGCCATTCCGACTTTAATCCATTCAAAACATACATATTTATGGTGCCATAAAAAGCCATTGCCACTGCCACAGCCACCGACACAGCAACAGCTCCATACATGAAGCACATGCAAATTTGCAACGTTTTTTGCCACATAAAATTACAAGAATTTTATGGTTAATAAAAGAGCTGAACCCACATACACAAGAAATCGCAAGAAATTAACTTCTGAGCAATGCGCTGGCATGTGCCACATCAGCTAACTACACTGAGAGAATCGAATGAACTGAAACGTCTTAAATGGGAAAAAAAGTAAAATTGTTGCAGTCACAAACTGCCGACTATGTGATACTCTGTTCTTCACATTCTTATTACTGCTAGGATTTAATTCATTATGAAGGTTAATTTAAATGTAACATTTTAAATTTTTACAAATTGGTTTAACTGAGTTTCAGTTTTCTCAGTGTATGCAGCAATGTAAGCCACATTATTGGCTTTGGCACCTCGTTGCTCGTTGCCAATTTTGCGCCGGCTGCAGTTCAAATACAATAAAAATTATGCGTGCCATAAATCCAGCTGATGAGATTCGCCCAAGCAAATGTCGTTATCGCGTCAAACTTAAGTAGCAAAGGCGAGAATTGGGGGGCGGGCTGTAAAGTGCGGCTACGCGATAATAATTTTCGCCTAATAATGATGCGCGTTATGGCTTCACGCGTTTCGGTTGCCATAGCTTTGCATGTCGTCGTCGCTGAGATGACAGCCAGAGCAGCCAAACAAATGACGCCATCCAGCTGGCAGCATACAGAATGGAGCACGGAGCACGGCGTACGGTACCAGACTCAATCATAATCTGTTGCCCTGACAGGGCGCACACACTGATATGGCTCTGGATATGGAGATTGGAATCGGAGCCAGGCTGTTGTCGCCATGACAACATTCAGGCATTGCCATTGCCATCGCCAGCTCGTTGCAATAACTTCTCGTTTGGTCGCAAGACGCCTTCGCTCTTATTGTGTGCAGTTGGTAATCAGTGGCATTGGCATCGTAAACATCAGCCGGAAGTAGAGATAAGACACTTGCCGCACTGGCTTAACATGCCTCTTAATGTACTTCCTAACTCCCTTACGCACGTCATTCATCCGCTTTCTGTATGAGTGTGGGGAGATTAGGACTCATGAGCATGAAAAATATAACCATTTTTATATGCAATCATTTTCATTGGATCCTGTGCACAATGTTGCATTGTGTGTGTAGAGTCAGTTGCTCAGTTGCTCGGCTAAGCATGGAAAATTAGGCTTTTGATTGAGGGGGCCAAATTGAGGCTATGAATTATTTATGGCAGTAGCCTGTGTGACAAGTACCAAGCCAAACAACTGGGCCAAAATATGCACATGAACGGAAGCTAAAACCTCTGCATAATTGCCTATAAATGTCTGGCAATTTCAAGAAGTTAAAATGTTCAAGTCTTTTGGCCGCAGCCGCACAGCACTTTGGCCATTTCCGGCAAGTGCATCCACAGCATGTTGACAAGAAATTGCATAATTATGGCTTGCCGGACAAGCGGTCAGATCAACTCAACCGCAAGTGCTGTCTTTACACGACGCCAGCAGCAGCAGCAGCATCAGCAGCAGAAATAGCAACAGCAGCAGCAGGAACAACAAAGTTGCAGCAGGATATGCTTGGGTTTCGGTCAGTAGATGGAGAGCAGCAACTGGCCGCAAATGTGAAAGCAGGTTGCAAAAAAGAACTAACACAGCCCCAAACCCAGACCCAGTCCCAGTCCCAAACCCGTTGCGGGCTTGTGCATATGCATGTGCGGCATCATGAGAGCTAAAGGAAGTTTAAACAGGAGCGGAGCCATAACCATGTTGGGCAGCGGGGCGCCAAGAGTCAAGGGGACAGAACAATTGAATTGCATAACATGAATAGAAATGAATTGGCAGGCCGGAGCTGGACACGAAGACTGTACAGAGAGCTGCAGTCGCAGCTGCAGCTGGAGCATAGTGGCGATGGCAAACATATCCTGCGGCTTACCTAGCGCCACTCGGCTGCCAGGGGGGCCAAAAAAGTTAACTGCTTTCACATTTGCATACCCGTTCTCGGCGTGAGTGTGTGTGCTGCAAGTTCATGTGGCCTAACCATCTAATGCGAGACATTCATGCACTTTGCGTCAGTTGTGCGGTTGTAAATATTTGCATATAGACAATATTACATATTCCATTCGATTGGCTTGTTAATAATAAAATAATAAAATAATCATTTATTATGGAGAGCATTTAAAATTGATCAGTCGCTGGGCAAGCTTTAAGGGCATGGCCTGGCCGGTGTTTACAGGGGCAGCCAAGAGCATTTTTACACTCGATTAACTGTGTGTTTAGTCGTGATTATGTGCATATACCCACACACACACACACACACACACACACACACACTGACTGGCACACACACGTGTCTGCATATTGGTATTGTTTAGGTACTTAGATAATCGGCTGCTATTGCTGATGTTGCTGTGCACGTGCCACAACAAACACTTTGCGAGTAAAACGCTCAAATAGCTAAGAAAATTGCAATGAACGTCGGCTTGCTATTGGATTTTCATTAAACCGCTGCTGGCATATGTACCTCAGACCAAACATATATATATATATTCATATATATGTTGTGTGTGTATGTGAGAGTGGGAGTGTGGGGTTTACAAAGAGCATTGCCTACTTTGCGGCGCCGGCGAAATGGAAAGTTAAGCACTCGAAACGCCTTACAGTGCAGGCAGCCAGCTATGTTGCTCCGGCACAGCTCTCGCTTCCGCTCTTTTTCCACCCCTTTTTTTGGGGAACGCACACTCCTTGCAAATACGCCGACAATAAGACGCAATGCCTTTTGTTCTTTTTTTGCACAGTTGCACACAATAATGAAAATGTTGTTGTTTGTGAAATTCCAACAGCCGTTGCCAGCAGCACACACTTGAGCGAGCGCGCACGCACACTCACACACACACACTAGCAAAACATAGCTGCCATTGCTCGCACACATTCACACGCACAGACACAGATACACACACTCATACATGGCATTACTTCCGCCTCAGCGGTAATAATTTTAAAATCAATACAATTCAATAAAGTTTTATTACTGACGCTTCCTGGGGAACGAGTTGCAGGACTTTCTGCGAGGAGCATGTGGGCTAACAAAGCTTTTGCAAAATGCTTGGGGAATTCACGAGAATTGCTTGACTTTAAGTCGCTTTTTGTCTTAAGCGTTTCGCGCTCTGTGTGGTTGATTGGTAGGGGGACAGATTTGCGGGTATTACCAGCTTACCTAATGCCTGTATTAGCCATAAACTTTGCTCTTTTGTCAACGATGGTGACGGCGAAGGCGACGGCAATGGCGACGGCGACGGCGACGCCATCGGCAACGGCAGACGCCACCTCAAATTGCTGGCAATTAGAATATGCACGTTTTAAAAGCAAATTGTGGCAACGCCAGTGAACTTATGGCAACGCCCATTTGTATGCAAATGCCGACACGGACAGTGTCTGTGCCCGTTCGCCTTGGCTCCTGCTCCTGCTCCGGCTGCTGCTGATGAATCAAAGTCATAACGTAGCCAGGGAGCACTCGCCTTCGCGCTCGCATTCGCGTTACGCATCGTTATGCACAGCGGCAGATGACTGTTATTAAAATCAGTTGTTCGTCAGCAACCCAGCCAGACAGTGTTGGGTCCCTGCTCGGGCGCCAGCTGTGCGACTCGTGGCAGCCAGCTCAATTTGGCCGCCCATAGTAGATGGGGACGCGCATTCATTTAATGTCTTAATTTTGCACTCATCCATGTGAAAAATTAAAATGGTTTCTGTTTCAGGCTTTTGGGCAGCGCTGGCCGCTTATTAACTGCAGCAGGTGAAATGAAGTCGCCGCTCGCATAATTCTAATGTTGCTGCCGCCTGTTTAAATATTAATAATAAAGTCAAGGGGGACCACTCCAGCCCCCTACCCCCTCTACACAAATTGTTAAATTGAAGCTAATAAAATTTGGTGTAACGTTACGCGCCGCCCACGCTCCTCCCCATCCATTTTATGGCCCACAAATTTCATGGCGATTAAATTTGATGGCAGCGCATGCATCTCACGCCCAGCTACAGCTCCAGCTCCAGCTCCAGCTCCAGTTACTTCGCATCTGCCCCCTTCCTCTGGCCGCTCAGCTCCATTGCGTAATTGTGGCCAAACACTTTGAGGCGCTGCTGCTGTGGCTGCGAACACAAACAATAGAGCTCCTTTTATGCTAGCCAAAATGTAACGCACACAGAAAAAAAAGCTAAGAAAAGCAGCTAAAAACAAGCAGAATTTCCCTAAACTAGAATGCACGCCCAGCAGATACCCTGAATGGTATTTCTTTAAAAGTGTTGCCCATAACAATACGCTAGCTACAATTTTTTGAGTTTTTTATATAAATAATAAGACAATACAGCATATATTCAAACATTTAAAATATGAATGGAAGCAATGCATGCCTTTTCATATTTTTTTTAATAGGAACAGGGTATAAACAGCTAAAAAGAAAAACTGTAGAAAGTCTGGCAAAATTAAAGCGCCAAAACGCGTAAAATGCAAATGTGCGCGGCTTGTTAAGGGTAGGATGAGAAAGGGGAGACGGTGAGGCGGGGCTTGCGGGTTGGTTTTGTGCAAATTATGGTTTAACACCTCATTGAACTCTACAGTGTGGTGAGCAGAGCAGTGCAGAGAGCTGCGAAAATTTGAATTTGAATATGAATTTCAGAATTTCATATTCAAATGAGTTTTCAAAGACTTTGGCCGCGCTTGTGGGAAATAGAGTTAATTATATATGTATATAGACAAATATAAATTATGCTTTATTGTTCCTATTTCTCGCCGCGTAAATGCAAATTGGCCGCATAAAACGCCAATTTAATTGCACTTCAAAAGCGGCTTTGAAACCTTGACATATTCAATTTGACGTTTAAGCTGATCGCCTCGAAGCAAAGCCCATTCAATTGTTTATGCCACAGCCGATGCAGTGCATATGTAAAACCTAATTACAACTAATTACTATTTGCACAAGTGACAACCTTTGACCTAATGCAAACAAAAACATTCAAATATGTACGACTATGTGTGTGTGTGTGTGTGTGTGTGTGCATTTGTTGTGCGGTCGCTGGTCAACAAGCCAATCCAAACCTTGAACGCTGCCCAACAGCAGCCAGGCAAATAAACAAAACGCTTTGATTAGAAAATTTCATTACACGAAATCGAACGCTTGCCAATTGTACACACACACACACACACGCGCACACACACAAATGCAAATACAATCAGTGCCAATGTAAACAAATAAATGCACAAAGGGCAGTCCCATTGCCTGCCCATGCGTCAGTTCATTAAAATGCCTCTGCCTCTGCCACTGCCTCAGCCGCTGCCTGGACCTCTGTCGCTGTTTTAGTCTCTGGCAGAAGCTCTGTTGCCAGCTAAGTCCTCAGTCTGGCTCTAAAAACGCAATTTAATAACGACTGCAAATGAGCACATGCAACATGCTGCATGTGCTGCATGCATGCATGTGTACGTGTGTTACATGCGTGCATGTGTGCCTCGTGTTTGTGTCAAATTTTATGGCCCAAAGGCGCATTTGAAATGAAATCGACAGGCTCAGTGCGACGCCAACGCCGATGCTGCCTCTGCCTCCGTCTTTGTACGCCTCTGCCGCCGTTACCAAATTTTGAATGCTTCTAATGCTGTATGTTGCACTATTTGCCCATAGACGGCCAACTCAATTTATTAACGCACACACTAGCACACACACGCATACACATGCAAACAAGCACACGGATATAGTCATGCCCAGGGGAATCATGCACGGGCAGCGGCAGGGGCAGACATTGTTAGGGCATGCAGCTTGCTGCAAATGCTGGCCAGCTAAATTATTACAAATGCATTTGTGCAACAACTCTGGCAGTTGCATACGCCAGTTGCAGCATACATAGCCATACTTTGATCGTTGCACATTTGTGTTTAAGTGGCGTTTTTCTCACTGGGATAGAGCAGAGGCTAAGATATACGATGCAAATGTGATGGAATGCAATCGCATGCATCTATCCAAAAAGCCAGCTGCAGATCTAGTTTATCATATAACTGGACTCAATAACAAGCAGTTATAAAATGAGAGATCATATGTGCATATTAAAGATTGGCCATCGCCTATATTTAAAATGATAAAGTGTATTCCGAAATAATAATTATTACGTTGAAATAAAGAGATGCTTTTGCTCCCAATGCGAAATAATTATTGTTCACACAGGTCAAAGCGAACATAAATGTAATTTAATAAACAATTTTTAATTCACGACAATTACGAATGTTTCTCATTTAGTATAGGTATTAGTTGTAAATGGTTTTATGAGCCTTGCAGAGATTTTCAATAAATATATAATTGATGCTCGTTATATATTTTATTGCATCGCGAATTGCCCGCAAATATTTCAGCACTCAATTAAAATTGCATTGCAAATAATTGCAGCACATTTAAAGGCGTTCGCAAACACACACACACACACACACACACCCACAGACACACATACTTAATGCATTTTTGTGGTAATGGCTACAAATTAAGCGTAAATTACATGGTCGCTGATATTGATATACCGCATTTTTAAACGCTGAAATTGGTCGAACGGTTGCGCTTTTTAAACGTTGTGTTGATTTATATTCAGTAATTTCATTAAGAAAGGCTAACGAGCATTGCAAATTAAACATGACATAAAGTGGACAAACGCATTTACAATATTGACAAGTTTCTATGAGAAAACTATTTTTGTGATCTACTTGATAGAACCAAACTGTAAGATAACTTTTACATTGAGTACACGAATCTGAATGGCTGTGATAGGATTTTATTGTAAATATCTAATGTCAATAAGATCGAAGCCAGATTAAATCGGTTTGTCGTTCTGATCAGTAATAAGTTGGACATGCTTTTCAGATGCACGTTATATACTACATGTACGCTATAAAACATAAGTAGATATGAGAGACAAATTTTCAAAGTGTCCGTTTTTAATGACACAGTTCGTTTTTCTCTTCTTGAAGATTTTCCTTTGAGTTTTTGTTGAACATCCCTAATGAACTGGTCTCCATGTTGATCTTGTGTATATTGTGTGCTTGTTAGCCTTTTTGCTTGGCATTAACAACTAGCCACATGTAGACATGGCCATAAGAAGCCTTTGGTGTTTCCGAACTATTTTGCATGCGAAGCAGTCGCCACTGCAGCAGCAGCAGCAGCAGCAGCAGTAGATAACACCCCCATTTCAGCACTTTGAAAAAGTTTAAATATAAATTAAAAACTTTTCTCATTTTTTTTTTGTTTTTGCACCCAACCGCCTTTTTATGTTGTTGTTGTTGTTGCTGTTTTATTTTATTTGGTATGTATTTTATGTGGATGCAAAGTAAAAAGTTTGCCGGACGACATTGAACGGCGACGAGGAGTAAGCAGAAGTTGTTGTTGTTCCTGTTGAGTGTCCGCTGTTGAGGCTATCAGCATTAGCACATTTTAATCTTTGGCCGTAATCCTTTACCAATTTCCGTTTCAGTTACTTTCACAGCCTTGAGCGATGTGGATAACGCGGCCTTATAGCACCAACAAAATTTATGCAATGGCCGAATCTGCAATACATTATTGCTGTCAGATGAAGTTGTCCCTTTTGCAAAATTAATTGCATCCTCTTTGGCCAGAAATTACTGGCAAAACCAGCGCTAGAAATTGTGGTTGCCAACTAACAGAAGGCGGCGAGCCGACGACAACATTGTTGTAATATTTTTGTTAGCAAAATGTGGTCAAAGTTTGGCTGCCATAAAGGCGCAAACAACAAGCTCCCTATATGTGAATGTGTGTATATATGTGTGTGTGTGTGTGTGTGTGTGTGTGTGTGGGTGGGTACGAGTGTGTGTGTGTGTGGCAGGCAAGCCGCAAACATTTGACCGTAATGCAAACGCATTTGCTGCATGCAGCACTCTCTGAGCCTTGTGAACACATTGCGGCCCACTTGGAACTCGGGGTTCGGAGTAACCGAAAAATGCTGTTGTTGATCATTTGCTTGCTTTGCATTAAGACTAAGTTGGCCAGGGGCTGGGCAGCTGGGTGGAAATGGATGGGGGTGGGGAGACATTAGTTGAACATGAAAGGCATTGCATTTTGCTTGCGGCTTGCTTGAGGCAAGCAGCAGCAGCAGTCAACCTTGTGCAGTGCGGCCGCATGCAAGCAAAAATCAGTGAAATATCTTTTCACTTTGAAAGAGAGTCAGCAAAGTGCTGCCCAGCCAGCCATGTGTGTGTGTGTTTGTGAGTAGGTGTGCGGGTGTGCGGGTGTATGTGTATGGGAGGCCACTAAATGTAATCTTTGACCGGGGCCATATATCTCTTTGCAGCGGCTTACTTGGCCAGGCCCAAAAAATGTGGTTTACAAAAGGAAATTAAGTTCAATAAAAAGAGTATACGTAATTTATTAGGGTAAGGCTGCTTTCAACCCGTTTAATCTTTAAGCTGCAGTTGCTGTTATGCTCGATGCGTGGATTACAAAAGTTGCCATTTATAATTTGAAAACTAATAATTTTGACAACTTCTTAATATGCAATTTGGCAACTGGGCATCTGGGAGCTGGGAGCTGGCAGCTGCTCGAAACTGGCTGTCAGCGGCGTTCGCCCTTTTAGCCACTTGAGCAGAGCTGCCAGTCGCCAATCTGTGTCCGTTGCGCTGCGCTTTGCCCACTCTGTTGGGTCTAACTTCTGTGCAACCGGAGCATAATTGCATTTCGTGGACAATTAATTTCTTTTCTATTGCCCATTTCGTCGTAATTTAATTGCAAATTACTTCCTTTTGTGTGTTTGTGTCCGTTTGCTGCGCTGCCTTCGCCCGTAATTGTAGCTTCATTTGCCTTTTGCTCATGCCCCAACGATGATTCCGTGGCCCAGTTCGTGCCTAGGCCGGGCCAAACAGCACGCAGCTGCTTTCCTTTTTTTGTTTCTAGCTCTCGGCCAGCGACTGCTACCGCCGAGTGCATTTGAAATTAGCAAAAATGTAAAACCAAATTGCAAAAGTTCTGCCCAACAACAACATCAATTGGACAAGCAATAAATTTGGCGAGTTACGAGAGCACACAGCTGGGTTTGTATTTTGCAGTGGTTTGTCATTTTCCTGTACTTCACATACGTATGGGACGTAAATATAACACCTAAGACTCTGGAATATTGCACGATTCGAAGAGGACCTGGGACCATAGATGAAGTAGACATATACACAGTATAAAATAATAGAAAATATTTTTCGTCGAACTTGATCTCTGGTTTAAGATAGATAAGCTATTACAGCTTTAGCCGGGAGGAATATTTTTTTGCCAAACTTTAATATTTTAGTAGGAAAACGTGTCAGTGATCCTTTTTTATGTGGCTAGTTACTTTAAAAATGTAACCCCTAAGCAGTATCCCTCAAACTGTGACTGGAAGTTATCGATTAATGAAATCTACCGGACTGGGAGTAGACATATCTGCAATAACTTTGATTCAAGCATTAGAGGTGGTCATAGGTAGTCTATAAGTGAAATATGATTGAAAAAACGGGGCTGGAAATCAATATATAGCGATATTAAGGAAACGTTGGGAATGAACTATCGATAAATTAAATTAAACTGGAGCTGCTCATGGTAAAATGTCATTTTAATATATGATGCATCCTTAATAGTCCTTCAGATCGGCAGCTTCATACAGACAAACATGACTAGACCAACTCAGCCGTTTATGCCGATCGATATTATGTCTACTGTATAGGGCCTACAGCCAGTTACAACAGCAAAGCGGAGAGGGTAGAAACTATAAAATTGCAGTATCAAATATTTAAATGGGTAGTGCCACGTTTCGAAATTCGCTCAGTATTTGGTTATTGTTCTTTCGTTAAAGCTTTCATTTCGTATTTTACTCACTCTTTTTGAGAGCTGAACAGAGTGTGAGGGAGGGAGAGGGACAGGAACGAAAACAATCTCCAGCCACTTGAGCTGCACATAAAATTTCATTTGACATTTTTGCATAATTGAAGCAAAGTGCAGACTACAAGTATCTGAAAGAAAGTTGCGCTGAGCTGGGCGTTTGCTTTTCCTGGTCAGCAGCGAAGGCGACACGAATCCAACAAAGGCGACAAGTTTGCACTGAGCAAATGAAAGCACGACCCGATGGCTGGATGGGTGGGCACCAAGGCGAGTCGCTGCTTGCTTTGCCAACAAAGTAGAAAATCCGAAAGAAAAACACAAAATTTTTCGCTTACGCTTACAAGTCGCTCGCTCGCCAGGCAACTGGCTACGGGTCCGGCTCCTGGACTCGACTCGCTCTTCTCTGGCTTCGGTCATATTGGTAGCCTTTGGTTTTGATTGGGTTATTGCTGCAGCCAGCTGGGCAGTCACCTGTGCGGAAGGTGCTGGTGGAGCTGTTGGGGCGGGCAGCTTCATCAGTGTGGCAATTGTTTGGCTGCGCTTTTGGCATTGAAATTCATTTGAAATTTATGCAAAGCAGTTTGTGAAATGGCGGCATAAAAACACTGGCACACATAATCCGTGCTGAAAATGGGATTTACATTTCTGTTTTTGCTAGATAATTATCTTAATTGCAATTTCGTGCAGCAGCCAGCTAATTTACAATTAGATTCAAGCTACCTGCAATGCCAGCTTGACCAATTAATTTATTTTATAAGTATTTAGTTGCATAATTTGGTAAGTGTAATGTGGCCCTGGATCTGAATCTTTTGCTTCTCTTATACAACTTGTATTTAGCCGCAATATAAATTAAATGCCAATTAATTTGCAAAAGTTGGGAGCATTAATAAATGCAGGCACATTCATTACACCTGCATTAATAGCCAAAAGTTTTGGCTCAATATTATCCAAGGAATACTACTTCAAGGCGTCCCATTTAGCAGCTACTACCTTCTGGGGCTGCATCATTTCTCAAACGCAGGCAAATGAAAGCACTTAATCTTGTGCTTGAACTTTGCAGCGGCAGCGGCAGCGGCAAAGGAAACACCAAAACCCAAACACTTTTGTAATTTTAATCAATTCATCTTAATTTCGTTTGAAGTGCACATTAACCTAATGGCCAGAGCGAAGAGGTAGCTCAGTTCTGGTTCTCGTCCTGTTACTGGTCTCGGCCCTGGTCCTGGTCCAACTGCCACTCTCTGTCCAAGTCCCTTGTCCAACTACAAGTTCAAACTCCAGTCCAGGCTAACAACTTGCGGCTGACTAACAAGTGCTTTTCCTACCATATTAAAATGTTATCTGCTGCTCTGCACCGAGCAGAAGTGAGATGGAGCGAGATGGAGCGACGGAACGAGAGAGGGATAGATAGAGCTTAGCCAGGGCAAGCAAACGAAATATATAAAAAATAGTCAAGTCCTGCCCTGCTAACAGCCACAGTATGTGGCAACACTTGTGTCTAGGGTTGTGCGTGGGCGTCGTCTTAAAGGCAAAGGTGATGTTTCATTTTCACATTTCTCATTTATCTTGTTTAGCCCTGGCCAGAACGCCTCCGGCCGGCCGCCTGTGCTTCCTTTCAAGATGTGCGAATATATTTAACTAAACGTTAGTACTGGACGGGGTGTGCGGGTGTATGTGTGTGTGTGTGTATTAGTGTTGTGCGGGTTTGCAAATTTATGGGAAATGCTTGCGTTTATTAATGAGAGCGCGTGAAATAAGCGCCAAAGTGCTCGCTGCTCTCAGCTCTCAACTCTCAGGTCTGAGCTGTTGCTCCAATATAAATTTGCGGCTGTTGCTGCTGCTGATTTGGCTTCTGCCTTCAGCTGAGATCGTATACTGTGCGGATGCGGATGTGGATGTGGATGCGGATGCATTTGCAAGAAATAACAAATCATCTTTTGATTAACTCATGCGTGTCAATTTGACGTAAACCAAATATTTGTTCAGCACATACACACGCAGACGAGACGGGCAGCTCGGAGAAAGAAAACCCGATTGCAAGCCAAGGAAATTGCAGTCAACAACTAACAAGGCGAGCATTTGCTACGTATTTGCCTTACGTCTGGCTGGAAACTGAGTACAAAGATACTTACTTATATGTATGCAAATGCTGCATAAACTAAATTTTGCATACATATAGTATGTGTATATTTCTGTTGTGCTGCAAAAAAGCACGTATTTTAACGCTTCATTGGAACAGAAAATGGCAGCAGTCTAACATTTGATGGGTTACCTCTGTGATACCCTGTAACGCCTTTAATAGATACTTCTTAAATAAAACCATAAGCTAATTGGACCACAACGAAAAATGTAATACATTTGACGGTTGATTAATTTAGGAAATCAAGTTGTTTTATTTGCCTGAAACTAATATCCAATACACCCCTTGTAATGTCAGCTAGAATGGGGTAAAATATGCATCTAAAGCAATGAAAAGGACCTAACTACAGTGCCGCCAGCAACGCAGAAAATAAATATATTTGATTCAACAGCCAAAGGAAATTTCCGACAGAGAACTGGAGCCCCCAATACTAACAGGTAGATGTGCAAATTTATATAAAAAAAATATATATTGCGTGGATAAAAATATTTAAAAGGATATGTCAATTGCTTGCTATGGATAAATTTGGGTGCATTCGTTCAAAGACTAAGCAATTAAAATTCTCAATTTAATTCCACAATGCGATTAAGATGTGATTAAAAGATTTGAAAAAGAAGAACTTGATTTGTAGTATCCAATATTAACTGCAAACAAATCTGTTAGCTTAACAAATCACGTTGTTCCTTAATGAGAATCGCATAGTAAGGTATACCAAAGAACGTTATCTTTTTTTAATTGGAGTCTAGCTCTCGCAGTCTCCAAGACGGATGACTTGGCGTGTAGGGGGCTTGGCTAGTTCGACTCTGCTGTTAATGATCATCAAGACTTTAAATAATTTTTGGCTCTGCCCTATGAAAAGTAAGATTTTAAAATCATATTGTGGGCTTTGATTGAACATGCCAAGTGTCTTAAAATTGTTGAGGTGTCAGGAAATTGGAATAAACTTGCACAGAAAGTTGATTGGCAGCAGCGTCCGTTGTGCGCCACCTAAGGAAGAACTGAGCGAAGGCTGCGGGCAGCAATGGGGCTGGCAAATGTACTACAATTGTTTGTCACAGTGATGAAAATCAAATTAAATATGCACTGATTAGATTGTAAAGATAAGAAGCAGAAAGCATAAATGGCATAGCCAAGGAACTGGGCCGGCGGAAGGGGCTAAGGGAGCGGCAGAGACACGCGACGGAGCTAACGTCAAATCTAAATGAGGTTATAATTAAAAAAGTTTTCTTATTTGCTGCCGCTCAGCCAGCAGCGGTGGGAGCAGCATCCAGCTGCAAATGAAGAAACAAGTAATTCGCCTAATAACGAGCTTATGTAATTAGCTCATAAACAAAAACAACAACAAGAAGAACCACAGCAAGAAGCAAACAGCACGGCAATTGCAGCCAAATAACAACAACGGCAACCAGAAAATTTGTACAAGTCGAAATGTAATGAAAAAGTTACGGATACGAAAAAGTTCATAAAATTCGAAGGTAAAAGCAACAAGGCTGTCGTCGCTGTCGGTGCAAGCTGCCTGCCGACTGCTCTTCCAAAACTTGTCTATAATATAAACACGACTTTAAATACATACTTATATATATATAAATATAAGTATATAGAAAAAGCAAGAAAGCAGTAGTAAATTGATCCTCTGTGATATATTCGAAGGATGGGCAATTTCACCCGCAAGTGTGCAAAATACATGAATCTTTTCTGTCGTCCATCCGATCAAACTCAGATTTAAAGCGGCTTGTGAAAATGCAGGATGTTCACAAGCTGTGCAAGTTTAATGTTTACCTTCAAGCTAGTATGCTTGAAAGTTAATTATAAACGATTTGGTGGAACTCGGTGCAAGAGGTCGATTTAAGCTGGAATGGGTGATGCAACAAATTCAAAGAAAGAAAGCTTCGACCGTGCAAAGCCGGATAAGACCTGCTAATATAGTGTACACATATATCTCGGATAGTTGCTGAAACTTTAAATTCAAAATTAACCATAAAGCTGCAATTGTTGTTAATTAGCCACCAAGAAGCTGGATCGGGGGCAGCGTGAAGCGTGGAGCCATATGTTTTTGCAGCACGTTCCTTTTAATGTTGCACGTTTGCAATTTTAATTAGAAAATTGCGCAAATACTCGTAATTGACCGTTAGAGTCACATTAGCAGCCACAAACATTGCTGTCAGCGATCGAGCGTATCAAATGGACACAAGTCCTTGCCCAGCACGATGTGCCAGTGCCCGTGACGGGACCATGACGCGGCCGTGGCCCGTGGTCGTGGTCATGGTCGAGGCCGTGGTTTAGTGCGTCGGCCCAACGCTGCACCGGAGACAGTGCGCGGCCAGCAACACTTCCGGTGACATTTCAATTACCTCCACCACCTCAAATGGAGCACAGAACAATGGCACTGCCGCTGCTGGCAGCTGCTGCACCACCATTTGCCAGGACCCGCTCGGACTCGAACTCGAGCTCGGACTCGGACTCACATGTGCCGGCGACCAGAGCCATGGGTAGTAACAATTTTTTGATTAATGTGTCTGCTGCAAATTACAAAGGGCAGACAATAACCAAATGCACACGCACTGAAAGGGGGCGCTCGGAACCGTCCGATCCGTGTCCAGTTTTAAATGGCTGCCCGCTGTGCGCGTCCAAATGAAATAAACATGGCTACTAATGTAATGTATATCCACAGCTCTTATTAACGGCTGTAAACTCGACTCACACCCCATTTTATTTATATTGGCACTGAATTTGCAATTTACTTTATTAATTTCGGTGCCAGACCGCAAAAACTCTGGACTCTGGACTCGGGGCTGAGTGCTGAGTGCTCGGCAGTCGGCGGTGTTTCGTTCGTTTGGATGGTGCATTGCAAGTGGCAAAGCCGCAGTCAAAATCATTTTCTAATTAAATTCAAGCCAAAGTTTTTGGCAAGCGAATGAAAACAAAAATTTTCTTGGCTTGCCGAAACTTTAAAATTCAATTAAAAATTATGCAATCCCAGCCACGACAGCAGACAGACAGAGCCAACGAGTCTTAAATAGTGAGTGACAGAGAGAGAGAGAGAGAGAGTGATATTTGCGCCCCTCCAGCGGGTGTGTGGGTGTTTGGGCGGAGTGTGGCACATGAAAATGAAATACAAGATGATGACGAACAAAATGAAAACGAGGCTCTGTCGCCAGTCTTTCTACTGCCACTGCTGCGGCAGTAATTTTGTGTAAAATTTTTACTTAAAATTACTGCTAAAGAAAATTTGCACATAATTTGATTAAAAAGTTACACGCATTTGCAGCAGCATAAGCGGCTGCAACAACTTTGTAGCACTTGCTGTGAAAAATTCAGCAGAAAAAAAAAAAATAAAAATATGAAATGTTGCGGCACAACTTGCCACGCCCACACTTATAGCTGGCTTGGCTGGTTCCAGGGATTTTTGCCTGGCAAATCTCAGTTGACTGCAGTTTGCAGTAGTTCTGGTGTCTTCAACTTCAACTGCGGTTTTGCGTTTTGCTTGGAAATGCGGTTGGAAAACTTTCGAGCGTTCGCGAGTTGCTTTTTGTTTGCCGAGAATTGTTTGGGCTCGCCAAGGTGTCCCGAACTTCTAAGAGATCACAAATTGTTTATATACTTGAGTGGGATAGATAACATTAAGACAATTATAATAATTCTTAGTAGGTGCTTGCTAAACGTACACTCAGCTCGTTTCATGTGAGCTTATATACCATTTATAGTGAATAATAGGGTATACGGGTTTGTATTCTGTTTGCAATTTAGGTTTCCTGACCATACCTCGGAACTGATTGTATGCAGGCTTCAGATTCCGAATGTTCCTCCCCCCATTCCCAAAAAATTTAAGAGAGTCTTGGACTGTTGTATAGACTCACTTTTGTGGAGCCAAGGGAGCAAAAAGTAGAGTCTGCATAAAACGCGCAGGAAGCTAAAATGTTTGCAACGGCAGCTGGACGCTGGATTGAGGGTATCTCCTAGTCGAGCACGGCCCAATATAGTACTCCTGCCTGTTTTTTACTCTTTATGCTAAAATTAAAAAGTTGCAAACTTTTGCCGGCTAATCAAATATTTGCAGCAAGAGCAACGATGATGACGAGGGACGCGTTCGTGCGGAGCGTACAGAAAGGAGGACTTAAATCCTTTTAGACACGTGTGTGCAGAGTACCGTTAATATGACAGAAACACCAAGCTCAAGCGTGCGTATGTGTGTGGGTGTGTCTCAGTGTGAGTGACATGCAAATCTTATTTGTCAGTTGAAAAACACACACACACACAAATATAATATACATGGAACAACAACAAAATTGTAAAATACTCGGCTACTCGTAACGCTGCCAAGGGTCTGGAGTGCGTTTTTTAATTGAAAATTATTATAAAAAGTTGTAAATCCCACGCATTTGGCCCCTGCCTGCAAGGTGGTGGGGGGAGCGGTGGGGCGGTGGGGCGGCGCACTTGACGTGGCTTGGCTTATTAAAGTAAGCTTTTTGGGGCCAAAAGGTGGCCACATACAACGGATTCATGTTGTTTAATTAAATTAAACCGCCTGGCGCCGTGTCTGCCCTTTGTTGTGGAATAAAGGCGTTATTAATATTATTACCATTATTATCATTATCATTATGATTATTACCATGCCGGGGTTGCCGCCAACAAAAAGGGTCAAAAAAGTTGCAGCACATCAGGTGCTTTGCATAATGCGACATGTGAAGTTTTAAGTGTCAATGGGCGTCGATGCTTTTGTCTTCATTACGAACCCTCTGATGAGAGTGTCCATAAAATGTGAAATATAACATTTTACAAATGAACGAAACTGCTTAAAATAACTGTGGCCTCAATAATAATGGCCCATAAGTCTATATGCCAGGGGATGTGCACAACTGACGCTGTTCACAAGGCTCAAACCCTCCTCAGCCGCTCAACCATGCTGGGCAATAGACAGTTCTGCGAAATTTTCCCTTTTCATGGAATGACCCTGAAAACACATATCTATTCGTGGCATACTACATTCAGTTCAATTTGTTTCAGGGTTTACCCCAAGGTTTCGCTATTTCTCCATTTGTCTGTCTGTTTATTTGTTTGTTTGTTGGTTTGTTTGTGTGCTTTGATTTATTTCATTTGAAAATGATGCAGTTTGTTGCCATCAACGACTCGCTGTCTGCGTCAACCACTTGGGGCAACTTAACAGCGTATAATGGGGCAAGAGCCATGCGATTTCCCTGCCTGAACACCCTATCTACACACACATACGCAGTTGGTGATTTCAGCTTGTTTGTGTGTGTGGCTTGCAGCTATTTTTATATCATTATTGTCTCGTACATTATGCAGTCCCAGCACCCATCACCCATCACCCAGCTTCGGTTTTAAGCCATATTCTCTGCTGTTGAAGTCGCTCTGATATTTACTTCGTACAATTTCAGTGTATTTACTTATCGTGTACTTAAGGCCACTTCACAATATTTTCAATTTCGCCTAGGTTTTTCCTATTTATTTATTATTTTTACAATGCTTGAAAACTTTCCTCTTGGTTTCTTTGGCCAAGACTCTGAGCTGGAGCTCAGATTTTAAGCCATATAGAAAACAACTTACTAATAAGTTGAAAATACCGCACTCAGAATACTTTTTTCTTCCTTTGACCAAAACTTTTAATTAGCTTGACATTGTAACTAGACGAAAAAAACGCAGCTTTGAAGGCGTGTAATTTTTAATTAATGTCATGCAAAGTTTTTGTTAACGTCTTAAAGAAAATGTTTTGTCTTAGAAACTTGACGTGAAAAAGAACTTTGCCACAAAGTTATTGAAAAAGAAATCTGGCTCCCAAACTTGTCCAGCTGCATATTGAAGTGTATCCACAAAAGAACTTTGTATTAAATACTTTTCTTTTTTTAATTTTTAAATAATATTCAGTTTGTCTATTCAATTTGTGTAAAATTAATAATAATGCGTTCCCAAATGAGTGCAACAGCAGCAGAGACCGTTCCCAAAGCGTAAACGACAACAATTTGCAATTTTCACACGTTCATAAATTACGCTCATCAAATTGCAAATTTAAATTTAATTAGTTATTTATGCAATTTGATATTTTTCATACGTTTGCACACGGCAAAATGTTATTTGTTTTTATTTGTGCAAATTGCATGTAAATTTCATGACGATTTGCAATGTAGTTGTTGTTGTTGTTGTTCTTGTTGTCATTTTGTTAGATGCCTTTTTAAGCTCTGCTTCCGTTTTCTATACCCTGTAAAACTATAAAGGCAGGTGAAATCATGTCACAAGCAAAGCTGATGGTGAGTTGGAAATTATTTGTGAACTATGAGAAGAGTCGGAAATCAAATTCTATTTTCTCAAATAAATGTCTCGTTTTTGCATTCTTTATCAGAAATAGGAGATCTACTTTTTATAAAGCAGCTCCAGAGGGAGGGGGGGTTATAAGAAAAACCAAAAAATTCAGGTAATTATATACAAATTTATACTTAGAAAAGAAGTTAACAAGGGTATCTTGTAGATGATATCTCTCGACTAGTTAACTCGCTTTTTGTTTTTTGTTTTTATAATTTTTTTTTATTATCGTATAAATATTCAAAAGCCATTAAATGCAGTTATGCATATTAAATTTAGCTTTTTGTTTGACATATAAAAATTGTATATTGTGGTTATCACATATACTATGTCACTGGGAAATGTTTGTTAATAATTCTTAATGCCTTCATTCACAATCGTAGGCAATAAAAACTAGGACAGATTAAAAATGCTTGCCCTAAGTATTAAAAAAAACAAATTGCACTTTACGATATTTATTTTTGATGCCAAGTAAAAAGCGTCTAAAAAAAAAAGAATGTGAAGTGAAAATTTGTTTGCGAATTTGTAAATAAATCCACAAGCATTCATTCATTCATTCGCTTATTCGTTTATTCGTTTATGCGTCCGTTCGCTCATTCACTTATTTTTAGATACGCATCGAGTTGATTTATTTAGATTAAACTTTTGCCGCTTTTTCACTCGCAGCGGTCTGTGTGTAGTCGTCGTCAAATGATTTACATAAGAAGGACAGAAAAGAATAAATTGATTTTAAATCATTTTCGCAGACGATTCTATCGGGGGTGGGTTGGTGATGTTGACACTGGGAGGATCGGGCCGTGGCGCAGACGGGGCGGGGCGGGCGTTCGTATGCAAATAAGCATGAAAATAAGAATAACAAAAGCCAAGTTAACGAGTATTCAAAAACAAGATTAAAATAGGAGTGTTCCAGCAGACACACACACACACACACCCACACACACACTCACTCATAAGCAGAGCACCGCATGTTGTGATTTACCGCCGGAGCACCCCTCACACCCGCACAGCACCCTGATGTGACAGTTGCAGTCAACTGCGCTGAATTCAATGGGAATTTGCTAGCCCGCTTTCAAGCATGTGTGTGTATGCGAGAAATACCATGTTCTGATGTATCTGCGAGTGTGAATTTGAGCAGGCAAATTCTGAATTTTGATACAAGGGCAATGTTGAAGGCATGGCGTGGGCGTCGGCTGGCACAGGGCCAGGGACAGGTCTAAGCTGAAGCACAGTTTGCTCTTTGTGCAAAGATTTAATGTGAATTTGATTTGTATTTAGCGTTGATTGAAGCAACGTTCAGCACATTGGACATGGTCTTAAATTTGGTTAGTTCAACTCGCAGCTATTTGCATATTCACTCAACTTACTTTCACTGGCAGTTGAGAACTTTACTTATAATTCACTAGGACGACTCTCACCCTGCGACAAAATATGGAAATTGCACTTGCCTCGGCCTCTGTCGTTGCTGCTTCTGCTGCGGTTTTGTGACATGCCGCATCAATCTATCACCATTTTCTCACTACAAGTACACTGGCACAGCTATTCGAACGCAGTCTCATCCACATGCCCGTTTCCATACACATTCCCAGTCCCAGCCTCTGGCCAGGAACATGAACGGTGTTTGGTGCTCGGTGCTCAATGCTCTCTGCTCGGTGTTCGGCTGTGGCCCCAAATTGAATAGATTGGTAGATGGGCCAGTCGCTTGCCAGTTGGCTGCCAGCATTTTACCCAAAAATTTTGCATATATAAATATTTATGAATTTATTAAAAGCGAACCACACGGGCATGCTAGCGGCTGCCTAGTTGGATGGATGAATGCATAAGTCAGCGAGGTTTGCAGGCCCGGTCTCAGCACCGGCCGTATAACTGGCATGTGTGCGCTGCTCGATGCCAGCACACATGCCGCTTGCCTCGTGCTGCATGCCGCATGTTGCCTGCTGTCTACCGCTGCCGCCTGCCACATGCACAGACACTGGCTCATGTTTAACGAAATGTTTGGTACATTTTTGGAAAATTTGCACTGCACAGCGACAAGAGGCCAGTGGCAGCAGCAGCACCACACAAAACGAACGCCCGCTGTCCAATTTCCAAAAAAATTGCCGAAAAAAAGCCAAAAAAAAAGAAAACTGTGCACAAAATGGCGCGCTCGTCAGCCCGACTGGGACACGGCCTGGGCTGGCGCTGGAGCCATTCATTTGCACGAGAACAAGGCAATCGCATATTTGCGGCCGGCAAACGAGATTGTCAAGTTTTTGAGTGCCTGCCCCACAGTTGCCCCGCAGCCGCTCGCTCCCCACTCGCTGCTCCCTTGTTACACCCACTGCGCTGCCATTGCATGTCGCTCAAAATATGGCGCACAGGGGCACGCATAATGCATGAAGTTGTCATTATCAGGGCCAATTGAATTGAGAATTTTGTGCCTAATGCTCGGTTTGCTGGGCACAGGGCAGCGTAATACCAGGAAAGGAAAAGGCGCAAATGAATTTGGCAAAAATTGAAATTTAGCCGCCTGAGTGAACCGCTCAGCTGTGGCCCATGCCACACGCCCCTCGTCCCACGCTCCTCGCTCCCCGCTGCTGCACACAGTTGGCCTCAAGTGTTGTGTCCGCTGGTGATTGCAAATTCTGTGTGCTCTGTGTTTTGTGTTGACCATTGACCGTTGACCCTTGCTGCCAGTGTTGCCACTTGATTATACGCTGTTGTCTGCTCTACTGTGTGTGTGTGTGTGTGTGTGTGTGTGTGTGTGTGTGTCAATATATGTGTGTGTGCTTGTCAAAGTAATTTAAACTTCATGTCAAATTCAGCACAGTCATTCAATTTCATCGATGCATAATTTTACAACATTGTGCCTGGCCACTTGAGGCTGCCAGGGCCACGGCCACATAATTACCTGAAGCACTGTAATTGCGAAAACTCCTCCACAGCAGCCAGCTCTGCCCAGCCCCGTGGCAGTAACAGGCTGCGGAGTCGAGCCCAACCCCAAGCCCAAACCCAATACTGAAACCCAAGCCCAAAACACGGGCACAATGACGCTTAGTTTTGGAGATGACGTCCGCCGGCCTCATCCGTCTCCCCAGCCGCTTCATATGAGCTGATGATTCTGCATGGCCTGTGTGGGCGGGGGGCTTTGAGCGGTTGCTTTAAACGCAATTTATGCAAATTTGGGATGTCTAGCAGCGCCGAAGACAGTACAGACACATGGCAATCAGCGAAATGTGTTGACAGGCGGTGCTCACAACCACCACCCCCCACCGTCCAGTCCTGGCACATTTAACACGCTGGCCGCATTAAAACCCACGCGATTAGCATAAACGCATTAAAAATATGCCTGCCTATGCGTGAGGGTGTGCGCGAGTGCGAGGTATATGGGACTTTGCATATAATGCTGTTTGTTTTGACATGCTCGATGACAGTGTCAACCGAAAACTGCCTCGGTCCCAAGCATCGAGGCATCGTAAAGGCAACTTCAGTTTGGGTTCGTCACGAGCACAAGCTAATCTCACAATATTTCAATTGCCAAAACATGTTGCTCTTTTATAGCATTTGCATATGTGCGTTTCGTCTAATAAAACCTAAAGCCCCAACGATTATGGTCATATACATAAGGGCATTAGAACACAAAGACATCGAGCGATAAAGGCAAAACGCGCGGGCGAAATGACTTTTATTAAATTTAGTAAGGTACTGAAATTTGGGAACAAGTCGTAAAGCTGAAACTTATAGCGATTAAATTGGTGCTTAAAATCGTTATTCTCCAAGTATCCTAAAACTCAGAGAAGAAACTAATATATTATAATCCTTTTTAGTCAACTTTAAATATATATTCTCTAATAATGTATACTGTCCAATATCATGATTATATAAATCTTTTCAACTGTCAACTTGAAAATAAAAATGATCAACAAAATGAAATTGAATGGTTCTTGACCAAGTTTAATTTGACTAGAAATATTATTCGCTAAATTCAAACCATTCAAAAGTTTCGTTATTGTTCGAACCTGATGTTGATCAAGAACTCACGTAGCCCGACAACTATCTGTTGTTTGCATGTATCATGCTTTTAGATACCCTTCATTTTTTTACCTATTTAAAGATTTGAGAAGAAGACGTTTAAAAAGATTAATTTCCGATCATTTGATTATATGTCTTAATCGATAACATTATCATTTTACTAGCTCTGATCAATATCTTTATATGAATAATTTATAAGAACCTTGCATAAATATGCACATTTATTTATTATTATGCGATTTTAGAATTAAATTCTGGGATAACCCAGTAAAGCTGACCATTGAATTCTATTCTGATATTAATCTATTTTAAGCATTATACACTTTCTTATTGCTGCAAAGGGTTGATGGAGAAACTTAGAGTCAGATTTATGCCATCGAGCGTAGACCCTTAAGCTGCGCATATATATGTATGTATATATGTGTGGGAGCATAGGAATATAATAAATATTAATATTTTTTTACAAGTAATAAACATGCGAATGCACATATTTACTCCATAAAGAAGTGGCTGCCATTGAATAAACGAGCACACACACAAAGACACATGCACGGCCGCACACATTCACATTTAATATGCAAATTTTTATATTGATTTATATTTAATCGCTTTTAAGTGCAGCAAAAGCAACAGCAACAACGCTTTTGAGCTGCCTGCGTTGTACCCACATAAATATTGCCGCCAGGAGCAGATGATGCCATCAAAATGTGAATTGCTCGCGTTCCGCGTACCCCATTCCTGCTGCTCCGGACTGTAGAGTGTCGAGCGGGGAGCGCGAAGTGGGAAGCACGGAGTGCCGGGCTGTTAGCCTTCGGCTGAGTGCAATGAGTGAGTTGTCCGTTGTGCAATCATAAATAAAATGCATGCATATAGAATATTTATATGTAAACAAGGCCAGCAACAATAACAACAATGCTGGCCGGGCCCGAAAGAAGAAAAGAAAAAAGCGCGCTTTAAACAAATAATGTGGCCTAGTGTGAGACAAGATCTGCTCAGTGCGCCCAACCCACGCTTTCAGGCAGAGTCTGGCAACAATTTAAGCTCCGCGCATAATGCAATACACTATGCCACACACACATACACAAACACGCACGCACATGCTGTCGCTGGCATCGTCATTTAACATTTTGCCTTCAAGTCTCGTTGTCTGGCGAATCACTCACTCACTTAGCGGCGGCTATGTATGGGTGCATGTGTGTGCCTTGCTGGTGTGTGAGTGTGTAATACGCACTATGCCACAAATTACATTGCTGCAGCTGACGACAACGTCATACTCGTACTCTAGATGAGCCCGGAGCCTTCGCGTCGCGCACTGAATTTGTATTGCATACTTTGCGGCGCGCCGGAGTTTTTAACCTGTCGTCGCCGCATTCGCGTTCCCGTTCCTGTAACCCCTCGCCTACGGGATCGCGCTTGCCATTGCCTGGCAATGTGCATTTCGTGTTCGGCTGATGACTATGAGTAGTATGAGTGGGGAACGAGTACTCGCACTAGTATCCACTTTTATAAGCCATCACTCATTTGTCTGCGGCTTGCATTGTTTATCTTCTGCAGCTGCATGTTGCTCGTGTGGCAGAGCACAAGTTCATGCCACTAGCTTCGACTTTTCAGCAGTGTCTGCTCCTTTCTGCTGTTGCAGCTTTGTTGTTTTAACGTGCTGTCAAATGTGACAAAATTAAGTTAACTGCCAACATTATCGCGCAGGCAGCAAAACTTTGTAGCTGCTTTGTCCAACTTTTATGCCTTTTAAACTGATTTGAATTGTTATAATCATTTTTTTTTCTATTTTGTTGTTGCAAAAAGTACTTATGTAAATTGCAATGAAATTAAATGCTTTTTGAATTATGGAAATTGGCTTTCCAATCGTTTTGATTTATTGCAATTTGAAAATGTTTAATTTATTGTAATCATATGCAATATAATTTATCTATTTGTTGCCTATATTTATATTATGCATCTGGTCCCTTCGATAATGCTCGTAGAGCTTGAGGTAAATGCAAAAATATATTATTGATGCAACAAAATTTGCCCCACAATCGCAACATAAGCATAATTTACGCTTCAATTCAATTGAATTGATTTTATATGCATTTGGCCTGGCCTGCTGCAGAGCCAAATCAACAGTTGCAAATGTCATGCGGACACGCACGCACACATACAAAAATCAACAAGTCAGCACCACTGATGCGGGCCACGACATCGGTGGTTGCACTCTTTGCCATCGTGCTCATGCGCCACTGCATCGATAATAACAATTGAATATGTGCATATTGTGCAAAGTGCGTGTTAAGCGACTGGCACACACACACACACACACACAGACACATCAGATACACACATGCACGCAGCTATGTATGAGGGTAAGTTACGGATTGTCTAATCTCATTTAATCGCAGAACTTTATGAATTCATTTGGTATAACCACACCGACTGTGGATTTGGCCACAAACATTGTTGGGAATATGTTGGCATTGTTTGCTAAATTTTAAATGAATATTGATGTTATCAAGTATCTAAAAATATGTTATCCTCATAGTTAAGGCCTGAAAGATAAATAAACTTGTATTTATTCTGTAATGTTTATATAATTGGATAGTTTATGAATATTAAAAAACCTAAATCAATATATCACATTTAATAAAATTATCACGAAAGTTCAAATAATACTTAAGCCCTGAGAAATCAAAATCATTTACTCTATTTCCCTTTAAGTATCGGAGCTCCAGTTATTCTACTCTATTTGTCTGATAGTTTCAATTAAAATGTGTTATACTAAGTATAAAAACAAACCGTTCTTTTCACAATATTTCAATTATGTTGCCAACTTGGCGTATGCGCAACTTTCCAGCAGCGTAATTAATATTTAATTATCACACTTGCCATATTGAAAGCATTTTCAAGCAGTGCTTTCAGCTCGGGAAATCGAACTGAATTGAATATTGGAGCATCGACTGGTCATTGGATGCAAACGCTTGCTGACCCTTTGTGGCATTATCCTTTGTGCTCACTTAAGCGAGTCAAAGGGGCACTTTGATCTGCTCAACACATGCGGCTGACATTAAGTTGCCACAGCAACAGATATTGGACAAACCCACACTCCGCTCCCAGCTACCGCTCACTCCTACTCTCTCAATTTTCCAAACTGTGGGTGTGTGTGTGTGTGTGTGGTCACTAAGCCATAGCCTCCCGAGTGCCTCGGCACTTAAAGCATGCACATTACCGCTTTGCCAGTCGCTGTTGATGCACTGATTGGTTGCTTACTCACACACACACACCCACACACATAGAAACACACACGTACACAGCCACACAAATTTTAGCTGTTCCTTTGAGCTCGTTTGCTGTTCCTATTTCCAATAATTAAACAATCAGTTAGTCATTCGGGCTGGAGGCCCTTGTGTCACTCGATTCAATATCCTCAAACAGTTTTAAACGCTGCAACATTTCGAAAAGCGATTTAATTGAAAAATCAAGTTAGCGATTGAAGCGCGTTGCATTCAGATTGGAATATTTGGGTGTTTAATGATTAGGTTGGTTAAATCTAGAAATTATTTTATAATTTGATTAACCTTTACCTTTTCGAACTGAACAATTTACTAATGTAGCTAATTTATTCATTTATTTCACATTCGCTTCGCTTAACTTTTCCCGAAGACACTTGGAACAAACACTTAAATGTCTTCAGATTATCTTGATAGGGAGTCTATAAAAAAGTATCATTATTGCTGATACACCAGGCAAATTATAGCCTAGGGCATGTTGTAGTTGTGGCTAAGTTTGGATTCAATTAAATATTGAAGCATATCGCCAGCTGTTAAGCTTGTTGATTCCTACACAAAGTGAACTAAGTCCTATGATGTTCGTGTTGCACTTCCCTAACTTTTTCATTTCGAACCCAGCACACGGCTGCGGCTGTGGCTGCTGCCAATTTCAAAGCAATCGCCGGCAGCAACTCCGTTTTTATACCCCGCAACCATTGAAAATGGTTAAAAAGGGTATAATGGTTTTGGGACAATGTAACAGGCAGCAAAAGGTATCTAAAACCCAAAAAGTGTATATATTCTTGATCAGAATAACAAGCTGAGTCGATCTTGAAAGCTAGAGATTCGTAATTTAAAATCAACACACAAAACTTGGTTTGCAGGCTCTCGAATAGTATACAAAATATTAGAATAGTGCAGAAGCATTTATAATTCTAGAACCCTGCGTTTTGGTATATACATAGG
The DNA here is from genome assembly GCA_035045725.1 of Drosophila ezoana. Taxonomy (NCBI): domain Eukaryota; kingdom Metazoa; phylum Arthropoda; class Insecta; order Diptera; family Drosophilidae; genus Drosophila; species Drosophila ezoana. Next base: position 6,739,981 of record JAWNOU010000052.1, read on the forward strand.
CCTTGAAACTTCCGTAAGAAATGTACTTGGGATATCAAAGTTGCTAATAACAGTATTCTGCCTAGTGTGGGGCAAAGGAAGAAGAAACATATTTGCTTGCGTGTGTGCATAATTAAGCGAGAATATTTATAGCGTTAGCTTGGAGCTGGTTTCAGGGTATCTGCTAGTCGGGCTCTTCCGACTCGAGCACTTTTACTTTTTTGCCAAATGCTTTTGGGTTACTTTTTTGCGCTACAGTGCCCGAAGTGAGCACGAGGAGAGAGAAGCGAACCATTTCAGTGATGACTACGGATCGTTCGTTTGCCGTACAAATCAATTTATGGCTGACCAACGTTTAAACAATTTTTGTGCCGCTTTGTGCAATTGACGTGCCGATAATTACGCCTGGCCAGCATGTACGAGTGCGTTTGGTAACAGCAAAAAAATGGGAAATAGAAAGAAAAATCGCCCCTCAGCCCTCAGCTAAAAGTGGCAGTCCAAAAAGCGGGCACACAAATTGAGCATAGTCCTAGTAAGTTAGTTGGCAGAAGAAAATCCAAGCTGCAAAGTCAATTTTCTTGTTTATTTAAATTTCAAAGCGACAACACAAACTACAAAGCAAAAGTCGCTGCTTGCCTCAGATTTGTGTGGGGCACATAAACTGGATTAAATTTCGTTTAAAATGTAAATGGAAAACGCTGGGGAACAAAAAGGAAAAGGTGATAGAGAACCGGAGCTGAATTATATACAAAATGTCGCCTTATGCGCAACATCAAAAACTAAACAAACACCTCATCAAAAACATCAAAGGCAGCACACTTTGGGCCTAAACAGCCTGTGAAAAAGGGAACGAACAAAAAAAAAGGCAAGAAATTGGCAAGAAAAAGCATTTTCTTGTGCAGCACGCAGAAAATAAAATCAAGCATTTCACACCTTATCAATTTTGTTAGATTATCAAACCGAAGAATGGCGCCAGCCAGCCTCATGCTTGAAGGGGAAGCCAAAAAGCTCTTAAATTGCATCATCATCAACTTGTGGCGCGGTGTCCTGTGTGGCCCGATGCTCGAGCTGATGCCATTGATGACGTCGTGCTCCTTGTCGTCGTCGTTGTCGTTGTAGTCTTCGTGGTCGTCGTGATTGTTGTCATCATCATCGTTGCCACACTGTCATTAAGGAAGTCAAAAACTTAGACCCCAAAATGCGGGGCTGGCAAGCCAGGAAAGGGGCGACGACTGGATCTGGTTGGGGGTGGGGGCTGTTTCTTGCTTTGTGTGACAGCAGCGTTGACATTTATTTTGATTTCAGGTCGAGTGCAACGTGGCAGGGCGCCCGAGCGGGAACTGCCATCCGAGCTGGGACCCGGTCGTAAGTGCGTGCCCCAGCCACCGGCACCCCATCCCACGGAGATCTCTGTCTGCCTTTAACCTGTAGTCGTGCTCATGCTAATGTGCATTCAGCTTAGCTGCGTAAAAACCTGACAATGAGGGTTGCTGCCCTTTTTGTGACTTAGCCCAGTTCCGTCTTTGTTGTTGTTGTTGCTCTAGCATAAAAGCCACTAAATTGAATTTTATGTGACAGTGCCAAGTTTGATGTGTGCGTTTATTAATGGCTGCTGGAGCCCGGTCCACAGGCGTGGGGGTAATGATAGTAGCTGCGAGCTCAAACTCAAACTCAAATAATTGATAGCTTTTGCACAGTCCCCAGCCCATTTGGTGGGGGTAATTGCAAGCCTTACACTTAAATGCTATGAAATATGGTTAACAAAAGTATTTCGCGAATGCCTTTTGTCAGCGCAAGTTACGTTTTCCAAATGCCAGCCATTTGCCAGGCCATGTCTGGCGAAGGGGCAGCGCATTCTCTGCATAACTTGTAGCAGCAACTAGACGAGCATATGTAAAAAATGCCATAACACACACAGACACACACACACACACACACAGCTGTGGTCGCCATTGGAGAATATAAAAATAAAGAAACGCTCCCAGCCAGGCTGCTAAATTGTGTGACCCTAAAAGTGTCCGGCAACACATAATGCCAAGTTTCAGTATGCTCTAGCAGTGTTCGCTATTGGGCACATGGCATTGGACCATAGAATGCCTGCACTCGGTTTATGTGCCCACACATGCTTACACACACACAAACACACACACAAACACGCACAGAAATCTGACCATGTCCTTTTTATGCAGCCGCCGCCGCGACCGGCTCAGCTCCAGCTGCTGGGAGTCGCCCGAATGGCCGCAAGGAATTTCACACAATTGCTAGAAAAATTGCAGAAAATTGAAAATGTGCGAGCGTATAAATTTTTACTGCGTCACTTGTAATGCTAAATTGTTGTTATTTATGGCTAGTTGCGTGTGACTCATGCCAACATTTGCCCACACTGCAGCCCTTAACTCCCTTTCTAGACTTTAGCACTTTCAGTGTTTTAGATTTACATTTTTATGCCCTTGCAAAGGGAATTGGAAATCTATAACGACATGCGCAGCGCATATAGGAGACATCTCTAAACTCAATGTATATACACTCTTGATCAGTCTCTATCCTATATAAAGAAATGTTGACTTAAAGTGCGGCTAACATACAAGCGAAATTCTATCAACATCAACCCACAATTATTTGTTTAGCTGTTCTTTCTCGTTTTTGTTTACGTTTAAAATTTTGTTTACTTAAAGCTTATCTAATCGAATTTTTAAATTTTAGGGAGTCTTGACATTATTGGCACATATAAGCACTTTATTGCTCTCGGCGAGGAAAGGGCAATGAAGTGATTATATTAGCCAATTAGTCAATCAGAGGGACAGAACGACGCTTAAATTTTCAGTAATCCTTTCCTAAGCACATGCAGGCCCGAGCAAGCGAATCTGTGCAAGATGCCACGTCCGCTGCATGAGGACAGGGATAAAACCATCAGGTATACACCGAGCGAAAGTGCATATTTATTGCCCTCCATCCACTTGATCATCTCGTTCCAATTGACGGCTAACTTTGGCCGACGCATCAGCGGGCTCTCAAACTTGCAAAAGCTCTGGCCAAAGAACAATAGATACGAGATCTGCATGCAGCTGGCCTCGCTGATGGTCACAAGTCCATTATCACCATTCACAGAGACATGCGCGGGCACTATTACATATTCCACAACGGCCACGCATCTAAGGAGGGCACCACAGCGTGAGCTGCTCCAGCCGGGACTTTCTGGACTTAGCTGGTGCGCTTCGTCCACGTTCCTGGCCAGAACCAAGGGCTTGTCATTGGGCAGACAGCCTACGGTCAGCATGGCATATAGCTGCTCCAGCTTAGCACCGTAAAATCCTATCCGGACTGGACACCGTTCGCGCAGACTGGTGTATTCCTTGGTATGTGCACATTTCAGACTCGGTGTGACCTCAAAGATCTGTGTGGGCGCCATGCGTGGCGTTCCAATCTGCAGATGCGTATACAGATCTTCGAACTCACATGGTTGCAGTGTGCTCAATGCCACACGATCGGCGTGCCGCACCAGAACCGCGTTCAGTAGATTCATCACATTGTCGTGATAGCGACTGTAGTTGCCCTTTGTTAGGTGGGCGAGAATGGTTTCCAGTCGATCAATGTCGTTAACGGTATCGAAGATTGCATTAATGTCCGGATGCTGATTGCTGTCGAGAAACTCCTTGGGGAAGGGCCGCAGCAGCGACTCATACATATAGTGGTTGGCAGCCGCCACAAAGAGCGAGAAGCGCACGTCGCAGGCTAGCAGATCACTCTGCAGGCGTTCCTGCACCTTATAGAACTGTTGCAAACTGGCCGTGGGCTCAACGGGACGCGGCGCACAAAACTCCGACTCATTTGCCTGATTCGGGCTGCTTGGCAGGCTGGGTAAGCCGACGCCATCAGAATTTTCCAGATACGAAACTAGCTTCATGGCCAATGGTTGTTGGTATTGATGCGCGAAGGAAACGAACCGATCTGTTTTAAAAACTAAAGGGTACAATGCACTTGCTTTTAGTGAAAGCGTAAATTTATTTGACTCCAATTGTTTTCCAAAATCTGCTACAATGACATTTGGAAATGAAAAGCTCCGCTTTTCCCCAGGTGCCTGGTGCTCGTTGCCAGCTGAGATTGACGATTGTTCTTGGTTATTTTGATTTTGATCTTTTTTTTTCGGTGCAGATTGAATTTAGACACTTCTGTGACATGTTGTGATTGTCGGCATGGAGTACGCACTGCATGGCGCGCTCTGCCTGCCGTTGGAGGGTGTGTCTGTAATTGATTAATGGAGCCGATGCACGACGCGTAGCTTATGTCAGCTTGCATGTTTACAGCGACGCCATGGACGGGCGAAAGGGCAATCAATTGGACCGCATTGAGTTATGGTTGGGCATGAAAGCCACCACCACCACCACCACCAGCGCCCGTCCAGAGCTGGTCAGCAATAGACCAAGGGCTGGCCAGGGGGTGGCTGAGCTTCTTGATCAGCAACAATTTCATTTGCTGCATACACACACATGGATACATATAAGTAAGAGAGTGTGCGTGCGTGTGTGTGTTCTGCATTTCAGCGACCGTCTCTTTATCTACTTTAAAAAAGTGCTGGCAGCAGGATGCGTAATTTATTGATATACTCTGCTTAAATTATGAGTCTCCTGGGGGGCGCGCGAGCGTACATTTTTTCGGTGCCTAGCTGCAGGTGTCGGTATAGAAATCAGTTAACCGAGAAAGTTTTGCAACTTTGTTGCCGCTTTTGCTGCCACTCTGCCAGCAGCTGCCCTGTGAAATCAGAAGTTTGAGTTTATTCAAATAAACGCCGACATTAAGAGAGTTGCAACTGTTGCGCTGGAGCTGGCCCCAGCTCAGACTCCGGCTCCGGCTCCGTCCCTGGCCCTGGCCATGGCCATGGCCATGGAGAGCTGGCCCCGGCACAGCCAAGCGAAGCGGCATAAATCAGAGAGGCTGCTTCAGTTTCCAACTTTTTTCGTAGATAAACTTTTGACGCACCAAAAGCCACCACCTTTGCGTCATTTAACCCTCTTTTTTTTGGTGCCTGAAAACGTTATTAATATGCGCCCTTTTCCTTTTGCACACTCTCTAGATACCACTGCCAATTCCCAGGGGCTGAGCCACTAAATAATTGCCTGGCATATGCTCGAAATCGAAATTCTTTTCGTTTCGCATTCTTAAAAGTCTTAAAAGTCAAAAAAGAAACATTAGCGCATTTAGCAGGTGTCTTCCTTTTCTTATAAGTATTCGACAGTCTATGCAAAGCTAAGCTTGGAAAGATGAAATTCAACTGTTAATTAAACGATTAGAAACAAATACGTTAACACATCCTTGGCTTCATCCTTAAAAGCTGGACAGAAAGAAATACGCTTTTAGGGATTCAACTATTCGGGTTATATAGATGCCATTATTGTGCAGCTCAAAGATCAGATTGCGTATCGGAACAGAATTCTGAAAGAAATTAAATGATAATAAAATTCAATTAATAACAAAATCATTTGACTTGCGTATCAACAATTATTAAATAATGAAAGCTTGACTATAAAAATAAATTAAAATATATACCCTGTAAAATGAAAATGATTTGTTCCAAAAGGCGGCTCATGCAGCTCTATCAAGTATATGAATTCTAGAACAATCGAGTTTGTATAAATGCATCGATCCATTGATTATATCATGTTTACGACTTCGGAAAAGACTACTGCCTCTTCATACCCCTGCAGAGTTATATTTAACTTCCTTTGTCGGTACAGGGTACAAAATAAATGTTGACTATACAATTAATTTATTTTGCCAGAACAATTTGTTATCCGCGTGGCTTTCTCACTTGTTGTTAATTGCCAAGAAATTAGATAGAAATATAAGCTGGCGGCTGTTTGTCAATCAGCACAACGAATCAAGGATATTTTATTGCGATTTGCGAGTGCTTTTCACCTAAGCCAGAACATGCTCAGGTTTTCTATTTTCAATTATAGGCATTCCATTTGCGCCAAATCAATTGGCATATTTTCACACATAAACATAAATTGGCTTCGAAGCCGGGCGCAGCGCATTAGGGAAAACAAACGCGTTCTGCTTTTTGCCATCTCGCCATTTCATAAATATAGTATGTGCCGCACGTAGGCCAGCTCAATTGCCAATTAGAAGAAGGAAAAAATGCCAGGGCACTTGGCAAGTCTGCTTTAAAATTGGGTCTTCGGGAGAAGTTCAGCGGCAAACTGGCGGAAGTTGATTTGTATACGAGTACATATGCTCGGGCCGCCAGTAAGAGATGTGCCGCACGAAACACGAAACACGAATCACTCGGAACGTAATAAAGCATTAGGCCCAATAAAATGCTACTATGAAATTTTTCTCACGTCTGCTTCGAAAATTATTAGGCATCCGCGGTCTGCCTAGTTCCAAGTGCTGTTTCCTTTGCCAACTCTCACACACCCGCACATACACTTCAATAATTGTTTAAAGAAAATTTCAAATGTGCCTAGATCGAACCTTTTGAAATTCAAGTACGTGCCGGAGGTGAGCGCCATGGGGAATGGCAGCTGCTGTGACTCACCTGCAAATTGCTTAAGATTTTAGAGAACTTGGGCGTGCCGATGCTGTCGATGAGCCTGGAGAACTGTTGATCCGTTTCGGTTTTATCGAAAAACGTAGCCAATATTTGATCCTGTGGCAGCACATCCAGCACGCTGTCGACCAGGCCATGCAGTCCATTCAGCTCCTTCGAGCTGGGCTCCCCATTGACGCCACCCAACGCATCCACAGCTGCAAGCCAAATTTCAAATTCAATTTAATAGCAGGCAAAATATTTAATTAAATGCACATGTCCAGCGCATAACTGGGACATCCCAGTGCTCTATCCCAATGTCAACCATCCACCAACCGTTCCCTCCCTTTCGTTGGCCTTGTCTGCATAGTTTGCTGCTATTTGCAAATAATTCAGTCCAGGTGCTGTTGCTGCTTCAGCAGAGGCGAGCATGTGTGAACATTGATAAGGTTGCAGCAGACAGTTGTGTTGGACCATGACATTGAGCATAATGCCATGGCCGCATAGGCACAGACGGACAACAGACAACGGACAAGGGACACTTGGATGACTTGGGAGTTATGCCGCAAGTTGTTTGTGCCATGTCATGGCCAGGACCAGGTTTATGGCCCGGTCACTCATACGCACCGCTGACCGTTGTGCTGTCCGTCTGCTCCAAGGCCGGCGATGTGGTTGCCTTAGTAGCCTGTACCACGGTCTGCGCCAGCTTCAGCACATCCAGCCCGCTGGCGTTCAGATAGCGCGTAAATGCCAGCACTTCGGGCAGCTGCAGTATTTGCTGTTTCATCTCCGCAAAGAACTCGCTGCTGAGAAAGGCATACGCACGCTGGACCTCTTTATCATGGCGATAGTAATGGTCGGCTATGGCCTGCACCTGTCTAGCGGGTATCAGGGCCACAAATGCGCTCATATCAATGGGCGGCACGACTTCGGCAACAGTTGGTGGCGCCTCGTCTAGTTCTTCGGAGGAAGAGGTATCTTCCGTGTGTTTTGCTGCCGGCATTTGTGTCGCAGTTTTGCGAGCTAAAAATATCAAATCGTCCGACACGTTAGCCTCCCTGCTGCTGCTCGATGCGCTGTCCTCCTCGCTAGAGCTGCCCGTGCTAAGCGTGACCAGCGCCATTTTGGTGTCCGAGACTCCAACGTCGTCATCCTTGAGCAGCTCCTCAATCGTGGCCTGCGACTGTGGCGCGCCGCTGACCACGGCACAGATCGCGATCGCCACAAGCAGGCTCCCATGGAGGCTCAGAGATGCGTCGCGTTGTCGTCTCATTTTGCTACTGGTTAAGTGAACTAAAAGCAGAGCTGCCTCCACAGCTGCCGACTGCGAGTGCGTTGTAGACTTCTGTAGACTTTATTTACTGTGGGCGATTATTTAATTTAGCCATTCAGTGGGTTTTATTTACGTGTTTATGTGCGATTTCGTAGCTTTTGTGTGACGCGGGCGATGTGCAACACAATTGACAGCTACCAGTTCCACCCGGAATCATCTATGGGCAAGCAGGCATATTTCATAATATGAAGCATTGATTTAATAGAAGCATTGATTTATTTGCTGCATATAAATTATGTTTATCTGGCTTATCAATGTCTGAGAAGACAATTCGATGCGGACAATAAAACCTAGCCTCAGGCAACTGATTGAAATTAAAGCAGCGACACATTTCCTGTCCAGTTTGAGTATGGATATGGATATGGATATATATATATATATATGCTGAGTATATCATTAAATACACTTCCGCATATGCAAATCAAAAGCAATTTACAAGAAAAACAAACCAAAGCGAGAGTGTGTGTGTGTGTGTGTGTGTGTGTGTGTGTGTGCGTTTGTGTGGTGTGGTGTGTGAGTCTGTCTGTGTGCCATTCACACTTTGACAGCTGTTGCTGTATCACTCAGTTAGTCACTGGCTGTCATTCATTCTGGCTTCAATTCGCTTGCACGTCAAACTGTGCATGAAATATCTGCTATAGAGTATAACGTACACACACACACATACATTGAAAGGGAGAGTGTGTGAGTGGGCGTGGGAGAGTGGGATACATTCAGGCTTGATATATTCATTCGTTCATTCAGAAAGTTAAGTAGGAATAAAATTGTCAATTTTCATGTCATTATATTAACTTGTCGTTCACGGCGGGCGGCGCGTTCACTTTCGCATGTGACAAGCTGCGACTATGAAATGCACACACATACTCACACACACACACTCTCGCACAGTTATGATTTATTCACTTGGTTTGATTTATTACAAGCCTCTGCCTCTAACGATTTTAGCCCCCAACCTAACAACCGCCTCAGTGTGTGTGTGTCTGTGTGTGTGTGTGGGTGTGTGTAATGTGAATGTAAATTGTGCGCATACAAACCAATAATTGTATCATCGTCAGCGGGTGACAGCTTCAGCCCCTCCCCTCCTCCCTTCAACTGGCTTCAGCTGTAGCAATTTTTTACGTAAATAATTTGACTTGGCTTAACTTTATGTAAAGTGCCGTGTGGCAAATTTCCTAACATATGACACTTTATAAATTTTGAACGGCCGTCCAGAAACTCTTGGCAAGTGTCGTAACTTTGCCACGAAACACGCCAAAAGTTGTCCCAGGTTGCCAATGCCCATCGCCCCGTCGCCTGATCGCCCCTGGTCGCCCCGGCCTGCCGCAACTGTCGCGGACCCAACTTATAAATTAATTTTGCCACACAAAATACTTTGGCAAGCGCTTGGCATGCCTCAGCTGCTCCGCTCGGCCTAAGGAATTGCAAGGCGCAAGTGTTGCGGTTATGGCCAACTTACTCATAATTAACTGCAGTCCGGCGCGTTGCCAGTAGCAGGGGTTGCGCCCTGATTGGGCTGGGGTAGAGGGGCAAGGCGGCTTTTTTATGCGGCGCGCACCTGTGACAGCCGCCGCCGTGCTGCATGCTTCTTTTGGGGAGGGCGCAAACTTAATTTCATGGCGCCTGGCGCTGGCAAAGATGTGTGTCGGTGTGTGTGTGTGTGTTTGACTGTGTGTGTTCGTGGTTGGTTGTTTTAAAACGTTCGGCGCTTTTGTTTATGTTGCGGCCCAAGAACTCGCTTTTTACCGCAAGTGTCAACATTTATTTCCAACTTAACACTTTGGCGTAACATTGCGCTTAATCCGACGCGCCAGAACTTGACTAATTTTGTGCAAAGTTCAGCATTAACATTACCGCAAATTAGCAAAAGTTTTCGCAAAAAAAAACACACACACAAAAATAAAAGAAAGGAAGTAAAAGTGCTCTAGTCGGGTGTGCCCGACTAGCAGATACCCTGTACTCAGAACGATGCTGCCTAGCTATATTTTATATGCACGAGCGTAGGGACTGAAAAATGTTCTGGATCTGTGTAAACTCTGTGACACGATCTCTTGCTCTATAAACTCCGATATATCTTCTTAAACATTATTTAGAAGTCTTTACTTACAAGTTAAGCTGTCGATCGATTTCTAATGAATTTGATCGGCGCGATCGTGATTCCTTCTGCTTTCGCACAAAACTTCTATACCCTTTAACACATTTTGTTTGGGGTATAGTAAAATCCAGTTTCAAGCGCAAAACAAAATCAACGTCGAGCCGCCATTTGACTTTGCTGCTGCTGCTGTCTGTTGTCTGTTGCCTACTCTGGCGGCTGCCTGTTGTCTGTGCTATCTGCCTGGTTCAGTGAGTGCCATAAATTAACTTGTCCTGGCAACGGCAAACTGCTTGCGCGAGCATTTTCCTAGTTGTCGACTGCGACTTGCCAGATTTTTGTTTAATCTGTTACTGTTTGTTGCTTTTGTTATTGTTGCTGTTGTTATTATTGTTGTCGTTGCCGCTGCCCGAGCTGAGTTTTGCGTAGTTTTAATTATGTGCCTGTAGAGTCGGAGCGTGCCAAATGAGTTTGTTTGCCAAGTTACTTTGAGCTATATCTGTAAGATACAAAAGTATCTGCAGGATGCAAATGTATCTCCATCAAATGAATGACAGTTATCTGTGAGATACGGGAGATTTTGGAATAAAAGGATACATTAGGCAAAAACCATTACGAGCGTATCTATGTATAAAGTATTTATTAGATTCAAATGCATCTGGGAAACATAATCATCAAACACACAACTCTCTATTAGATGCAGAAGTATCAATAAGATTCACAAAATCAATGGGATTTGAAAGTATGTGTAAATGTCAGTACCTGTGATGTACAAAAGAATCTGCGAGATACAAAAGTAGACAAATGAAATTTCCATTCAATATTCTTGTTACTTACTAAGAATCAATCGTTTTAAAAATGTATTCAAGGAATCTTTAAAGCAATTATGTCGTGAAATACGTAATATGAAAGTCCACTGAATATTGATTGCAAAATTATTAAGTTTTTCCTTATTTTCTCAATAGAGGCATCTATCAAGGTTGTTTATGGTTCAGCCAAGCACTTAGCAAATGTCACACTGACATTGACATTTCGTTTGCCAGCCAGCCGCAGCTGTCCACAGCACGTCAGACGTCAGCGATAAGTCGAGCCTTGATTTGTATAAAAAGTGTAACAAATATATCTTCAGTATACCTGTGAATATCTGAGTACCTTTATTAGATGGCCTATATCACAAGGTTTTTGGCATGTTGTCCGGGCATAAATATTTCGATAATTTTGATGAATTTGGTAACAGTTGCAGCTTGTTGTTTTTGGTGTTCAATGGTCGACTATCTGGTTATCGTTTGCCTGCCTGACCGCACAGCAGCACGAGGGAGGCAGGTGTGGGCGCACCTGCCAGCTACTCGCAGCTGCCTGTGCTAGCCCAATGACATTTGGGACTGCCAGTGCCCATCCCCCTTACTGCACGGGCACAGCGTTCAATCAATTGTTTTTACTGCTGGCAGCGGAAGCGTGGGTGCGTGGTGGTCGGTGCTTTGAAGCGCAAAGTTTGCAACGCTTTTGACACGTTTCGCAAATATTTGAGCACGTCTAAAAGCGCGTAACGTTCGCGGGGTGCTCATATTTTGATTTTGCAGCCCAGCCTCCCAACTGGCCAGACTTCTGCTCTGCAAGAGTCCACAGCAGTGGAGTCATTCCCCACGCCCCCCAGTCAACGCCTGAGAGCCAGTGAGTTGCGTGCCAGCGCGTACTTTGCCCTTGTCCATGGCTTTAATTAATTTTCGCTTCCGTTAACAATTTTTATGTGCGGATTTGAAAGGCGGACAGAGCTGCTTTGTACAGAAAGTTCGCATGTGCTGATTTCGTGTTTATGCTTTCTTTAATTTGCCACTAATGCCCACACACAAGTATTTGTGGATTTGTGTATTTGTGTATTTGTGCCATTTGTGGCATAGAAATATTTGCCGGATACATGCGATTAGATTGGCCCAGATTGCAAGCCAAAAGGAGCGTGCAACAAGTTAATTATGCCATTCTAGCCGCTGCTGTTCTGCTTAATATTAATTGTGATTTTATTTTGGTTATTGCTTAAATTATTTGGCATTCCAATTCCTACAATTGGGCCTTGGAATGCTCAAAGAAATATAAGCGTGCCCTGCATGCGGGCTACAAAAAAATAAAATAAAAAAAGAAGTAAAATAAATAACAAACTGGCAGCAAAGATGTACGAAAATAAGCTAAAAGTCTTTTGAAGTTCTAAAGTAAAAGCAACGACAACGTCAACGATATAAAGTTGGCGCTTTTTGGCTTTGACGCACGTAGCTGCCGATTTCAAAGTTTTTCCTGTGAGTTCGCGCGCGTGTGTGTGTGTGTGTGAGTGTGTGCATGTGTGTGTGTGTGTGGCACAGCAACACGCCAAGCTGAAGCCGCGGCTGCCAGCCCGGAAAGCCAAAAGGAATCGACATCAACAACAGGAGTCGTGCGAGCTCTGCACAAGCCCCTCCCCCGTCCTCAGTGGCCTTTGCTGCTGCAGCGGTTTTATTTAGCTTATAAATTTTTTATTTAAGACTTTTTACTTTGAACGAGTTGCATGAGGCTCGCGGCCAAAATAATAATAAAAAAAAACTACGACACTCATGTGACATTTATTTGAGTTTCTCTGCATTGAATGCTGCCGGTAAATCATGCCAACCCCCACCCCCCCACCGTCAAACATTTCTGACAGCATTTTGTCAATTTGCATCGTAAATTATCAAAACCGTTAATGCCACCAAAAATAGCTGTGAGCTATTTCATTGAATGCCCAGCGGGCTGCAAATCAATTTGAAATTTTCCATAAAAAACAAAAAAAATATTTGTGAAAAACTGCAGCACTGGGCTTTGGCTTTGGCCCACTTGAGCTCTCTGCAGCGGACATATCATTTAATAAACGGCTGCAATGTGCTTTTGGCCGCTTTTGCGGCACATCAGAAAGGCCACTTTTTATGCGACTAACCCATCGACGTCGCTTTACATATCGGCTTTCAATATTTGCAACTAGCAAACGGCAAAATGCGAAAAAATGAACAAATAAATCGGGGCTGTGACATTTTTTGGTTTACAATTGCATAACAAGCCTTCAATATTTCACTAACTGGCTTATTTTTTATGCAATGCCATGTGTCAATATTTATAAAAAGCATCCATATATGCTGTCTAACCATTCGATAGGTATAAATGCATTATTTAGCCCGTCAGCTTATCTATTTATATAAAACTGTTAGTCCTGATGGACTGACTGGTGATCAACTATATGTAAATTTCTCGTTTCTCGTTTTTATAGTTATGAGGCTAAAAGTCGGCCTTCCCTGTCTACAGCTTTTAACTGACTGCAAATGCAATTGTCAGAAATAATAAGTTAATTTTCTGTTCATGACAAACTGGTTTTATGATCGATTTATATGAAGCGACACGAATTGAGTTCTTTTATAACTGATCTACTAAATCATAAATGATTTGAAGTTCTCTTCAATTTGTACCATATGTCGTATGCGTAATAATGTTGGCGATTGTGCAACACGTTCAGCATATAAATTGCTTAGTTTTAGCATGCTTCAAATTTGCTTTGAAACTCGTTTTGTTATCGAAGAGGTGCGAATTACGTTTGTTTTTATGCTCTTGACAACTGTCCAAATAGTCAGCCAACAAATGGCCAAACTGGACAGACACACACCCACACACACACTCACAAGCATGCATAAGGTATGACACCAAAGGAAATCAATTTCCATATGCAAAAGTTTTTAGTGCACGTGCCGGGCATGGCCAAAATCGAATTTCATCCATAAAATATTCAAATTGCGCTGTAGTATAAACGTCGCATAAACATTTTTTTGTGCTACGTTGCAACTGAAAGACACGCACACCACACACACACACACACACACACAACAATATACGTTATGCGTTGCTACACAACACTCTCCCAAACCCCACACACCTTTCGATCAATTCAGGGGACTTGTGTCAGGGGGCAGCTTGTTGGCTGGCCTTTACCTTTTACTCTGCTTACACCTAGCGCATAAATTTTTATGTTAAAACGCCAAAGCCGTAGGCGCTGCGAGCGAGTTCGATCACTTAATATGTCCCGTGGCAGAAATTCAATTTGCAGCACATCCGCAGTCGATGGCAGAAAAAACTGCAAATGGTGTTGCCTTTAATGTCCAAAAAGTGCAAATGTGCCGCCGCCACCGCCGGGCAAAACAAAGCGCACAAAAAAGTGCCGTAAAGCCCTCTTGGCCCTTTCGGAAATAAAACGTACACACTCACACCCGCTCACGCACACATACAGTCGAACATTTTGGCCACTTTGGTCACTTTGTTGCTGTGTCGCATTTGTTGAGCCCCCTTTCGTTCCGTGTTTGGGTTCGAGTTTTGACTGCTTCGATGTCCGAGAACATTTGATTGAAAATTGATTTCATTATGAGAGAATTTGATGCATTCCCGCTCACACCTGCCGGCATTTAATTGAATTTCTGAATTGTTTTTCGAGTACTTGTGTATGTGTGTGTGCTATTCACTTTCATTCATCTTCAATTTATGCGTTGCTTTGACTACGGGCGCACTTCGTACATTTACTCGTTGCAAATTAGTTGCGGCATTTTCTTTTCTGTTTGATGCAAATTTATTTGGAATTGTCCGACAACAGTTGGCCAGTTCGGCTGCCCAGAACTCTGTGGAATTTTAAAAAGTAACGCTAACCAAGCGACTCCCTTCCCCTCCCCCACCCCATGACAAGTCTCTCCCACTGGAATTAAGCCGCTTATGGCCAGCCGTTTGGTGCTCCAGGCTCTTGTTTTTAAATGCGCTGCGTTCCGTTTCCGTTGCCATGCCGTTGCCAGGACTCGAATCTTTGGTCGAAATATTACGATGTAGCCATTTCACTTAAGGCCGCTGCCCAAGTGCACTTGTGCTCACCACAAATGGCTGTTGTCCGCCCCGCTGCCACCCCCGCCTCCCTTGGCGGAATATTTAGCATAAAAGGTGTGCGAGTTGGGCGCCAGCGTGTCTTGGGCTCAAGTTTGGCGCAGTTGATGTTTTGCATCAAATTTCGAGAACTTGATGCCACCCGAACTCGTTGATGCGCCCGGGACCGAAAGGGCACCGACAAGGAATCCACAACGACATTTTGAGGTGTCACTTTGGGTTTGAGGTCGCCACAAAGTGCGCTAGATACATTTACATAATGCCCAGGACCTCCAAAATGCAAATGAGTACAAATTAAATGTGGCCAGAGTGCATTAAGCTACAAGCTTCATATTTACACACCGACATTCATACACATAAGATGCTTAGAGTTAACTCTTGGCCCGGTCTGAATTTCCCCAACATATATTCTTGTATATATAATGTTAATATGTAAATACGCACTAATCCAAAGGTTCACATAAAACTTTAATTAATTCATTTCACCAAATAAACAAAAGAAAAAAAGATGTATAAAATAAAATGGTGCGGGTGTGAGTGTTCAGAGATACAGTAAATAAGACTGCCAAACTTGATGAACTTACTGGTATTCATGAGAAGCGCATAGCAGGGCAAAAGTAAATAGTTCATACAAACCTTTGAAAATACTCATACGGTAAATACCCTTTTAACGGACACTCCAATTTTGAGCGAACATTTCTTCTCAAATCAATATAAATCAGGCCACTGGGAGGACACTTTTCTTGGCCGGACAATAATATTGAAATCTTACATCAATTCATGAGAATCGCGTAGTGGGGCACTGTATAAAGAAAGCTTTCACATAAGATATTAGACAACATACATGCATAACTAAATATGCAGATAAATATGCTTGCACATACACATATAAAAACCTTTAGAAATATAAAACATATTTATATGTATACAGCTATGTTAGTTTATATCCTAGCCAGCTTTTCCGAACCTGTACATACACTTTTATTAATTTCGAATAAAAATGCGTGCCAAAAAGCAGCAGCCGGAACATAAGTGCATCGATGAGGACGCGAAGCTTCTAACATTGGAGGGCATGCCCCGAGAGTTGGACACCTACTGGCGCACTGATATGCAGCTGCCACGTTCCCTGTTGAGCGGACACAGTATGTACCGTAAGAGCGCGCTAAACAAATCGTCGGCGTTTTCGCATCGGGAGCGGCAGCTGCTCAGCATACACGGATTTATGCCAGTCGCTGTGTTCAGTGCGGAGCAGCAACGGGAGGCGTGCGCACAAAATTTTGCCACCTTGACATCGAACTTGCAGAAGTATATATTTTTAACGGAATTGGAGTCATTCAATCGCAAGTTGTTTTTTAGTCTGTTGATAAACGATCCGGAAACCTTTATGTCGGTGTTTAAGAGCTCAGAGTTTTACTTTTCGGTTAAGAATTTCGGCATGCTCCACACAAATATTCGGGGCATGTATGTAACCATCAAGGATCGTGGCCACATCTACGAAGTGCTGCGCAATTGGCCGCGACGCTACAATGTGCGCTATTTGGTTGTGACCAATGGCAACTCCGTCTTGAGTATGGGCGACTTTGGGGTCAATGCAGCTCCCGTCGTATTTTACAAATTGTACCAAAATGTTGCTTACGGTGGCGTTGATCCCGATAGCTGCCTGCCCATAATGCTGGACGTTGGTACTAACAACGAGGAACTGCTGCGAGATCCATTATACTTGGGCTTGCCCCAACGTCGAGTCACAGGAGACGAGTACGAGGCCTTCTTTGAGGAGTTCACTGTGGCTGTCTTGCGGCTCTTTGGACCACGAGCAGTCATCCAAACGAAGAACTTTGCTGCGCTAGACTCCATCAAACAGTTGGAGCGCTTTCGTAACCGGCAATGCTTCATGGATATCAGTCTGCAGTGCACGGGCGCCTGCGGACTGGCCGGCCTACTGGCCGCCAACAAAATCACTGAAAGCACGTTTAAGTCAAACAAGCTGCTCTTTTATGGCAACGGAACCTTCAACATTGGGTTCGCGCGCATGTGCCTGGCCTATCTGAAGCGTTTGCGCTTGGATGAGGGTGTAGCGAGGGAACGCATCTGGTTCTGTGACGCTCATGGGCTGATAGTCCACGGTCGCTGCGATCACAAGGTGCCAACGGAACTATTGGAATTCAAGCACAGGCACCAGCCAGTCGGCAGTCTTCTCGAAGCAATTAATTTGCTCAAGCCTAATGTGCTGGTGGGCTGCAGCTCAGAGCCCAAAGTCTTTACCAAAGATATCCTCAAGGCAATGGAGCAGAGTGCAGAGCAACCTATAATATACGCCATGTCCACCCCACTGCAGCTGGCGGAATGTTGTGCCGATGACGCCTTTGTGTACACCAAGGGCCGCTGCATATTTATCTCGGCCTCACAGCTGCCGTCCTTAAAGTATGCCAATAAAGTGTATCAGCCCGGCTTCTGCGATGTACACTATATGCTCGCCGGCCTCACGTTGGGCGTCATGCTGTCGGGCATGACGAGCATACCGGATGAGACATTCCTGGTGACCGCCGATCGGCTTGCCAACTTGGTGTGGCCCAACGACATGGCCAAGCGCGATGTTTTTCCGCCCAAGCGCAAACTGAAATGCATAAATAGGCAAATAGCCGACGCAGTGTTCGCCTATGCCTATCGCCGCGGCTTGGCCACCCTCTGGCCGGAGCCAAGCAATTACAAGACCTACATTGAAAGCAAATTGTACAATTCCGAGTACGTTGAGGTCAGTAAGCCGGTGTACTGCATTACGGATCAACATATTGGCACCACCGAATCAACTCAGTATTATAAAGAGAAGATATAGCGCACATTCATGTTAATCGATTTAATTATAATTCAAAGAAGTTATTTTAAAAAATTCTACACAAATTGCATATCTGGGAGTGCGTCTAATAGCTGTGCATGCCGCATCTTGCTGCAGTCCCCCCAGTCCCCACGAATTGCCCAAGGCAAAGCAAACCTGTCATTTCAATGCGGCTGCCACATCTGGCATCGCCTCCTTTGGCAGCCCTCAGCTGAGCTGCATAGAATTGTAGTCTAGTCACAGCCAGTGGCCAATTAGCTGCATGCAATTTTCGCATGTCAACCCGTCTCTCTCTCTCTCGTGTGTGTGTGTGTGTGTGTTATTGACCTGCGGCTGGTTCGCGAGTTTAAAACTATTAAAAACAATCCCAATTGCAGTTGTATTGTATAATAAATTGAAACAACCACCGTAAAATGGCGCAAAACAAAGCCGCAACAAAAAGGCAGTCAAATTAAATTGCATGCGAATGAGTATGCGACTGTTGTGTGTGTGCGTGTGTTTGTGTGTGTGTGTGCGTGTGCCTGCCATTGACAGGTACTCCACTGGGAAGCGTGTTTCTGTGAGCTCTCTCTTTCGC
This sequence comes from Drosophila ezoana, assembly GCA_035045725.1. Lineage (NCBI taxonomy): Eukaryota > Metazoa > Arthropoda > Insecta > Diptera > Drosophilidae > Drosophila > Drosophila ezoana. Next base: position 6,758,226 of record JAWNOU010000052.1, read on the forward strand.
TCTGTAGTGTGGATTTCATTTCATTTATCAATATGCCAAATGAAATACATGCGACCCCGCTACTGCCAGCTCACCACATTCGATTCTATTTGCGGTTAACAACGGCAAATGACCCGAGGTCAGGCGATCGCATTTGCCCGGCTACACTTAATTGGAAAAAATATAGCTCTGAAATATTTCATAATAGTTAAATGTCTCTATTTGCAGCTCAAGTTGTGCATTGATTAATTGTTAAATATGTCGCCACGTTTCGAGTCACATCAAAGTCCGTAATTGGTCTGGAGCTCAGGAGTAACAGCTATGTGCTGCTACCTGCAAAGTTCTATTAATTTAAAGCAGCCGCGAGTAAAATTCAACCTAACTTGTTATAGTTAAGACCCCTCCTATTTATTTAATACATAAACAAATAAGTACTTACACAGGAATGTACTTAGCGCCCCAGCCACAGCCCCAGCCCAGACACAGGCCACAGCAGCCGTAAATGTTAAATATTTCTTAGACTTAAGCCCCGGAAACAATTCACAACTGATGCTCCCGGTTAAGGAAAAGTTTTTAAAGTATCTGCGCGACCCGAAGGTAAAACGCAACTGGGGCTAGTTATTATGAATGGCCCGTTTCTATACCTATTAACTTTGCAGAGTGAAACTTGGAAAAATGTTTCAAGCGGGCGACACTAAAATAAAAAGTAAAATAAATACTTTCGAAGGTACAAAAGCTTTTAGTTTTCAAATTTCAATAAAAATAAACAATAATACAAAAAAAACAACTAAACAATTAAAAGTAAAACTTGGTAGTCTTTAAGTTTTACATTTTAATTCGTTAATGTAAAATATAACTGCGAAAGCAACAAGATTAAATATAAAAATTTGTCGTTTATTAATTTTAAACCATATTTATTAAAATTAGCACAACAAATTTGTTCATAAACAAACCCGTTTTCGCCAAGTAAAGATGAAGTAAAATGTTTTCTATTAAAGAATCTTATCACATTTATTTACTGCATTTTACTTTAATGTTTACAGCTAAGTTCTTTGTTTAATTTTAAGTTCTCATAATTATGTTATTTCTTCTTCTTTTTGTTTTTTTTTTTTTTGTTATGAAGTTTTAGATAGCTCATGATACGTTCTTCCAGGGCAGCTTTGTTGTTATTTTTGTCTTAGCTTTTCTTTACTTTTGTATTTTGTTGTAATAATTCTTTATATATTTAATATAGTTTAGCATAGACAGAAAACTGTATACATACATAAGTATATATGCAAATGTACTTCAAGCGCGAATTATTTTTATTGTATGAATACTTTGTAAAACGTTTGTTGCCTAGAATACGCTTCGATTATTATTTGTATTTTTACAAGGACCTTTAGTTCGCTATTTTAACTATATAAGATATATATATATATATATATTATATATATTGTGTTTATATTAAATTTGTAATTTACGTTTTTTTCTTTTATTATTTGAATTCTTTTTGTTTAGTTCAAATACCGACATTGCAATTAGCTTCATTTACGGGTCATTATATTTTTATTTGCTCAACATCATGTGATTGTCATACAAAACATTTCACATAATCTTTAAATTATTTACAATAAATCAAAAATGAAATCGTCTACAAAAAGCAAAACAAACTTGTGTATATCTCAAGTTAGAAGCTCAGAGCATTATTAGCTGAAAAATACATATTTTATTTGTAGTTTCATTTACAATGGATTAGATTCGAGTACTAAGCTAAAACGTGTGTGTTTGTGGGTAACTTCTAGATGGAAACATTAAAATTTTGTTGCTTTTACTGAGAAAACTTTTAGAAAAATATTTTGTTAATTTACGCATATATATATATATGTATGTATATACTTATATTGGCAGTTGTAAGTACCAATGGGATTTATGTTAATGCACTTTCTCAATTTGCATGGTTTAATGTTCAGAGAAGCGTTTAGTTTTCCATGTATTTCCAAAATGCAGTTCCATCCTTAATGGCAGTTATATTGTTGTTGTTTTTGTTTATATTATTAGTTAATTATTTTCTGTTTTATTGCTTGCTCATTAAATATTGAATCGTTCAACGGCCATCTATTAGATATACGTATGCATTTTACTTAATTCCGGATTGGGGTACTACGCATACATGTTTATATAATGCAACGAATGCGATTTGAGAATTTAGTTTAACATTACTAAATTGTATTTGCCACACCAACTTGCTTAAATCTATGGTTAAATATACGTATAAGTAAATGTATTTATGTATGTGTGGGTGTGGGTGTGTGTGTGTGTGTATGTGTATGTATATGAGCATATTGGTCTCAATCTGCAGTAACTATATGTATGCATATATATATATATTGCTTATAGTAAACATCAGGCTAACGCGCAATCTATACAACAACGGCCAAAATGCCGTCAGCGTGTTATTTTTCATTTGCCCAAAAATCTCTTTTTTTTAAACCAAAATCTATTAAGTGTTTAAATTAAATGCCAGCTTACACGAATTTTGCTTCTAATATGCCAATACTAAATACTTGAGTTTTGTGTTAAGTAAACTAAATGCTTATTTACCGTTAAAGAGATTTGATTATAACTAAAGCGACGTTATGTACAAACTCTTGCCTTAACCTAGAGACCATATCAGAGCCCAGAGAGTTGGGCTGTTTCTGTATATTTTATGAAATTTTGGTTCCGTAAAATACAATGCACACCCAGAGGTTGTATCTAAACATTTTTTAAATACAATATCTACGACCTATTTATACATAGCTATTCATATAACTAATACTAGAATTATTAAACAAATATTGCTAGTTAATATACAAATTCGTTTAAGATCTTCCCATGGCCAAGCGACGCTATCTTTTATTTTTTTTTGTTTTGCATTTGTATTTTGTACACTCAAAAAAATGTTGAACCTAAACTATAGAAAATCGCCATCAACAATTTTTCTTAATTTTAGTAAATTTTCTTTTAAACAGAAAACATGTTTAAAATTAATAAACATTTCTATTGAAAGCGATTTTCTAAAATGTAGACTTAATATTTTGTTGAGTGTATGTGCCAAATCCTTGAACCTAAACTCAAATGCATATTAAAATGTATACACAAACTGAGGCAAAAAACCGTTGAGCTCAAATTGAATGATGTCCTTGTAGCCTATGTCTGTGTGTAGCCTATGTGAGTGTGTTTGTATGTGTGTGTCATGTAGGTGGTTTGTATTTGCGCTTTTTAAATTACTCGCAATTTATCTTAGCATAATTTAGTGATTTCTTTTTGAAGCAATCGCAATAGAAATAGAATTCGAAATAGAAATAGAGACTCTGTTCTATGTAAAACCGTATTTTCCATTTTTCATTATGGCAGGATCCTTTTGTTAGTAACTTTTAACGTTTACTCACTTGCTTAGCGCTTTCTGCTGCATTCTGGCTAGTTTTGTGTAGCTTAATATTCAAATCAATCAAACATTTTGTTGTTGCTGTTGTTCTTTTTTGTTTTTGTTGTAGTAATGATTGTTGTTTTTGTGGTTTTTGTTGCACTATTGAGTTTTGCTTTGAAATTTGTTATTTGATATTTGCTGTTAATTCGAATGGCAAACGTAGAGCACTAAACAATTGCTGTACATGTAAATGAAGCAAAAGAAAAAAATAATAAAACACATATCGAAAACATATTGAAATATTGTCTTTCAAAAGCTTAAAAATTTCAGTCTTTGTAGTTGGTTGCTCGGCTCTTGTCACTGCTTTCTGGGTGCTGGTTACTCTCCTCCCTGCTGCTGCTCCTTGGCGTTTTTGCTGGCTGTAATCAAATTGAATTGGCAAAACAAAACAAAACAAAACAGTTATATCCATTTAAATATTGGCCAGGATTAGACGTGGCGTGGTGGTTTTCTTTTTTTTCATTCTACAACTTACTTTAACTAGTTTGACTAGAGACTTTAGTAACTAGTACACAGGGCTAGCAGAAACACGAAAATGTACAAATGATGGCCGAAATTTGGGCGTACACCCGCCGACAAGAACTCATAGCTGAACAAGTACTCTGAGAGTGGGCAGCATATTTGGTGGGAAGGCACAGAAAAGGAGGGCAAAGGCCATGAGTTAATTTTGTTTTTGTTGTATGGGATTTTGTGTAGTGGGTAGGAACTGGGCTAAAAGTTGACTTGGCTCTCAAGCCGGCTACTCACTTCTGGGTCAGACCAGGGCGTCGTTGCTGAACACATCGTTGACATGTTTGCCGTTGCCGCTGATGCTGCTGCTGCTGCCGCTGCCTGTTGCCGTTTTATCCTTGAGGCCACATTGCTGCAAAACACAAGCGAGAAACTTAATTAGATAAAAATCACAAGACCAAGAAAGATGAGTGCTCAGGTCGGCAGTGCTCGACTAGGAGATACCCTGAACCAGACAACAAACTGATGTTATAAACATTTGAGCTATCTTCCATTCACCACACTTCAAAAACAAACTGCAAGGCTCATGTCACACTTTTAAATTTCTTTAAAGCCCTCGGCTAGATCATCATTATGATCAAGAATATATTTAACTATGCATTTCGTCTGGTGCTACATACATTTCAACAAAACAGTATACTCTTCTTAACTATATTTCAAAGGGTATTCTGGGCACAAAAATACATATATAATTTCGTTAATTGCATGGCAAGGAAATTAGGCACAGAATCAACGATTTGCATGAAAAATTAATTAAAAACAATTAACGGCAGCTGCGAATAACAGCTGTGCCGTCTGCTGCCGGTTGTTAAATCTATATTTAATTGGCAGATTGCGCTTACCTCCTGTTTAGCTTGCCATTGCTTCATGGCCGATTTGTATTTCTCGAACTCGTTGCACCAGTGCGAATAGATCTTCTGGTAGTCCTGCTTCTGCGAAGGCGGCGAGCATCTAATGTAAGTAGAAGAGCAGCACAATAAGTTATCGGCATGTCCCGTGCACGGAAATTAAAGTGTGCACCCAACAACAACAACAACAACAACAACCACGCACACACAAGTCGAAAGTTTCAACTTTCTAATTGCGCAACGGATATTTTGACGCCCGAAGCGGTAAATTTAAATGCCAGCCGGGTGGGTTGCTTGTTGCTGGGCAGGAGGAGTCGGTGGGAAGTGGAGCGTGGGGTTGGGACAAAGACTCTCACCTGTGCGCATCCACAGTGACGCCATAGCTGCAGAGCAGGGTGCCATCCAAATAGCTATCATATCGGCCGCCATCGCCCTCGTTCACAGCCAGCAGCACCAGGCCGCCTTCGTTGGTCTCAATGTATTTGGTGGGTGTGTAGCGCACCTCGTAGCTGCATAGACAGACCAAAAAGAAAGCAAGATAAGTCGATTTTCTATTTGCTATATATTCTATTTTCTATTTTCTATTTTCCAGTTTCAGTTTGTTTTGCCAGCACAGCGCAGCGCAGTGCGAGTGCGTGAAAAAGTGTCTCATTGGCAACGCACAATAAAAATCAATATAAAGTGTGTGAAACTTTGGCAGCGCCAGCTGAAACTTTTTCCATTACAGACAGTCAGACAAAGAGACAGACTACTTATTGCCCCCACAGTGCACAGTGGCCGCCGTGGTGCGTACTCAAAAAAGCGTAAACGCCAAAAAGCAGACTTCAACAGCGCATTTTAAAGTGTCAATTTACCGCAGCCAACGCTAGCTGTGATGAAGCGAAGTTTCGGTTACACTTCCGATTTCATTATTTGCTTTCAATTTTCATTGGCTGGCTTTAAGACAGCCAAAGACGGTCTCCAGACTGCCTGTCTGAGCGTTTAGTCTAAGGTTACGCGTATTTAAGACTGCTTTCTATACCCTTGTCGAGGGCATAACAAGTTTGTCAAGTAATGTGCAACGAATAGAAGTAGACAAAGCCAATTTTGAATTGGAACTTTGCCTTGTTTATCAGACTACTATATCATATGTCCCCTATGGAAGCAATCGGTCATAAATAAAGCTTTCATATAGCAACATTTCCAAGAGTATTTAAGCTTCGACCTGCGAAAAATAATAACACTCACCGTCCCTTCTCCGTGGAGTGGTGGTACCAGCGTGTCTGCTTCTTGCGCAGCACGTCGGGCATCTTGACGAAACAGGAGAGATGCAGTGTCTGGCCGTAGGAGGAAGTAACACGCTTGCGCAGCACGCTCGTATCGCATATGCCGGACGTCTCATTGGCCACGTCCTGCAGCAGGCCCAGCTGATACGGGCGGCAGGCGTTGACCTCCTTGTCCCAGCCGCAATAGGGATCCGCCACACAGCGGAAGCAGCTGTCGTAGCGGCGTGCACACATGGCTAGATCGATTTGCTTGACCTGATGGTCGGTGGCCAGATAGAGAGAAGCCGTCTTCTGGCTGAGTGTCAGTTCGCGTATGGGTTCGTTGCGCGGCGACGCCTCAAAGATGTCCACCAGATTGGAGTGTCGCTGGCCGTAGTGCATGAACTGCACTATCTTGTAGATCTGGCCAGTGCTGGTCGCCACAAAGTACACGAGAAACTCTTGGTTCAGTTTGTCTATGCGTATTCTGCCATAGAAAGAGATGGAGAGAGAAGGATGGAGAGTTAGAGCAAGAGTTGATAAATCGCACAAGTCTCCTGCTCCGACAGTTTTTGTGCAACAAATCTCAAATGCACGCGACTTGGCCAAGTTATTTTTTCTTTCATTTCTTTTTTGCTCCCAGCAAAACAAAACGTTTAACTAAAAGCATATCCTGCGGCGCAATGTTCATAAGTTCCGGCCAAGTTATTTTACAAGTCGTTATGTTACACAACAACAGACGGAGCAGAGCAGGAGCCTGAGTCGGAGCAGCAAAAACAGTTTTGCTGTCAGTGAGCGAGTGCTCCCAAATGTCAGCGTTGGGCTCTCTGTTGTCCTGGCTGTGGTTGCACTGTATATAAACTTGGCAAATGTCAACAAGCGCAGCACACACTAGCACACACACATGCAGGCGAATAGGTGGCAGGTTGCCAAGAGGCAACTGATGGTGAAGCTGAAGCTGGAGTTGCAGCAGCTCGCTAATGAATACATTTACACATTTTACTTACTTGTCGACAACGAGGCGGGTGAGTATAACGTCTCGTTTGTAAAATACAGGATTGCCAAATTCATGATCGACCGCCTTGTCCATTAGCGGATGTTTGCGTATGAAATTCAACACCGAGTCCGGGAGTGTTGCGGTGTCGTTGTGGCATGTGCCCGGACGTGGCTCCGGCACTTTTGAGTTCAGCACTGGCAACCAGGCGCTGTTCGATGACGCCTGCTCCTTGAACTTGCCTACGGAGCGCAGCGAATGAGACAGAGAGAGAAAAAGAAAAAGAGATGGAGTCAGTTTCATATTTTATATGGTGCATAAAAGTGCAGCCCAGAAAAGTATGCTATGTTAAATTTATGTGTGTCAGCGCTGTGGTAAATGATAAATTACAGAGCTCCCGGCGCTGATTTGTGGCCCAGCCAGACAGAGACTGGCCAAAAGTAAAACAGTTCGAGCTACTAATTACACACAAACACACACACACATACTGATATACTGAGCCAGCACTTGAAGTGTTTGCTGCATAATCATTTGTTTTTCATAATTAATTGCGTTGGCAATAGCTCTGGAACATTTTTTCACACATCGCTAAATATATATATATATATATGTGTGTTTTTGTATGTGTGTGTGTGCAACATGCCCGCAAACTTTTCATAATGAATTTTAAGTGTATGCCAGATTTTTTACTGCCATTTGCCTGCTGGCGTTGTGTCTGCCTCGATGTGCGTCTGTCTGTTTGGCTGTCTCTTGGACTCGCTGAGAGAGTTGGCACAACTCCATACACACAATTTTATGGTGTTAATGAACTTTTCAGCAAAGTGCTAACGCGCACTCGAACGCACACACACACGCAGACATATATAGCGTGAAATTTGCGTATGCATTTGGCAGTGCTTGAATTTGGCAGCTGTCATCAAAATAAATTTATGTTAAATATATATTTATTATAAATTCAATGATTGCCCAATAATTAGAACTATTCAAAATGCAAATTGCCAAAAAATGAGAATATTTTTATGTGAAGCCATTTTAATTAATATATTTCATCAGATATTCAAAAATTATTTTAATTTTACTTTTTTTAATTAGAAATGAGGAATGTTAGGAGAGAGTTATTTATAAATTACAATTATTTCTCATGTCAAATCGTTATAATTTTCGAGCTATCCGCATTTGCACTTAACTTTCAAACTTTCTTCAGACATTTCGTACCACACAACTGATTGATCTTGCTCGCAAATTGAATTCAACTGAAAATGCAACGGAAATGAATTTCGAGACTTTGCTAGAAAATCAGCAGTTGTTGCTGTTGCTGTAGTTCCTTATTCCTGACATATACAAAATTTTCTACACTTGCAACCATTTCGGCATGGCTGCCTTTCGCATGCTCATCGAAAATGGGTAAGTGCATACGACTTTATGTTGTATATGCTTGCCACTTAAGTGGCATGGGCAACTGAGGAGAGTGCCACTGGGATGCAAATATGACATGCATTTCAAGTTGCACGCCAGATTTTGTGCAACCGCCAAATGATTTTTTGTGTGTGCATGAAACGTTGTTGCATTACAAATTGCATGCGTTTGGTTGCGTGTGGCAGCAGCACGTGAGTTCATGGGGCGTTGTTAGCACCTGTCACGCATATCTTGTTACCGTTAACCAAGCAGCACGCCAGCAGCAAGCAGCAGGCTGCGCTGCCAGCCGTTTTGTAGCAAATGTTAAAGCATTTAAAGCCGCCCGCAGAACGACCCCCAGTGGCAGCAGGCACATCAATTCAGCTCGCACCATTTAACGCTAAAATGCCAAAGCTGCTGTGCACGACACACACACACACACATATATACACACACACGCAAGCTTCTACACACATGCAGCACCTGTGAGCGTAATTTCTTCCGGCAGCTGCAGCCCTATGTAATGGGAAATGCTGGAAGAAGTCAAACGTAGCCACATGCACGTTCGTAAAAATGGCGCCGCAGAGAATTATTGCCAATGCAATAAATCTCACGCTTACACTTGGCAGACACAGACACAAGCGTGCCCCCTTACTCACACAGTCGCACAATTTCACTCACTCACATACACACACACACACACCCAGTCACCCACTAACCTTCAAAGGCCGCATTGATATCCCTTATATCGTAGCTGCAGACCGCCGAGCCAATCAATCCGTTTGTATTCGTTGTAAATGTGGCATAGAATTTGCTATCATCGTTGGGCATTTTATAGACGGATTGTATTTCGTTGAAGTAGAAGGGGAACTCGCTCGAGATGCTGCAGTTCATGCGCGCCTTCAGATATGTCGCCCAGTTCTGGCTGATCATGTACTTGCCACCGCGATCGTTCTTGCAAACGCGCGCCACACGCGAATAGACAGCCTTGCCGCAGTTGATGTACTCCACGGCGTGTTCCCGAAAGAAAAAGTACACAAAATCGCCAATCTCGAAGGAGCCAACAAAGTTCGGTTCTAAAAAGCAAAGCAAAAAGAACGAATTTAGTTTAAAATATTAAGGCAAAATCGAAAACATGTGAAATATTTCTGCAAGCTCTTTAACTGTATATAGTATCCAAATTCTAATTTATATTGGGAATAATTAATTCCCTTTATATTTCTTGATTTTGATCTTTTAAAACTTTTCTATCGTATGTATTAATTAAGTATGTATTGATAAACTGATGTATTATGTTAAATTGACAATGGAATACTTGATTAGCTAAACTAATTATATATTTTTCATCAATATAGTCGGTTACAGAAATATTTTAAATAAAAATATGATGGTTCAGAATACTTACTGTCCAGTAATTTGGAGTCATATTTGACGGTGCGCTTAAAATTGGCCTCTTTACGTCCATTGGTGAAATTATAGAGATCCGAGCGGAATATAACCGAATCAGCTTTGGTGAATTCAGCATTGGTTCCGGCGTACTGTACACAAAGTAAAGGGAAATGGATTATACTGGAAGTCTGTGCTGGATCGCAAGCAATGCCGGCAAATTAGCGCCAAATATTCGGGAAATTTGATTTTCCAAAGGCAAAGGCAGAATATAGCACACATACACACTGGCACATACACACACACAGTGGCACGCACACAATTACGCGTAAAGTGTAAGCACGTGCCTCCGACCCGATTCTCCGCACAGACTTTGCAAGCGTTGGGCTGTGCGTGTGTGCATGTGTGCGTGTGTATGTGTGTGTATGTGCCTCACTCTAATTTAATTTCAGTTGCTTTATTGCGACTCTTTTAAATTTCTTGCCATTTGGCCTCCCATAGCCGTACGGAACTTTGAGCTACCCCCACCTGCTGCTACTTCCTACTTGCAACTTGTTTCTTTCGTCCTTTGCCTTTACTTTACTTTTGTAATTTTATTACAATTGACATTTTTCCCTTTTTTTTTTTCGTTCTTTTTCCTCCGGCTTTCTTTTGCTTTTATTTTTCTTTCCGTCGGCATTGCGACTTGGGAACGGGACTTGGACTTACCAGCGCAGGCAAACCAAAGGGATTTCCGTTCTCCACATAGACGGCGGTTGAGTTGTCAGCGGGATCGTAGGGACACTTGCCGATGCCCAACCCTATGCCGGGCACGTACTGGGATCTGGGTAAATGTGTTAAGTTGGCCTGCGAGTGTGAGAGGATAGAGAAAAGCGCATTAGTTGACTTTAATTTTGGAATTTGCTGCTCTTGCTCGCCAAATTAACTTCCAGCTTGACTGACAACCACAATTAGGCGCTGACGAAGCCAGCCCCAGGCCCAACGACTTAACCTTGGGACCTACCCAATGAAACATTTATGTAAAATATATATTTGATTCTCATACTTACATTTATAACATAATCCTTGGGGTTGTGCGCATTCGTGCCGCAAACGTAGAGCCGATGGCCGTTGAAGTTCATGGGCTGGATGACGCGTATGTGATTGCGGCATTCCACCTTCTTGATGTGTGCCCGAATGTGGTTGTTGTTTTTTATGCATAATAGAAACAATTGTTTAAGCAACAAAATAATTGTGTTTGTGTGTTCGTGTTTAATGGATACAATAATGGGACAGACAGAAATGTTAAGGCAATGCATGAGTATCGAATCGAGATGAAGGCCAAAATATTTGCATGCAATTTTGATTAATTTTCTTTGCATGGAAATGGATATGTCTGTATACACATTTATCTGTGTTATTTGTGTCTTTAACAAACCTCTCGCTTGCCCTTGGAGACGCAGTTGAGTATATCGGAGCCAGTGGGTTCCAGTATTAGAACGTCGCGCTGCAATACAAAATAATTTCCAATTAAATTCATAATATAGAAATATTTTCTACACATACACTTTTTTTTATAAGATATATTTAAAGCGCTTTCGCTGTCAACTCGCTGTGTTTTTTACGCTTTTGCCAATGAGATACGCTTAACAAATATTCCAAAAGTTTATTGAAAGCGTGATAAAATTTCATGCTTATCAAGAAGGCAACGCGACAGCCAAAATAACAACCACAACAAAAGAACGCGCAACAATTGAAGATTTTTTGTATGCGCATGTGTGTGTGTGTGGGTGTGGGTGTGTGTGTGTATAAGTGAGTGTGTGGGTGTGCGTGGGCACATGCTCCAAACACGTACAATCATGGCGCCCATCTCGTGTGCCTGTATTTGTGTACCCCAAATGGTATATATACATAAATGTGTATGTATGTACACATTTTTATACCCTCACAAAAAGTATTCCAATTATGCCACGAAATCTGTGACGCGTAGAAGGAGACATCTCTCTAATAGGTATATTTGTTCCCGTTCTGCATCAATAGCCTATTCGATATGGCCATATCCATTTATGCATCCATTTATCGGCTTCTATGAAATCTAGTCTTTAAGTCTCATAGGAGTATAGTATGGTAGTATAGTATGGTCTTTGGATCGGACCACAAGATCAATTAGTACACATAAATGAAAACTCGAAAGTTAAGTTTATGGATGGAAAAATTAATGGTTTTTCCAGACATCAAGACCAAACTTGGCATTTACAAGTTTCGCCATGTTTCTTACATATAAGCAAAATCTTATGAGCATGTCATATAGATCTAAAGGAAAAATGAATATTTATATAACAAGGACATATTTTTCAAGAGCTTTACAATTATCCTAAAATATCCACAACCGCCTGCAAATCGCTCTACTATGCCAGTTGCCTGCAAGTGTATTTGATCTTTGTCGTGGCGAAGAAATTCCTGGTTTCTTTTGTGCATGTGCCTGGCAAGGCGGCACTGCTCTTTATTTTTTAAGTCATTGTTGTTGGTATTTTACTCACGTTGAGCATTTGTTTATTTAATTCGATTTTCGCTTGCACTTGAATTTTAAACGCCAACGCGAATTATTGCTGAAAATAACTTGAAAAAAAGTTTTGCCGAATGGGAATAGAAAAAGCAACATAACATTCCCGCACGTACCGTCTAAATAACTTTTCTTTTTCTGTTAGGGCAATCGGTAGTGTAAATTCTTTGTGAATTCATTGAGTCTCATATAGAAATCTCCGAATTGACACACTTTGCGCTGTGGCCATGTGGACACAATATCCTGCCCTGTTGACAGTTTACAGTTTGCCCGCCTGGCTGACTGGCTGCACTTTAAGCCTCCACTCTGGGCAGCGGCTAAGTGCTGTGTGATTCAACTTGAAACGCAATTTGTGCAGCCCGGTGCCGAGCAGCACGGATCGGGTCTAGGAGGAGTTTAGAAGTCAGCACAAATAATTGCTGCTGAAAGCATTTGCCGCCGCCTGGGCAAAGTGGCGCAAGGATGACTCAAAAGATGTGGCAAACGGCTGAAAATGGTTCGTCCAGTTTTCCAGTTCCATTGCGAATGCGAAATGCAAGTGGGGTAAAAACGAATGCGATTGCGAATGCGAATGCAATGAACTTGAAACGGAAACGGATATTGATAGTTGAAGACGAAATCATTAAAGTGCAATTGTGCGCCTGCCCCTGGACAAGTGAGGGTGGCTGTCTAGATCTTTTGGAACGGATGTGAAGGCGAACAGGCAAAGAAAAAAACCAACTTTTTCGAGTTCGATTTGGCTGCCAGTTCCGAAAATCGTAAATCGCAAATAATTCATGGTTTAAATCACTTTGGTTACAGGACATATACCAAAGCCTTGCAAACAAATATCGATTGATTTGAAATGGTTTATCTTAGTAAATTTATTGCAACGATATTTGGTTTTGCTAAACAAAAGTATTCTTAATATAAATAATAAAAATAATAAACAATTTATAAATTCAATTTTTGTTTTCGGATTCAGTTTGAGATTTATGCATGTATATATTGTCGGTTTAAATATGTGGCATTTATTATAAATATTTATATCTTTTCAGCAATAACCGTTTTAGCTTTTTATACCCTGTACCTAAAGCAAATTGTACAAAGGGTATATTTATACAGAATCGTAGCTGGGTGCAAAAATAGCTGCTAGTCGGTCATTTTTGATTGATATTTGACAATTGATATTGAATGGTAAGAAGCATCAATTTACAAATGAATAAGTACATCAAATTCAGAGCAAAACTGTTAAGAAAAGTATCGCAGCCAAGCATATGCAAAAACAAACATATGCTGCAGCTGTGTGTATACTTATAGAGAGCATGTCACAAAGTGTGCGAACACAAACAGAAACCAACATACAAACTCGACAAACATCTTCACAGTCTGTCTGGCCAGGTGAAAAGCCTGTAAGTGAACTTAACCTGTTAGTATGTGTGCGCGTGTGTTTTCGTATGTGAGAGTGTGTGTGTGTATGGTAGTATGTCAACAACGGTCTGTCTGGCAAGCAACACTCAAGTGGCTAAGAGTGTCTGCATGTGTAGGTGTAAGTGTTTTGTGCATTTACATGCGCTCTTATGATACCCGAGTCGATATAGCCAGGTCTGTCAGTTTTTTTGCACAGCTTCGTTATTCTGTTGCAGCTAGGAAATATGTCGGAGCCGGCAGAATGGACAACTATAGCATATAGCTGCCATAGAAACGATCGGTCAAGAATTCAATTCTTGTGTGGTAACATGTAACTATAAAGTGTATACAAGTGTATTTAGTTTTCGGCGTGCCGAATTATCAGTTCTTTTTTAATCATTTTAAATTTTTTAGCTGCAGTCTTTTCTGATTTGACTTGAATGTTTACTTTTGCTTACCTCGCATATCGATTGGCTGATGTTGCGCAGATTTAGACGAAAAATGCGATCCCTGCAAGAGATAACAAGAAATATAGATTAGGGCTGGTTGTATTTACGCTTTTGTTTTATGGTAGATACTTGTGTAGATATGCGCCTGTTCGAGTGACACTTGAGCTAATCCCGCGCTCGTGCCGTGACATACGATAAGTTAATGCTGTGCTGCAAAACGCAATCAGCACAAGGGCGTGACATTATGCCATCACACACACAAACACACACACACACACAAGATTCGTAGAGACACACAGATTCAACAGCGGTTGCCGCTGAGCAGGAGCCGTCAGCTTGTCAGTTGGTGGCATCACAGGAAAAGCAACGAGATTCGAGAACGACTTTGCCTGCCGTCAAGCAATTGAAATTGTCTATTTGCTGGTTGTATTTCTGTCAGGCGTATGTGTGTGTGTGTGTGCGAGTGGGTGTGAGTGTGTGTTTGGTATTTTGAAAAATCGTTGCATTGCACTTGCCTGAAGTGTAGCATATTTTTTGGATTTGACGCACCTGCTCGTCACCGGTGCCCTGTTACGTTTATTGCACTGAACGGGTCCGTGATTGATTGATTGATGGATTGATACATCGATGTCGCAATATTGCGGCTACGGACCAGGCCGGGATGGGGGCGGGCGCTCCCAGCTATACCGGACCAACTTTAAGCGACAAGAGCATTTGCAATGGCAGCACCCACTTTCCGGCTACTCGAAAGTTTTTTAGAGGCTCAACTGAAAAAAGGGGAAACGCGTCGACGCCGAAACTCGGCGCTAAAGTGTGTTTTATGTAGTTGCCGGCAGAGTTTTAGGCACCGGTGGGGCCAGCAGGGCCAACAACTCGAAACCATTAATCTTCATTTCCAGGCTGGGGCCACAGCCGCAGGAGCAGTCACTGATGATGCCCCAACGAGCGCTGCCGGCTGCCGTCTGTGGGCTGCGTTGGAAAAATGGCGCTCGAGTCAAGTGGTAATTTTGGTTACTTTGTTTGGCTGCTTTTGGGGGGCGCAGTCGGAGACCGCAACTGTTAAAATGCGGCCATGTTCAAGTTGCGGCAGACAAATGAGCAGACGACGCCGACGACGACGGGCATTGTCAAATTGAGCTGGAGAACTAACGAACTGCCCTCTGCCCTCTTCTACACTCTGACCCGGACCGACCCGATCCGACACCGACCCGACCCTTACCGCAGCCCCCTTCGAACCGCACGTCAAGCATTAATTCATAATTATGTATGCCGACAGTGTTGCCAACAACTCTCGGCACTTGGACGTAGGGACGTCCAAAAATGAAATATGCAGCTCAAAATGCGTTGAAGCTTTTGAGTAGCTCTGCTTTTAGCCCCAGCCGGAAGTTCACACAGTCACAGCGGAAGTTTGTAATTATCGCTTACAGATGCGTTAGGTGGGGCGGCTGCGGAGGATTTGAGGGCATCAAATGCTCGCTGAACCGAAACGACACGAACCAAACCGAACCGAACTGAACTTGGTCTGCATAGTTGGCCGCATATTTATGCAGTTATAAATCTAGCACTTATCCTTAAAAGTCCTTTTCTATCTCTGTACTGGCTACTTACATGGCGCCAACATAGAGCGCGTTGTTGCGCTCATCCATGTAAAAGGTTTTGTAGTGCAGCGGGCCACAGCTGAAGTCCTTGACATGTTCTGCAAGAGTCCAAAAGAGATAAGTGTGATATGAGTATATATATATACATATATATTGTGCATACGCCTCGTGTTTTACTTATAATAAAATAAATACAAAAGCCAACAAAAGCTCAGCATGTTTAAAGGTCACTGCTAGGGGTCGCGCTTGTCAGCCAGGATCTGGACCTGATCCTGGGACCCTCTGCAGATTTCAACTCCAGTTAATTAAAGTTTATGCATCTATTAATGAAACTGTCAACAGCAGCGTGTGTCAGACGTACAAAAAACTAATTAAACTATTATAATTTAGCTGAGAAAGTTAATTTATGGGGCGGCTGCAGGCGCAGCAGCAAGACAAAAGAAGTCGTCTATAAAACAGGAACAATACACACATACACACACTCGCACACACATGCACAGCTGTTGTAAACAAACAGGCAAAGCATGTCCTTGCAGATTTGACAGCCACTGCGGCCCAAGTGTCACGTACTCAGAAACATCACGTGCGCCGCATCCTCGAAATATGTATGTAGGTAACACCACTGTCAATGCCATTAACGAAAGATTGAGGCATTTAGCTAAAAAATTTTACGACATTAAGTTGTCAACTAATTTGGCGCAATTAGTAGGCAACAGACAATGGGTGAGTGGGAGGTACGGGTGCCGAAAAGTAGGCAACTTTTTTATACTTCCATTCTCTGCTCAGACAAATCCTTTGATGGCAGCGCTAAGAGTCAATTTGTGTTTGCTTTTCCCCATTTCATGCTCTTTTTCGATGTCAACATACAAAATAAAACACCAACTAATGAGCAGCCCGACTGACAATGGGTCTTTTCTGGTCCAGATCCCTAAACTTGTGCCGCCATAAAAAGAAAACAAGCAACAGCAATAACAACAGCTACAGCAACAATAACAGCAAAACACGCTCATTAAAATGAGCAAAGCCTTAGACATTGAGTTGCCACTGATTTGCATAATAATAGATACATAATGAATAATAAGTAAGTATCTATGTAAATAGTAATTTGCCAGTCTCCGCTGGCTTTCTGACAAGATGACCCTTATGCAAATTAGTCATTGTTGACCAGGCTAGGGCTTAAACTTTAAGAGCATGCTTTTAATGATTTCTAATTTTTTCTTTTTATATTTCATGTCCACTTCGTTCTGTCGGTTTACTGAATTAACTTTCTTTATTAACTAGGTTGAAATGATTTCATTATTATTTGTATCATGCGTTTTTTGGGTTGTTTGCCCTATATAAAAGTATTTAAATCAAAACTTAACAAAATAAGTAAAGGTTGGGGTAAGTAAGATCATGAGAAAGAGGTCTAAAACGAGAAAGATAGGAAAGGCAATTAAGAAACTTTGTCTGAATTTGATATAAGCCAACGAATGTACGTGCATACATTCATACAAACACACATATGTACATACTTACACACTTAAATACTTACACACAAAAACATACACATATTTGCATGCATGTAAAGATAAATACATACACACATACATGCAAATATACACATATTAAGAGCTTTGTACAAGTGTATACCTATGAATATTCTAGATCACAGAGTACACACGGCTTTTCTTTTTAACTTCAATATTTAAATACACAGTTTTATATTTTGATTTTGTTGAGCGCATATATTTTCAGCGGACTTGATTAACATACGCGATGGCTTATAGTCAACTGTTGGTTGGGATTAAACGAAATTTGGGGTAAGCGCTTAGCGCATGTCTCTTAACTTATTTACAACTCTTATCACAGAGTTTTATTGTGCGGCAAAGCTCAGAGGTGCGAGATAAATAACTGCCCCAACCCGCCAAGGCGTTACCGGCATTCGAATATCATAAAAGCAGAGTTTCGCAAAGTCACAGATCCGCATTACAACAAGGTGAGCCAACATGGGATTGTATATTGAGTAGTCTTTCAAAGGAGCTACCAATCACCAGGGCTTGGGCTATACGCACGACGAACGCCAAAGACTGAATGTAATTGGCCTCTTGCCCTCCGCCTATCGCAGCGAAGCCGATCAACTGGACGCTGTAAATGCCAATTTTCAATCGCAGAAAACGAATCTTGACCGTTACCTCTATCTAAGAAGTCTGCGTTCTCGCCAGGAGCGCCTTTATTATCGCTTTCTCACCGAGAAAATCGATGAGGTGCTACCCATCATATACACGCCCACGGTAGGTGCGGTATGTCAGGCATTTAGCCTAATCTACCACAGTACCGTAGGGTTGTATGTGAGCAAGTACGATAAGGGCAACATGACGCATGTGCTCAGTAACTGGCCAAGCAAGAATATACATGCTGTGTGCGTTACAGACGGGGAGCGAATACTTGGTCTTGGTGACCTGGGAGCCGGTGGCATGGGCATATCGGTGGGCAAGCTGGATTTGTATACGGCTCTGGCCAAAATACCGCCGCAATACCTGATCCCGGTTGTCCTTGATGTTGGCACCAACAACCAGCAACTGCTCTCCGATCCCCTGTATATTGGCGTGCGCGAAAAGCGTTGCAAAGGCAAGGAGTACGAAGATCTTGTGCAAGAGTTCATGGATGCTGTTGTCTCGGTTTGGGGCTACCAGACGCTCATCCATTTCGAGGACTTTGCTACGCCAAATGCCTTTAAGTTTATCGACATGTACCAGGACAAATATTGTAAAATCAATGATGACATACAGGGGACGGCGTCCTGCGGCCTGGCGGGCTTTCTTGCAGTCGAACACATCACAAAGAAACCACTCAAAGATCACGTTATCTTGTTTGTGGGTGCTGGCAGCGCAGCGCTGGGCATTAGCAAGTTGCTGGTCAAGGAGTTGATCAGCCGGAAGTTAAGCCAAGAAGACGCGGTCAAGAACATTTACATAACCGATATAGATGGTCTCATAACCAAAGATAGAAAGGAATTTCCTATTCCAGACTTAAAGCTATTTGCCAAAGACAGGCCACCCAATAAGGATCTTGAGCAATTGGTACAGGAACTTAAGCCCTCTATTATATTAGGCGCCACAGGTCAGGGCGGCATCTTTACCGAAAACATACTGCGTATCATGGGAAGCGAGCACAAACAGCCGGCAATTTTCGCTTGCTCGAATCCGACAAACAAAGCTGAATGCACCGCCGAGCAGGCATACAATTTTACAGAGGTAAACACACACGCACACACAGACACTTGTACACTACTACACTAACAAATACTATATGTGCCTTAACTACTTGTTAATTCAGGGTCGCGCTCTGTTTGCCTCTGGCTCACCCTTCCCGCCGGCTGTTATCAACGGCAAACGACTGATACCAACGCAGGCCAACAACGCGTTTGCCTTTCCCGGCGTCGCGCTGGGTGTGTTATGTACCAATCCTCGCACAATATCGGACGACGTTTTCCTTGTAGCGGCCCACCAAATCGCCAAATACTCTAGGGAATTTTCTTCAGAGGACCCTGCACTTTATCCACCCATTCAGGAAGCTGCTAATGTGGCCTTTAGCGTGGGCGTTGCTGTCGCAAAGTTCCTTATAGACGAATGTCAGGCAAATGTCTATCCGATACCTAAGAATGTTTGTGAGTTTGTGCAAAGCTACCAGTACTACACGGAACGCCAAGCAGCTCTACCGTTGACCTGGAAATACCCAGATTTACCTGCTCCCTTGCCCAAAGGCGATAATAAAGATTGCAAAAAATAGGTAGGAGAATATATGACATGGAATTTTATATAATTTTAATTCAATAGTTAAAAATTTCTCAGCTATTATTAAATTCCAAGTGCCAGGTATAGCATTATACATTAACATTATAAATATCGTTTAGTATTTATTTAATTTAACTAATGATCTTGGGTAAGCTTAAACAAATGATTGCAACAGCTTAATGATCCATCAGCTGGCATAGCAACAGACGTGGCCAACTATCTAGTCAAGCAAATAGTTGATTAACTAATTAAGCTCTCCAATGTGCATCCGTCGACCCAGTATTTGTGCAGCTTAGTTACCCTCAACCTGATCTTTTGCCAAGTTGAAGCAAGATGTCTGTAATTAACCATCATATGGTCACGGCCAAAAGCGAAAAATGGCCCAATCTTTTGCGATAGCATAAAAGGTGCTGCTGCTGCTGCCAGTGGGCGGCAGTACTTTAAATAGTCGACCGCGTCAGAATGTGCCACATGGAGGCGACAACAATAGCAACAAATGCGACCCAAATAGCGTCGGGGAAAATGCTGGGAATTTTAACGTCATTATTGTCTGTCAGTGCGACATTGACATATGTATGCACGCCCATACCACAGACACACACCTACACACCCACATATGCCCGTAGCATGTGTGTGCGCGGCTGCTTTGCATATAAAATAAGACGAAATGTGTGCTCACCAAAAATGTCAATCAATTTTTTTAAACGTCCTGCGTACATATATTTGTTTTGCAACCTCCTCTGGCACACTCTCTACCCTCTCTGTTGCTCTCTTCCTCTCTCGCTCGGTCCGCCTGCCAGGACATGCATGCATTAAAAAGCAATTGGTGTTAAAGGAGCAGTCACGTTGTCTGCCTGTCTATCAGCCTGGCATGCGGTTGCAGCTCCCCTCGCTCGACTGCCAGCTCGAGAGACCCTACTCCAGCACCAACTGGTGTGAAAAGGACACATAAACACACACACACACATACAACACCCGTTAAAATATACAAAGAAGGCACCGCCAGCTCGATATGGAGGAAAAAAAAAAAGAAGGAAAATGTAAAATCATTTTCTTCAACTGACAGCTGTCAAAATATTTGCTCTCTGTCAACGTGCGCTGTTGTTGCTGTTGTTCTTGTTGTTGGCCAAGCTGCGTCTTCGATTTTCCATCAAAATGTATGAATGTGGGTGCGTGCGTGTGTATGTACGTGTGTATTTGTGTGAAATGTCCCTGCAAATTTCATTTTAATATTCATTACTTCACACTATAATGCTGAAGGTTATCATTGACCGGACCCGGCTGCTCTGTTTCGGGTCTCTTTTTTTTCCGCACTCATTTTCCATTTTCCATTTGACCTTTTTCCTTCCTTTAAAGTGTGAGGGGGCGGCGACTGCACTTAAGCTTTAACAAAATATAGACATTGGCGAAATAAAAAACAAAAATGCAAATCTTATGTTCTCAGATCCTTCAAGCCGTTACGCCCACATCGCAGCCATTGGTTCCGCTCGGTTCCAGTTGCCATGGCTTATAGAATTTAATTGCCTATAAAAAGTGTGCGGCTTGTTGCTGAACCGGCGAGACCCAGCTGAGTCGTAAATATTGAGTGCCCAAAGCCCAAGGCAATGTGCCCGAGAAGCTGTTGCCATCGATTTGTGGAGCACGCTAAAATAAACGCTTGAATCTAAATGCCGCTATCAGAGGTTAAGCACTGTTGGCCAGCGACACGCTCGTAGATTATATAGTGCGTCAGCATATAAATTTCATGGCATCTAAAGCATTGGGCAACATGCAGTAGGTCGTGTGCACTCTCGGCCTGTTCGTGTTTTAATAAACAAAACAAGCTACAGTCGGATTCCGGTCGACATTTCGAATCAAACACAAGTCAAGTGCATTAAAAGCAGCCAAGCAGGCGGCCAAATCCTTTTCACACACACATCTACAGATATTGCAGCCGTGTCCTCCTGCTGTTCATCTGCCTGTGCATCAAAGTGATTGCTTTTCTATATAGAAAACATACACAGACTGTGCACTGATTTATCGAGGCGGCATAAATTTGAAGTCTCTCTGCAAACTGGGTCGCCAGTTTATTATGCAAATGCATTTTCAGCTATGTTTACGAGTGTACTAAAACAAACGCATGTTCAATTAAATGTAGGTTGAGCGAGGGAGGGGGCCTGCTCACGGTCAAGCAATGCAATTGATTAAGTTTTCATTGCGTATACGCAGTGCTGTGCACTCAAGTCGTAGCTCTAAGCTGCCCTCGAATAGCACATATTTCAGCCTAAAAGCGTTCATCGCAGTTAGCCAGTGCATCAATTGGGTCAACTGGGCTGAAGCGTATCAAGGGTCAAAGCCAACTTGACTGTGTACAGTCGATAAGTAGCCTCAATAAACACAAAAGCCTACTCGGCAACTGATGCTTATGCTGATGCTGATACCGATGTTGCTGCTGCTGTTCAGACAGAGGCCGTGCCCTGACTGTGACTGCTACTTCATCTTTTTTAAAGATTTTCATTTATCTGCCCCGACAAACGCTGGCCACAAAGATAACGCACATAGCGCCGGCAGCCGCCCGAGTGGAACGGCAGCGGGGGCAACAACAAAAAAACGTAAAGAAAAAAAATAATGCCGCACTTAAATCCATTTAAGCGAATTTTTCAAGCATTAAATTTGCGTTTACGTTACGTATACTTAACTTCCAACGGCAACGGTCCTACAACAAACACGTGCAACAGCCACAGCGCAGGCATCAAGCAGAAAGCATGCGGCTTGGGGCAGCCAACTGGCGGCAGGTAAAAATTGCCAGAGAGCTAAGAAAAATGCTGGTATATTTTTCTTTTTCTTGGAAAAGGCCACTGAAAATGTATTTGCATCATTTGTTTCAGCAGTTTTCGGAGGCGCGCTAGAAACTTGCTCCGCTCTGCTCCGCTCTGCCCGGCTCGGCTGGGCATATTGGCTAAATGCATTTTGGGCCAGCTTCAAATCGCTTTTTGTGTTAGCCAAAGCATGTTATAGGCTCTGTTATTTGTATGAGTATTTGGCCTTAAATTACACTTACTCAATGGCCAACGAGCAGCAGCAGCAGCAAAACAGACGCACTCATGCGTTAGCAGCTCGCCTTCGAGTCCTGGGCAACAATTCTGCCTTACATTGTTGTATTTTGTGGCCATGTAAATGACTGGCTCCGTCTATGTCTTGGGCGCCCGACCACACCTCCGCACGCTTTTATTGTTGTTGTTGTTTTTCATGTTTTTTTTGTTTTTTTTTTCAGTGGAAAATATTCTTATCTGTGCTTTGCATGCCGCACACTCTCCGGTTATTCCAGACGAACTGAGTCAGCACTTAATTTTTATTTGATTTTACTTCAGTTTCTGCCAGCTTGGTTGCGCCTGCTTCTCTCTTGAGAGAGGCAGGGAGCGAGTGCGTCATTTTTTATGGCGTTAATTTTACAATGATTGGGCTCCAAGCACTCAGAACTTGCAGCACAAAATGGCGGCCAAATTCAAAAACAACTCAGCTGCGGCGCAAGCTAAATGGCTTAGAAATGGCAGCTGCGGCAAGGAGCCAGTGGCAAAGTCAACGTTATTAAGACAAATGCCATTGTGGCAAGCAGCATGCCAAGCAGATAAAGGACAACAAGAACCAATTACTCCATGCGAATAGCCAAGAAAATCAGTTCATATGAAGACAGCACTCGCAGTGGCAACAGCAGGTGTTGACAGATTTCAGCTTGATTTGGCCGGCAGCTGACATCTCTCTGGGGCCTGCAGACTGAGTCCTGCCTCACTCGGGTGCGTGCTCGTGTTTTCATTAGTGTCCCTGTAAGTTTATGTTTCTGATTTCATTTTCTCTGCTGTGGCACTGCAATTCGCCAGCTAAGACACTATCTAATACACTAACAAGTAAGAGGTTCTAGTCGGGAGCTCCCGACTAGGGGATACCCTGAACCCTCATATTCCTACACCAAATGCAGCGCGCGCTTATAGATAGAGAGTAGCGGGGAGGTGGCGATAGGAATAAAATGAAAGATAATCGATATATATAAACTTTTCTAGAAGCTACATGTCAAGTTTGGTAACTCTAGCTCTTATTATTTACCAAAATTGCTTAAAAAACAGGATATCGATATACATTTTTATCGATTACTTGGAAACGGGGCAAGTTATCGATTATCGGAAACAAACTCGATCTGCGTAGGACCTAGGAGCACCTACATCTAAAATTTCAAGTCTCTAGCTCTTAAAGGTTCTGAGATCCTTGCGTTCATACATACGGACGGACGGACGGACGGACGGACGGACGGACGGACGGACGGACGGACGGACGGACGGACGGACAGACAGACGGACATGGCTAGATCGACTCGGCTATTAATGCTGATCAAGAATATATATACTTTATGGGGTCGGAGATGCTTCCTTCTGCCTGTTACATACATTTGGATTTTGCACAAAAACATAATACCCCTTTTACCCATTTTTAATGGGTTCAGGGTATAAAAAAAAGAGTATTGGCTGGATTTGCTGTAATTCAAGTTGAACCTCTTTTCACAGAACTTATCTTAACACGGGTTTTTATTTTTTTAAATAATGGCAAGCGTATTGCTTAACTTCTCAATTTAAATATTCTTTAAATTTGATTGTTTAACTAGGCTAATATTTTGTCAGTGTAAGCCTGGCGCAAAACTTGAGTACAGGCAGTTGAGTTTGAGCTTTAGTTTCATACATGTGTGTGTGTTTATACATGTTACTATGTTTGTATGCGATTGTGTGTGTGTGTTAAATTGAAGGTGCATTAGCTGCCATTTGGCTTTAAGTTGTGCCTTTGGTGGCCATGCATCAGGCTTATCTGGTCCGGTAGCAGAAACTGTCGCACAAATCTCAGACCATTTACCAAAGTCAGTTGGGTCTGTTCGCAATCGCTGCTGCAAGCCAGAGCCGTGTGGAATGGTGTGTGTGTGTGTGTGTGCGAGTGTAGAAATGTGTGTTCGATATTTAACAGCTTCCAGTTGAGCGGAGCTCGGGCCATATGCAAAGATGCAAAGTGTGCGCCAACTGCCTGTTGGCTTAAATTTAGCTTTGCCGTTGGCAAGTTTGCTCAGCGCTTTGTTCGAGCACATCAACTTGCCGCAACATATATATATATACATATGTATATATATATACACATATATATTTTTATATATATTTGAATGCAAGTGTGTGTGGGTGTATGTATGTTTGTGTGTAAAAACAACAAACGTTCGGTACAAATAGCTGGCTGGCACTGTAAAAATCCAGTCAGGTAAACAACGACGGCGGCGGCGGCGACGGGTGCCAACAGTGACGTGTAGAAGTAAGCACCTGGCATTTGTGTTGAGCACGTTCGTACCTTATGTGGGATTTAGTTTTAGACTTCATTTTACTGCGCTGTGCTTTTGGTTTCATTTTGCCGCTGCTTCTTTATGCCATTTTATGATGGCCGCAAAACCGTACCGTAAAAAGTAGCGCCAAGCGACACAGAGACACACACACACACATACACATAAAGTGAGAGAGATAGAGCGGGAGATAGAGAGAGATATGTATTGTAAAACAAGAAAGGACAGCTGTCTTCGGCAAGCCGAAAATTGAATACCCTTGCCTAGAGGTCCTTTTATGCCAGCACCTAGTTGGCATGTTTCAAAATAGTCTTTTCTTCATATAGAGCTATTTGAGCCTTACAACTGAGAGAATGATTTGCAAAGTAAAGAGACAGACGACGATAGCTATATTGACTGTAGATGTCTATGCGTAACACAAGTCATGACAAAAATGAAATACCCATGGCAAGGGTATAATAAAGCCATAGACAAGCAGTCCGCCTGCCAGTACTTGAACTAAATACACACACACATACAAGCGTACATTAAGATATAGTTCATACCATAATGCACAACAGCCAGTGGCAGTAACAGGGACAGCACTGGGGAGGCAGAGGCAGCGGCAACTAGACAATGCTGTAATCTAAAAACACAAACGTGCAATTGTGTTGCTGTAAATGTGGCCAAGAGTAAGACTGGGTGTGTGTGTATGTGTGTGTGTGGGTGGGTGTGTATATGCACTCGACACGAAACGGCGTGGGAATATATTACAAGTTGGCTGCCGCCATTACCAGAAGTATGTCAGTGGCCTGCGGCTGGAGTCAATGGCAGCGACAACTTAAAGCAAACTAAATATTTAAACAGGCGCCAAAGCAATATGCAACATAAATAGAAGCCAACAGAAAGGCCGGCAGTCGGGTCGTGGCACTGATGATCCTTGGCTGTCACTTGGCTCATTTGGCTTGCAGCACAGATCGCACAGATGTGCAGCTGGGAAATAAACCGAGGCAGGCAATTAGGAACGAGCTTCGACAGACGGACAGGGCCAGACAAGGCTCAAGTGCATTATAGCCATAAAAGCAGTTGGGGTCAACTTCACTCAAATCAAGCACAGGCAAGACGAACGTGTTCAACTTTAAGTCCAATTGCAGTTGGCCAAACAAAAAGCAAACTACATAATTCAGCAGAAAATTTTATGTCTTCTTCTTGGAGAGTCGGCAGCTCAAGGCGAGCGTGTGTGTTAGTATAAGGCTCTGTGTGTGAGTGTGTGTGTGTGTGCAACTGCAAGAGGAAACATTAGCAAGTCTAGACACCTACGTCATGCGTCATGGCAGCCCAAAAACGTGAGCAGGAAAAGCGCTGATGTAAAAAAGAAAGCCAAAAATTGAGACGTCAGGCAGACAAGGACGTGGCCCGACAGCCAGACAGCCGGCAAGAGGCCATGGCCAGGAAAAGTCTCAGCGGCAAGTCTCAAAGCCAGTAGCAACAGCAGCAGCAGCAGCAGCAGCTTCTGGATGCAGAGAGCGGGGGCACAGGCGAATGGCAAATGCATTGCGCCCATTTCCGTATAGAAGAAGGGGTCGAAGTCGAAGCTGCCTGCAAACCTTTGGCTTGTTTAATATGCTGAAAAATACGCGTCCCGACTTCCTGGATTCTGGCGATGCGCTTTTTGCGCCCGAATTCCTTGTGCAGGCGCAGAGTCAATGGTTCTGCCAGCTTCTGGGCGGCTGCTCTTTGACACATGTAAGTAAAATGTCGACACACACACAGACACACAAGCCCACATATAGGTTGTCATTTCTATGTAACAGTGGCATGTCGCAAAGCTTTAGCTGCAGTCCTCCACTTAAGTTTACCTAAAATTTTCGTGCAGAATTCTACGCAAAATTCAACATTGGCTGTACGCTGTAAAGCAATTTATAATTAGATTGCATAATTGGAATTCAATATCAAACCACGTTGGGGTTCACCATGCGTATGTGCCAAGCGAAATTAAAATAAAGCCCTAGCCATATGATCAGACACAGTTGGGCGGCGGGGTCAACATGTTGGGCGCACCGTGAGGTGCTATCGAAAATTCATGAAAATGCAAGCATGATAAAAATTTTCCAATTACCGATTTTACATATTTCAAAACACGAGCATAAATATTTATAGCGAAAATTTATGAAAACTAAACGTGTGCAAAGATACGCCGCATTCTCTTATACAGGAAAAACCAAAGAGTGTCTCGGTCTATGCAGTTTATACGGGCATGCGGGTACATACACATACACATACCATGTATGTGTACTATGTAGCTGTATATTTTATATTTACATACATGCACTGAGAGAAACTTTACGTTTAAAAACAGCTCTGCCGGAATGCATTTAAGTACAATTCAATTACCTTTCTATATATTCGAATATAAATGATGCTTCTGGTACATCAGCAAACCTGGCGATGTTCTTCTTAAAGCAATATTTTGTTGCTTTAATTATTTTATTGAAATTCTCATGGCCTTTTTTGGTTTACAAAGACAAAGACCAGGATAAGTTGCTTTTAATCCCTGATCCCAGTTGCTAATGGAATACATAATTCCGCCTCGCAGTCAATAATAGAAAACTATCTCTAAATGTGCAGGTATTATTTTTTAAGATATCCCATGTGAATATAATTCCTGCCACTACTTTTAGTTCAGCTAAGTTATTTTTGTTTAGTATTATTTTTTTTCAGTGCAATCTGTACTATTTGCTGTGGGGCTGGATTTTGCACTTCTTTTCAGCAGCGCCCAAAACAAATACAAAGTAACATGCGATGGCTGTGAACACCGGCAACGAGAGCCACGCTGCAGGGGACCTGACTCTTGCATATTTTTAGGTGATTTGAATTTTTAAGAGCGTAGTAAATTTTTTTTATATCCCTGGGGTTATGTGTCACTGCACCGCTCTATCTCTTTCTCCGCCCCTCTCTCTCACTGCTATCACCAGAGCTGAGGCTCTGATTGCGCTGGCTGCGTGCTTAGCCGTAAACTATGCTTGCTTAGCTGGCAAATGGCGTTGCACCGGTTTACATTGCAACACTTTCACTCTGAAGCACCTCCAGCAAACCGCAGCCTCACATTCTGCCGCTCGCTTAGAGCCTTCTGTGTGAGCTTTCTGGGCTATGGCCCAGCTGGCGACTGAATGAACAACTTGTGACATTGACATAAAGCAGCTCCATTGGGCGCTGGCCCCATTTCATATAGCATACTTTCGAGCTTGCCGCATTTTGTTGCAACTACAATGCCTGTAAGGAACGGGCTGTGTGCAGTCGTGTGTTGTCTGTTTCACGCCTACACAAAATGGTCTTTTAATTGTTGCAGCTACCCGCGCACTTTGCGCTGATTTCCCAAAGCTCACACATGCCTCAGGCACACACACACACACACACAGAAGCACCTACACATAGCTATAGACTGGCGCAATTGCCGGCAATTTGTTTTGCGGCACTAAACAAGCTGCCCCCGCGCCCTGGCTGCGTTACAAGCGCTAATTAATCTTCGCCACCAGCCCTTGCCCAGGTGATATGAAGTGCACGCCCTGGGCAACTAACGCGCCCAGACACAGCCCACCTGCTTGGCTGCCGGGCTGCTCGGCTGCCTCGCTGCGTGGCCTGCCCCTTATTGTGGCAGCTTATTTCCGTCATTAATTAAATTACGCAAAAATGTTCAAAAGCACATAAATCAGGCGGCGTCATTCGGGACTTCAAGCTGCTGCTAAAAAACAAAAAAAAAACTGTTGGCCCGCCCAAGCTGTTTGCTTTTTTAGTGCCCTTGCGGGACGACTATAAATATTTATGCGCCACACCGCTTGCCACGCTGAACGCCTCAAGAACTTCAATTCAAGTTGCGCCTCCTGATTACCACCTGGCCCCACCCTCAGCTGCTCAGATAAACTCATTTAAATGTTAATGCAGCGGCAAAAGTTGACGCTGCCAACGCTTAAGTTTAGTTCGCATTGCATGCATTTTATTTGCTATTTTGTTGCCCATCAAGTCAATGAACAGAACAGCTGGCCAGAGGATGGGTTGGCCAGGCGTTACCACCACCACCAACAGCACGACCACCATGGAGGTGGTTGCTATGTACCTATATACGTATACGTATAGCTATATCTATATCTAAAGCGCAACTTTTACTCGTCTTGGACCAACATGTTACATAGTTTAATAACTGCAACAATGTGTTTAACCCCTGAGCGGGTGCGGTTCGACACGGTGAAGTGCGGTGCGGTGCGGTGCGGTGTGGTGCGGCCTGCATGTTAATTAAGTGGAAAAATGTTTGCGCTGTGTTTTCTTTTTCCTTTTTGGGGTGGCGACTTGTACCAAGGGTGGTTGCTAGACGACCCACTGTTGCTATACATTTCATGTCTGTGCCATAATGAAATATCATAAATAATTGAATCATGCACAATTCAAAGTTTTATGAAATCATAATTAAATATACAGATGTCGACATACGTAATCACAAAATGTCATGCTCAAAACAAAAATATATATCAACTAGAAATTGTTACTTTTCTAACAATTTACAAGTCCTTAAAATGTTTATAGCCACTAAACAATTTGCTTTTAAAATTGTTTTCAAAATACTTTTGAACACTTGTGTTTTCAAAAATTATTTTGAATTTTGCTGTTGAAAATTGTTGGAAGTCAGACATGGGTGGACGGATGGAGTTTATATGTTCTATAAGGGAGCAAAAACTTTGTAAAATCATTATCTTGTACAGTCTTAGGGCTAAGGTCATCACATTTCACACATGCCTCAGCCATTACCGAGTTAAGAAATCGTTAACATATATATTTTGCTAATCAATCGAATGATCCGAAAGATTCTTTCTGAAAGACTCTGTCTGATATTGCACTGTGACGGGTAGTGTGATGTTGGATGCAGCTAACTATCATTCAGTATTTCAGCATTTTCGAACTGATTCTCAGTGTTGGAAACGTTATTAAACAGCATGCTGCTGAATACCTTGATTGCTTTTCTATTTCTGTGTAATTAACTAGCTGGTTTTGTTTCGTTCTCTTAAATAAGCCGCAGCTTATTTATTTTCCAGGCCATTGGCCTTGCCCCGCCCTGCCAGCAACGAGCACTTGACGTTATTTGTTTATAACACATTTGCGCATCATAATAACCCACATTTCGCAGCACATAGAACGGCATTTCGTGAGTAAGCTGACAGCCATTAACCTGTTAATGTTGCAATTATGCGGCAGAAATTATGTTGCTATTTGTTTTTTTTTTCGTTTTTGTTGGCAAAATGATGTGCAGGAACGAGTCGCCGGCAGTAAGAGCCATAAATAAGACACATTATTAAAGTTGGAAAAACTGAAACTGTGCGTTAAAAGAGTACTGCATAATGATGGCTAGGCAGACACGGGTGAACCGTGCATCCTGCCTACAAAGTAACTCAACTGAAAGAGGTAAGACATTGTCTCTCTGCGTGTGTGTGTGTGTGTGTGTGTGTGTGTGTGCCAAACACGCTGGCAACATAAATACAACCGAGCACAAAGTCTCGCAGCGACGGCAATTTTAATTACCCACATTGTAGCAGAGTTTCTTGAATGTAAATACGAGTTGCAAGTTCAAGTAAAAGGATAACAGAAACTCGACTCTAGCTAGGTACGTCTGTGTGTATATGTATGTGCTATACAATTATAATGTAACTCGTTT
The DNA here is from genome assembly GCA_035045725.1 of Drosophila ezoana. Taxonomy (NCBI): domain Eukaryota; kingdom Metazoa; phylum Arthropoda; class Insecta; order Diptera; family Drosophilidae; genus Drosophila; species Drosophila ezoana. The sequence continues at coordinate 6,788,808 of JAWNOU010000052.1, forward strand.
TATTAAACAGTCCTCAACTAATTAACGCAAACTGGCAGATTGAAGAGCCTTAGAGTACCTGACAGTTGTCGCATGTGCTGCCTTCCTTACATGCATTTAATTTTGGAAATAAGCCGACTGTCCCCCAATTGCATTGCCTGGCTATTTAGACTGGGCATTGCATGTTGTCTGATTTATTTCATAAAAATCATAAAAAACGTAGACAAAAATAAAAGAAGTCTAATCATAATAAAATACTTAAGGTGTGCCAGCCAAATGATTTTCTTTGGTCGCCTTACTTATAATAATATTAGGGCTTTTTATATGTGTGCCTAAGCCATGCCCCTGGCCTCATGCTCCCATAAATCATGTGGCTTGTTTGCTCGGTAAGCGTAAAACTTGTCTGTGCAAGGGGGGAGCCTCTTCTCGTTCTGCTCTGTGTTTCCTCATTAGATTTGGCCATTTTTGTCGTTTTGGCGCCTTTCATAATACCAACAAAACATAGCACATAATAATATGCTTATTTCAAGATACACCTTTTGTGTCAACTTCAGAGAGCTTTCTCTGTCTCTCTTTCTCTTGCCATCCCTCTGCATGTCTGTATGTGGTGTCAGCAAATTTGTGGCCGGGCAAAACCAACAGCAACAACAATAATGCCGCTGGCGTTGTCGTGCCAAGCGGCGTTGATTGGCAGCAGGTCGCGTGTGCTGGATGGTTGGGTGGCTTGTTTTGGGTGGTGCTAGCCTGTTATTTTCTTAATTTTCAACACGTTTGCTTCTTTTCGACTTGATTATCCTTTTGGTGCCTGTGCGCCTCGCAAAACGGAAACTGAAGTAGCACAAGACGCGCCACCGAACGAATTGCCACACAAAGGCGTATCTATTTCGTGACAAAAGGCAACTTTACTTGCTGTGTATGTGTCCATGTGTGTGTGTGTGTGTGCGTGTGTGTGACTGGGCTGCGGCTTTGTTGCCTACTTTTCGAGTTGCCTACATGTATTTACACCTGAAAGTATGCTAACGTCTTGCAGCACGCACGCAATGCTTTGCCGCCTCGTGGCTGTGTTGCCCTCCCAGCCCCCACTCAGGTTTCCCTCCTGCCGTATGCGCATAACTTTGCACCTCGATCAAATATCTGCCGACAACTAGCCACTAGGGATGAGCAATATTTATATACCCGATACGAGTCGCAGTTATGTCTACAGGCACGAGCTCTTCCAGTGCTTGCAAAGCTAGAGGTAAAAGATATTGAACATATTTCTTTAGGCAAAAAGTAAGCCTAATAAAATTTAAGCTTATTAATCAATTTATTAATCAAAGAGACAACTATTTTTAGGTGGTGAGCTTTTCGTTTGGCCGGTTCTTGATCCTGTCGAAAATTTAGATTAAATTTAGGATCTAGACCCAAACCAAAACATCTTGAATCTATTGAAATAACATCAAGTTTTTGAAGAGCAACATTTGAATTTAAATTGAATTGGGTTCTACGGAAAGACAAAGAATATGTCAAAACTGTAGAAAGTATATTGGGATACATTTAATGGCTTTCTCTTTAACTGCTTTCATTCGTTTAGATAGCAACCGAAGAGCACAGTCTAAGAGACTTGTCAGGCTAAGACTATCTCAGCTGCGGGTTAGGACAGCTGATACTAGAGAAATAAGAGCTGATAAGCCAGGGATTAGCAAGGTAATTTAAAATAGCAGAGGAACAACGAGAGTCGCATTAAACGGAGTTGGCTTAATTATAATAATTATAATAATCATAATAATACTAGCTCTTTTAGTTGACAACTTGACAACATTCGAAATTTATCCATTGAATATTATACTTCATTCAATGGCTTTTTCCAATACTTAGCAAATAGTTAGTAATTGAATGATCCCACAATTCTTGCTATAGAGAGTAGCAGTCACAGTGAACCAAAAATCACAATATCTTCCATCTCTAATGACCCAGCCCGGGACATACTTCCGTGTATTTCGAAAAAAGGCAACTTGAGACGCAGCCATGTGCGTGCTGTCGTCTTATGACAGAAGTTATTCGACCAGCCACTGTCGCCCAGTGGCACGCCTATGCAGCAAGGCTTTAAGATTTACTAGATTTATGTGGGTAACTTTAACTTGCTTGGGAGCAGCAGCAGCAGCAGCAGCAGAAAAAGCAGCAGCAGTTTCCTTGGCAGCAGCTCACGCTCAGCCAATTTAGTTTCAACGACGCGTGGCCTAAATTGTTTTAAATTACAAGGCGGCCATTAAAGTGAGGCCGTTAATCCTGCGGGCAGGCGCACAAACAACTATGCAGCATACAAAAAAAAAAAAATAACATACACACACATGCGAGGATACACAGACATATGCACATCGGTACATATGTACACGCCGTCAGGTATTTCCGGCAGCTCATTTCCGTTTCACCTCAATTGGGTAAACGTAAACCTAAAAACAAAAAAACAAGCACAAAAAAAAACTAACAACATGAGGAAAAAGCAAAGCTGCAAAACCAAGCAAAAATAAATATGGAAAGACGGGAAAAAATAACACAAAGGGTGCCCCAGCCAGAAGAAGCCCACATGCAATGCCATAACTAGACGCAGCAGGTTTTCCCGTGGCTGCCTTTAAGAAGGGTGCATAAATTAAGGCTAAGCCAAAGCGACGCGACGAGACGAGACGAGACGAGTTGCAGTTGACCGTAGACAGGCACAGATACAGATACAGCTACAGCTACGGCTTTGTGGTAATGTTGAGGGCAGCCGGGCAGACACAGTCAACCAATGTCGCCGACGGCGCCGTCTTGCGGCAAAATTTAAAGAGAAGCGCCCTTTGGAAACAACTACCGGGTAAAGACGACAGACGGCACACTTGTGCAACACCTCAGCATTTATTTATGGTAGAGAATTTAAATTTCAAAGCACATTGCATACTTGCAGGCGTCAGCATTTGGGGAGAAAGAGACCCGTGCGTACACCCCTCAAATTAGCGCGCTTCCCTTTGGGTTTTATGTGTTTACCTTTTATGATTGCTAGCCGGCTGTTGTTTGCGGCTAGCTATACTATACTTTAGACTTTATTTTGGCAACACCCCCTCGAGGACGTTCAGTTCGCAGCATAAGTGTGGCAAATTGCGCACTCACACACACACACACACACACACACACACGCACACACATATATAGAGGGCAAAAAGGAAATTTGGGCGAAATTGCGCGGTAATTGCAGCCGCTAAATTTCACTTTTGTTTCGCAGCCGCACTCCGAGCTGAGCGCCAAGTGTACATATGTGTGTGTGTGTGTGTGCGTGGCAATGGCAATTGCCGTGGCTACGACTACAACCAGGGCGCAGCCCAGCAGAAATTGAGCAGTAACAAAAAAAGAGAATTATGCGGCAACAGAGCGTGTCGGCGGGCGACCGGCACTGCCAGTGCCATGCCCCCAGTACCGCATGGCCGGCAGTTTTCATTTTTAAATTGGCGGTTTTATGTGCAATTGTGCTCGTGTGTGTGTGTGTGTATGTTAGTCATGCCAAAGTACACACACATACGCGCGCGCCTTGCCTTGCCCCATGCTCGTTTTCGGGCTGTGCGCATTAGCAAATTTTTATTGCATACTTTCGAGCGCAATTGCAATTTAATGCGCCCAACCACATGTTCCACATGCGGCTTTTATGCTCCACGCATAATTTGAGCATCGCCCAAGCCGCATGCAAAATGCTTGCCGAGATTTATATTTTCATATTAGACCACATTTGACATACGAAATGTTCGCAAATTTGACACACACACACATATCTGAAAATTTGTATATTTTAAACGACTTGCACATTAGACACGTGTCTGCGTGTTGTTGTTTTACTTGACATTTGGTGTGCCTGATATGCCATGTTGTTGGCATTTTATTGCAGTTCTTGTTGTCTTCATTTATGAAGCATTTCGTGTTTGAGTCGCTTAATATGCCCTGTACCCATTTAAACATCTAGAGAGGACATGATAAATTTGTGCAATCGACAGACTGGCATATATATTCATGATCGAGACTTAAAGCGGAGTCGTTATTTACGTGTCTAGGTGGCCGTCTATCTGTCTGTCGCGTCTCAGAAACTATGTGCACTAGAGAACTTTAGATGCCAAATGTGAACTGGCTCTGTGACGATATTCAATGTCTTATAGAGAGAGAGAGAGAGAGAGCTAGAGACACATTATCCTATAGGTGAGATTTAGAATTTTTGTAAGTTGAGCCTGCGCTGTCTCTGAATTTGAGTACATTTGTTTGTAGCCCTTCGTTTAGGAGAAGTCAAAGCTTGTTGCAGGGTATTTCAGAGTTGTGCAGTCTCTTGCGTTGCAGCTGGCGTGCTAGAACGCCCTTGAGATGTGCTTGTTTATCATAAACCCTGGCGTTACGTTGTCATATAAATTAAACCATAAATGGAGTGCATAATTCCGGCATTGATTTCGTTTGTTTGCGTGTCAATTTTTATTTTTTCATTTTTTCCATACTCGTTCCGGCAGAGCCACAACGCTGCGTAAAGGTAATATAGTTTGCACGGCGCCTGATACCACACTGCAGAAGCTGAAACAAAATGAATTCTTAGGCAGCCATCTTGCCACACATGCAACAGAGATATGAACAAGTTCGTGGTCATAACTCTGTTGGCTGTTGTCTGCCTTTTTGCATTTATGCCTTTTTATTTATTGTGTGTGCGCGCTGTGGTGTGGGCGCGGATGAGATCCTTTGTTTCACGTTTATTATTTATAATAAATGACTGCACATACCAAGCAGTCGCCACACAGCCGTTACCCGCCCCACCGCACCGCCCACCTATCATTCATTATTTAATAATATTATTGAGCGTGCCGGCCTTTGTCTGTGAGCTGCTATTGTTGTGATCCTAGTTGGGGTGGGCGGGCATAGGGGCGAGGGTTGGGGCTTGGGTTTGAGTTTAGATGTAGGGGACGGCACATACATATGTATGTATAAACGTGCAGGCGCTATCTGTTTGGAATCGGGTCAATCGATTTTGTTCACCGCTTTCTAGCTAGATCCTTTGTGGGCGTTTCGTTTTGTGAACAATTTTCAAAGCCATACACGCACACTCCTACACACACACACACACCCAGACACACGCTCAATAATCAAGTTCTTGAATAGGCAAGCAATAATTAGAAATTGGTTGTTTGTTTGTTTATACACAAGCATATTGTACATATATTTTGCTAGAGTTTTGTGTGATTGCTTTGTTAAGGGCTGCCATTGTGTGTCGCTTAAATGATGTGTTAATTTTGTGGCCCACATAGAGTATGTAAGCAGTTGGTCATATTGCATATTACTGAGGGCGCTTGAGCATTTAACAGTTCATTCCTATGCACGACCACACACACAGGCACTTTGATGGGAAACAGCTTCCCATATTGCTTGGCTGCACTTAATGCAATTATTCTATGGTCAAATTCCACGGCTGACAATAAACCAATTTAACTTTTGCAATATGCTTGGAATGACCAACTGTAGTCCAAGTCCAACCCCCACGGCAAGCAGCTGCTATGCGCCCTTTTGGCAGATGCCGTTGGTCAAAATAGTTTGGCGTCCAATGCAGCGCATTCACAATAGACAAATTTGGTGGATATGAGGCGAGGGTTGGTTGCTTTTATGATAGCTGTAAGTATTTATTTATGCGACTGAACTTTTTGACCAGCAACCCCAACAACAATAAGTGGCACAAGAACTGGACGTGGAGTTCGGCAACGTTTTCAGTGACTTTTCAACCACCCGGATTAGTGGAGTGGAGTGCTCTTGGGGGTCAATCGGTAGCGTGTTTTATGCTATTACTGCCAAAGTAGTTGCTGCCATAACTTGAATAAGTACTCGCATGTTTGGCAAACAGCTCGAATTGCCTTTAGCCATGATATGTGCGACCAGTTGTAAATGTAATGGTCAAATATTAACAGATAATTGAATTAAGTGTAAATAAGTGGCACTGAGGTGTGCGTGTGTGAGTGTGTGTGTGTGTGTGTGCCTGAAAGCCATGGCTAATAGCCAATCTAAATTATTATTTACTATTGTATTTGCTTAAATCGTTTATCGGGCATCTTTAAAGCTTTAAGTTCAACCTCAATAAACTGTTCAATATGGCGAGCGTTTAATTAAAAACACACACACGCACACACAACATGTTTGTTGTAAAACAATGCTGTGGCGTTGTTGTTGTTCCTGTTGCTGTCGCTCCTGGCAGTCGTGTGTCAGCATTGGCAGCACAACTCGCTGATAGCTGTTTCCTGGCCCTAGCCGCAACGGCCATGTCCAGTTAATTAAATCAAGCGACATGTGTTTAAAATAAATTTAATAAATTGCACATTATATTACATTTATTTTCATTTAATACAAAAGTTTAAATAAAGAATTCCAATAAGTTGAAATGTTTGAAAATGTGCGCATGAAATATGGCTGACAAGTCACAATTTACCATCCACCACAAAAATGCAAAAAATCTTATCTGTGGAGTGTCATAGATTATATACACCGAAATAAATTCATGGTCATGGTGGTCTCTTAAGACACAGCATTCAATGAACTCTACTCTTATGGGAATAAATAAAAAAAAGAGCATAGAAGCAGACGGATTGACGGGCATGGCTATATAGACACGCCTGTTAATAAAGATCAGACATCGAGCCAGCTAAATTAAAATGTATAAAATGGAAAGGTCGCCCAAAACCAGTTTTACGATATGAACAATATATAGACTTTATTCTGAATGATGATCTTCTTAGTGTTATATATTTCCTCTAAAAGGATATAAAAGCAGAAACTTATACAACATCGCCATTTGTGCCTAGTTTCAATGTCAGCATATGCTGTGTTCCCAACAGACCCATCTCAATCAAGTTTAATCAAATAAAGTTAATTATTTATTAAATGTCTTTGCTTAGAAACAGTCTGACTGTATATAATATGCGGTCAGAGTCGTCTTCTTCCATTACAGTGTAAAGTAAAATAACAAAACCAACAACTGAAAAACACTGCAAAAAAGCACAAAAACTTGTATAATAAAATTTAGTGGCAAAGACATTTTTGGTTTAATTAATTTGTAGTCATTAACTGGAGCCGCCTTTAAATGAGAAGCGGCAAGCCCAGAGATTCCTGCTGTGTGTGTCGTTGTCGTTGTGTTGGTAAGTGTCAATACATGCACGCACACACACACACACATACACACACACTTAACGGGAGAAAGAGAATGTATTACCAGTCGCTGTGGTGCACCAAAATGTATGCCACATGTGATGCTAAGCAGCATGTACAAGTATCTATGTGTGTGTTTGTGTGTATGTGTGGGTGGGTGTGTGTATCAAGATATATTACACTTTGCGGCCAACGCACCGTGTGTGTGTGCGTGCGAGAGTGTGTGTGTGTGTGTGTGTAATTGACAAGTATTTGTACTTGCGGCTTTCGACTGTTTGGCCAAACGCTACGCATAAGTTGAATTATGGCATTTGCCACTTGCCGACGCCGAGTGCAAAGGCAGCCGAGCTGCAGCTGCAGCTGCCTAATGAAGTTGTTTCGCGTAACGCAGACAACGCGTTACCCTACGAAATTGGGTCAACAGTGTGTGCCGTAAATTATGGCTTATGCGAATTTCGGGCGCTAACAAGGCTGCCAAGAAATCAGCTCAAATGCGAGTAAGGCAAGCAAAACCGCTTAGGCTTGGGGATTCTTGGGTAAGGATTGGCCATGTTTTTATTTTTGGCCCAAATCTCATAAAATGAGCAACAGGCCAACCCACATCATTTTCTTCTTCCTCTTCTTATTTTGCGTCAGTTTGCTCAATGTATTGATTTTATGTGCGTCGGTGTGACAATTTGTCAGCTTTTGTTAAATTCACGTTGCCTACTTTAAGGCGCAGCCAGTAAATTGCGTATACGCCGCATCGCACAATCAATGTGTGTGTGAGTGTGTGTTCTGTTTAAGAATGTGTGTGTGTTTGTGGGCATGTGTGCACATCAACAAATACCTGACTCAAGATTATTTGTCGTTGTCGCTGTTTTGTTGTTGTTGTTGTTGATTTTGATGTGGGCAAATGTGGGTGTGTGGAAATGCGCGCGTGTTTGTGTGCGAGTGTGTGCGTGTGTATACATGTAAACATTTTGCTTTACCTGCAAATTGTTTGCCGCACATCAACTTTATTATGCCTTAATAATTGATGCTGCGATATACGACGAAGCCCAAAGCTCTATCAATTCAATTGCGTAAATTTGCTGATGGATTTATGGAACAAGGTCCAGAACTTTATTTATTTTTTCTTTGACTTTGGTGCTGGTCTGCCGGATGCTTGGCATGCGATTACAGCTGAAAATTGTTGCTTAATTGCTGGGCTGCAGCCTGGACGCGCGTTCGTTTGCCCGTCCCAGCTTTCTGTGTCTGTCTGACTAATTTACCCGGCCGGTCGAAGGCTACCCACATACTTACCTGGCGCCAAACTTTGCCAGGAAAAGTTTGTCGAGCTGCTTTGTAAAGTGGGCAGCGCTAAATGCCCCAAATTCTTTAAGTTTACAAGCAAAACATTTGTGCGCAGTTTTCAGTTTTCTTCATTTTCTTTTTTGGTTTTTGGCTTTTTATATTTTTTATTTCTTTGGGGCTTGCGTGCGTGCACGAAATGAGGGCCGAACGTTGTTGGCCAAAGTGTAGCAAGTTTTTGTGTATTTTTACACCCTTTTTTGGGCGAGTATTTTCTCCGCTTTTTTTTTCGTTTTGTTTTTGTAGCTGTTGTTTCTATTTACGCAACGGCCGCAAGTTCGGCCTGGCATTTGGTTTTCCAGCTCGCCAGCGGGTAGAGGGTTGGAGGGTTGGAGGGACTCTCGCTAATATTCGCCATTAAACTTTTGCTTGTTTTTCTTTAATTAACAACACAAACATTTGATATGCTACTTTCTACTTTGCTTTTGCTTTTCGCCTTTGTTTTTGTTATTTTTTGTTTTTTGGTTTTTTTCATTCCCTCATTTTTTTGTTGTTGCTTACTTTAGCCATTGCATACCTTTATTAAGTTTCGTTTTATTTTTACTTTTTGTGGGTGTTCCGGGAAAACTTTGGTGCTTAAAATTTGTACTCGCTGCTTGCTTTATGTTGGGGCTGGGTAAAGGGTTAGCACCTTATTTCTCCATTTCTCTATTTGCATAGCAAGCGCACCATCCCAACTACGCACCGCGCCCACAAAACCATCTTAGAACAATTGCGCTTTGTCTTTGATTTGATTGCATTAATTGTTTAACTGGCTGCGGTTTTGTCGGTTTCCATTGGGTCTTTGGACTCGGCTTTCAAAATGCAAACTCCAAGTATTTCTCTTTAATATCCTAAAGGTTTAGTCACTCAGCTAATTGGCAATTAAATCATTATAAATCCCATTCCTTTAGACATATGTATGAGTCAGAGCTCAAAAAGGGCTATATGTTTATTTGGATGCATATTTAAAGAATCATCCTGTGTCTGGTTTAGAAATCATCTAAATAGGTGCAACCCATTTTTACTGAAGAAGTAGCTAACTTTTTTGAATTGACGATATTAAGAAACTCAACTAAAAAATATACAAACTAATCCCAATTTCAATAAACATTATTAAAACGAAAAAGTTAGCTAATTAAATCCTACCTAGCGAGAGTGACAATTTTAAGAGAAATTTTTACCCAACAACAATAAACTAAGTTGGAACCGTAAAAAAAACCACATTGTATTGAACTGCATTAAATTTGCGGAGCATTTGCAAACAATGAACGGCGGGTAATTGTACAAACATGAATGCAGTTATAGTTTATAATTTGAATTAAATATTTTCGCTTTGTCCAGTTGTTTTTGTACATGTTTCGTTATTGCGCTGGGGCTGTGCGGCGGCGACAAGCCCCAAAGCGCTGGCAACACAGCTGCAAGCGAAAATAATAGCAACTGGCGGCGATTTGGTCAGCAGAAAAGTCGTGTGCCACAAAACATGGCGCAACTGTCATAATTCCACATGTGTGTTAACATAAAAATTAAAACTTTTGCGCTCAACTTTTTATTTACTGCTCTGCAAATGAACTAAGCGACAAAGCGGGAGCAGCAGCAGCCGCCGTCGCTATAGCAGTTGCTGTCTTTCAACAGGCAGCAAACTTTTGTGGCGCACTGTAAGCGGATGAGCGGGTGACGCTGAGCTCTGTGCTCGCGTGTGTGTGTGTGTGTATGTATGTTTGTGTTTGTGTGTATGGGTGGGCTGTAAATGGATGTGGATGCGAGTAAATTAAAGCGGATTACTTAATGTGAGCTGCATTTTTGATGCACTTCTGTGGTAATTTTCATGTTTGATTTAGCCAAATGACTTTTAATTATTCAACAGGCAAAATGTGGGCCACACACATACACACACACATGCATGTATGTATGCTGTCCAAGAGCCGCTTACCCACATATCGGGCAACAAATCTGGCCAGGCATAAGCCCACTTTAAGTCTATAAAAACACCACTTGAAAACTAATTAAACACTAATAGCAAACAACAAAAAGCTGCGCAAAGGCAGCTTCGAGTGGCGGAAATGCCAGCAAGAACGGACTGGCCAGTCGCCCAGTCGCAGCCTGCAATTAAACCAAACAAAACAAAAAATCAACGCAAAAAGAAAATAAATGAAATAAAACAGAAAAGAATGAAAGAAAAGCTGTGGAAAACGCAAAACTTTTTAATTTCACCCAAGCTGAGGGCTGAGGGCTGAGGCAACACAGGCTGCTGTTGGCGCGAATGAGTCTATAAGTTGGAGTCGATTCCGCAGCAACGTCTTTGCCAAGCAAATAAAACAATGGCCAAATACAAAAGCAATACGAGTCCTGCGAAAGGATAACAGACGCCGGAAGTGAAACGAAATGGCAAATCAATGAAAGCAACAACTCCGACTGCGACGGCGACGGCGACGGCGACTGCAGACGTGGGCGGCAACAAAAGCAAATCCGCTTAAAGTGAAAATTATTCCTTAGCCGAAAAAGAAAAAAAAAAAAAGAAGGGAATCTCGTGCATGTGTACAAAAATTGCTAAGCGGCTGTCCTGCTGGCCATTCGCGGCTGTCTAAGCCCTAAGCTGTTGACTTATTTACCACGCTTCGATTTGCTTTGGCCGCCTATTGTTGTGTTAAGATTTGTATGCATGGCTTAGCTGCTCAACAATTTTTTTGTGGGAGGCGCTCCATTTAGTTTAGCCAGATTGCGTGAAATAGATAAGACGCATGTGGCCTGGCTTCAAATGGCCAATAAGTTTACGTTCCTGAAGGTTGATAAATTAAGTTAAATATTTGACAGCAGCTGCTGCACTTAATTACAACTAAAAACTAGTAGCATGAAATATGCCGAGCAGGATTTATGGAAAATGCGGCGCGACTTACCTTTATGATGCCGCAGGTGATGGCCAACAGCTGCTGCGCCCGTGCAACAAGGTGGCTCGTAATATAAATTCCAAGTGTTCTCATAATCCGCCCGAGCATAATCCACATAAATTATTTGCGCGCCGAGCACAAGCAGCCAAGCAGCGCTGAGCAGGCTGCGCCGCAACTTGGCCATCGAGCACAACATGCCTGGTCCTGTGGCGTGCTCTGGGGCTATGTAACTAAAAACAGGTGGCACTCACAGACACACAGAGACACGCACACGCGTGCGATCAGGCGACAAAAAAGGATTCAATCGCAATGCCAACTAAATTGATGCAAAATCGACGAACACGTTATGAGCACGGCGTTTACCATTGAGCCAGAAAAAAGTTCTGATCTGATCGGAAGTGCTCGACTGTTTTCACATGTTCGCCGCGATATACGCGGAAACTTGAGGATTCACAATGTATGTGTGCGTGTGTGTGAGAGACGAACGCACGGCACGAGCTGCAAATACGAACTGAGTGGCCAAAGCACGAGTAACTGTGTTAAATAAACAGACAGCACGACGAACGATTCGACACGAACTGACAGCTCGGCTCGACGGCTCGGCAATTCCTGACACCTGTGCTGCAACGAGACAGAGAGAGAGAGAGAGAGAATTAGTTTGTGAGTGAGTGAGAGCGAGATGGATGGCAAGTACGCATGCGCCTGGAGAGCGCATAATATCCCTGTATATTTCCCAGTTTTGTTTATGTTTACGAGTCTTCAGCCAAGTGTATTGAACTCATTTAGTGCATGCAGCGTGCAACGTGCAACGTGCAACGCTATGCGTCCAACGATAACAACAACAACAATAACAACAAATGCAATCCACACAATTTTCAAGGGTAACTGCAGACACATTCAAACTGAAGAGCAGCGGCTGACTCTGTTGCTGACACCCCCGCAGCGGAGGAGTTAAATGCAGTCTCGCTTTAAGCAGAGAGCCGGCGAGTCGAGACTGTTGCCAGTTGAGCCAGCCAGGAGCAGACAGGACACTAGAGACGGCAGACAGGAACCGTTAGCAGCCAAGCTGGCCCAACAGCCAGACTCGGCCCCAAACCAGACCCCAACTCAGAAACAGAACCAGACCCAGACCCAGACACACTTGCACTTAAAGCATTTTCGTGCATTATTATTTATGCATATGCTTGTAATTGCAGTAGAAATACTTTCTATGTGTGTGTGTGTGTGTGCCCAGACTCTGGCTAAATGTTTTCCTTCATTTTTTTTTCCTGCCTTCTTTACATTGTGGCTTCGCGTGTTGCCTTGTGGAAATTTCAGCACAATTTCAATGCTGCATTTGTATAGGCTGCAAAAAGTTCTCTTAAGGCCAGACATAAGTCACTCAGACAGTCACGCAGACGGCCCGAGCTGCAGGGCCGACACTCAAAGACAATTAGACGATAGCCAGCAGTAGCTGTGTGTGTATGTGTGTACACTTGCATGAGAACTTAAATTTTATTATTTTTCTTAAATGCGAAAAAATTCTATAGACAACTCAAGCTGCAGCAAGGTTCTTAAGAAGTTAAAAGACATTCTGTATACAGTCTCAATAATTAAAGCTAATACACTTACAATATGGAATTCTCAGAATTAAAGACAGCTGTTGGTTTCCTATAAAATAGGCGTAACAGCATTTGTTTTAATTGTGTTCGTTTATTTATTGTTTTCTGAACCCAACATTATTTGCAGTGTAATAACTTTCAGACAGCCAAACAAGTTTCCGCATACTTTTGCTACTTATGGCGCGCTTGGACTTGACTCCAGATCAGACGAAGGCCAGCAGCAGCAGAAGCAGCAAACTGTCTGCTCAGCTGACCGCAAGTTAACAAAGTTTTGGCATTTGGCGTTTACTGCATTTCGGCTCAAATTTTGTGCATTGGAATTTCTCTGTAAGTGTATGTGTTTGATTTTGGAAGCCAAGACAATTTGTGGCTGCTTTGTGCGACAGCGAAAAGCATAAGGCTTTAATTTCTTCCATCAAGGGAACTCAGACGATTGCCCAGACAGCAGAGCCAGCGCATTCACAGCACGGCATCCTGCATGGATTCGTTTGGAACCCGCACCTGTCCTGTGCACTGGAGCGCACAAAAACAAGCTCAACAATTGCCTTATAAATGCCCTCAAACTTGGACTAACACGGGGGAGAAAAAAACTTTGATTAATGTGCGCTTAAAGAGCCGGCAAATACGTGGAGGAAGAAGGCTTATTCCAAAAAACAAGGACAAAAGTTTTCATAACTTTAACAACACACAGCCAAACAAAACAAGGGACATTGGCGCTGGGACGGTACAGACCGGCTGTAGACCGCGTGCAGCCGGCGGCTTCTTGGCCAAAGCGCAGCAAAAAACTTATGCAATCAAGGCAAGGCGCAAGGCGCAAAGCGGAGGCGGCTACGTAAGCCACAGGAGCAAGAACAGGAACAGAAACAGAAACAGGGCCAGGAGCAAGGCACTGGCACTGCAATTTCAAGGCGCCGCACAACAATGTCAGCAACGGCAGCGACAACAGCGCCGACAGGAGGCAGCGGCCGAAGGAATCACAGCGAAAAAGCGTTAAAAAATGAATTGCAAAACAAACAGCAAACAAACGAGCAACATTTGCCGAGGGCACACCCACATACACAACACACACATACACACAGCGTACACAGCTAGAGCCACAAAGTAGCCAGCGACCCGCAGCGACCTGGAACGTCCACAAGCAGCGGCTGCTCTTGCTCCAGCTGGGCGATACCCGTCGTTGCCCAATGGCAACGTCAAAGTCAGCAGACCGGTTCAAGCTCACCCGCATTCGCATCCTTGGGCCCCGTGCCCGCGCTGGTTAATAGAAAATGTAATTCGATGCATTTAATGTTGGGAACGCCAAACGCTGCAGGTTACCCTTCAGGACCAGCCAAAGGGAGCAGACCCGCCCACTGCCAAATGCGACGACGATACCAGGTTCAGGTTCAGCTTCGCCTTTTTTTATGAGTTTGCATTTGGCTGCTATTCATCCAGCGCCAACGTCGACGTCGTCCTCGTCGTTGTTGTGTTTGAGTTGCTTACCTAATCCTTGCAAACAAGTTAAAAACGTTGTAAAACAAACAACAAACAGGACAAAATGAGTGGGAACCGGCGCCGCCAACGGCTGACATGGCTCTCAGATGCGCTCCCGCAATAAGCAAAGGGGTAATCAGGAAATGAAATAAAGTGCTGCATACTGAAGCTGAGCAACTGACGAATAGGTTATAAAATATCTATACAATACGCGTAGGGAACCTAAAGATAAAGTTTGGAGGATTTACGATTTATGTAGACGTCTTTAGGTAAACATTTGGAGGATAACCAATATTAGGGTTCGGCGAATGCTGTGCAATATTGGATCTCAAGCAAAATAAAATTAAAAAGGATATTGAGAAATACTTCCTTAATTTGTTTTTATTTGCATTTAAGCTTACCGAAAGCTTTGTTAAATGATAATAATATTGTAACTAAAATCAAACAAATATAGCACTTAAAATCAGTCTCTTTGTTTCCTAAATTCCCTCTTTGGGCCCTTTTATATATTTCCATATTAATCGAGGCAAAATCTTAGTTCTATTTCTTCGAAAACATGCACGTTCCAGAGGCACGCACATCTCTAATTCAGTTATTGGATCTGTTTTTTTTTTTTTTTTTTTTTTGACAGTTAAAAACTGTTTCGCTGCCTCTGGTACGAAATTGTCAGTCGTAAAGCCAGGCGCATTGGGAAAATGGAAACGATTTTGACTGACATCGAGTGCCATGAGAAATACAAACAATCATCAAGCAGGCAGTCTGCTGTGCCCGCTGCCCTGCGCCCCCCACCCTCTGGCTATGCCATGTTACCTCTGCTGCACCCACCCTCATGGGCATGGCAATGGTAACCTCAGCAACCTGCGCCGCGTGCCACAGCAATGACAGCCGTCGCGGCAGCGCTAATAGAAATTAAACGAAAGTGCTGCACGATGCTGATGACTGCACAGATGGAGGGAGCAGAGGTGGTTGCCAGCCAACTGCAAACCGAACCAGCCAAATTCGAGCCACCCTGCAGCGTGTGAAGGTCGAGCTGAAACGAAGTGCAGCAGCAGCAGCAGCAGGAGGGAATAGGACTGGGCAGCGGCCGCACATTCGCTTTCATTACGCTAGCTGGTTTTTGGGACTATTTACATTTGCTTTTATTAATCATAAAACAAGTACGAGTGCTTCAGTCGGGTATGTCCGACCAGGAGATACCCAGAAAGATTCCAGATTCCTTCTAAATGCCAAACAAAAATCCTTTATGACTTTCGAGTTATTAAACATTTCTGGGAAGCAATGTATGTATCGCAGAGTACAAATCGCTCTGCATATTGTATAGGAGAATATATCTACCGAATTTCTCATTTCCAGCTTCAGATAACAGACAGACAGACGAGCAAGAATAAACCGAGTCAACACGACACTCTGATTAAATATGCATTGAGCCCATAAAGCTCTAGAATGCTTCTTTTTGCATGTTACATATATTTGCCCAAAAACATTATACCCTGGCAACCATTTTTAATGTGTTTAGGGTATAAAAATGCTGAAATAGTCGAAATTGCCGAAACGGCAGAGCTCGCTGTGTGCTGGCTGCTTGGTTATGCCAGCCAGGATCGTGCACGAAAGCGCAATTTGATTTTAATGGCGGCAAAATGCTGAATGTTTGTCGTACAGTGAGAGGGAGATGGTGAGAGAGACTGAGTGACAGACAGACGGACTAGAAATGCAAACACGCAGACAAACTGGTTGTCGTTTTTTGTCCTGCTGCTGTTTCTGTTGCCTTTCCATGCAATCAGGCGCCATTTGTTGACGTTTGTCAGTATTGGTGTTTGTTAATCTGCCTGCTGCATGCGTGAGTCTGTGAGCGGGTGCCGGCAAGTGCAAGCCTCACGCACACCCTACTCGCTCACACCTACTCACTCACACACATACACACACTTAGCTAAGCCGCCTGCACCATTTTGCACGCCCGTGTCATTTGATTGTTTTTTGCTGTGTGTGTGTGTGTGTGTGTGCGTGTGCCGTGTCCTGCCTATTGCCTTAGCCTTAGCTGCTGCGTACATTTTATCTGTTTGTTTGTTTGTTTACTTGCTTGTATTCGATGCATGTGCGTGCCTAGAGGCGCACAGCCACTCGTCACTGTCATTAACGTCATTGTTCCGGCCGCGAGGCGGCCAAGTCGTGCGCAGTGTCAGTGTCAATGACAATGACCAACCACCAATGCGTTCCACTACATATATTTTAAATATTTAAATGACATTTTTCCTAAAACGACGCACCCTTTAATTAAAGTGACATTGTGTCTGTGCGACAGCCCCTGAAACTATGTTGCGGCCACTGTCAATTATTTATTGGCTGCCATTTAATTAAATAATAATTCAAGAGTCGTCTTCTAAACAAACTCAAACACGCACAAATGTCATTTTCAACAATACAAATTAGACTTAACTATATGTACATATGTTCAGCTGTCTATGTATACAAAATACTACTGGCCTGACTGATTGATTGATTGACTGATTGATGATCAACGAAAAGCCCAACACTAAGCTCAAATGTAGCTACCTTGTGTAGGGTAATCGAAAATTACAATTTGTACTAACTTTAATATACATATAAAATGCGAAGCATTTAAATTTCTTACTGGCAGATAATTGGTCGAAGAGTAAAGTCAAAGATCTAAAGTAGAAAATGTGGCCCAGGCAAACCCGGGTTATATCCATCCACATACATGAATATAATGTAAGGCAACACTCATAAAATTTATTGCCGCTGTGCGATTATTGATAAGCAGAAATAACATGGTAGCAACAGGAACTGAAGGCTAGGACAACAGAGGACATTTTGAGTGCAAAAGCTGGCGAGGCTGATATACTGATATACGGAACACCCGGTATGTAAATCCACGTTAACAGACGTTCCACTGTACGATTGCGATTGCCCAAGGGCAGCGGCTACAATGCTGTTTGCTGATGTTTGCAGAAAGTCAACGACAAGCCACCCCCTTCCAGAGCTCGCGACACAACGCCTGCTCGGGCGTGCGCCACTGATAAGGGTAGCCCAAGTCCTGGTCAGTCAGTGCAATGCTGCATGGGATTTACTCTAGTTTATTTGTTAATGGTTTATTTATTAATTCCTGCGGATTATCACGTCAGACAAGGCATCACAACAACAGCAACAGCAACAGCCACGGCAACAACGAACGAGATACAGCACGCCGAACAGGCACAGGATAGCGGGCAGGAGGTGGAGGGGAGAGAGGCGAACGGAAACGAGCAGCGACCGCACACGGAAACGCATATGGCAGGCATTAAGGGTGGGTGCATTGTTGGATTGCGATAACGGTTATCGTCTAGCTGAAATTTGTTGCTAATAGCCAATGCAACATGGTCTAATCTTTAAGCCGTCGCACGGTCAGAGCCACAGACCCTGTGGCTAAAGTTTGTGTAAATTGAAATTTTGTGTTCGCATTGAAATCATGCATTAATAATACTAAAACACTAAATAGTTCACCCACACACACACACACACACACACTCACGAACACACACATGCAAAGTGCCAGAAACATGCGTACACAATTTCCTAAATCCTCTGCAAGTCATGGTACGTGGGTAAAACCGCCCGGAAATTTGAAATTTTGTGCAAGTTGAAGAACTCCTTTCTGCTTTTCAAGCTGCTCAAGCAAAAGCGTGTTGGCTCCCTGTGCCTGGATCTGCGCCAGCCGCAGCCGGAGCCTGGGTATGTGCCTGCTGTTGCTGCTCCTGCTGCTGTTCCTGCTACCGCTTGGAGTGCGTTTGACAGCACGCATGTCGTTGTCAATGTCTACAACGAGTGGTGTTCAGGCGTGTGTGAACTTCCGCACATGCACACAAAAACCTCCACGACAGCACAGCAGCAGCAGCAGCCGTAGGAGCAGCAGCAGCGGCGGGTTCGGCAGTCACAGCAGAAATCTTTCAAATATAAGCAATTAGTAAATAAATTTCAACTAAAATTGCCATGGGGCGATAGAGGCTTGCCAGCTCTCATGGCATTCATGAACATCAACCCGACACTTTTGTTGCCGTAAAACCTTTTAAAATATTCAATAACAGTGAAACTCAAACCAAGGCCAGCTCGCTGCTGCCCCCGCGGTTTTCGACCGTCGCGCTGATGGACATGCCTGCAAATTGAATTTCTCACGCCCTAATGTACATAAATATATATCTCTATATATATATATAGATCAAGGGCGCTGGAAATTTGTAATTTTGAGTCAAATTTAAACGAAATTGTCGAGGAGCTTCATTTGCACGCAGGCATGACGAATACTCGTCTAGAAACTGCCGTAGAAAAATGTCAAAAATGTTGCTCATGCTTCCTTCAGGTTTCAGGTTGAATCCGTGTCAAGTTACTTATTTAACTCGCACCTTGAGTCCCCATTAAGGGAATCAAATTTCATTCAATTGTGTTAAAAGTTCTTCATTGGTTAAATCATTTATTTTATTTCAAGCAGATATTTAGAGAAAGCTCAAAAAATGACTCTATTTCTGGACTCGGCAAAGAAAGACATTTTTATGATTTTAAGCCAAACGTTTCATATTGTGATTGGAAAAAGTAGATAAAAGTATATTAAAAAGACTTACAAACATTTTGACATGAAAACAAACTCAAAATTATATTTTACTGATTTCCTTTATGACTATTTTCTTGTTTTATTATAGTATTTTATTGCCAAACTCTCGCTTGGGCAGCTAGAAGCGATACCAATAGATTTTATTTCCATAACGAAGTGTCGCAATAATATCTTCCTAGCGATAACACTTCATATGGAGCGCACAAATGCTCGAGAGATCTCAAGCGAGAGCAGCTTAACATTAATTCAATAATCGCATAGAATTTTAATTAAGAACTACTTTTACCAAACGCCTGGCAACGCCGGGCGACATCAAAGGCAACACTGAATGGAAATAGCTCAGGTTAACTCAGTATATCGCTAAATAAAGCCACTTAGCCTGGTGTGCTGTCATTTTGAATACCCCCATTATGCCTACACACGCTTACCCCGGACTGAGTGCCAGAGAAAATTGAATGTCAAATTTTATATATATTTTCATATGCGGCATGAAGTTGACATTGAAATTTGCATATGCCATCAATGCTTACATTTTTGTGTTTGTTTTCATGCCCTTTGTGAGGGTGTGTGTGTGTGTGTGTATTTGTGCATGTGCAAAATTTCTACACGTACAAGCACTGAGGTTTGGCGGGGTAACTGGCAACTGAAACGGGACGGTAGACAGGGGGCGTGTCTGGCGCTTTGCCTTTGAAGTGTGCCAGCATGGCGCTTAGCTGCTGATAATCCTTTTTAAATAAATTTGTTGGCACAAATCGTTATGCCGCCCGAGGGCTGTGGCACGCACCTTTTTGCAACCCCCTGCTGTACGCTTAAGAGGTGCGTTTGCTGCGCTGAATAGCCGCCTGTGGCTCGTTGCGTTTTATTTTTTGCTGTGCGTTTGTTAAGCATGTTAATACACAGGAAATTAAACACTTATGCGGAAGTCATTGAAAACAACTCCCACACACACACACAGACAGAAGGAGAACACATGAAGCACAATTTCAAAGTGTCTGCGCATTCAATTATGCTCAGAGACAACAACGAAATAGCTTAAAAGGTCTGAGAATCATAGCAGGGTATTCGACTACATGTCATGCTCTATCTGATTATATCTCTAATATGTTGTTTGAAAATTTGAAAGTTTAAATGAAATTCGTCAATATTTATGCTCGTTGAATAGAATTTAATTTCAATAAAATGTATAACTATATTATAAAATTACACGAAGCCCAATGCAATTACCTGCTTATAAAGTTTTCGCTGGCTACCTCAACTAGATAATAATTGGAACATATCTGAATATCTTGAGTTAAGCCCATCTGCGTTTATTTACATAATATTATACATATCAGTTATTGTTTGCACATATATTATTATTTTGCTCTAAGCCTATACAAAATTATATTTCATTAATTTCCCCATCAAAACGTTACACTGCCAACTTATTAAGCTACTTCCATCGGAAAGGTTTGTTAGATGGCGGACTTAATTGAATGCAAAACCCCAAAACCTTCTTAGAAAATTCCTATGCTATATGGCCTTCACATAAGATCTTTTCCATAAATTTTGTGGACACATTAACCTTTAATTAAGACACCTTAGGGTTGTTGCTACAGGGTATAAACAGCAGTAATAAGTATACAATGGCCACAGTCATGTTCGTAAAGTCGATTATTATGTGGATGTAAAGTTGTTGAGCATGAGGATGATGATGATTATGTTGAAGTTGACGCGACCCACCGACACACACACACACACGCAGGCAGAAAAAGCGCTTTAATTGTATGTGGATGTGTCTATGTGTGCCCCGCATTAGCACAGTTAAATGAGTGCAGCATCCAGCCAGGCAGTCACCCAGCCAGACGTAATCCCGAATAAAAACGCACTAACCGAAACAAAAACCCACAGTCCGTGGAGAAATTCATTTAGTTTGCACTAACACGCTGTCAACAAAGGGCAAGGGATTGAACGGACTGAAAGGGGGGGCCAAGGGGCCAGGGTGTGGTGTGTGTGTGTGGGGGGGAATACAGGGTTACGGCGAGGACCGCCTTTTTAGAGGTGGGTGCTTTCACAACGAACTTAAGCGATTTTGCATTTCATTACGTTTTTGCTTGGCGCAGACGGGAATTCCACTATGAAGGTATGTGTGTGTGTGTGGGTGTGTACGTATTTTGGTGGCGGACCTACAAGGACGCAGGAGACTACAGCGACGACTTTGGGTCTCCCGTCGCGTTCGGCTTGAAGATAAACAAAATACATAATCATATACATACAAAGGCGTACACAATAATGGCCAAAAAGGGGTTAAAGCGTTTCCTGCCTAACTGCTAGACGGATGAATTTCTGGCTCCTTTGTTGTTGTTGTTGCTGTTGTTGTTGAAGCTGCTGCTGTTGTTGCGGCTCGAGGTACTTAAATACTTTGAAAGCGCATTGTAGCGCAAAATGAGGAGCAATCGGCACAGATTGACCCCTCGGATTGCGTGTTGTGTTATAAGATAATTGCTTTAAGAAACCGAAAAGCAGCAGCAACAACAAAAAACACAAGGAACAAGCAAACATTTTTTGGGGGGCGTTTGATGATTGACACGGTGCCAAACAAACTTAATGAAAAGCATAAATATTTAAGTCCCCGTGAAAGCGGCCTGGCTAATAAAGCTACTTTTGGCTAGGGTTAAAGCAAATAACAAACCAAAAACTTTATACACAAAGTCGGGAGTTTGATTCACGCCCATCTTCATGAGTTGGAAGCGCATTTTGTTTGTATACGAAATGTATTTTTGATTGGCAGCCAATTAAAAGCTTAACTTTTCACACTTTTCTAGTTACTTATAACTAGGTCTGACTAAACTAAACTTCATTTTTTATATTTCAGGGGTTTTACTATATCTTAATGCAATTTTCTATCTATTTTTAAGGATAACGACATATGTGTCATGTAATAGATGAGCTGTGATTAAGGTAAATTTATCCTCATGACAAATATTGCCATGAGTATTATAAAATAAATCAGTAACTTAAGAATTAATTACACAATATGTTATAGCTGTTATCTCTTGTGCGAAGTAAACCAAGTAAGCCACTCACTATGTATCTACTTTATAAGCTTACTCAACTATTATTTATCTCTCTTCACTAGCCCAACATTCGCTACTTAATTGCCAGAGGAGAATGCAATGATTAAATTCGGAAAATTTGGCTTTGAAGTGGATCTGCCTATTTTCAAATAGACTGGCATACTTCATGCCAGCTGAAAATAATGCCAAAAATACAGAAATGCTCGTAACTTTTAGCCCCCTAGCTCACATGGGAACAAGCCTCTTAAATTGTGCAGGCCTCATTAAGCCCTAAATGGCGATATTACAGCGATTTACATTAGCTGCGCTTTAAAATCAGAAAACCCAGACAAGGACATGGCAGAGAGGAAGCGGGGGCGAGGGGGTGATGGAGGGGCAGACATCGACATCGATTAAATTGCACAACAGAATGAAGCAATAAACTTTTAGAGGGCCAAGCGGCAGCCAATAGTCGAGCGCACACACACGCACACACGCAGAGGGACGGAGGGTTAATGGGCAAAATCAGTAATGCCAGTCAACATTTGTGTGTGTTCGTGTGTATGTGTGTGCGTAAAAGCGGGTTAAACGTGTGCGCTTCAAATGACCAAGCGACGTTTAGCAGCCGATAAAGTCATTCAATGTGGCAGCCACAGCACGTGAATGCCGTCGGAGTTCTGAATCTCTCTCTCTCTCACTCTCTATGGAGCTGACCTCAGTGGCTGGAACATTGGGTCTCTACAGTAATGTGTGTGTGTGTTTGTGCGTGCTTGTTCGTATGTGTGTTGCTCATTTTACGCTTTTGTGATAAAGTAATCAGTTGATGTTATTTGACAAAGGCGAAGATAAATCGATAGATTGGCTGGCAGCTACGTAGCTGCTGTCTTGTCACTGACCAGCCGCAAATATTAGTGTCCAAGAGCGCATTGAAATGGCCGAAACCTCAAAACGTTTATTGATTTTATATTAAAGCATCTATCATACGCACTGTGCGCCCATATTTCGAATGGACATCAATTTCGATGCGTCTGCAAATTGCAATTCAATTTTATTTATGCACGTTTGCGGCAAAATATTTACAAATTCCGATTGTAAGGCGCATATTTTATTTACCTGAACTCAAAATGAAAATAAATCAGACACGCTCACACACACGCACACACACACAAACGCACAACAAATTTGATGTCAAAACAAAAATCAAATAGTTGTGCACACAAAACGTACAAAAACAAACAAACATTTGACTAGGCAGACGGAAAATTATTGGCATTACGAGTGGCCACGCGAGCTGCCACGCAAATTGTCTAGACAGTGGACCGTGGACATGGCCAATAAAGCAAATGCGAAAATAACCGTACATAAAAATTAACAATGGCGACGACACGGCAGCAAAAGAGTCCGAAAAAAGAAAAACAGGACCTCAGCCCAGTGACACACGTTGACGGACAATGCTGAAATAGAAAAACCCAGAGAGAACTGCACGCCGCAGATTAAATGCCCTTATGGACACATGACTTGCAAGTGCATTTATGCATTCGCTTTATTTTCAGCCGATTGTTCCTGTAGGCGCTTTTAGATATGAGGCTTTAAGATAAAGTAATCTGGGGTTGATTGGATTCGTCGCTTATATGAACTCGAAAAGCCGGATCTATGCAATGTTTCAGGACGATAGATTTCAAATTAGAACATAGAGACAGACAGACGGACATGGCTATATCGACTCGACTATGGATATTCATGATGAATGATATGCTTTCTAGATTCGGAAATACCTTCTATACCTTACTCATTTTGTGACAAAATAAAAATACCTTTTGCGAGCATATAAAAAGTAAAAATAGCTACTGTCTGAACTAGACCACTCACAAACGGAATGAACAGATCTCTCGCATTGGGTGGGCGCCTACATTGTATGAATGAAAATCGGAAAATTCTAAGCAAATAACGCTGCCAAAGAGACAAACAGAACAAATGTGTCCGCAAAATGAAAGCAAAACAAAGTTCGAGCCATGAAAATGGACTCGGTTTCAGGTTATTTGAACGCTTGACCACAGTGGATCTGCATGTGCGACTGTCTCAGTGTGTGTGTGCGGCGGGTCGTGAGTGTATGTGTTTTGAGTGTGTGCGTTTTGTGTGTGTGTGTGTCTGTGTCTGTGCAGTGAAATAAAAACGCAACAAAGCGCAATCATCATTATCGTTAAAAGAGGCGCTTACAAAACTAGACAAATTGCCACTTTAGAGGCCAGAGGCAAAAGCCAGAGGCTCCGAGGCAGCAGATTCAGCGGAAGTTGGCGGCAGCACGGCATTTGAGCAACGGGCGAGGCGTCTGTAATGACCTCTGGGCAAATGCGGCAACAAAGAAACAGAAGCAGTTCGCACACACGCATACATGCGCTTAAAACCAAAATGGCGCACATTAGAGACCGCAGAACGCACAAGAGTATGCTAGAAAAGTGTGCGATGCCAGCTAACCAAAAACTGTGCAACTTGCCAAATGCCAACAACAACAACAACAACAACAACAACAACAACAACAACAACATAACCAACCAGCAACAAGCTACATAAAATGCTTATAATCAACTGGACGCCATGCCACAAAAAGGCGAGTTTTGGCCTTAAGCAACAAAAGAAAGGAAAATAATAAAATAACAAAGCGAGATTTCAGCATGGAAAGTCAGCAAGTTGCGAGGCTTCTGCACGCTGTTGGGACAGTTGGCTCATAAAAAAGGCATAGGCCAGCACTTTTAGGCTTAATTATAGACACGCACAACAACAACAACAACAACAAATACAACACACACACGGCCCAAATGAGCGATTATGTGTCGAGCTTTGCCAACGAATTCTTTTATTTTTTCCTCTTCCATTTGTCCGGTCGCTGGTCAATTCGCAACCATCTAAACACTTGCGTAGAGCATTCATTAATAGCGACGATGTTACCAGCTTTTTGTACACTTGTTGAGGGCATTTTAATTTTATCATGCATTTTGTAAGGCACAGACAAAGACAGCACTCAACTGATCGGTATCAATGGGCGAGTTCATTTAACCAAGTACAATACTTTGTATATCCTGTAATTGGCTGAATCAAAACTATATAGTTGTCATACGTGTATGATATCTTAACCTTTCACACGCTTCACTATGCTGCTTAAATATGAGACAAGTTTAATCAACGTGAAACTTTTATCATATAGGCAGAATTTTTTAAAAATTAGCTTGTTCTTGACTGTTCTGTTCACAAAAAAGCGTCTGAACAAAAGCACTTGCAAGGGTATTTAATCTTCGGCGTGCCGTACTTTTAATTGTTTTTTTTGGCTTTCATTTTTTTTCTTTTGTTCATGCAATGGCGACAGCAATTATTGTTACAATTAAAAAACCATTAGGCGTAATTTCGTTTTTATTCCTTTGGTGTTGGAGGCAAAAACGGGACACGGCATTTCCGGCAAACGCAATGAAAACATTAACTTGGCCAGAAATAGGAATCGATAAGCTCCGACTGCAAGCTTATTATAGTTTAACTATTTTGGTGCAATAGAACATTTAATATTTGACTTTTGATTAATTGCGGTCACAGCACAAAATGTTTGTGGCTACAACAGGAGAGTTGGTATATTACAATACATTTCTGGGCAGGTGAAGATTCAATGGAGACACACACAATTTGTCAAATACTTCACATTATAAAATATAAAGCTAACCATGCAGAGCTACATGTACGTGATTTTCCAAAAGTATTAAATAATCCTCTTCAGCAACATCATGTTCCGAATAAATATCGCTGCTATTGTAGCTATATATACTAGTATCTGAGCTGATCAGCTGCAGCTTACCAGATTTTAGTTCTTTAGTCTCTAACAGTACATAAAAATGCATTGTGACCATCAATAAACTTAATTTTGTTGAAGTTTCAACAATTGAAATTGTTGTTTCACCTAAATCAAATATGCAGTAATAACAAAGTAATTGCTTCATTCATTTAATGATCAGCAAATGTCTTTGTTGCCCCACTGACTGCACAATAATTGAATGTGAAGTTATTATTATAAGTGGATAAGTCTTGGGCAATTTACCTACTCAAGTTGTTGACCGGAGAGTGAGTACGTGGACTTGTGCCTAGTTCATTACCCTAACAAAGGGTATTCTGATTATGCCACGAAAGTTAGAGACTGAAATTGGCCATTGCATATGTCCGTTTTTCTGTTTATATGTCTACATATATTATATAGCTGCCATGGAAATGATCAGTCGTAAGTTCTGTTCTTTTATAAAGAACTTTTTTGTCTTGCAAATTCTGTCATTCAACATGCGTCTACTCTATCCTATTGTTAAAAAGGAAAACTGGTCAAAATGTGAAACTTACGAAGCAATATTTTTCTAGTACTTTAATAATAATATGCTGGATATATATTTACGAGGGTATTTAATCATCGACCTGCCGAATATAAACCTTTTATTTTTATTTTTTCGAGTCTAAAAACCAGTTGCTTATATATGCAAATAACTTTGTCCTATTATCGCACAATTACTTCAATTTGACAAGAATTTAGAACAACTTTTTTGTTATTTTCTTTTTTGTACAGAATTTTGGAATCGGCATTGTTTTTGTTGGCTGTAACCTGACATGCGATGGCCAAAAAGCGATGCCGTTGATTGGCAGCTGTCGCACATGCAAAATGCGCGCCAAATTGCCCGCACTTGGAGCCCGCTGCTAAGCTCCAGCCTGGCCTGATTGCCGCTTCTGCTCCTGCTCCAACTGCCGGCTGGGTGTCAAAGGCGCTTAAATGCTTTGAGCATGCCGCGATAGTTGGTTGTTTTGGCCATTTTCTTGCTATTTTGTTGTTGTTGTAATTTAACTCTGGCTCAGTTTTTGCCTGTTCAATGTTTTTTGGGTCTTTTGAGCCGTGCCGCTGTCGCAGTTACTGCCGCATATTTTCTTTTCATAATGACCAAAAACAGACGATGCGAAGTTTTGCGCAGCCTGAAATGCTTTTGAAGTTCTTTGTCGCAGCCGCGAAAAGGTGCGGGTCGAGCAGGGCTGCGGGGGGATAGAGGCAAAGCAAGGGCAATGGAAAATGACCTCGCGATGCGATGCGCTGCCCGGTTTTGTTTTTTGTCTGGCTTGCATTTTGGCCGTTTTCTACGTTGCTTTCTGGTTATTGTCGGGCCACGTTCCGGCATAAGCCAGGTGCTGCCGCTGGTTCTGCTTGCAGACTCTGCATTTTTTTTTTGTTTTAGCTTTATGTTTTTGTTGCATTTCAGCTGGGCTTAGCCCGCTGCTAAGTGGCAATAACAATTATGTTTTATGCAAATAGAATTTATGTTATGCATTTTTTGTTGCGCTTTTTCATTGCCATGAGCTTAAGTTTTCACAAGCTTGCGCTTGCCCTACGCTGAGCTACTTTTATGTTCGCATAGCAATTGGAATTTATTTGCAATTAGCCTGAGAATTCCCACAAATGATGGCCAATAATAAGAGAGCGAGAGATATGTTGCAAGCAAGTCAAGAGTCAAGCGCCGCCAAGAGCTGGTCCAACTGGTCAGCCAAATGCAAACGACTTTGAGTTCATGAAATGGCGAACAAGACATAAAAAAAAAAAATAAAACGAGCTGTGCTGGCAAATGCAAACAGGTACAAGACGCAGTATCGAGTACAGACCCATGAATACTTAAGAGCTGAGAAGCTGACGCTGCCAGTTTGCCAGTTGATGCATATATAAAAATTTCAAAAAAACCAAACAAGGGACACTTGATGTTGCACACAACGAGTCAAACTAAATTTCAGGTTGTGGCACACACACACACAATAGCATAACTTCGATATATATGTGTATGTATGTGAATTATAACTGATGCTGTTTGTATTTGTATATATTCACCTTGTGTGCGCGCCGCTGGCATGCAATTCACAATTTTGCAGTTCACAATGCACAACTGTCAAAACAATTAATTTTCTTTTTAATTTTAGTTACTGCACATACACAAACACACACAGTTACAATTTATTTGCATTAAGCACATGTCGTATTTTATACTGATGTATTTCTTATTATTTATTTTCCACTTGTATTTGGCTAATACGAGTTAATTCTGGTTTTTACCCACACGCCACATGCAACATGCAACCGTTCCAAACGCGTTTGCAGCACAAACTGAAACTGTTTCTGGTTTCTGCTGCTGCTGTTGGCGTTGTCGACGTTCAAGTTGCCATTGCCGAACGTTTCGCATTCGTCAGCCGCTTCGTCGGGCTTTCGTTCTCTCGCATTCGGCTGCATGGCAAAGACAACAAACCAGTATTTTTTCACTCTCGCAGCTGGCAACGCTGCTCGCGTTCGGGCCATGTTACTGGGTACACTTGCCGGCTTTTTGGTTAACATTTGTTTACGTTGCAGCGCGCAGGCGTTTGGCCCCGCCAGCTGTTAACTTCAATTGGCCACTGTTAAGGCACCGGCAGAATATGTTCCTGCATCAACTACTGACTGCGAGCTGTTTACTGCTGGCATTGCATGTTAGCCAATCCAAAGGCTTATGTTTACAATGAAAACGTAATGCCTCCCCTCAGCTGAAGAACTCCGTTTGCCCTCCGCTGGTGGAGCCACATTCATTCCTCTACTCAATTAGCACAGTTGCTCAGTTGCTTTCACACGCGCACTCTCAATTTCACAACGAAAAAGCACATAAATCTAGTGCACAGCACATAAATCCTTAGCCAAAACCTCACACTGTCAGGCAAACCCTGCCCATGTCCATATGGCAATGAGCACTACGAACTAATCGAGCAACGGGCAAAAATAAATTGGAAAACAAAGAGGCCACACTGATGACCGCAGGACTAAGTGACAAGCTTCCAGCATCAGCTCTATGGGCAATAAATTTTTAATACGAACTGCAAGATGGACTGAAACGGATCTATGTTTAAGATCATCAAGAACTTAAGTATAGCTATGATAATTCTTTCTATAAGCCAAGAAATGCGATCCAATAAATGTCATTCATGTTTGTAAAGTTATCAGCTAACACATAATTCAAATAAAACTATCGAGTGTTCTTTATCTTTCATAATACAGCCAAATATATTTGAAAACAATATTATATGGGATTTCAATTCTTGATTAATAGACAATGGAGGTGTTATATATATTACAAATTAAAAATATATATGAGCAGAGTTAAACCTAGTACAGACCAGCTTTATTGTTTTCACCTATCTTTTCATTAAATACAAGTAACAGAAATCAACTAACCTCAATATGCTGTCTATTCAATGCATTTATGAAAACTACGCGAATAATGATTTAAGTATCACGCAGTCAATTGCATCTAATTGCAACATTCCTACTTGCTTATGACTCAATGGTTGATTAATAAATATGTGCATATATTTCCTTTTATTAGATATTTATTGGAATTGTTCAATGAGAACATAAAAATATTTTTATAATTATAATGACGGATTATTAAACGGAAATATAAATTGCGCAGCGCGTTTTGTGGCACGCAAATCAATTTCTATAAATCAAAGCAACCCGTTCTAATGAGCAAAACACACAAATCGAGCAAATGGAAAACGTGCAGCATTTAAATATTTACGAGTATATTCATGCAGATTGTATGGGGAAACGCTGGCTGATTAATTTGTGGCCAAGTCGAGTGATTGGCCATAAAAAGGAAATCATTAGGCATTAAGACATGTGCATAATTTATGCGCAAATTAATAATGGCACGTAGCCAATCATTTGAATGCCATTTAATTAATTTCGCCACAAACTCCTACACACACACACACACACACAAGTTTCAGACAGCTTCAATTACGTATTGCGCGTGTCTCAACAGACTGTTGTGCGTTCATATGTTTTGCCAGCCATCAAAACTGAAACTATGCACATTGCTGGGGCAAGTTAAGTTAAGGAGAGGACATAAGCCACTGGAGCGGTAGCCATGACGAAAATACTTCCAAGCGGTTACATACATTCATCAATGAAATCAAATAAATATATCGTTTGAGCCCAGGTAAGAGTTGGATAAGGGCCAGGTGGCTGGCACAGCAGCTTGAGCCGCTGTGCCCCACTGCGATGCACGCATATAAATAACCAATGATGCGGCATTTATCTGGATACGACTTACAACGGCCCCACAATCAGTCTCAGCTTACGAGCCAGCAGAAAAGCAGGCAGCAGTAGCTAAACGGGCCATTGAAACTGAAGACGTCCATTGTTGGCCCGGCTCTTCTGCTTCCTGGGGGCTAAAAGGGATAAACGTTTAGCATGGCCTGCACGATTTTTATACCCTGAACCGAGTGAAAATTGCCAAGAATGGGTCTATTGTTTATGTGCGAATGTATGTAACAAGCCGAATGAGACATATGTATAAATATGCTTGATCAGCATCTCATATGGCGTCTGTTGGTCAGTTCGTATGAATTATCGATTTACAGTAAAGTTTTACCTAAGCTAGAGGCAGCAAATTTATGACAGCATAGCCTCAAGTCAAAAATCAATCTTTGCTTTATGCACACTTAAGTACAGGGCATCTTCAAGTCGACCACTCTCAACTGCAGCACCCGTTGCTTGTTATGTAAGGCATGTTGTTGTTGTTGGTGTTGCTGCTACTCGCTTTACCGCCCACAATCTCCCGCTCACTCTCTGCTTTGGTCCTGCTCGTGTGACTGTTTCGCGTCATTTGCTCTGATCCCAGTGGTAATTTTGTGGGCCGTGCCCATTGGCCCGCCCACATTTCAACTGTAACGCAACACGCTGGACAGCAGTCGAATTTCATTTGATTTGACGCAACATCGTTTCTGCCTTTGTGACTTGCTGGCAGTGTCTAAAGTTGTCAAAAAAGAAAAACCTAACTAAACTAACAATAAGTGCCAAAAGGCTGTGCAGCAGCAGCAGCGGGAGCAGCTCGACAAGCTCAACAGCTATGCAGTTGCCACACCTGGCAGCAGACCAACTCTGGTTTCTGTTGGCCCTGGCCCACTTGAGCGTTGCACAATGGCGCTTGGCAGCTTGGCAGTGTGTTAGCTTGTCAAAACAGAATATCGCTTACCAAGTCGTTTGGCAATTTTTCTCAATTTTCACATAGAAACCGAAAAATGCCCGAGCATCGAGCAACGGGCATCGAAAGGCTGCGAAATTGCATCTGCAAGTGCCTTCGTCTTGGCAGACTCGCAGCACGCTGACTTGATGTTTGGGCATCCAATTTGAAGTGCACGTCTCCTTGGGAATGCGGGCGGCCAAAGGCGAAGAGATTTTCCCACACACACACACAAAGACACACACACACGCACAGACCGAGTCGGCTTGTGTGCTGGTCTGCTTTGGCTCTGTTGGGGTTTGGTCTGGTCTGTTGCTGCACGATTGCTCTTTGGCGATTTGGGAGCTGGGTGCGGTGGCTAGTCACACGGACGTGCACAGAAACAAAGCACAAATTGTTGTATGTAATTGTGCGTTACTCATACACATCAACACGCGCCACACACACACACAAACACACACACACACACACACACACACACACACACACACACACACACAAACACTCACACACACATGCGCGGGCTGGCTCACCTGCTGCTGCGTGCGGCGAATTCCATTGCATACTTGCCGGCGCGCGCTCGTTGGCTGTGCAAATAAAAAGTGATATACGCGCGACACTGAATGAATATTAATCGCCTTTTTGCCCCGGCATCTGGCCATTCTGCTGCCGCTGCCGCTGCCACAGCATCAGCCGCAGTCACTACCTTAATAATACCTTCAGCTTGACGCCAGCTTTGGCCCAGCTGCTTGGCTGATTTGGCAGCTTAAATGATTTCCGCCAACGTTTCAATGTGTGTATGTGTGTGTATGCTTTAGCTGGAAATACGAGTAAGTATGTGTGATTTGTTGAATTTGACAAAATTTATTAGTTTCAGCGCCAGCCTATTGTTTATCGTGTGGGTAGAAAAGCCTCGCTTGTTTTCACAGTCCTTTTGAAATACTTGCCCAACATTTTATTGAATTTCATTTCATTCTTCTGCCATTTTGTGTAAATTGCTTTTAGTCTCTGACCCCAACAAATAGCAGCTTTTTAAAGGCTGTTAAATTCAACACTTTTTTTTATATTTACAGCTCCGAGTTAATTCCACGCACAAAGAAAAAAGGCGGCGCTCATAAAAGGGGCTGAGGTGTCCTTTTTGCGCAACACTTACGCGAAACAAAACATGTTTTACTTATTATGGCCCACTTCTCCAGGGGGCACAGCTTGTCAAGAGGGTTAACAGTCGGTCCCTTTCCTGCCACTCCCTCCCTCGGTGTTTCACAAGTAGTTCGCACCTTTGTGTGGCTTCGACGCTCGGCAAACAAATTTTTGGGCAATTCAATTTGGGTTTTTCATTTCACACTGGTTTTTTAATGAATTTTTTGTATTGAAAACTCTTGCAGGACGGGGCAGTCGCATTAAATTTCAACAGAATCGCCGGAGCTGAAGGCAGAGGTGTCAACTTCTGCCAGAGTTGTTGACACCTTCGTTTGGCCAGTGTGTAGAACTTGGACGGTGTTGCCGTTGTGGCAGACAGTTTTTGCCATGTTGCCATCAAATTTATAGTTAATTTTCAATTCAGCTGAACACGTTTGAATGAATGGATTTTGTGTTTTGAGCAGGCTCTGGGGGGTGGGCGTCCAGGTGGCAATGTTGTGTCAAAGCCAAACTTCGCAGACAACAAAAGCTCAGAGAGCAGACAGCCGAGCACACAGAAGCGCCGCCGTGGAGGGGGCTCCCGGCTGCCAGACTGCTATTTAGTGAACGGAAGTTTTGCCCGCAGCTGGATTTGGGCAAGTTTTGTGTGAGTTTTTGCTCAGCTAATTGCAACCCCTCCACAGGCTTGAAAGGGCTACGCCTGTGCGCCGCAGTGTGGTGCTCTGTGTGTGTGTGTAAAAACGCAAATAAAAATGCACAACAAAACTAATCTGCAAGTGAACCCGATGAACAGCACACATACACACACGCACACTTTCACGCGCACACACAGACAGACACACAAAAGCAATTTGTTTGCGGCACACACTATTGTTGCATTATTATTGTTTGTTGGCTGCGTCTGGCCTGGTGGCTGCCACCCACCCCCTTTCCCCCCTGGCTGCACACCCCTGCCCAGACGCAGGTCCTTGGTGAAGCTGCGCTGTTGCGACAGTTGCAGCAACACGCAGCACATGTTTGCCGCCTTGTCGGGCCGCGTTGCCACTTTATCCTAACTCGTTTTGCCTGTTTTTTTTGCAGGTTGTGTGTCTGTGTGTGTGTGTGTGTGGCCTGTCCTTGCGGTGTATTTAACCTGTCTGCTCGTTGGATTACGACAACTCAGCCACGGTTAGACAAACACACAGACAGAGGGAGACAAACAAACAACAACGCATGTATCTATTCATATGCCACTTTGGTGCATGCCTGCCTGCGTGTGTGGGTGTGTAGGTGTGTGTGGCTATACACTGGTAATGCAATACGCATGCAACGTGCCACATACACCGCAACCCCGCAGACGCGTGCCTGCCACAGCCGCAGCTGATACTGCGACTGGTGCCGAGCTCCACTTCTTTAGCAGACATTTTAACGCTTATTTTAGTTTTGGCTACGCTTCCGGTTACACACTTTCTCTCACTCTTACACACACACACACTCATGCTGGCAACCGCAATGTTCACACTAATTTGCACAAGCGTCGACGTCGCATTGCGTGTTCTTTTCCAGCTCAATTGCATTTCACACTTAGCAGTTGGCAGCGATTCCCTTCGGCTTTGACTGCCAGGCGTCAACTTTGTTGCCTGCCCTTATGAGTTACCCCCCTTCCAGGCCCAGCCATTAGTCAACGAGGTTTGGCATTTGGTATTGAATGCAGCTTTATATTTTATATAATTTCAGCTATCTGATTATAAACATATTTTTGATCATTTGTCTTGCGGTTTCGTCGCATTTCTTGAAAATCCTGCAAGACGGCGTTTATAAAATAGCACCAGAAACCTAAGCAAATATTGTAAAAGATTATTCATTGCGTGTTAAAAGTGCTCTAGTCGAGTATGCCCGACTAGCAGAAACGGAAAAAAGAACCAGTAACAGATTTAGATGACATTGTCGACTCTTTTTAATGGACACAAGGTGCAAAAGAACACATTTGTAATCAAGCCTACCTGATATGATGTAAAGCAACGAAATGATCAGCAGCGAATGTTTCGTATCGTGCAGAATGTGGAACCAATAGCTTAGACTTTTATAGACCAACGCATATACAAAAACAACAGCGATAAGCAGCCAAGGCATAAAGAACCAACGATTACACTGCGAAAAAAAGCCGCAATTTGTAAGAAAACATATTCAATGGAAATAAAAATTGATATCCAACTTACTTTAATGGAACCCACAAATAGCAGCAAGCTGGCAAATACCTGCAGCAGACATATATGATTCACAAACAGCTGATCTGTAATTTTCTTATCTTGTTAATTTCTTATCAGTCTAGGCAAGAGCTTCGCACATTTACCCTGCTTGCGCTGCCGTGGCAGAGCCTCCACGAATACAATGACAACCATTGAGATGATCAGGGAGAGCACCGCAATTCCCAGGCGGGCGTTTCTGCTCGAGCACCTCAAACACATTTCACAGAGCGCGCTTTGAATAACCGAACGTACGGCAGCCAGCCCACTTGAAGAACTGAACGATATTGCCATACAAATCGCCGCTGGAGGTACTGACGCATAAATTATTATTACTATGTATTCCTTATCACAATTAAATGCAAATGAGTTCTTTGATGCCACATATAACTTATTTGCGATATATATTTTTACACAAAAAACATGAATGAACAGTCAACTGCCATGTGCAAAAATTACTATACCATATACAATACATATATTTATAACGATCTCTTGCGGTTTCTTGGTAAGATAAGCTGCCTTTTTTACCCAGTTATTCTCTCTGATATAGTATACCAATTTGATACGGGTAAGCATATATGTTAGGAGTATAGTAAAGCTTGCAATTGCTGGATACATTCAAGAAATTTCTCAAGCATTTATCGAGCCTTTGTTCCTTTGGAGTTATATGATATACTGCACTATACCAAGTGGCTCTGATCTAATTGAAGAACAGATCTTAAGTTTATGGTACAGATTAGCAGCATATTAATCTTTGCTCTTATGGCAAAACTTTTTGCAGATAAAACTTAATAATATGTAAAGCAATGCAACATATAGGCAGAGCCGGAAAAACCGCAGCACTGCGAGCCTGAGCCTAATTGTGTTTGATAATTAGAAATATGAAAAGTACAACCAACTTTCAAGTATATATAAATTGTGCTAATGTGAATTTCATTAGAGTGCAGGGTACCTTGGAGAGAACTTCAAAAATGCCGCTAATGCCCTGACTATAACAATGCATGTGAAAGTTTCTATTTCTCTTTTTTGTAAAGTGATTGAAGTGTGCCTGAACTCAGAATATGTGAAAAGTTTTGCCAAAATGTCGGTATACGACATAGTGCTTGGGATAGGAGCTACACACGCACGCTCAGCATAAGTGGGAGGCAAACGCGTTTCGCGTAAATTAGCCAAGTGTAGACTTCATTAAGTAGCGCCAGTAAATTAAGTGCTAATGTTGAAAGTTTTGACCGCCAAAGTGCGCATTGCAATGTAGTTGTTGTTGTTATTATAGTTGTTGTTCGCGCCACGCTTCCGGCGGAAACAGTCAACAGCAGCAACCGCAACAACAG
Source organism: Drosophila ezoana (assembly GCA_035045725.1). Classification (NCBI taxonomy): domain Eukaryota; kingdom Metazoa; phylum Arthropoda; class Insecta; order Diptera; family Drosophilidae; genus Drosophila; species Drosophila ezoana. Next base: position 6,824,602 of record JAWNOU010000052.1, read on the forward strand.
CAGCAACAACAGCAGCAGCAGCAGCAGCAACGACTCTAAATTGATGATGTAGCCCAGCGAAAATTGCACTCACTTTCTCCAGTAGCTCGGGGCCTGGTACTTTCTTTTGGGTAGCTGCCTGCTGCTGGTTCGTGTGCCACGCAGTCTGCAAATTTTTAATGCTTTAATCTTGATGCTAATAAATCTTGAAGTTGCTGGCACTTTCACATTACTTTCGGGCCGGGCCAAAGGGTTGCTCTCAACGGAGAAGGGGCCAAATACAATTAGACAGCTGCACGCTTAACAGTCTTAGTTTAAGCCAATTTGAATGCACTTTACCAGGCAACTACCAGCTACCTCCAAATCTACCAGCCAGCCCCAGCTCCTGGCAGCTCATGTTTCTCTAGCTGTTGCTGGCCCCGCCCTGATTGCTCGTAATTACAACTGACGCTCAAAATGTGTGAGCTATGTGGAAATTGCCGCTGACAGTTTGGCAGCGTCGGTTTTACTAATCGAATTGCGAGTGGTTTTGTGCGTGCGCCTCTGCCATTGATTAGCCATGTTTTAGTTATTCATTTAGTTTATTAATGTTTATTTTTTACATACTGAATCCATTTGAGATGGGCAAAAAGAACATAATAGTTAGTTGTTGGCAACTGCAAGTAAGAGGCAGCAGGAAGCATCCCCGAACCCATATAGTGGATATATATCAATGATCAGCTTCTACAGCTGACTTCATTTATCCATTTCCGGGTTAGAGATTAAAGAGCTTGGTATTTTAGATATATAGTATCCTGTTCTATACGCAAAACGAGTTAATAATTTTCATAACATCGATAAGTATCAATTAAGGGATATGTTTTTTTTTATTTGATGATTATCTGAGCTAGATAAACCAAAATTGGTATCTTGATTCTTGTATAAAGATTAAGAAAATTACACTTTTTCACCCGGTTTCCAAAGATAGAGACTTGTGCTTTGGTATCGTGGAAAGTGCTCAGGATATCTGCCGAGTAGAAAGCTCTTGATTTTGTATTTGAATAATATTTATGTAATATCTGTGCATATTTATCCCTTTGAATCTTAAAGTGGTGTAATATGTAAAGGGGCAATGTCCAGTAAAAAGACATTCGCCAATCGCGCAATGTTTAAGAAATAAAATTAATTTTTCTCAGTCTAATTTTAACGCAAAGCAACAGCCACAGCAAAAGAGGTAGAAACTGTTATCGTTGAAGCATAGTGGGACAAAAGGCGTCAGAGTAGCTGATAAAAGCTGATCAAAAATGTTTTCTTTCTTTATTTATTAATAATAATAATAAGAATAGTATGCTCGTTTTTGCCTTATGCGGCATTTGCGTTTCCTTAGTCAGATAAATAACGGGCGAAAACTTAATGCGATAAAAATTTCTGATATAAAATATATATAAAGAAATTCTGTAGGATTCGAAAAGGCTGTACATTTACTTATGTTTCAATTCACTGAAATTTGTGTTAATTTTAATTAATTAATAAACTTTTCAAATTATGTTACCAACAAACACTCCCAAGATGTCCAACTATTTGTAAAGTAAAAAATCGTCTGAACTCCTAAACTTGACCCGATGGCCCACTGTGCGTTTTGGCCGCGCTGTCAGCAGCAGTTGGCAGCTGACATTGTGGCTGGGCGGGTTGCTTTTTTTCCCCTTTGCGGTTTTGTGGCCAGAAATGGAGCTCAGCGTTGTGACACACAACTGTCAAAGTGGCTCGTGACAAATTTGTTATTAGCAGAAGGCAAAGAAGGCTTCAGGCTGACAGCTCCATGGCTGGCATGTTCTGGCTTACTTGTTTTATTAACTCAGAATTTATAGCCAGCCATTAGGCGCTGCGAATTAATCAAATTTTTTATTTGCCGTTTGCTCACAAAAATTTAACAACATAAATTTGTATTTAAAAATGAGTTAGCTACGCAGCTTGTGCTGCGTTGTTGTTGTTGTTGTTGTTGTTGTTGTTGTTTTTGTTGCTGTTGCGCAGCTTTGAGTCAATTTCACGCCGTCTCACCTGCCAAATGAATGCCATTTTTCTTGCCAGCATCTTATTATGTAAGAATTTGTCATTTTCGAGCATGACTCGACTAGATGAAATGCAATTTAGCCTAGCAAGAGGCATTTTAATGTTCTTATTTAATGTTCGCTTTAAAAAAGAAAACAACAACAACAAAAACAAACAAACAAACCAACAACAAAAATGCGACCATTGAGCCGTGCTGGCTGGGCTCATCAAGTGAAACTTTGTCCAGAGCAGGCAGCATATGTTCTTGGCCAACTGAATAGCCAGAGTCCGGAGCCGGGTGCTTACTTGACTGGCTGTGAGCTGTTTTATGCCCAGCACAAAAAGTGCAAAAATATGTTGCACATAAATTTGTATTAAGTTTGCCGCTGTCACTTTTTCGTTCGCCTAAGCAATGTGGGCAGACAGCATAACGACATAATCATAAATTTAAATATGCAACCCCCACCATTTGTACTTCTCTAAGTATGTTGGGTTACTCAGCGCCCTTCACCATTCCACACACTTTACATTTCTTGCCAAAATAAAAAAAAAAAGGAAGAGAATCCAAGAGCCGAGAGAAAAAACCCAACCTTTGCAGTGACAGTTTCACTTTGCCTGGCATAAGGAATTTCAGCTGCTGCCGCCACACACACATGTTGCCTCCTGCTTTATGCGTGCTAAATGAACTTCTTTCGCATGGCAGGAGAAGCAGAATTCGGTTTGGAGCCGGGCTGGGTGGCTAAGTGCCACAGGCCAGGCACACGATGACAAACCCCTAGCTAAGTACACTAAAAGGAAACTGTTGACCAAGTATTATCTTTTTTGAATGCTAATTTACAGTGCTCTCCTTGAAAAACTTTTGCCAAAGTTCGATAAGTCTGAGGAAAACCAAGACACAGTATTCACCGTCTACAAATGATTTTCTTATAATATGAAGTATAACTCATGTCATACTGTTTTGTATTAAGTGTTTTTCTATTAATATGTACAAATTTAAAGAGCTGGAGGATTTATATCTACATTAATAGTATTTCCATAGCAAAAAATCTATCTCTATATACAAAACTGTTTGTCCTGACTGGTAAATTGGCGGAAAATGGTTGTATGAAAGTTTTTTGTTTACAGTCCGATCGGACTTTGACAGAATTCATTTTAAATCTTTGCCACGGGCAAAGCCGAGGTATACCCACTTGTATCCTATAAGGAAGTAGGTCGAAAATTCTCACCCCGATAACTTGGTCAAATCTTCTACAAAAGAGCGCGTAGGGATTCCAAAACAAAGTTAGAGATCGAAGATTCGCCCCAAAGACAAAAGCGACACAATGTAGGCACTTGCAGAACTAGTTAATTGCATTAAAGTGAAGCCTGCTTTTATTGTCTTTTCTGAAATGTAACAGTAAAAAGATTTAATAATTTAAATGCCATAAAAAGCCTGTGTCCAATTTCAATATTATATGCGAATTTAATGTAATTGTTGAAGCATAACATTGCGTGGGCACCTTTTTAGGACAAGCCCAAAGTTTTGGGCGAAATATCGATAGTAAATCGAGCTAAATGTGTTGTTACCTGCAGCTGAGCTCAAGCATTCAACCTTTTCTGTTCGATACTATATATATGCATGTTTATGTATCAGCCACCCCCCTTTTTTGGGCAAAGATTTCCCAATACATAATCCCAAAGCAATGACAAAAACACCGTAAAATGCTTTGCAAATAAGCCTTCGCAGGGCACAACAACAAACAAACTATAGGCCAAATGCCTTGTAATAGATTTAAGGGCAGAAAAGCAGCCCAAAAAGTAGCATTAGTTTATTAGAATATGTATGTGTGAGTCTGTGTGTGTGTGTGTGTGTACGTTTCTGTGTGTGTGTGTGCTTGAGTGGGTGTGCAGAGCTTTAATAGTCGGGTAACAAAATAAACACAGTGCTTACACAATGACCAAGAATATCTGTGCTGCCATTGTGTTTAGAAAAATATTTAAATGGGAAATCTGTGTGGGCAGACGGACGGAAGGTTTCCAGGCTCTGTTGCTGTTACGCTTGTAAAACATACAAGGTGCTTCCGCAAAGGATGCGCAAATATAATGTCTGTAAACAATTTTTATTGCTTTCTGCACGAGAGAACCAACTCGAACTGTAGAACTCAAATATCAAGACGCTAGCAGATTTGCTTAAAAGTAAAAGTTGTTGATAGAAATCACAAAACACAATAACATAAATTGCAAAATGTGACAAAGGGTTGCCAGCCAGGGCACGCACTCCCCCCTAGAGAATGCCAGACATTGGGTCAGCCTGCCAAGATATAAATAACGGGAAGAAAAAAAAGAACAGAAGAAAAGAATCCCTGTCGACAGCATGCCGATGTTTTAATACCCTAATAGACGGAAGTGCTTTTATGCAACAGAATTTTTTACGATCAATTTGTTTTATAGGAACTATGTGATATATAAGACAGATTTAATACGGCTTTGCAGATATATAAGAGAAATAGAAAGGGAAGATTTTTGAAGAAAGTTTTCTATCTAAAAACTACTTTTTTGACCAATTTCTTCTATGATATAGTAATACGAAGCTATAACTATATAACTCTTAAATGTCTAGATTGGTCAAGACATCTTAAATATAAATAAAGCAGCCATATGAAAATCCGACAAGACGGACTTATTCAAAGTTCCAAGACTTAGAGACTCGTTGACCTAGAAGCAGACAAGCGGAGTGCTTTAAAATGCATGACAAAATTAAAATACCCTCTGCAAGTGTATAAAGAGAGTGAAGAGAGAAAGGGAAGTCAACGACAAGCGACAACAACAACTCGAGCAGAATTTGAAGTGTGGTCATGTGTGTGGCAGCATCCGAAGTTGTCTCGATGACATCAGCAAACAACAGCCGCAGAAATTGAAAAACTAATCCAAGGCATATGACGCATTCGGCAACACCAACTAAAAGCTTAACTTTCGCAAGTGATTCGCATTAAAAGTTTAAACTTGCCAAATTGCCGGCATATACACACGCACACATAAACACACACACACACACGCAGACGCACACACGCAGGTTTAAACCTAAGCCAGGCACACCTAGTAGATCCCAGGAACCAGCTCTCTGGCAGCTCAGCTCAGCCCAGTTTGCCAGTTGGCGAAAGGAAATTGCTTGCTTTTCATAACTAAAACTTGGGAAATTATGAAATTCATACAGGAAGACAATTTTCTTCCACATCTAATTCGGTCGCCCGCCCCTGCTGGCTGCCGCCGTTCCCAGTCTCCTGCTGCTGCCTCTGCTGCAGCATTGCAGCATGAAATTTGTTTGTGGTCTTGGCCATAAGTTTGCCCGTCGACAGGCAACTTGCGGCGGCTGCCGTTTGTTGGATGCTTACTCTAGCCGCTGACTTCTGGCTGCTGCTGCTGCTGCTGCTGGTGGTGGTAGCTCGCCTTTATCCTAGAGATTTGCAGTTTTTAAGCCCCACCATTTGGAAGGCTGCCCTACCTGCCCTGCTCCGGCGAACACTTCTAAGCAATTTTGGTTGCTTTTTTGCGGCACTTTTGACGGAAATCCTATCCGTCTGGCCCCCACACACACACAACTCTCCGAGCAATTCGTTAGCTTTGTTTAACTTGCAATTTGCTGGAAACTGATAGGTAGCTACCACTAGCCGCAACTTGGCCAGAACTGACTGGCATCTTGACTTTCATTAGGACAGTGCATATTTTGTAAGTCAGCCACAGTTACAGTCTTTCAGCTTTCGGCTTTCAGCTTCAGCTTCTGTTTCTGTTTCAGTTTCAGCTTCAATTTGTATATTGCAAATGGCTTGTGAATGGCTGGCAACAGGTTTAATTCATTTTTTATGGCTGCATAAAGCAAGCCATTTATAAAGATATAAAAGCGCAAACAAAACGAAAAAAGAAAAGAAAATATACATATCTATCTTTATATATATATGTATATATAAATATGTATATAGCAGAGCGATGCCAAGGCTGTGGAGCCCAAAACCAATGAGCAGCAGGAAATCTAAAAATTACATAAGGGATCAGGGGATTTTTCGATAGAACAGCCTCACCAGCGAGATTGTCGCACACCAACAACAACAACAACAACAATAGCAACAACAATAGCAACAACTGAGACAACGGCAGCGTTCCTTTTGCCAGCTCCATTTGTTATTATGCTCAGCAGCGTGCAAGGATGCCATCCTGGCCACGTTTGTTTAGTTTACGTCCGATTCCCCATGCAATAACTTAAAAAACACGAAGACTGTACGACAGGCCGACAGCTACGGGCGGCCCAGTACCAATAAATGCCAGCCAAAGCACCTTGGCTCGAGTCGGCACGGAATGCTCATGCTGCTACTATTCCATCTCCTCCTCCGCCTGCAGCCCCACAACAATAGGCAAACAGCCGCTGGGCACGAAAGTGCCACCATGACAAGCACAGTTCTAAGTTGGCCAACACCCCATCGGAGCCGAAGCAACAGGACTGGCACCCAGCTCGATTTTGTGCGCCCATGATCAAATCATATTTTCCCAGCTTATTGACAGCGTAATCAGAGGCAATGCTTGACAATACTCTGGGCAACAACAATGCTCAGACGCAATAATAAAATACAAATACAATTTATAGTTATACGAGTATTTTTTACGGGCCACCTTCAAAGGCAGCGCCACAACAAAACTGGTAATTCATTACTTTATCGATGCCATAAGTTGGCAACGCAGCTGGGACCAGGTCGCTAGTTCGACTCGTGCCCCAAGCTATACTCAAGCATCTATAGATATACGTACTTTTATGTTCACACACACACACACACACATGCACACACACTCGTTTATTGGTAAGTGTAAGCAGTTTTGTGTACACAAAAGCTGACAATTTATAGCCCCAGTCGTGTGTCGTCTGGGCAAGTTTTAAACCCTTTGCGATAGAGCTGGGAACCCAAAACCAAAATTGGTAGCATGATGCTGGGTCTGGCCGGGTTCCTAAGTTCTTGCCATTTACCAGACTTCAGTTTAATTATGCTCAAAGACACGGCAATGGAAAAAGTGCAGCACACCACAGTCCATGTAATTAAGGTAGCATCATTTACGGGTACTTTCGAAAGCACAGCACAGCAAAGAGAAGCTACGGCATTTCGGTATTTAACAAACTCCAACTAAATATTTATGGAAAACTAATAAATTTTGATTCATATTTTTATGCATCTACTGAGAGAAAAGTCACATATACTTTAAGGGAAGAATTTATACTTAAAATATTTTGAAATTGAAGTCTCTTGCATTTATAAAAAATATACTTGATATATACAGACACCACGGTATCACGCTGGGAACAGGGTATCTCCAAGCGGCGCAAGCCGACTTCGTGTCTACAAACTCCAAGCTCACATTTATATTTTAATAGTTTTATCAACCTCTTATTCAATAAACATATCTGTTTTTACGCACAGTTTTTCGTCAAGTGTACGTGAGTTGATTATATTTTAGTTGGTTTCATTGCTTGAATATTGAATATTAAACATAAACAATGCATAGTACATTGTAAACACTTCATGCGCGTTCAGCAAATGTTGTTGCTCGGGGCACACGAGTGCCTAGGATAATATTGACCCGCCGCAAGAAATACAAACACCTTTTCAAAGAGAGACAAAAACCAACCAATAAAAGTAGGAACAACAATAACAATAATACTTGTAACAATAATCACACTATGTTATAGTTAAAGCAAGCACAAATTATTATTATTATTATTATTTTGCTCGTACGCTTGGTCAGCGCAGAGGGGAAAAATAAAAACTTTTCTCATTTCGCACGCATGACAGACGGCCTCTTAGCGTGGAATTATATTGGACTGAGCCCCCAAAATGTATGCTATATAAACTGAGAATTGTTGGCAATGCAAACAGAGGCTGGCAAAAATAAATAAATAGGCTAAAATTGAAAATGCATAAATTGCTTGTTAACAAAAATACGTAGGCAAATGAAAATATAAAATATGCATGCATACATATTGCAAAAAGTAAGCATACTATATTTTATACATATAAATATATAAAAATATATATGTGTGCATATATGTATACAAAAGCAATTTGGCCACAAACAAAAATAACAACAAAAAGAATTTGGTACACATTAAAACAAGGCCACAGCTGGGACTGTAGTCGGGCCAGCTGTGAGCCTACGAAAAGCGGAATTTTAAAATGTCGCCCACAGCAAATTGAAAATTAAACGAAAAACTTTAAAATAACTATATTAAAGGGGCAGGGGGCTGGCGGAACGGTGGGCGGAGCTTGGGAATGGGAATGGAGCGTCAAAGAAAAAGTTGTATAAAATGTTTTTGCCTTCTTGCTGACCCCAATTGTAGGCCCGGGCCCAGGCTGCTTTGTTGCGCAAGTGTTGCCAACTTAATAAAATGACGCTCAAGCATGGAAAGTTGACCAGGACCAGAATGGAGGAGCCTGAGGAGCCATCGCCATCGCCATCGCCAGCAACAGCACCAACACCAACACAAACACAAACAAGCCACAGCAAGTGCATGTTAAAAGTTGTGCCAAAAAATACATTTCCCTTTTTTTGGCAGGCCAATTTTTTACCACCACTGTCACCAAGTTCCTTATTCACCGATATACATATACATGTATATAAATAAGTATATAAGTAAATGTATATATATGTATGAGGATGTACATATACAAGTTTGACCGTTGTGCTCATATTTTACAGTTGCTTCGGCCATTGTTGCCGCTGTTGCACGTTGTGTACGTGTGTGTGTGCGTGTGTGTGTGTGTGTGTGGCTAGCTTGTAGTGCCACAAGTCTCTGCGGAGTGCCTAAATTGAATATCATCAAGGCTCAAATTAATGTCTTCAGCACAAACTTTGCCACTTGAAGCATATTTTTGCCGGCCTTCGCCTTCAGTTTGCGCAGCTTTTCTTTATACTTTACATACTCTTAGCCAGGGTATTATGATTTTGTCACAAAATACGCAGGAAATATCTGGGAAACTATCATGAATATATAAAAAGATATATATCATAAATGTCTTATCATGATTTAGCCAGGTCGTATTTTCTAGACTTGATATCAGATAGTTTGAAGAACCAGGCACAAATTGAAAACTCTCGTTGACTGCGTTTCTCAACTGGTATATTCTTATATTGTTCGGCAACACGAAGTTTACTTTCTTTAGTTCTTATAGGGAGTTTTCTCTGGGAAAATAATTTAACAAAACTTGACATTTAAGATGTATTTCTTATGTGAAGATCATTCTTATGAAGATCGGATTAGAATATCATAAAAGCCTAGAAAATATAATTATTTTTTTTAAGACATCTTCACAAAATTTTGCAATTAGATATTTCACAAGTGGCCAACTGATATGTCTTAAAGGATATGTTATATTCGGTGTTCCAATTGCTTCTTTTTTCTCTACTGTCTGCACTTTGCAGTTCTTTTTTTTTGTTGTTCGGCAACTACAAAGTTTTTGGCAGTGTGCAGCAAGGCTGTTTGTTGTTGTTGTTGGTGGCGCTTCGCAAAGTTTTCTGACCCGCAAATTGAAATGCTCGTAGATTTAGCTGGTAACGCCGGCATTTTAGCTAATTGCACGCACGGCCGCCAACTCGGCCCGTGATTTGATTTTGTGCCCCATGTCGGGCAATGTGGGTACGCGTTGTACCGTAAACCACGCTGCGTTATGCATCCCCCGAGTCCAGGGCGGAAGCCTAGACCCAAACGGTAACCCACATCGAAGCTAATAGCATTCCCAAAACAACACCCCGTCGTGCGTGTTATTAATTCCAGCCAATCTATTAAAAATGTAAAATGCATGAGCTGCAAAGACAATTGCAGTCGAAACTACTTATATGTCTATAAGTATATCTTATATATAGGGCTGCTAATGCACAAGGGAATCGTCTGGCCGGCTGGCTGGCTGTCTGACTAAGCGACTGTCTAGCGGCACGTATCCACCTAAAGACAGGACTCTATCTGTCGTCTGCTTTTGATGTTGCGCCGTGCGTGCCTCGTGGGCAAGTCAAATCGTGAGACGACTCGCCCCTCTCCGTTCCCGTTCCTGTCTCCCCTTGGTGCTGCATTATTTACGCGACGGTTCTTGTTTATTGATGTTTGTCTGTGAGCCAACTGCAGGTTGCCTTTGCCATGTTACCTGGCGCTTTGTGGCTTTCACTAACGGGGCCCAGACCCATTCCCTGGTTTCAGGTCCCGTCAACCCCCGTTGCCGTCACAGCGACTGCTTACATATTCATGAGGGTTGCGGCAGCAAAAGTAGCCAAAAAAGAAATGTCTTAGTGCGGGCATTGCCAAAAAAAAATTGCGGTTCAAGTTCGCTGAGTTCGTCGTAACTTGGGCAGCTTTGGAGTCTTACCCTTGTTTATCTGACGATGCACTTACTCTGGGGAATTGGGCTTAGACCTAGAGTGTTAGTCCGGGTGTTACAGCCGCCGCTGCAATTTGCCGTTTAAATATGCGGATTTAATTGAGTTTAATTGTATATGAAAGAAAAGATTTGTATTTTGATTTTTTGCTCGACTGCATCGCTGGCAACCGTTCCACATAACTCCACCATCTCACTATCCTCTACGTGGAATTTAATATTTGTTTCTGAATTATCGTTAACAGTGAATTCTGTCTACTAAAGTTCAATCTACATGGAATTCCGTATTTGTTTCTGAATAATGGTTTACAGTAAATTCTTTGTCCCAAAGTTCAATGTCAACCTAAATAATAGTTATATACTAAAATACACATCACTTAAGAGCAGAAGAAAATAGAGGAATAAAATGAGAATATTATTTTCAACACACGTTGATATAAAAGCATTAAAGACTGTAGACCTCAGTTGAATTCATGAGAATCGAATAGAAGGGTGATTGTTATAATATACGTTTCTGTTTTTATTTTTCAGCGGCAACCAAACTTGGTCTGCATTTGGTATAAAAGAACAAATGTGCGTTCGTATGTTACATTAATACATACGAACATACACAAACAGCTTCCTTAACTTTCGGCTATGCTGCCTTAGTTCTCAATTTTCCATCCAGGGGGTGGATTTTCTAACAACATGTCTTGGCGTGCACTTATATCAAATAAGATAACTACAGTAAAAACCGCAGAGTTAAAAGATACAATAAATACTAAATTTGTAATTCGTACTCGTTCAAGTTAACGCTTGTCCACTGTATCTACAGCTCCCTTACAGAGTATCTATGTATATGCAAAGTAGAAAACAAAGGTCGAGAGCTTATTAAAATTTATATATTTAAATAGCATTTACCGCCAGGCCCTCGCACCCATTGTAGTCTATCACTGCGTGGCCTCGGGCGGCACAGATGAAAGTTTGAAGTGTCCCACACACTCGCGCACACACACACACATGCACAACTAGACAATCTATGTGCGCTGCTCTGAATTGACAAAAGGGGTAGTTGGCACGCACTAACACACACACTCACACACACGCAGGCATGTAGACTAGAAAAACAATTTCACGGTTATTCCTGGCAAATATGAAAAGTAAAATGTAATAGCCCCAGTCAGCGCCCCCGCTACTAAAAACATAGCCAACACCCCCCAAGCAGAGCAGCAGCAACAGCGCCGCATATCAAGCGGAAACGGAAGTCAGACACTTACATATGCGCGCGTAACTTTACGCCCATCGTCTTTCTAGCTGTTGTTGTTGTTATTGCTGCTGATTTGCTTTTCACATTTTTCGTTTTTTTTGTTTGTTGTGGGTTCGTTGTGGGTCTGTCAGCCCTGCGGCATATTTCAACAGTTGCCAGCCGTAGTTGCTGTTGTTGTTGTTGTTGTCATAATATTGGCATGCATATATCATTCTGACGGTCCATAAAAATTTCTACACCAAATGCCGCTAAGGGTTGATTTTCGTTGTCAGCACTGTTGCACTTGTCATAAATCGGGTTGAACTGTGAGTCGAAAACGGGTGTCACTTGCTATTTCGTTTTTAGAATGTAATAAGCCTCAATGGACTATCGCTTATTTTGATCCTAAGTGGTTGATAATAAATTGTTAGTGAGCATTTTTTTTTCATTGTTGGATGTCATTTCAGCTCGTACTGGGGGTTGTTATGTTGACTCTCTCTTCAGGGCGAGTGGGCCCGATCCAACCCCTTTTGCGTATCAATACAACTTTTCAAGTGGAAGAATAACAAAATACTTTAGACAAATCAAATGTCGCCGAATCGAAAAAAAAAAAAAAAAAAGGAATTCAGTTATTTTTCGCGTCTGCTTATTTATTAAGCACGTCCACAACCTGGACTTATACGCACACACTCCCAGCTCACCTGCAACTCCCTCTGGCAACATTTTTATTAATATTTAATGTGAGTTTCGCAACTTTTGTCAGCCCCCTCTCTGTTCTGCCAACCCTCATAAAACGCAACTTTTCGCACAACTGACAACTCAATTCGGCAGCTTTGCCCCCTCGCTTCCCCTCCGCCAACCCGCCTGCCCACAACAGCACGTGCCAAATATTTTTGTCGCTCTATCCTGACCCCTTACACTGCATGCAAAATGACGCAAGCCGCGCCTCCCGGAGTCCATTAGACGCAGTTCTTAGCCTGCATAGCTTTATAATGAAAAATTTCAGCCCCCAACCACCGTCAACTCCCAGCCAGCCCCCACAATACCGCTTGACAGACAGGGGTTGGCCGTGATTTGCAATGCGGCCGTGGGTGGGGCCGGTAGGGAGGGTGTGTAGACCCAACTAACGCTCAACGTTACATAAATCATAAATATTTTAAAGTTTCAAATTACCAGTGGCAAAAACAATCAATGCGACCATTCCCCCAAAGCACAAAAGGCGCTGTCACAGATGTCAGCATTTGCAGTGCCTCAGGGCAGGGGAGGGGCTGCGCAGGGGCAGGCATAGGAACAGGGGCGGAGCGCAGCACAATCAGCTGTAATCTAATGAGAGCCAATGCGGCATGTGCTAATTTTTTGGTGGGCGGATAGCTTGACGAACCGTGCTCAAACTCAGTCGCAAATCGACTCGATATTTCAAGTATGAAAAAAAATTATAACAAAAAAGTATTGTTTCACTAATTTTCCACAGTTATGAGTGGAACTATGAGCAAAGTTCTTTGGCAAGTGAACGACTGGCAGTTTTACAATTGTGTGTGACAAAACATAAAGGAAATCGTTGAAAAGGCAGCTCAAATAATCTTTTTGAAAATGTCGTAGTTTAAAGGAAATCGTATGCAAGAAAAAAATTCTACCTATTTTCCACACATATGTATGTGTGAAATTTCTATGCTACTTTGACTAAGATGTCAAATTCTGGTATGATTTTATTTTCATCAAAGTTGTGATAATTTTTTGTCAGTAGCTTAAATAAACTGCGACACCAAATTGAATGCAATAAATAAAAGGCCTGTAGCCCGGCTTTTAATGCCCAGAAGGTAGTTAACCGTGCAGCGGGAGAGCTGTGAGTTGCACGTCGGAGTGCGAGCTTACTTATTCACTGCCAAGGCAGTTATGAATATTACAGAATGCCAAAATGTCTTGTAAGTTCGCTGAAGTATGTAATATGCGAGCACTTTTCATTTGCAAGTAACGGTAACTGTTGCCATTGCCGTTGCCGTTGCCGTTACCGTTAGTGACAGCGCAAAATGGCGGCTGCCAACCTGTCCTGTTTGTCCGTTAGCTGCGTTCCGGTTACGGTTAACGTTGCAATTCATATAAAAATAATTATTTGCAAGCGCACATTCATTATGTGGAACGGCAACCCTGGCAACAAAATGCCTGCCACCTGCCGCACGTTGCCTTCGCTTCCAGCAAACGATATTAAAAATGCAATTTGGCCAAAAATGCGTACTCCTTGGCCAGATCCGTTGGCACTGTTGGCTGTTATCCCAGGCAGCTGGCAACTCTTGCTTGCCTCAATCACCACGCACTTGGCAATACGCAATACGCATTTGCAAATTGCATTTCCAACTGGCTGCCCGTGTCCTTTCACTCAGCTCAGGTTGCATTGCGTTGCTGGACATGGACATCGCCGGTAGCGCATCAAATTAAACGCCCGCGCGCAATAAACATTAATAAAAATCACACAAAAATTGCCATTTGCAAGGTGCAGCCGGCAAATGAAAATGGAAATTGCTCATAAACAAGTCCATCAAATAAAGTGCACACAGCTGAAACTCCAAAAGACAATAAAACCAAGAAAAACAAAAACACTTCAATCCATAAATGCAGAATTGTAAATACTCTTTCGAAAATAAACAAATATGCAAATAAAGCAACTCAGATGATCCAGTCTGCTGGATACTCTCTCAGAGAAAAGCTAGAAGAACTCCTTGATATCTTGGGCACTTCCTTAATATGATTTTGGGTCTTATTAGGTTCTGCATAGCTTTAAAATTGTGATATTACTTGATTGAAGCATTCTTTATACTCAATCCAAAAGCATTTAGAACTTTTCTGAAATTAAGTCCTCTTTTTTGTTACACACAAAGGCAGAAAACTGAAAGACTCTATTTGGAGTATAAAAACGGAGCCATTGGTGACTTTTGGTGTTAAACCACAGCACAATATTAACAATGACGCATACGTAGCACCAAATATACACACGCACCCGTACATACACACACACGCACACACACACACAAACCCACACGCAACAGCGACCACCGCAGACTATCAAATTTTAATACGCCAGCAGCTTGTGCCTTTATTTCATAAATGTTTAATGAAATTAAGCGGCAAGCTTTTTGGGTGAGCTGGCCCAACTGCGTCTGTCCCGTCTGCGGGTCCGTCAGTCTGCGTGTCTGGCTGCCCGAAAAAGAGTATTTCGAAATAAATCATAAAGAATAAAATACATAAGTAAGCCAGACAGTTGGGCAGCCAGTCAGGCAGCCAACAGGCATTACATTGTTTGCATACCTTTTTAAACGATTTTAAAAGTTGCTTTATTTTTAAAAGAGAAAAACTTTTTTTTTTTTTTTTAATTTTATTTGCGTGTACTTTTAACCACAACTAAAAGTGCGGCTGTTAAATTATGAAATAAGCGGTTTTTATATGCTTTTGATTTTAATGAGTGCAGATATGTCCACACACACAGTCACAGTCACACACACATGCACACAAATGCATACATACATCAGCTGAAAAGGTTAACTAAAACAAGCACACAAAATACGAATTATACTTCCGGCAAGCGTGAGTCAAGCCAGGCACAGGGTGGCTGCCCGGCAACCAGGCAACACCCCGAAAAGTATGCAGCAAAAAACTACGTTAGAGTCGAAATCGTATAGAGCCGGGGTTAAAGTCGGACTGGCATTCCGCATATATATGTGTGTGTGCGAAATCAAAAGTTGTTTATGACTCAATTTGTAGTTTCTGAACATGAATTATTGCAGCTGCGCGCCAAAACGAAAAAACGGACTCAACAAAATATATAAAAAAAATATAAAAAAGAAACGAAAGAGCAAATGAATATATGTGCTGGTGTGTGTGCGCGTGTGTGTGTTTCGAACTACACGAAAATTGTGCAAAAATTTGCTCAAAACTAATTTCGCAAAGAGGAAATTAAATATGGCAAAGTTTGACATATGACAGATTTGTTGCTATTGCTGTTGTCGTTGTTGCTTTGGCATTGTCTTGATTTATTTATTTACGAGTGTATAAATGTGTGTGCGTGTATCTGTCTCTGTATGTATCTATGTGCAACAGCAAGTAATTGAAACATTTCGAGCTGCTGCACATGCTCCTAACTGGAAGCTGACGATGCAAATTTTCAATCTGCAGCAAAAGCCAAACATCATTCCACAATTGAGAACGTATTTTGAGAGCGTATTTGGCATTTCATTTCAATTAATTTGCTTTCAGTTTCTTCAATGCAAACTTTTGCCTGCCACTTAATTTAGTCAATAAGATGCAAATGATCCCGACGCCGCTCTAATTAGAAACGCAGCGGCATTCCAAAGGCAGCTTCAGCTCCAGCCAGTTCGTTAGTTTGTCTTGTTTTCAATATTAAAAGCTGCGGTGCTTTAAGACTATGCATAATCCAATAGGGAATTCCCGTTGACAGCGACAACGTCAACTTAAGACTGATGAACTACAGCACTTCCACATTTCTGTTTTAGCTACGTCCAGGGGCGTAGTGCACAGTCGGAGATTTTTGATTTAAGTTACTTCCTTGAAATATTTTGTTCGCGTACACTTTTTATGGGATCTCAAATTATAATTTCGATATATCACTACTTTATATGCATCATAAGAGGTTTTGTGGACATGAGACTCATATAGAAAGCCGCATGAATATTTAACAAGTACATTTTCTATAAACGATTTTGCTCCTTTTTCTATTTTGAAAACAGAAACTAAAATGAATACCTATCCTATTCTAAATACCTGCTGTATCGTAATTGTTGTTTAGTTATCAATCATGGTGTCATGAGAATCACATAGAAAGGCGCTTTAATATTTTACAAACACATTTTCGAGCTCGGAAAATAAAGAAATATTAATATATAATGATAATCATATTATAATCCTAATTCATCTATAAGTTTAGAATCTTAATCATCTTTCAATTGAGAATTTATGTTACGAATCCCCCTTCTTACTATGACTCTGTCTCTCCGTGTGTGTGTGAGAGACCAACTGCCATATGCAGTCGTGCCAAGCATGAAATGATGTGCACATTCTTCAACATCAAGTGCGCCGAATATGTGCGTTTATCATACGACTGCGGTTACCTTTCAGTTACTGTGGCTGCTGCTGCCCACATCTCTATTTTGATGTTGGTTCTTGGTTACGGTTTCGATTTCATACGGCACACACTGTTGACACATTCGCTGACAAATGGCCAGAAGTGTATAATTGGATAAGAAGCGTTTAAATGCTCGTACCTTGCGGCGCCAATTGATTGAAGGCTTATAATTTTTTTGTTGGCGCTCAGTTGGAAAATGCAATTAAATTAAGCGCCAATGTGCAATTATTTAAGCGCCAAAATTTGAACTATGCTATAATTATGCAGATGGAGGCCAGCTCCAGTGCTATTGCCAGGGCCGGGACCCTAGCCAAAATGTTTCATGGCTGACTACTTATCGCTTAATCACATCAGGGCATCGACCAGTGTGTTGGGCCATAAAACATTTAGCAACATGAAATCGTTACTGTTACTGTTACTTTTGCCAGACATCAAAGCCAATCAAAACGGCATTTCAATAATATCAGAGCACTACAATCGCATCAGCGAATGGCTAGGTAGGAGGGGGCGGAAAACACACACACACGCACACACAGTCAACAAAATGTTGTAATGTGGCATGCGTGTGTTTTGGTGGGGGTGCTGGGGTTGGCGTATAAACGATTTGTTCGCAAACATCACGAGCATGAGCTCACACCCACAGCTGACAGGCAAGCCGCACACACACAGACAATGGTTGTGGGGTGGCAATTGTGTCAAACGAGACTTTCGCTTTTCAACAAATGTGTCCTTGCCCAAACGCTAGAAGATGGCACATGTGTTTTGGAGAGTGTGTGTGTCTGTATTAGCCATAACATAAAGATATTTGACAGACACATTAAGATTTGGCAGCAGCACGCGGCGTGTTGAAGGAAGAAATTATGGAATTTTTAATATCCTCTTTTATTGATTTCTTATTTCGCTTTTACCTTTACTGTTAAATTTAGACTATTTCAAGGAAAATATAATTTCTGTCAAATGCTTTAACTGCCAAATTTAATCACACTCCTTTTCAATTTCGTCCGTTTCCTCTTTTTTTTTATTACATTGGCATTCTGTATCGGACTCTTCGGGCTCTACTGGCAGCGGGCATTTAATGTCATCGGCTAGTGGAAACAACTTGTTCATGATTGGAACTGCTTGGGGACATAAGACTGGACAGTCGTCTTGATCATCTGCACAATCGGACATTGCACCATTGTCTGCGTCTGCGTCTGCATCTGCTTTTGCGTTTTCATCGCATGGGCACATGCCGTCCAATTCTTCCGCTTCTGAGGGACTCAAGTCCAACATGCAGTTAACGTCGGCCTCTTCAATCTGAATCGGCTGCGGTTCGGGACACGCATTGGCGGCGGCCTCCTTTTGTCGTCCACAAGCGCCACAGCACACGGAACAGACCTCGGGCTCAATTGGAGGAGCTTGACAGGGATTTGGGGCTTGACGCATCTGATTATTATTTTGGTTAGTTTGCGGACAAGGTGGCGTAGCAGGTTGAGGATGAGCTTCATTGCATATGCCACACGGTGCATTTGTAGCAGGAGATTGGCCAGATTGGGGATATTGGGAATATTGTTGACCTTGAGCATATTGAGGAGCTTGTTGAGCTTGGCCATATTGAGGAGCTTGACGAGCTTGTTGGTATTGTCCACCGGGTACATATCCTAGCTGAGCTTGTTGGTATTGTTGTCCACCGGGTGCATATCCTTGCAGAGCTTGTTGAGCTGGATAAAAATTTTGGTTAAAGCCTGGATAGGCACCAGGCCGAGTTTGATTCATCTGGGCTCCATTAGAAGATTGAAAAGCATTTGATGAACGGCCACAGGGTGCAGCTGCAGCGGGAGCTTGTTGATAGCTCTGGTATGGTTGTCCACCGGGTGCAGCTGCATCGGGAGCTTGTTGATAAGCCGGGCAAGGCTGTCCACCAAGTGAAGCTGCAGGGGGAGCTTGTTGAAAAGCCGGGCATGGTTGTCCACCGGGTGGAGATGGAACAGCGGACTGTTGACCTGGTGCTGAATAAATATATTGATAACAATCTGGGCAAGGTGGATATGCAGCAGCAGCAGATAACAGTTTATCACCCTGTTTTGGAGATTGAATACCATTTGGAGTACATTGTGCACAGCCTGAGGGTGCGAAAGCTAGGGGAGCTTGTTGAAATTTCGGGCATGGTGTTTGTGCAGCCGGCTGAGACGGCGGACACGGCTGAGGTGGTTGAGACGCCGGACACGGCTGAGGCGGCTGAGACCCCGGACACGGCTGAGGCGGCGGACACGGCTGAGGTGGTTGAAGGCGGACACGGTTGTGGCGGCTGAGACGCCGGACACGGCTTTGGCGGCTGAGACGCCGGACACGGCTGAGGCGGCGGAGTTTTAGCCGGACCACAGTCTGGAGCGGGGGGAACATTTGGGCAGCCGGGCGCACACGGATTTTCACTCGTTGCAAAGCTTTCCACATCCTGCGCATTATAGGCCTCTTGAAGGCAGTCACAATCGTCAGACTCAGCGGCCGGTTCCGGGCACTTCTGTTCCAAATATGCCTCGCTTGTTATGATACAACCTTCTAAAGCTGACTTTAGGTTTCCTTCGTCTTCGCAACAGCAGGTTAAATCATCTGCAGCAGCCTCGGCAGCACCACAATTTGGATCAGCATCGGAAGCCGTCAGCTCATCGCCATACCTGGCCAAAAGTTCAATCAGGACACCATTTGTCCATCCAAAGCCCGTTTGTGTCTGGCACTCGCCGTTACCGCCGGCACATCCAAATTTCTCGCAATTATACTGCAGAGGAGGATTAATTGAAACTGGAACGCAGGCGCAAGTAACAAAAAATTTGCTCACCTTCTCGTACATAAAACCACTTTTAGTAAACGCCTCATAGTTAGTTCTTACCCACCGCTCTCGCCAACGCTTTGACATCTCGTCGGCCTCGGAAGTGCCCAGATTATTCAGTCCCTCGATCAGCATGAGCATCATTGGTGCCCATACATTCGGATAGTCCCACTGCAGACTAGTATTACTCAGTGTGTGCGGCACACCACCCGGAAACGAGTCCAGCTTATTCTCCTCGATGTAGGCCAAAACAGATTTCGAGAGTTTTTCGTTATCAGCTATGGGATAGGCATGAAGCCAAAGCGGCGATAGATTTGTGACGACGAAAAAGTCGCGGGGTTTTTTGTTCATGAGATCATAATCCAGCCAAACGCCACGCTTCTCATTCCATAGCACAGCGGTTATGGCCTTGATCAGGCCACAGGCAATGTTACGATATTGTTGCGCCTTGGCGGTATTTCCGGCCATGGTATTGAACTCGGCCAGTGTCTTACAGCTACGGAAGAGTATGCAATTCAGATCGACGGGCACTATCCAGGTTGTTTTGATGTTTGCCAGTGTGCCCACATTGGTGCCACAGGGCGAGACAAACCAGCGCGAGCTAAAGTCCATGCCCGATTCGCAAGCAGCCTTCAGGTTTGCATAATGCTCCTCCTTTTCGTCATCTGAACAGAAGCCAGCCGCGCTGGCTACATCTTCACGGTACGATTCGGGCCGTGGTCCCGATGATTTATCGCGATATTGATACATGGTGCGCCCTTCGACCTGTACAGAATGATTCTTTAAAAAGTTATCCATCTCCATTTCGAGCAACGGTAGTACGCGAAGAACATATTGATCATCTTTGGTAAACTCCAAAAAAGACTTGACCATGAGGATAAGGAGAGGCGGCTGTGAGCGACCCCAGTAGTAGACGCGGCCGCCATTGGGCACCGCCTTATACTGCTGCACCATATAGAGCAGATTATCAATCATGCCACGTGCCGTCTGATGCATGCCGCTGTAGAGCAGACCGCGGACAATCCAATATGTGTCCCAGTAGTAAAACTCTAGAAAACGTCCGCCGGGCACAATGAACGGATTTGGTACATATACCAGTGAGTACATTTGGGGACTTGTTCTCACACAATCCTTCATGTTGCGGCCCAGCTGCTTCCAAATACGATTTAAATCCGAGGCAAACTTTTTTAATTGTGGATCCTTGATTTGGCATAGGAACGCTGGCTCCATTCGCCAATCAGGCGGACACCAATATTCCATTTCCGTGCCAGGCTGATCAAAATGATTATCCACGAAATTGGTAAGATGTTTCACCGATGTCTCGTTCTTCTTACATGAGCTGAACAATTGGAAATCGGCGAGAATACGCTCTGGAGAATAGCGACAGCTCATGTCCACAAAATACTTGCAATCCTTGTACAAGCCAGTCATTTGAACAGCTCGCAACAAGGGCCCGCAGCAGTAGATGGCACTATATGCACATATTTTTACACACACTGTATCGCAGGACATTGTTAGGTAACTTACCCATTGGCACCGGCGAGGTGCACTTGCCCACATTCAGCGCATTTGGGAGCATTTGGCATTTTGATTATAAAAAAATTTGTGTGTGTAGAGCCTG
This sequence comes from Drosophila ezoana, assembly GCA_035045725.1. NCBI lineage: Eukaryota > Metazoa > Arthropoda > Insecta > Diptera > Drosophilidae > Drosophila > Drosophila ezoana. The sequence continues at coordinate 6,845,773 of JAWNOU010000052.1, forward strand.
TAAAGCCAAATGACAAACTGGTTAAAAATTTAGGCACAGCAACGAGAATGAGACAAGTAAATTAAAGTCAACTTATGTTTTTGATATATTTTGAAAAGACATGTTAGCTCGGACAAAAACAAACAATCAGTCCGACTTAACAAATAAATCAAAAGCAAAGGCATAACAACCATTATATTGACCATTAAAACAAATTTGTCGACATTTGCCATTAAGAGACAACAATGCTCTCTCTCCCGTCCATAAATCAGCGTAAATAGACAGGAAGCGCCTTAAAATCTGCTACACACACACACACATACACACACACAAGTGTAGCCCGCCAGAGCCATACATTTATTTGAAATTACCATAAATGTTTTTGGTCCACCCCAGCTCCCCCTTAAAGGCGTTTGCCTAAAAGCTATTGGCCTCTTGTCCATTTGTAATTTCCAGACAATTTATCAAACAAGCGAGCTGAGGGCAAAAGGCAAGAAAACACAGAAAAGACAGAAACGACGGGAAAGTCAGAATTGAAATGGCGCAGAAAATGCGCTTCAAGTGGCCATGGACCAGGGAAAAACTCGATTTCTGAACTGATGGCATAGAATGAATCGACCGAATGGACAATTGAAATCAGCCGCGCACCACTTCATAAATTTCCCAATGCAACTTTGCCCACCTTCTGAAAACTTTCGCTCGCCAAAGCAAAGAGCAAGAAGAGCATTAAAATTAGGCATATTTGGTATTCGAGTTGTCTGCAAAGTTTCTAAAGTAAAGTGAAAAGAATTTAAATTGTATTTTCCCGTTTATTTTGACTTTAACTTTTGGGACTGTGTTGCGTGTGATAAGGCTCAAAGGATCTGTGAGCCTGCCATTTGCCTGATGCCAATAAAACGCAGTGTATAATTAATGCACCGGCTTCAAAAGTGAGCAATGCAAGCAGCTCTTTTACACACACTGAAAGAAATAAAGCAAGGTTTAGAGACCAAATCGTGCAACCCAATCGACAGGCATAATTTTTAACAGCATATCATTTCATTAGGTACGCGCTTTAACAGATTGCGAATTAGAAGCGCGCTTTCAAATTAATGAAAATTTACTTTTATTCTACTTTTGTTCAAATATTTCTCATATCATATCATGTATAAAATATTGATAAGGGATCATGCAGAAAAGTAATTCCCACACCCAAAGCGTACTATCTTAAAATCCTTTACTCATAATAACAAAAAATTGTGTAAAAATATTTCATACTTGGATCATTTAGGTGAATAAACTAATTTTTGTTCTAATTTTACCCGTTGTAGCAAACATTCCTTTTAGAAATTCTTGCTATTTTATTCGAAATGTCAAGGAATGTATTTATTGTCAAATCCTGATTCCAACTCAAGTAATTAAATCCAATTACAGATAAAATTGTGTCGCGTTATGTTGTTTTTTTTTTTCGCAGTGCATACATTCAGAGGACGCGATGTTGACACTTAGCGCGAGGCGATAACCACGGGCGAGGCATTGATCAACTTAACGAGCCGAGCAACGACAGCCGCAGCCGTGGCAACAGCAGCAGCAGCTAATTGAGTATTCTACTTTTAAGTGGCGTCTCTGCCAGTTGCAAGCGACTCGCCGTTCCGCCCCAACCCGATCCGACCATGCTGTTAACACACTTCAGCTGCGTTTGCTTGTGGCAGTTGCAGCTTGTGCGGACTGTGCGGCCTGTGGTCAGCGCGCATAAATCAATAAGTTGCCATAAATTAATTAAAATAAAAAGCAGCGCATCTCAAGGTGCTGCCAGGGCAAGTCCTGTGTGTATTACAAGTGCGTCACCCATTTTGGCTTTAAGCAGCGCTCAGCCGAAGCAATCAATCAAAATTGCAGCTGCCTTAGGGCGCCCGCTGGGTCGCTCGGTGAATCTGAAACTGAATCACGTAACGCCATTCCATGGCGCATGATAAATTGTCAACACGCTGACGTTTGTCTGCAGCGATTTAAAAACTACTTAAAATGTAAATGTTGTTTCGCAGTTGTTGTACCCTGTACCCATTACAAATGGGTAAAAGAAAAACGGGTATATTGCTTTGGTGCAGATGTATGTAACAGGCAGAAGAACAGGCTTCTTTAATCCCAAAAAGTATGTATTCATATTGTTGGTCAGCAACAAGTCGATATGTCTGTCTTTATTTGACTATCTATAACTGTCGATCAGTCTGTCTATGTCTGTCGTATATCTGTGTCTGTGTCTATATCTATCTATCTATCAAAGTTATTTCCAATCATCGATAACTCGCTCCGTTTCTACATAATCGATAAGTATCGATGTTCAAATTAAGTACTTTGGCGGTTGTGTAATGTACCCAATCCATAATATATCAAATTTTGAATATACCCAGTTACAATATTAAAAAATAAAAAAAAAAAAATTTTGTTTGGGTAAAAAGCCTTTCCTTTAAATTGAGCAGCGTACAGGCTATCTGTTAGTTGGGCACGTCCGACTAGACCACGTCAGCGGGGCCTTGCGTACAGGCCATCTATTCGTTGGACATACCCGACCGAATCTTGTCACCTAGGTGCTCCGTACAGGCCATCTCCTAGTTGGGCACAACCGACCAAAGCACGTCAGCTCAGCGCTGCGTACAGGCCATCTCTTAGTTGGGCGCACCCGACTAGAGCACTCTTACTTATTCGTTGTTGTTGTTGTTGTTGTGTGAATGGGTGTTGGGTTTTATGCACACGTCGCAGCGCAGTCTGCGAAAATCATGTTGTTGACTTTGAAAAAAATATGTGTAAAAATGCGCTATTGTAAATAACGGCACATAAACACGCAGCCCGACTGACTGACACTGAGACTCAAACTGACTGACTGACTGCCTGAGAGACTGATGACAGGGCATTGTCAACAGTCAGCAGTATGGCAGAAGCAGCAAAAGCAGCAATCGACACACACATGCACACACACCCACGCACGCATACACACATTCTATGAGTGTTGTCAAAGTGCACATTGTGTTTGTGCTACGCCTTTTTTGTTAACAAATACATTACATTTCGAGTGTTAAGCTTGCACTTGGCATTCACTCACTCACTTGTTTGTCTCAACACTTGGCAGGACTCACCTGCCACACATACACATAACATCTATGCATTCGCGTACTCGTCGCATTTCACCCAATCGACCTGCTCTGTGATATACATACTTGTCAGCTACCAAACAGGTAATGATATTTTTATCTGCACAAAAAACAGCGCGTAGTATAAATATTAAATAAAGCTACGAAAATGCTAGCTGTTTCCAGCTGTATCCTTTACTGCTTTGCATGTGCAGACCTGAGTTCGAGGCGGCTGATTAAATGTGTTTTCTAAAAGCGTCGGTCTTTATAGTCCGATCTTTATAATAAAGAACTGTAGAGCATAAATATAGCGTGCGTAGCTGTGTATATACAAAATCCCAAACTTTTTGGATAATTTCAGATTAATTTCAAGTAAGCCTTAAAAAATATAACTTATTCGATTTTTATCTAAGCAAATAAGTTTAAAATGCTGTATACTTTATTATCTAAGGATCACAATTACATTTGAGCTTTCTTTTCTTTGAATTTATAAGTAGAGGCATTTTAAAATGATTTAAAGCGGAGCTTTACGAGCCATTCTTAACAAATATATTTCCACATCTCGATTATAAATCGATTTTGATTCGGCAACAGATAAATTCATACCATTTCACTGCACAGTAATTTCTGCCTCTGTTAAGAGTTTGAGACATTTATTGATTATTTATTTATTGTTTGATGTGTGCCCAACTCTAGTTCTGACGCAGAGTGTATTATGTTTTGATAGAAATTAATATTAGCACACAGTTGAAAAGCCTTTCTTCTGTACAATATCACGTGTCTATAGGCCAGTTAACTATTCGTTAAGCTCGAAAGTCTGCGTCTGGGGGGCAAGTCGAACTAATCGCATAAAGTTTCATCCAAAATTACACATGGTCTGGTCAAGTGAGCTATAAATTCGGCTGTCAAAATACTTGACAATTGATTAATTGAAATTGACTTTGAAAGTTGGCCGATAAGCGGCATCAGTCGTCGTCGTCGTCAGGGGAAGTGGGCTGTCAATCAGCTGAAACCCAAATTGGCACACACACTTCCCCCCGCAGTCACACACTCAGGCACACACGCATTGTGTGGTCATTTGTTGATGAGCTAAACTTTGACCAAGTAGACACACGAGTTTCATCAAGCAAAAGGCCCAGAGGAAAGGGCAGACACACAGGCCGTTCAAATTAACCGAGACTAGTTAAACAGAAAAGTTTCCTTTAACGATATACGATATACAAGGGCAATCGGCAAATGTATCTGATGTTGTTTTTGCTCATATCGAGTTGACAACTTAAATTGTTAGTTGGCCGATAAGCGAGCAGCCGCTTGCAGGGGTGACCCGACCCCGACGTCGACCCTTGCCTGTTGTGGTGGGCGTGTATAACATTTTTATTTATTTCACTATTTTTTATGTGCGCCGCCGACGCCACGGAACACGCGCCACATGCCAACGACAAACAAATAAATAAAAATCCAGTTTCGGCTACACCAGAAACCGAAGTTCCAAGTCAAGTCTGGGCCTGGGCCGGGCCGGGCCGAGCCGGGGTCAGCGTGTGGAGCGTGTGTTTTACAAGTCTATTAACTTGAAGCGCTTATCTAATGCTGACAGCAAGTTTTTCACTTTGCCAAAGTTTTTCTTGCCACACACATAGATAGACACACACACACGCCCACACAGCAAACGCAACTTCCGCTGCTGCTGCTGCTGCGTTTCCGCTGCGGGGAGGCGTCTCCAACTGGCAACAGTTCAAATGTTGTAGCAAATGCCGCACATGTCAATCATTTGTTTTGCCATTTTTCTTGCCACCAAGAGCTGCGAAATTATATAGATATAAAGAGAACGATGCCAGAGCTATGCATAATGTATGGCAGCTCATTTCCCTTCAATTTAATGTTGGTCCACTTGGTCCAGTTGGATGTTGATTTTTGGTTCTTGTATACCCTTGACAAAGGGCAATACAGTTTTGTCACGGATTGTAGAACAGATTTGCTAACTCATAAAGTATATACATTCTTGATCTGTATCCGAGATTGAACCGATAAAGCCAGGTCCGTCTGCCTGCAAATAAGTGCTTTCTGAGAGTTTTGAATAGGTCTCACTTTTTGTTGTTAGCTATACAAATATCCGAATCAGCCGAGTCGAAATACTATATTGTATAGATGCCATAGGAAGGATATATCAAAAATTAAATACATGTATACGAATCTGGTTTGTTTATCAAGATATCGCGATCAATCTTGGTATTTACCATGCTTCCTATCTATTAGCCTAATCTGATCAACTTCATTCGACTATATCATATTGTACTCTAGAAAGCATCGGTCGAGGAGTTAGAAGCTTCACCAAGCATACCAACTGTATCAAATTTTGGACTACATAGGAACAATCGGTCGGATTAAAATCACATAAAAGGGCATTGAATCTTCGGTATGCCCCACATAGAGGCTCTTGCTATTTATGTATATGGCCAAGTCTTTAACAGATGAATTTCTCCCGCTGTTCACATGAAAATGTTGCTCTTTAAGCGTTTGGCTTTTAGAGTGTTAACTGATCAAGTGAAAGGAAAAGTGCTGAAGCCAACTGTTAACTTTCACACTCGGTGGCTCGGTTGGCCACAGATACTTAGGTATAAGCAATTTCTGATTTGCTGGCAGCAGATAAAGCTCAAAGGATACAACTTGTTGGCCAACGAAATGGTCAAGTGAAGTTGCGCCGCAACAAGAGACAGAGAGAGGGTCGAGTGTAAGGAGAGGGAGTGCGAGTGAGAGAGGTCGAGGGAATTCTCGCTTCATTAAGCACAGCGCCGCACCACAAGTTGGCCAAGTTGGCCAGCTCGAACTGGCTAAATAATATTTATGAGCTGGCTAAATGTTTGCCATCAGCCGCAGCGTCAAACGGAGCCAGGACTACAGCCGAGAAATCCTCCAATCCTTTAGCCATGCTACGACACTTTTCCCTTTTTTCAATGAACGTTGCGCATTATTGTTATTAGTTTTCAGGTTGGGCACATAAAAACTTCAACAACAGCAACTGCAGTTTAGCTAGTTCCCATCCAGTGCTTACACTGTTGCATAACAAGGAACAGGAACAGCCACATCCTTAACTTGTTGTAGTTGCAGTGCCCAATGCTGAGTGGGTGCACAGAGCTTTGCTGATGCTATCAGAGCACATTGTCGCTGGCATTTTGTTGTTGTTGCTGCTGCTGTTGCTGTTGCAGCAACATGTTGTTGATGATAATGCTGTCGTTTGACTATGTTGCCATTGTTGTGAGCAGCAACGGCAGCAACAGCAGCAGCTGTGGGGGGCATCAACAATAACGTCAGCTTAACTAAATGAAGGTCCAAGTGTCATGGATGCTCCTCAACTTTGACACGACGACGACGGGCTGCTGCCACTGCCGGCTTCGGTGTCTTAAGTTAGGGGTCTGGGTTCGGGTCTGGGTCTGGGTCTGGATTTGGTTCGGGGTCTTGTTGCAGATGCGCATGTCGTTGTGGGTGTGTTTGACTTGTTGTGATTGCAAGTAAGCAACCAACTTTTATGTCAATCTCCAGTTGTAAAACTTACTTACAAAACTTAACTCTTGGCAATAATCGCATGCCAACAGTTAACAACTGCCAAGCTGCCAGGATAAAATCTGCACAGGCATATGTTTGCATAGTTTAAAAAAAAGGGGAAAATTAATTATAATTCTCGTTGGATTATGTGAGGGCTTGAAGGAGCATTTAGTGTGTAAGAAATCTGAAGTTAGCAGCAAAAACTAGATACTGGCAACATTCCAACATTCCGTACAATTTAAGGAACATTTTTAATAAATAAAGATAAATATATATGTATGTTTGTGAAGAATCATTATTAAAGTACCTTTACAATATAGGAGAGCTCTCGGCTTTATAACATATTTAAGTATCAAATTTGGTTTACTTACCTGTGCTTAGATATTTTCAGATTTAGATATTAGGTTTTTCGATTTTGTAAACATTAAAATATTTTGAAACACATTTTTTTGCACCATTTAATAGCTGAAAAAAAAGAAGTTTATTAATTTTATCAATATATGTGGCTGTTATCAAATGTTTTCTTGCTTTAGCATTGTTGAATGCCAAACTTTTTAAATGAGTTTTGACTAATATTTAAACAATGTTAGAATTGAAATTGGTTTGCCACATGCATAAATTGACGCTTCGACTTGGCCAGGGTTTGGCTATTCGGCTTTTGATTTAAGGTTCGGCTCATGGTTATAATTAATCGACAGTTAAAAGACCCGTTTGCAGCCTCGATAGAAACAGTTTGTTAATTAAATACTCTTTCTAAAGGGCACTTCTCTCTATCGCATTCAATCAATCCTGACTCGTTTTTTGGGGATTTCACTCAAAATTCAATTTTGTGATGTCTGCATTTAAACTCATTAGGCGCCAAAATAAACTGGTGCAGCAACAAATTGCAGCTGCAGCAATTGGCTATTACACAGAATTGTTTTTTTTTTTTTGGTTCTGTTATTTAAATGCAGTTTTATGGTCATGCAAAGGGGCGGGGCGCGTTGAGTTCATTTCCATGTGCAAAATGCTGCGCATTTTTGTGTGTCATTTACAGCAACAACAGCGACTTATTAACGCGCAATGGAAGCATTGAAATTGACCGCAGCAGCAGCAGCGGCAGTGGCAGCAATGGAAGTGGCAGTGGCAACAACATTGATGACGACGCCAACGACGCTGTCGACGCCGACGACAAACGGAAGCGGAAACGGCAAATAAACGCACGAGCGCTTACGTTAGTGCTCCGCTGTGCTTTGCCCTTTCTCTGCCCCTCTCCGCAGATTGCGTTTGTTTGCATGCAACATGGGGGCAACAGCGGGACCCATTGTGGCAACGGGCATTTATCTGGCGCTCCAGACCAGCCACGCCTCGCCGCCGCACGCTGCAGCCATAACATTGCGGTTGGTTGTTGCATGTTTGTGCGGCGTGCTCGCTCCATTTTCTTCTTTATATATATATTTTTTTTTTTACGTCGGCGCCATCGGTTGCATGCACGGCAAGGATTTCTCTGCTTAATTTGTGGTTTTCCAACCAAACAGCCGCCGAGGAGAGCCAACACATAAGCCGCCAGCCAACTGGCCAGCAGCAGAGGCAGCAGCAGCAGCAGCAATTGCAATTCAGGTTGCAGTTGCACGAATATTCTGGGAAACTCTTAAATATGATTATGGCATATGGCATGGTCATACACAGACACACACACACACAGCGTGTGCCCTTTGACTCTTGCAGCTGTAGTCTGCAACATGATTTGAGAGGCAACAACTGTGCGACTTTTAGCTGCTATCTTCGAAATATTTATATTGCCACAAACTTGATTTAATTGTCGCACATTACATGTTGCATACCCCGAGTGGCCATCATGCAACAATACAATGGCGCCCCACAACTGGCTGCCATTTGCAATTATAGAGAAAAATGCGCCCGCAGCGGAAACGGCGGCAGCAATGCAAAGTACGATTTCAACAGAAGCGCAGCAACAATAACAATTGCCGGGTAATGCAACTGCAAATAATAACAAACTACGTGGCAGTGTCCTTTGTGGGTACCACACCAACACCCCAACCCCCCTCCACCCATCACTTGCCACACGCTGAAATGCAATGCGCCATTTGCAATTGTAGTTTATTTAATACATACCACAATTAGTGTACAATTGTGCACGCGAACAAACAGCGCAAGCGGTTGCACGGTGGCACGGTGGCCAGGGTTGCCATGTTGCCACACAATTTGAGGCACAACATAAGCTCCTGCAATTGCAGCTGTCACAGAGGTGATGCCATTAAACGTTACATTTGTATTTACAAGACCAGCAACAAGCCAAAAATATTCAACGAAGTTACAATTCTGGCCCAGCATGAAATTGATGCGAATTTTTTGTTCAACTTCAACTTAAAAACAAATATTAATTAATCATAGTACACAAGAGAGCACAAACACAAGCCCATGGACTTAATTGTGGAAGTATTCATTTAATTAAGATTCTTTTTTTTTTCCAATTTTAATATTAGTCTCTAATAAAATACGTGGAAATGAGTATATAAATATAGATTATCATTATCTCTTTTTGAGCTAAGAGCCGGCATTCTGGGCATGAAGTTTAGGGATCGAATCGGGAGTTTTAGAATAGGGGATACCCTGATTTGATCTATAGTTATGAAGTGGAGGCCGAGGCCGTCGATAGATATAAAATAAAATGTACTTGATCTATACTATTCTAAAAGGTACATGTCAAATTTGCTGACTCTAGCTCTTAAAACCTAAAAGCTTTGCTCAAAAACAGGATTTCGATATCGATTTTTATCGATTGCCTAGAAATCAATTGTCGGAAACAAACTCGAACTGCGCGGGCGACGAGGAGGAGGACCTACGCTCTCCAGCTCTTGTAGGTTCTGAGATCGACGCGTTCAGACATACGGATAAATAGAAGGACAAGCAGACGGACGGACGGACAGACGGAGATACGGATGGACGAACGGATAGACGGACGGACAGACAGATGGACATGGCTAGATCGACTTGGGTATTGATGCTGATCTAGAAAATATATACCTTATGGGGTCGGATACCGATCTTAATACCCATTTTCAATGGATTTAGGGTCTATAGAAAACTTGATTTATGTATTCTTCTTCTCAAACAATACAATGCCCTGGGAGCAAATACATAAGTGAGAGTTTTATATATTTCATGTTTCTGCTTCAATTGCTTTATTTGTCTTTTAAACTGACCTCTGAACTATTGCCCATTGTAAATGTCAGATAAATGTCATATCAATGGACATTTTTGTGACTGCCAACAATTATGAGCTAATTACTCAATGCAGTCTAATACAATTTTAACTTTGACCTCGCCACATTTAATTGATTTTTAAGTGTCAAAGCGACACGCATACTAACCGAAGGGTTCAGCAGGTTATCAAGCGTTCAACAGTATGTGAGTGCACATGTATTCGTGACTACAGTTGCAATTCTCTATAAGCAACTTATAAAATATATATGTATCATAGATCACATTTATAAACAGATTCAATTCTTTAGTTTGCCGACGCTTAAAATTCCCAATGATGAAAAACATAAACTTCTTCTGCATAAAATATACCTTACATGGAAGGTTCACTGTACATAATCCTCATAAGTGTCCAAACTGTATGCGTACATATATTGTACAAATGTACAAATAGATATATACATGTATATATGTATAGTATCCAATAATTAAAAGCGTTAAAGTAATCAATAATAAAAGCTGTTTTTATGTTCGATGGCACTTAATTTTTTGCCTCAACTAAATGCCAATTAAAATTCGTAATTATTTTTTAATGGCATTTTGTGGTCAATATCCGGCGAATCATTTCAAAAATCACTTTAACGAGAGCCCCGACGTCCGCCCGTCAGGGCGTATTTCACATGGACATGGCACATCGCGTATGAGTACTTATAAGTAGTTAGTATGACGAGCCAATGCCAAATGGCCAATACCCGTATCAATAACAATTGCAATGTCATGACTTGTCAAAGTGGCGCCCAAGTGTCAGCAGCCCATTAAGTTGAGGGGGGCGCCAAATTGCAAGCAATTGCAGCACAACAACAAGTAGGAGTGCTCTAGACGGGTAGATACGCTGTCGAGCTGCCAAACTTACTTTTATACATTAGTCCACTAAAAGACAGACCCACAAATGCATAACTCCGGTATTTAAAGTCCTATCCCCCGAGGTATGCTCTAAAAAGCTAATCTTACATTAAATTTTTATCGATTATCGAAAGCGAGTTATCGATAAATCAAAATAAACTTGACCTGCGCGAGCAATGGGAAGAACTTCATTCCAAAAACGAAGTATCTTGCACTTACAGACAGATATCGAGGCCAGATCGACACGATTGTAAGGCTACGCTACAGGGTATATACACTTCGATAGGAACAACATCAACAACAAGAAGAAGACATGCGAGTACAAGAAATCGCAATAAGCAGCATTCTTGAGCTTGGCAAGTGAGCCCCTCCAGGCACTTGCTCAATGAAATTCAAGCAATCATCGCCGTCAACATTTTGTTTGGTTCCAGGACACGTTGAGAACATGCCGCAAGTGACAATCATTTATATTTAATAAACAACTAACGCATGCAACAGCAGGAGGCGTGTCTGCAGTGCTACCAGCCCCTCAAAACGCCCACCGTACCAGCAACCTACCACCCCCCCCTCTCTAACCACCCCCTCTCAAGCCCACAACCGCCATGATGACTGCTTTTCTATGTAGTATAAACGCCCCCGCGGCTAAAACGAGGACGACGTCGACGACGACAGGTCCGAGACAATGGCCGTTGTCTCGGAACGTCTAGAAACGGTTTATCATGCATTTTGTGTTGTTGTAAATCGAATCGCCTGAATAATGCAGCAGGTACACGCAGCAGGAGGGAGGACGGGGGCGGTGCAGCAGTGGCAAAGTGATCAGCGCCACACAAAGCAAATAAATAAGCAAAAGCATGAAAGCGAAGCATGAAAACTATGCGCCAAACAGGACTTCTAAGATATACCCTGGGCTCAGCTCAAAACAAAATACCATGCAATCATGGTTTTAATTGTTCCACTTGGAACCAAAACCTGGGTGCGGGGCATTAAGTTTGAACCGTGAACCGAACTAGCTTAATAATATTTGGCTTTGCAGCCCTGGTTCTGCGCAAGGTACACAAGTTACGTAATGGCCGACAGCCCTGGATATCTGCTGCGTAGATTGTGGACAGTTCTTGGTATTTTTTCTACAGGGTATCGAATGATAGAATACAAATACAAGAGCGCACAAAAAGACAATGTACAGGACACTGTTTCCCTTTGGGCGGCATTCAAATTGAATATTGAAAACACAAAACTGCCAAACGCTTGAATTATGCATTAATGATGTGTCTCGCTACGTTAAGCGGTCGCCTCGTGCCAGGCAGGTGAAGGGTTCGTGGAGCGTGCCCCACACAGCACAAGACAAGACAATGGCAATGCGTCGTGTCCGCCCGCTATCCACTGGTGGGCAGTGGCCAGTGGCTAGTGGCTGCCATGACTGCTTATTAATTTTTTATGCGTCTGCTATTTTTATGGTTGACATGAAAGCGCTTTGCCCCGAGCATTTTATGCTGCTCTTCAGTCCATATCCTTTTTTTTTTATTCATTTTCTTTGAATAGTTTTTTGTATGTGTTTCAATTTCGGTTGCATTACTTTCTCGGGCATTTGAATGTTTAGATATGAGTTGGGGCATTTTTTATTTATTTAGCAATAACAGTTGAAGCGTATTTACCGCAAATGAAGCGGTTTTTATGCGCCAAAATCGAACACGCACACATGCACACACACACACACATGTACCGCAAATGAAGCTGTTTTTATGCGCCAAAATCGAACACGCACACATGCACAAGTATGCGTGTGTTGGTGAACTCTTTTTATTGCAACTTACCGATCATATTTTATGCACTAGAGCAGTTCTTTTATACACACAATCATAAACACTTTTAAACAAACGCACTGCACTCGCGATTCTTCAGATTTATATTAGTCAGCTTACATTATTTCACCATTTAAAAACACTTCTTCGAACGGACACAAACACGACAAAGCACACGCGCGCAAGCATCGAGCTACGACTAGATATGCGCTTTTTGCATCGTGACACGAAAAATGCGATGAGCTGCATGCCATGCGTTTTGTGCTGCCAAATGTACCATGTATAAAGTTATACATTTTTTAAACATCTTTTACTTTCAACAAGTGCCATGCTTAAATTTGATAGTTTTTAGTTTTTAGAACTCAACAATGAAAATGTTTACTATGCTTATTGGAATTCAAGTGCATATGTATTGCATAATAAATTTATTTACTTGGGTTTAGATGGGCGAAAGTACCGATTAGCGCACATCTCTGATTGCAGACAAGTGTGACCACCATAAGTTTGCTTAATTAAATAAATCGGCATATTGACAATGTATATTAATATCTAGTTTGTTTATTCAATTGTTTGTCTATCGAAATATCAGCGGCCGATTAATGGCGTTACCTTTGGATCTGTTCAATAAGTATGTATGTAATATTGTTCGTTTGCACCTGAACGAGAACAAAGCCCAAACCATGGAGCCGCTGAAATCAGTTGACAAAAGACGTTAATTACCGGCATTAGCGCACAAAAACCCTGGCCAGCTTATCGGCTCCATAAATTGAGCGCCGACCAAAATTGTCATGGCAAGTACATGTATGTGTGTATGTGTGTGCCGGGCGTAACCTGCGGCTGTACCGCGCAAAACTCATTACAAGCCACATGGCAACGACCCCGTCCCCGCCCCCACCCGCCCCCGAACGCATACAGCACACATCTGGTGACCACAACATGTTGTAATGCGTGGCTCAGTCTATCAACATGGTCGGCTCTCTGTGCGGGCATTTTGTTCTGGTCTAGGATTTAGCCGGGCTGCCAATTTGAATGCTTTAAACAATTTGTTGGCCAATGCCAAAACGCTAATCTGTGAGCCAATGTTGGAGGAGGCGGAGATGTATGCCAGGGCCACTTAAGGAGCGGCTGCGGCTCGCTGCGCAACAGCCGAAGGAACTCAGGCATAATAATGATTATGATGATGCTGATGATGATGCTGATGCTGATGATGATGATGATGACGATGATCTGGCTTGGTGCAACAATAACGCCACAAAAGCTCCCATATCCTTTGATATGACAAAGAAGAGAACAAAATTAGTTGCTCTCAGTGGCGCTTGACGGGCTGGCTCCACTTGACAGACTCGCTCTGCCACAAGGAAAGACGCGCCTTATCAGCTATGCAAGGGCTTTGTCTAAATGATTGTGTGTGCGAGGGTGTGGGTGAGTGTGTGTGTGTGTAGTCAGAGCACGCCCCTTTTTGGCTGCTGCTGCTGCTGCAACCTGTTATGCGTTGGCGTCTTTTGTTGCGCTTAATGAATTTTACGTACATTTTACGAGCGCTGATTTCTGTCAGAGCGACACCGCGACCCCAGCCCCCGCCCCACACCCACAAGCAAACCCAACCCCCAGCCCAGCTATTAATCTACACTTTAACGGAAAGTACCAGCACAACCCTTGTTCGTTAGTTGTGCGTGTGTTTGTGTGTGTGTGTGTTGTGTGCTTATAATGACAAGTTCAACAACAACTTATCCCATTGTCTTCGTGGGACGTGACGCCCTGACATTTGTTTGCTCAAGTTATGCAAATATTTTTACAGTCAAGAAGTTTTTGTTTAATTGCATATTTTGACTCGAATTACGCGTGTCATAAAGCAAGGATATGAAGCTTACTACGGTTTTCGGATGACAATTAACCTGCTGATGAATGGAATGAGTTAGTTTAGTCTACGCAACTTTCCTATGTAGCCATGCTTCAGCTTTTAAATGTATGTACACAATCAATGTTAATTTAAAAAAGAGAGCGTTTCGCGCCAACGCTGTATTTTATTTAGGGTCACACTGTCCAACTATCGCATTTTATATACTATGTGTACATTAACAGTACGTTTTGAGTTTAACAGTGGCCTTTTCGCAAATTTAACAGGGTACTACTTAACATTTTCCCTGTTTAACATTTGAAATTAAGACAACGCGGTTTATTTGAAATATATAGGTTGCGTGAACCAATTAACACCCAAATTAGAGCAAAGTCTCGTTAATAGGTATTTGGGCATTACCATGTCTTATAACGAGAGCTTTTCGTTTTTTAAAGTCTTGGCGAAATAAAAAAATAGGCTTTGCTACCTGTCGTCACGGTCTAGGGAATTTTATATGTTTTTGTTAGAACAGGGTCATTAAAATTTCCCATAAGTATTTTTGCCTAATTCGGCCAATCTTTTCGCCGATTTTCGATAGTATCGCGCTGCCAAAAAAAAAAAAAAATAACAAAGATTATCTCGATTACACGCAAAAGATCTTGAAATATCGATGCCAACAATTCTACTGAAAAGAACGCTTTCCAAGATGTGCGCCGCGCTAACTCCCCGAGAATCTGGTGAACACATTGTGCGCCATGCGAAATATTTAAAAGTTCTGCCCGCCGGCGTTGACCGGCTGGTCGAGGAGATTGTTGGCGGCTTAATATGTAAGTTAACAATTATAACGTATGACATGTGCTCCCGTGCAGCCACAATCTCTGAAATTCTCCAGCGAAACGCATCGATGTAGCCAACTTTTCGCAACATGAGCTGCATCCGAAGCCGAGCGATGGACACGCAGCTAACTGGATTTTTATTGTGGACACTCTTAACTTTTGCTTCTGGACGCCACGTAAGTGGAATACGTATAGTATATAATAGATAAGTATATGGTCCACAATCTGTTTAGATGACTATACCAAGTACAAGGTAAACGGTTATACGGGCTACTTTGCACTCTGCGCTGCCATCAACCGGGCTATTGCGGATGGCCTGGACATAACGAACCCAGAATTCTACTCGAAAATAGAGCTGTCCACGTTGTCCAACATATTCCGACCCGACGATGCGGAGACAAAGATCCCGCTGCTGGAGCAGCGGCTGGAGTGCCTGCATCAGGTGGGAGAGCGCCTGCTAAGTAAATGGCAGGGAAGCTTCGAGAATGTGGTCAAGGCGGCCAACCACTCGGCGATAGCTCTGCTGCAGCTGATTGTGGACGAGTTTCCCTGTTTCCGGGATCAGGCGGAGTTTGCCGGCGAACGTGTATCCATTTTAAAGCGCGCTCAGATACTGATCGGCGATTTGTGGTCCTGCTATCGGGGCGAAGGACTTGGCTACTTTGAGGACATCGAGAAGATAACCATGTTTGCCGACTATCGCATTCCACAGGTCCTGGTGCACTTTGGCAGCTTGGAGTACACACCCGAGCTGCTGGAGCTGCTGCAGAAGGACACCATCTTGCAGAACGGCGACGCCATGGAGGTGGAGATACGCGGCGCCTCCATTTACATAATCGAACAGGTCAAGGACGCGGTACTGGAGATCTTAAAGCAGAAACATCCAGATGTAGATGTGCGCAATGTCAATTCCATACTCATCGATCAATATCTGTGGGACTACAGACGCGCCCATGCCGCCGAACTGGAGTACATCCCATTCCACAAGGTGCTGAGCATTTACTACTGAAAATCTGCAGCGATTTGCGAATAAAGTTTAAATACTTTTGCAACATTTTTGAAGAGTTTGATCTGTGATCTTCTAAACTTGGGCTATTATTGGTTTAAGAACTGCAACATAGCTGGATTTGACCTTCGGTTTCGTCCGGGTCAAATGAGATAGCTGCCGTCTATTCCATAGAAATCTTTAAGGTGGAAACAAGGATCAAGTAAAGGATGAGCTGTTGCCGAATGGCTCTTTAATCCAGCTCTAAGACAATAAGGTAACAAAGCTCATAATAAAGGATTAGCTGCTGCCAATCATTGATCAAGTTCCTAGATCCTGTCCCAATCAGAAATATTACGGTCCCGTCGCCCGTTGCCAACTACCTGACATCATCGTCTGCACTGAGTGCACCTCCAGTGTGCTTTGTCGGCTAGATGGCCTTTGAAAAGTGACATGATTTCAATTGAAAATAAATGGGATGGCGTTGTCTACGTTCAGCCAGACAATATATGGGGTATATATGGAGAGCGGTCTTCCCTCAGGTCGAGCGCGTCGAGTATTGATAAGCGACAATTAGCTGGTTAAACCGAAACGCGGTCAAAAGTTTAATGTTACCCACGTTGGGGGCTGCTTGGGGTAGAAAATCACGTCGCCGTCGACGCCATGGCACAGTTGACGTGTGGTCTTTGCCGCGAACGGTTGTCTTTCGGTCTTCCAATCGCTTCTCTCTCTCGGGCGGCAGCACAGATTTAAGGTTTCCCCCGGCAGCGGCAGTCACCTGTGTGGGGCCGTGTAGAAAGTTTGTGAATGGAACGTGCGGAGCTGTCTGAAATATGCAAATACCAATAGAGGAGCCGATAAGATAAACGACAAAGTGGCTGAGTGATAAGCGCGTGGATAAGCGTGGATGCTGCGGCAACCTGTACGAAAATTCATATTTGGGCCTAAAAATTTCGTGAGTACATTGAACTCGGCGCGATGCCAATGGACGAGGGCGACGCACAGGGCAGCCTGTGCCTCGAGTGGAAGCAGCTCAACTATTATGTGCCCGCGCAGGAGCAAAGCAATTACAGCTTTTGGAACGAGTGCCGCAAGAAGCGCGAGCTGCGCATTCTCCATGACGGTAAGAGTCGTTCACACAATCCAATCCAAATAATTGTGGGTGTGGTTAATCTGCAGTCAGCGGTCACCTGAAAACGGGCGACCTCATCGCCATACTGGGCGGTTCGGGCGCCGGCAAAACCACATTGTTGGCAGCGATTTCGCAACGGCTGCGCGGTAACCTAACCGGAGATGTGGTTTTAAACGGCATGGCCATGGAGCGGGATCAGATGACACGCATCTCCAGTTTTCTGCCGCAGTTTGAGATCAATGTGAAAACCTTTACCGCCTACGAGCATCTGTACTTCATGGTAGGTCCATTCTCAATTCCTTGGCTAACCATTTTGAACAGCAGCAGTGTGTGTCTTCCAACCTAGTCCCACTTTAAGATGCATCGCCGGACGACCAAGTCGGAGAAGCGGCAGCGTGTCTCGGATCTGCTGCTGGCGGTGGGGCTGCGGGATGCGGCACACACACGCATCCAGCAGCTGTCTGGCGGCGAGCGCAAGCGGCTCAGCCTGGCCGAGGAGCTGATCACAGATCCTATCTTTCTCTTTTGCGACGAACCAACCACCGGCCTGGACAGCTTCAGTGCCTACACAGTCATCAAGACACTGCGCCATCTGTGCACCAGGCGGCGCATAGCCAAGCACTCGCTGACCCAGGTCTACGGCGAGGATTCGTTTGCGACGCCCAGTGACAACGGCAGCACGGGCAGCAATTCCATTGAAATGGAAATTGTGGACAACTCGCACGAGAGTCTGCTGCAGGCCATGAAGGAGCTGCCCGCACTGGGCGTGCTCAACAGCAGTCCCAACGGAAGGCACAAGAAGGCGGCCATTTGCTCCATTCATCAGCCAACATCCGACATCTTTGAGCTCTTCACGCACATCATTCTCATGGATGGCGGCCGCATTGTCTACCAGGGACGCACCGAACAGGCGGCCAAGTTCTTCACAGAGTAAGTGTCGTCGAGTTGTGTCCTCGACTAGCTTGGATAAGATGTCAACCTTCCGTTTCTCAGCGAAACAAGGAACAATATATAGAAATCTCTTAGAGCCAAATGGAAAAGGTTCCAAGCAGAAGGCATTTAGGTGCAAAAAAAAGCGCATGGCCTTGTCCTTCTCCTCATCGCGACAACTGGCGGAGTCCATTCAGGGTGCTAGGAGTCCAGCGGCATGTGTGTCCACCAGTCAGTGGAGCAGCTTTTACATCAGATCTTCCAAGGTTTCTCTGCGATCCTCCATATATTAGCAGCTTGCTGCCAAAGAGTCCAAGTTGACATCTCCAAATCGAAGACAGACCGCCTGTCTTTCAGTCTTCGAGATGAAAGACAAACATGATCCCGGGTCGGCTGTACTTTTACATACTTTGTAGAATAGTAAATGTCAGTGCCTGCCTTAAACAGTGTTTATTTGAAAAGCTTTATCTCTAGACAATAAGAAAAGCATGAGTATATTTATCACGCGTTTTATCTACATATTGTGAAAGGTTAACAAAAGTTATTTAATATAGTTTCTTCTCAAGGAAAGCATGCTTAGCGCGTGTGTTTACATAGATATGAAAAAAAAAAGAATGAAGGCCTATCTCCGGGGGATTAAATACTCTTGTCAACATATAGCTTACGGCTTTGCAGATATGTGGAAATACGGAAACTGTTAAATGCATCTTGGATAATAATAGTATCTGTGGAAAACAGTATATTTATAAGGTTGGAGATGCCGCCTTCTATGCGTTACACCTTTCTATGACAAAAGTACAATACCCTACACAAGCGTATAAAAAGGTTTGTCATACAAGAAGCTAATATTCCCCCGTTTACTCCCATGACTATCTATATAGTATGGTGGTCCCAACTTTCCAGTTCCGACATAAAACAGAAAGGCAAACCTGTGCAAAAGTTCATGCTAATAGCTTTTAAAGTGAGAGACTAGTTTTATTAGAAGCAGTCGGACATGGTTATAGCTACTTTTTAGTAAGTTTTATAATATATAGACAATAATTAATAATTACTATAGTTAAATAAACGTTTTAGTATATAGGGTATCTCCTAGTCGATCAGTCTAGAATAACATACAAGTACTCCCTCTTTTGCTCTCTAGCATGGGCTTTATGCAGCCGAAGAACTGCAATCCCGCCGACTTCTATCTGAAGACCCTCGCCGATAGCCAAGCCTCTGGGAATGCGGGCGAGCTGCTGCGTGCCAAATACGAGCATGAGACGGACGGACTCTATAGCGGCAGCTGGTTGCTAGCTCGCAATTACAGTGGAGATTACATGAAGCATGTCCAGAACTTCAAGAAGATACGCTGGATATACCAGGTGTATCTGCTGGTCATACGCTTCATGACTGAGGATCTGCGCAACATTCGGAGCGGCCTCATCGGATTTGGCTTCTTCATGACCACCGCCGTAACGCTCTCTCTGATGTACTCCGGCGTGGGCGGGCTGACGCAGCGCACTGTGCAGGATGTGGGCGGCTCCATCTTTATGCTCAGCAACGAGATGATCTTCACGTTTAGCTACGGCGTAACGTACATCTTTCCCGCCGCACTGCCCATCATAAGACGCGAGGTGGGCGAGGGTACCTACAGCCTGTCCGCCTATTATGTGGCACTGGTGCTGTCCTTTGTGCCGGTTGCCTTCTTCAAGGGCTACATGTTTCTGTCGGTGATCTACGCCTCGATTTATTACACGCGCGGCTTTCTGCTCTATATAACCATGGGCTTTCTCATGAGTCTCTCTGCCGTTGCCGCCGTCGGCTATGGTGTATTCCTCTCCAGCCTTTTTGAGACGGACAAAATGGCATCGGAGTGCGCGGCGCCCTTTGATCTGATCTTTCTCATATTTGGCGGCACCTACATGAATGTCGACTCGGTGCCACTGCTCAAATATTTCTCGCTCTTCTTCTACTCCAACGAGGCGCTGATGTATAACTTTTGGATTGACATTGACAACATTGGTGAGTGTGAGATCACATTTGAACATAGTTAATGTATTAATGTATAGTTGGGTTCTGGTGATATGCTTGTTACTTCTATAAGATTTGCTGGGTCGGATTTGGGTTCTGGATCTTTAAGAATATGATTTATCTCGCTTTTTGACTCCTCTTGAGGGTCGTCATAGTCTGCGGAATTCAAGACATTTTATTGATTTCGATACTTTGAAAACTAACATATTTTGTTGCTTGCCTTTTGCTTAAAACTTCTCTTACGCTTCTCTGTCGACAGCTTGTCCCGTCAACGATGAGCATCCGTGCGTTCAGACCGGCTTGGAGGTACTGCAGCAGGCGTCCTTTCGCACCGCCGACTACACCTTCTGGCTGGATTGTGCCAGCCTTTTGGTGATCGCATTGGTCTTTCACATTGTCTCATTCACGCTAATCCGGCGCTATATCAATCGCAGCGGCTACTATTAAGTTGATCCTTTTTATTTTATACTATTCCGAGTTTACATTGTTTACAATTCATAATGCATTTATTCGTAACCAGGCGTAAGCCGAATAAAAGTTTATTCTTATACATATTTAAACGTAGCTATCTTTTAGTTACAATTATCGATCTGATGCACACACCTTTTCTCATTTAAGCTCATTTACTTCAGCGAAAAATATTGCATTTCATTTGGATATGCGTCTACGTACGTAGTCGTCTGTCTCTGTAGTTGAAGTACCGCGGCTTTTAAATAAATTTGGCTAGAAAACAACCCAAGCAATATGGAACAACACACTTTGTGAAAATAAATAGTTTTGATTAAAATTTTAGCTATCGAACGTAATCTGACGCTTCGCCTTGGCGCCCGAGTCGCCGCCACCGGAGGCTGCGCTGGCTTGGAGCTTGCGTGCCGAACCGTTGCTGTTGCCGCCACCAAAGTAGGGACTGATATTGCGCTGATCCTTGCCGGTGAAGTTCTTTTGCGCCGAGCGACGCTGCTCGCAGTGCACGTTCTCGCGCAACGCCAGGCCGCCCAAATTGCTTTTGGATGAACTGTTCTGCAGCGACGGATTGGGCTGTATGGGCAGCTGCTGCTGATGCTGCTGCTGCTTAGAGAACAGATCCTCCGAGATGCGTTCCATGAAACTGGACTGCGTAGCCGAGTTGGAGGCGCCGTTGCTCTGGCTCGTTTGACTGAAGCCGAATGAGTCAATAGAGTTCTCGCTGCCGAATAAGTTCTGCATGGAACCGTCAGCCTTGCTGCGCGCCAACGACATCTGCGACAGCGACTGCGTGGAGCTTTGCGATAAGAGAAGATTGCGTTGCGCAAACTCCTCGGCTCCAATGTAGCCCGACAGGCGCGTGTTGGACTGTCGTTTCGCTTCAGTCTCTTGGATGCGCGCCTGCAAGTAGATGTCATCCGGCTGCTTGCCGGCTATCACGCTGAAGGCATACTTCTTGGCCAGGCTGCAGAGTTATGCGAGTGGTGAGCAAACAATATTAAAGGTAAACGAAACGCAATACCAACCGCAGCAAGGTCTCGCTGTTGCTTGTCGTGTGTCCCTGATGGAACTCCTGAAAGATGCGCTTCACAATGCGCGCCAAGTCCGCCGCATGCTGTCGGAAATTTTCGTGCTTGACTGATATTTTCCTGTCCTGTAGCGCCTGCGACACAGCCCACAACAGTTTCTGGAAGAAAAATGTTCAGTTTAGGCAGTTGCAACAGCTATAATTTGTAATATGTTGATGCCTCACCTTCCGCTGATTATCCGTCATGGCGCTCTGCGGCGTGGCACTCATTTCTGAATGGGCGCGCAACAATTTGCTGCCGGCTGGCGTTGTGCTGCCTGCGACCAAATTGCTGCTGCTGCCGCTCAGACCAAGACTTAGTCGACTGGCGCCGCCGGCGAAGCTGGGCTGCTGCACGCTGGCGGCCGCCTTGTATTGACCTGCTGTGGAGGAACCAGCTCCAATGCAAAAGCTCTGACTCTTTATTTTGAGGGCGCGCGGCGTTAGACCGCTGCCGCCTGCGCCGCCGGCACGGAACAGTTTGCTGCTCTGGCTGGCTAGCTCAGCGGCGTCTTCGTCATCGTGAGCGTTGCGTTTGCGCTTGAGCAGCGTCTCCAGCTGGCTGCTAACGCTGGTGGCACACGCAGTGCTGGACTGGCTGCCGTTGTCGGGCGAGAAGAGCGCACGCTTCGATTTCTCCACACGATTGGCAATCTCCGGCTTGAAGAGCGGCTTGGGCGGCATGAGTTTCTGCTGCTGCTGTTGCAGCGACTTGGCCGGGCTTTGAAATAGCGCACGCTTTGAGGTCTCGCGCGATGGACCCGGCTTGATGAGATCGGTGCGAAAGAGGCGCTTGCGAGCCGAGGAGGACGGTGTTTTCCGAGCTTTAAGAATGTAAACTTGATGAGTATATAAATAATACAAATGGCAACAGATTCAACAATACCGGAAGGTTCTCATTAATCTTTTCAAATATCTTTTGTCTTTTAATCAATCGCTGTCAAATCTGAGTTTGTATCAAAATTCATTTCCTTTTACCAATTATAAAGTTAACTAAGTAGTATGCTTGCCAAATTTAATGTCTTCAATTAAAGTTCCCCGCTTCCAAATACTTAAGCCCAAAATAAATGGAATGTAAATGGAAGGTAAATTGTTATTTTGGAGCGAAAACGAGTTGGTGTTAAAAGATATTACTTATAAATATTTTTTATTAATAATTAAGTAGATTAGTTTGAGAAACTTACATTTCTTTTTGCTTCCCGGCGTTTTGCGTTTTGGTGTTGCTTTTCGCTTGTTGCGCTCTTTTCTGTTGATTAAATCGAGTGTTCACTGTAGTTGATGACAAAGCAAAAGAACTTCAATTACTTACTTTTTATCGAGTAGTATTTGCGGGCCTATGGAACTGTTCAGTTTGTTGGAGTTTGTCGCCAGATTTGCCGATGAAAATATGGCACGCCGTTTGGCCAAGTGACTCAGACGATTTCCTGGTGACTTCGTGAGCATTCTGTGTAGAATAGGATCGTTAACAAATTGTGCTTTGCAACGTGTTTTCACTGTTCTACTCACTTCATGCGCATGTTGCGCTTCTTGGCACTGGACGGCGAGCGCACATAGGACGTGGCCGTCTCTGCGCCCACATAACGCTCCACCACGGACAGACTGAGGTATTCATTTTGTTCGGCCGCCTTGTTCAAGTTGTAGCTGGAAGGGAGTCTCGGTTATTTGGGAACAGCAAGTGGAATCGTTTGTCTGGCTCTTACCTCAGTCCATGCTGGCGCACGCCGAGCACTTCGCGCCAGGTCATGCCCTGAGCTTCGGCCAGGCTGTGCGTGGGCTTGAAAAGCGAGGGCGTGGCACAGATGCCACTGTCCTCAATGCTGGACGGCGAGGTTAAGAAGTTGAGCACATTCTCCTTCATGTTCACCACCATGCTGATGACATCGATGTCGGGCGTGGTCACCGTGGGCGGCGGGCGCACACCCTGCAAACAGCGCCTGATGCGACGATAGAGCTCACGCTCCCGCCGACAATTCTCGATGAAATGCGTGCGGGTGTCGCTGCACGTTAGCTGTGTGTCCAGCGTGTGCTCATCCACGAAACTGGATTCCGTGGGCGCTGTCAGAGAGTAACGTGCGCTGGTGTTGTGACTCGGAGCTGGCGCCTCGCTAACGCATTGGCTCTCCTCCAGCACCTCGGGCAGGTCCTCAAGCGTTGTGCCCAGTCCCTTATCGGTTTGGTTGTCGCCGGTCTCTTCCTCATCACTCTCGGCAAACAGATCCGGCGAGCGTTCGTTGTTCATTTTTTTGAATATAAATGATTCTGACAGCTGCTGCTCCTGCTGTGGAGCACTTTCCGGCACAGTGGGCAGCCGAGAGCTGCTGGGCGCCACAGTCAGACTTTTAATCTTGCCATCAAAGGACAAGCTGTCTGTGTTTGGTTGTGCTATGGGTGCACCAATTGTGGCCGGCGGCATATCAACTGCATTGCAGCTGTTTTCCTCCAAAACGCTCTCATAGAACCTGGGAAAGACAACCATGCCCGGGGATTGGTGCTTGACAGGCGGTTCCGGCTCCGGCAGTTTCAGATGCTGCAGCTGCGACCCGTAAAGCTGTTTATTCACCTGGCCATACGGACTGTCGCCAAAGCCGCGAAATTGCGACTCTTGGCTGCCACTCAGAGCACTCGATTTGGTGGCATTGTCGGTGCTCAGTGTTTTTGGCTTTAGCAGATATGGTAGATTCATGTTCTCCTCGTCAGATATTTGGCCCTCATTGTTTTCACTGAGCGAAGACTGCAAAAATAAACAAATGTCTATGAATAAATTACTTTCACTTTTATTTCCATCAGCCCGCCTCACCCCGCTGCCCGTGGATGGCTCCGAATCGTAGCTGTTGTTGATCTTATGCACCGTGTTGGAGTTAATTGCTGCCATTCTTCAACAGTTCAACTAAAATACCATGAATTACATTCAGTTCGTAAATTAAACACATGTTAAGAACTTAAGATCTATTGCATTGGATATTTTTGGTACAGGCACGCTTAACTCGTACGCCCCTGGGCGTGGTTTATGGGAAAATGTAATATGCATGCAGGCGTGATTGGTTGCACTAGTTGTATAAGCTTTATCTTAAGCCTACCGATCGGGATCAGGTATTGCATTTACCTTTTGAAATGTGGCACTTTTTTTACAAGACGATGCGACGGCCCCAAGCAAAAAAAGCGCGCACATTTGGCGCAGTCGCTGCAGTAACTTACTCAACTACTGCAATCTGCAAGTTGTTTGTGGGGCTGGCTAATGTTGCGCTTAAATTGACTTCATATTTAAGCACCGAATTAATAATTTAAGTTGATAAAAAGTAATATTTTTACAATCCGTATATTGCGTGCGTGAACATCTGCCTGCAAGAATTTGGCGGCGGCTCTCTCAGTGTTGATATTATACCGATATATCGATAGGTATAACTTATGCGATATATTTGTTGCAATATTCGGACATAGTGATGCAAATAGTTTGGCAATTTTAACGCGTAGTTAATAATAAATAAGAAAATATTTGCACTAATAAGAATCAAGTTAAATCAATTTAGTTAACTTAAGCATTTTGTGGCAGTGCTTTCTCAATATGTGCATCTATTATGTCTCAAACGCAAACCACAGTAACGAGTCACTATTGTCAGCAAGTAATCACTGAGTGCTCGCCGCTATGGCAGCAGCCGAATATTTGGCGCATCTACAAAATCTCGAGAAAATGCAAATCTAAAATGTGTAATGTTGCAGTGTCTTTTGTATTTAAATCGTGTGGATTTGTTTATTTGGCGCAATGTAATTGTGTTCGTTTGCATCCCTGGTTTAACAGCTGTTAACGGTAGAATCTATAAATGTCCACAACTATTAAGACAACAGCTGTTTAGACATCGATGTATCGAATAAATCGATTAAATGAAGGAAAACAAAAAAGCACTTATCTTATTAATATTTGCAACAAGTCTCAAGCGCAGTGGTTAATAACATCCCGTAAGTAAGTAAACGCTTTGGGAGTGTCTCGATTCGCCAGCTTCGACAATAAATCATCGTCAGCCGACAACAGAGGCACTCTTTGTTAAAACGTTTGTCGCGGACCACCTGCAAATATGCACTGTATCATCAAATACACAAGCGCAACGACAATATAAACAAAATCAACAACCAACATCAAGAATTCAACGCCACACAGAAGCTACATTTATTTCACATACACGTTCTGACATGCCGTACAACTGATTGCCCCCTTGCCAATAAGATGCGCGGAATAGAGGGCAAAGTTGTTGTGCTAGGCTCGCGAGGTAAGCAGAAAATGCAATTCAAACCAGTAGAATCGAATCTTAATGACTTTGAACCTTATCCTCAAGGCGGTTGTAGAAGTAGCTCACCCGAATAGCTCGTAATTTGCCACAATTTCAGCAATCGCCCCGAGATAACAATACAGACGCTGTATCTGGGCTCTGTTTCGCGCTCGATTCGATAAGAACCGTTCGGGGAAGTCGTCGCGGGTTCCCAATTCGGGAAATATTGTGCCAGGTCACATCGACGGCTCTTCCAATTTGCCAATTTTTCCATTAGCGTACCGCACGTTGAATTCCATGGCAAATGCGTCTTATTGACATTCTCTATACCTGTGCGTTTGTTATACTCTATAAAGGATGCTTGAATTTTGCCACAAAGTCTTGTATACCAGCGTTTCTAAGTTAAATCGTCCGCAAGGGTATTTAATCTTCGAGTAGGCATTTTAAGTGCTTTCTTGATTTCTTTGCGCTCATTCGTATTTACAGTTAGGTTGTTTTGCAAGGTCAGCAGAAGCCTATGAATTTGAACCACATGTGCATAACACAAACACACGCACACATACATATATGTGCATGAGCATGTTGCGTGTAGTTGCAGTAGTATGTGTGCTCATATCGTACGACGACATTGTCCATGCTCAGTTTTAAATAATACGCGCTCTGTTTGCTTAATCTGTTCTTTTTATTTTCTATAAGATGAGTCAGCGACGATATCGAGTCGTCTTATTGG
This sequence comes from Drosophila ezoana, assembly GCA_035045725.1. Lineage (NCBI taxonomy): Eukaryota > Metazoa > Arthropoda > Insecta > Diptera > Drosophilidae > Drosophila > Drosophila ezoana. The sequence goes on from JAWNOU010000052.1 coordinate 6,872,558, forward strand.
GATTTTCACAGTAAGAGTGTCACAAAAAATACAAAAAATAAATAAAAGAACAAAGCTTTGTATGCTCGCAAATAAATTTAAGACTACACACGTATGTACATACATATGTACGTAACTCAGTGTCCATTTTCTTATCGCGTGTTTACAATTAGCCGTTTTTCAGCGACACCTTTTGTTTATTGGGCCTACTTTGTTTATATATCAGATTTGTATGTATGTAAGTATTTCGCCTACTTATTTCTTTCTCTCTAACTGTAACAAGGTACACATACATATGAACGTATGAATATCTGTTGTACCAGATTAAAACTTTACACTGATTTCACAGAGAAAAAGGGTGTATGGGCGATTAGTTTTGAGCAGCGAGCTTCTCCGTTAGTTCTTCCACACTATTAATTTCAGAGAGCCCACATAAAAAGTTAAGATTATTTGCCACGACAGTCCGTTGCAATGCATTAAGTTACACACATTGACTGCAGAGTATCGCGCAGTCGGGATGGTTCCTACAGTTAATTCGGTAGCTTACAGTTTATGCGGTCATTCATTTTTATTTACTTTTCGTAGAAAGAACCTTAGAATTTACGTATCGTATGTACATACATACATATGTATATGACGAGATGTGTTGAACAACATTTATATATCGGAAATTTAAATGCTAAAATTAATAATTAAGAATAACTAAAGTCCCACACGTAGAAACTAATGCAAACTGAAGTTTTTCTGTCGAAAAATGACAAAACTGCTTTCTTTGCTCTTAGTCCTTTCGCCTTATTACCGTTAGCAAGTCCTTCAGTAATCGCGTTCTCTGTGTTTCCATTCACCTGTGATATATGAACCATTTGTTTGAAGCTCTTCTTTCTGTAGTATGCTAATGCAATTTAAAAATCGTTTTTATTTTCAGGCGTCGGCAAATCTCGTTTAGTCATCAAGTACATTAAGAACGCGCTGCATCGCACCGAGGAGCCGACGATAGCCGTCTCTTTCTTTACCTGCAACATCATTCTGGATGATGTTAAAATCAAATTACAAGTGAGTACAACAACTGCCGTTCCATTTGTCAGCCACGCCCCGTTGCCTAGTAATCCATGGTCTGTGGCTAATCTGAGCTTCTGCTGCCAGTGGAAGTTGGTTTAGATTTCATTTTGTTATAACTTGGACATTTTATTTGCTTCCGCTTGTTTTTTTTAATTTTACCACACTTTATAACCACTGAAAATGGGTAGTAAAAAGTGGTTAAAGAAAGGATTGTATATATAAATATATATACATAAATTTATTTATATATATGTAAAGTATATATTGTTAGTCAGCATCAATAGGCGAGTCATTATGTCCTTTCTGTATCTGTATCTCAGAGACTATAAATGTTATAGACTTGAAGTTGGGAACGTAGCAATTGTTGGGCAGACTCAAATTAAGTATGTTTAAAGTCAAAAATATCTCACCCGTTTTCATGTGATCATAAATTTATCATATTTGGGTTTCTGGATAATAATACGAAGATTTATAAGATCTAGAAAAGCCATATACTAAACTATTAGATCTTTGTTAATCTTCCTTTAAAGCTTTAGCTTTAGGCTTTGGTATATGCACACCCTTCGATGCTATAATTAATACCTGAAAATTTGATTGGGATCGTAAGATAAACTCCAAAGTTCTTTAAGAACGCATTTCCGCAAGTGGCGGAAGTGGCTTAGTGAAGAAGAATGTTTGGGATCAGGGCAATTCCTAGTCGGGCACACCCAACTAGAGCACTTTCACTTGTTTTATTTTATTATTTTTTGCAATTTCTGCGTCCACTGCACTTTTGTGTTTATTTGCCTTTACTTTTTGGATGGACGCATGAGCTTTCCGTTTTTTATTTTTTATAGTTTATTGATAAGCTAAAGTCGCTTCCCCCATAAGCTAGGGTTGCCTGCCGCCCCCCCTTCACAATGGCTGCTCGTATATTCTGTGGCGCGATTTCGATTTCGTTTTTATATACCATGTGTATATATATATATATATATGCGGACCACAATACGGGAGCACATTATGGCAAATAGTTTTCGCTGGCGCTCCGTGCACAGATTCTTAGCCCTTTGTCTTGCTGCGCTCTGGACATGTCGTTGCCCCAAAAAACTTTTTATGGACATTTGAATTGTGCACCATAAAGATGAGCAGCACAATATGATTGTTATTATTGTGGGAAAGCAAAAGCATAAAGACCGAAATTGCAGAATAAACGCAGAATGGCTCAATTAAAGTTCCCGTCGTGTTGTGTGTGGAGTGTGGAATGTGGAGTGCTGAATGCTGAGTGTTTGGTCCAATTGAGCTCTGCTGCTGTCCAGTTGATTGAGTGCTCATCAATCGTCTACTATGTCCACTCACTGTCACTACTTGCAGATCTGGGATACCGCCGGCCAGGAACGTTTCAGGGCCGTTGCACCCATGTATTATCGCAATGCGAATGCTGCCATTTTGGTTTTCGATCTGACACAATATAAAACATTCACCGAAATCAAATCATGGATACAGGAGCTGCATCGCAATGTCCAGGATCCGATGATACTGACGCTGGTCGGCAATAAAATGGATATGCAGTCGCAGCGTGCCGTTTCCCGCGATGAGGCCCATTTGTTTGCCATCTCCATTGGCGCCACCTATTTTGAGACATCCACCGAAACGGACCAAGGCCTGGAGCAGGTATTTCTCTCGACGGCACTGGGCCTGGTGCGGCTGGCCGACGAGGGCAAGAGCCATTCGTTGCGCTCCTTTGAGTCATCGGACTCTCTGTTCTACACCAACAGCAACACTGCCTTCAGCTATACAGCCACTGCTTTGGCGGCACGCAACCTAGATAGCTCCGCATTTCGGCTGCCCTATGTGCACATAGGCATACCAGTCGATGGCCAGGATGTCAAGCCGACGGGCGAGGGACGCCTGGAGACGCCCTCGTGGGCCATCGAGCACATTGCGCTGGGCCAGGTGGAAAGATCGCGCTGGTGCTGCTACTGAAGCCCGCTCAGCCAGCAAGGGAGCAAAAAATGAAACCATTGTGATGTTAATTAAACAGGTTTTACTTTAGTTTACTCGAATTCGCAACGGCTAAGCAATCAAATCCAAATGAAAGACCACCAACCCGTTAAGAAACTGATAGAATATCCGAGCACAGCGGCCTGCCATGATAAGGACAATGCCTGGTCAAAGAAACCCTGACAACGGGCCGCATACAATTGACACACCAATCCAAATGTGGCTGCTAGTTGTAAGCTAGTCTTAAGTTTAGTTACTAAGTGTAACCAGCAAATGCCTAATGTATATTATTTATAAACGTTAACAAGCAGCGACGTTGCTTAAAGCTCACTTAAATGCTTAAGTTACTCACTCACACACACACACACACACACACTCACGCACACAGACAACGTCTCGGCTGGGTGTAATCACAAATTCATGTACAAATTCGCACTTTATACGATAAATACATATACAAAGTTTATATATATACACATATATATTCACATGGACATATAAAAGGTGTGCATAATGTGTCGTTTGGCCACGCCCATAAGACATTAAAGCATACACCTTCTCCACCACCCCCGCCCACCCGCTGCAAATGCATTAACTTGGCCATTAACGCAACAACTTTGTCGTGTAATTGGAATTTAATGTGACGCTGTGCCAAGGGTTACAATTAGTGTTGAGTTAAGTAGCCGCCCAAATGCCCTATCCTTAGATCCAAACCAGATTCGGAACGCACTCGCTGGGAGTTCATTAACCGCCACGCTTCTGCCGATTAGCTAATACTATATAAAAGCTTATGGTCAGTTGATTTCTTATGTATAAATAATACGCGCCATTTAGCGTTAGGCGCCGGCGAAAGAACTACACTGACAAAAGGCCAAAACTCATTCAAGTGTCATCAACACATTTCTGGGAGCAAAGATTACCGCGGAAAGCATTTTCGAGGTGCGGCCAGGCACGAGCACGAAACGTGCACTTGACAGAAAGTCCAAAAATAGACTACACTTTATAATATAACTTTTGTTTTGGATTGAAAACTGATTCTTGAATTTTTGGTGGAAACGTTTTATTGGATTTTGGATTTAAAAGATGGGCACAAGATTATCTGCGATATTCAGATATGGGCCAATATTTGAGGGACGTCTTTATTTTTCGTGCTTTTGAGGCACGAAACTGAATTCCCAAGCCCGCGACCATCTTCAGCTGGAACTAAACCTGATGCTGATGATGCCCGTTGGTGGAGCACAGCTTGGACACAATGGGACACAGTGGGACACTGGACGGCGCATTGATTTGCCATTAGGCGGGCAAATGAGTTTACTTCGACACCACTGGCTCCACTTGTTTGTCTATGTGTTGGTGCACTCAACCGGAAGTGATGCTCAAATATACGCACACACACCTATACCTATACGCCCACACGCTGCTCTGACGACTTGCGCTGCTTGCGGCCAAATGTCTTTAGCTTGTGGCAAGCTGGCACGCACACACACCACAGGACAACACACACATACACACACCACAACACACACACACACACATATTGACATGGCTGCTAATGGCGCTTAGGCGTCTGACTTAATGATCTAGAAATGCATCAATATAATCAAGGTAAGGCAGCCCTCCCTGCACTGGACCGCCGGGAATCCTCCGTGTGTATCCATCTACTGCGACTCTTAACATTTGCAGTTGGTTTAACCGCATCGACATCTAAGCAAATTGCTTATTTACATAGATGCTGCCAGATAATAGGCCAACATTCTATGCGAAATTATCATCCCATTAGCAATTTGTGGCTTGGCATTTTGGACATTTTGATTGTTTTTACTCGGATTATGCCAAATGCCATACGCAGAATAGTTAATTTGGCCTATCATTCAACCATTGTGGCTGCTTAAATGTGTTTCCATTGTTTACGTAACTGAAAATGTCTTTAAATTTAGTCTTTAGCAAGTGTCAGATGCATCTCTGATTAGTTTAGTTGGGTAAATTGTTAAGATATTTGACTTTTAATTAGGCTGTCCATTTCGGCAACTATTTTGATACAGAATTATGTTTTCAAGCTTTCAACGTTTTTGGCAAAATGCAATCAAAGTGTTTTTGGCTTATGTTGAAATGAAGAACAGTTGTTCAGTCGACCCGACTGGCAGATACCCTGATAATTCACTCTCGAAACGATCTGCTGAATGTCTCAACATGGGCTCACTAAGCCCTTAAGAAACAGGCTCTGCGAGTGAAGAAACTTTAGAGCACATTCTAGATGATTTTCTCAGGCACTTTCTCAGCTGTGGCGGGTTTTGACCCTTTACAAACTGTTCCTTAGCCTTCAAAATTTGAATCTTGCAAAAATTCTTTGTCCCATCGAAATTGAGTTTCGAATTGAAAGTAAAGGCAAAATATTTGTCCCGTGCAAAATATTGTTCGAGCTTTTTAATCATTGCCATAAATAATTTTGTTGATTGAAATGTTTGCGGAAAAGCCCAGTTTTTCTCACAATCTTTCAGCTAGTCAAATATGCAATTATTTTAAATAAAAATTTTAAACTAGTCAGAACTGATTGGTTTTGTTTATCACAAACGTCCGCTTGCTCTTAATACGATGGAATTAATCCATTTTCAGTGAAAATTGTCATGCAATATGCGTGCGTGGAAATCTTTATAAATCCCAATTTAGTTATTGACAGTGTGTATTGAAATTTTGACAACAAATTAAATTTACAAAACAAAAAATATAAATACATATAAGTATTTTGCCTGTTGGATTACCAGATTTCATACGAATCTCGTAATGATACCCTTTTCATATTGTTAAGAAGGTTATGTGCAGGCTGTGCAAATGTTCGTAACAGGCAGTAGGAATTATTATGGAAGTTGTCTGTCAACTGAAGGCTTACTTAAAGAGTAATATATAAAAGTATAAAAAAGTGTAACAAAAAGGTTAACACCAAGCTTAATGGCATAGACTTAGGATCTTAAAAGTAAGAGTCCTAATTGTTTTCATAATGGAGTTCTTGCATCCAAGACGCAGCTAAGTTTGTTGCCAAACTTGGCTAACTTCCTCTCAGATGAATATTTCAATAAATCTTTCGTATCATATTAAAATATATTCAAGAACATGTTCTTTTCGCCTTGAAAGAATATAAATAGAAAAATTGGTTTATTTATAGAAAATAATTTACCAAGTGATCTTTATATATAATGTTAACCTAGTTGTACCGTTTTCTCAGATTCAGTTGAAGTGTATTTTACATATTTCTAGGAAGTATATTATACCCCTTTTAATTATAAAATAATCTCTTAGGTCCTGAAAATTACACCCTTTCAGGCTTCCTTTCTCTGTTTCTGGGAAAATTTAGTTGTCTGGCCTAAGTGTTGGGCTGAAAGCAATTAGATTCTTGGTATCTGGTAGCAAGTGGGGGGATTGTAAATAAAAATAACGGAACATACAAAAATATATGTTGCATTAGCTACGCGGTATTTGCTAGTCGAGCACACGTATCTACAACATACTTAGTTGGGCTTTTCTGACAGTTTTGTAAGCTGTCGCTCGTTTTTTGACTGCAAATCTTTTTGCTTTTATTCGGTTTTACCTATAAATGCGAAAATTGTTTTCGGGCATTAGATTAAAGTATGTTAGTTGGCAACAACAATTTTCTATAGCACACACTCACACGCACACACACACACTTGTATATAGCCCTTGCATATAGTACATAAATTTAATTACACGTCCGTTTTGGCATATTTACGAGTCTGTTTGTGTTTGTGTATGTGTGTGTGCGCGACACACATACATCTAGGCATATGCTTGTATATATTTGGCATGAATATGTATTTATGGTCATGTCAAATAGGCTAAAGTTCTCAATGCCACATAAATTGAACACACAAACAAACACAAATCAAATATGCAAACGAACAAATTGCTGCGTATGTGAGTGTATGAATAATGTCGTTCACACTGTTGTCGTTGTTGTTGTTTTTGCTGTTGCTGTTGTGACGAGGTGTTTGTGTCAAACTGCCTCATCGAAACCCAACGAAGTTTCAACCACAACTCCCTTCTAGTCGGGTCCGCAGCTTTGTTGTTCATGCATATGATTTTGAATATTTAACAGCTGCCACGGTTTCTGGACTGCAGCTCGGCTCACTCGCTTCTGTTGCATACTTTATGGCGTGCGATATATGCATGCGAGTATAGCTCAGTAGTCGATCATGCATTTTACATTTTGTTTAGCAACAACTTTGGCTAGCATTCTATTGACCCGAACAAAACGAATACCAAATCAAATTTGCAGGGTATTGGCATGCGATACAGCAATAACACCTGCCCTGAGCAACACCTGCAATTGATTAAATCAGATGTTGAAGGTTTGGATTGTGCAAAGAAAAGTTGAAAATAATTATTGAATAAATGTAGTGTAGAGTACACTGGGTCACTCTGTTGCGAGACATGTGCTGACTGCTTCTGAAATGATCTATTAAAAGGGCATAAGACTGTCGAGTCATATTTTGGTTTCCAATTTCCATATTAGACCGCTGTGCGTGAGATGGATGTTACGGTAACTCCCAATGGAATAGCTTGTTTTCATTTCATTCCCGTCTAGAGTTTGCTTGTATTTGGGTTGCTGATTTTGATTGGGATATCTTGCAACAACATGTTTTCAATAGGAATCTATGGTGTAGTAGTCCAATGTTGATAATACTTTGTTGGTATGTCGGGAGCATGGGAGTAAATGCCAAGTTTGGTCAAGATCTCAAAACTGAGTATGGAAGCAGACATTGGATAACCGCAGAAAGCTATGTCGAATCGGCCGTTGATAGTGATCCTTAAAATCTATATGCATATTATAGCATCATAATACGCAGCAAATTCGCCTGATTAACTAGCCCAAGAAAAAGTGCAGGAATGTATGGTCGAACAGCTCGATGCCTTTCTATGTAAATAGTATTGCATAGCTATTATATATATTTATTTAAAATACTTCTTAAATTGGCCTCAAGCATTTATCACTAAATAAATAACAAGTCAATGTTCAAGCTTGTACGACACGCTCTTAATTTGAATTCCCTTAAAGCATATTCATTTGTTAGCTGTTTCTAATGCCGCCCGAATTGAAACAAATGGCCATAATAGTTATTCAGCAAATAAATTAAATTAAAAACCATTTAAATTGAATATAGTTGAATTGCTGGTGGCTTAAAGCTGCAGATGTCATTAAATCAACAAGAAGGCAAAATGGCTTTGCTGCAAATAGTTTAAATTCCTTTCGCTCGGGGCCCACTGTCAAGAAAAACTAGCAGGCGCTGAAAGCTATGCAGCGACATGGAAAAGACCACAGCAGGGAATGCAGCTAGAGCAAATGGTGAGATGCCACAGAGGCTGAGGATGGGGGCTAAGACTGAGACTAAAGCTGGCGAAGCGTTTGAGCAGCTGTCTCAGGCTCAAATCCCAAATGCATAGACAGCTGCTCTGCTGTATCTGCTGCAGAAGCAATGTCAACGCTGGCCGAGCAACTGGGCCAGGAGGTCGGGGGAGGGGGGGGGGGGCAGGTGGCCAACAAGCAACGAGTGCTGGCAACCAGCTTGAAAAAGCAATTCAAATGGAATTTAATGCCATTTTAATTGAGCTCTATGTCTTTGCCACTGAATGTAGCTCAGTTACTACTCGTTCTCGCTTTCTCTAACACTTTCTCTCTCACTCACTCTCTCTCTCTCTCTCTCTCTCTCTCTCTCTGCTTCATCTTTACTTTGCAGTTTGGATTCACTTAAGTTATTTATGGTAAACACGTTGTGTTAAGAGGTTTTTCACTTGCCATTGCCCTAGGATGAAAATTCGATTTGCATTTTATTCAATCGGTTGCTTCGAATTGGCAATTGCTTTGAACTTCTTGTTGTTATTGTTGTGGCTAACACATAAATTTGTGCAACCAAAATGCATCAATTTTAATTTGCAGCCAGTCGGCAAGCATATTTATTTAAAATGCATAAATAAATTACACCAAATGAAGCGTTACATGCTGCAAATGAAAATAAAACTCCCTAGTTCTGCCTATCATAAGCTCAGCAGCTCCTTGAATCCTTGGCTCTCCACCCTCGTGTTTAGACTCAGCGTAGTTGATGTGCAGCGCCAGCAAGAAGACAATTTCAATTTATCATAATTTGCTGGCAAATTACTTTTTCGCCAACGCTTGCCAACTCACGTTGCCAATTTGGTAGCGCCGCGAGTCGAGGCCGACGACAGGTGAATCGGGTTTCCAGTTGGTTGCAGAAATGTGGAAATGGGAGCTCGGCAAATATGGCAGCCATTAAAGTGATAAACCTCAAGCCAACAGCTGTGTAAACACATTGGACCCATAGGCATTTGTTTGGGCCTAAGCAGTTTTCCATTTGTGTGTGTGTGAGTGGGTGGGTGGTGGGCATGTATACATGTATTTTGTACATATAAGTGCGCAGTTATATAGCAAGTGTGTATGTGTGTGTGTGTGTGTGTGTGTGTGGGGTATGCACAAGGGCTCAATTTGTCTAGACCAACTGACTATGCCAGGTTCTGGTGCACATTGATACCCTATCTCCATTAAATAGTTCAAATATGTTGCCCTTGGGCCAAATATGAAGCCTTTATTGTAGCTGTTATTAAAAGCAATTGAATTGTAAAATTAGCCTAGCTAAGGCATTTATACGCATATGCTGGAAGTCTCTTAATGATAAAGACTTCAGTATGTATGCCAATTCCCTTTACAGCGATTCGGGGCAGGTGTTGAAACAGATAACAGTTTATATGTTGACTAATATTGCAGCTTAATTGTTTTTGATAATGAGTCTCATTGAGAAGCTAAGATCCTAAGCAAGGATATCTATTAAGATCTTATGTAAATTACGATAGGCTTAGCTTCAGCCGTTCCTTATCCAACTACAACTCCGATTTAAGGTTCCGTTCAAGGTAAATAAATAACCCGAATTCCAGAATCAAATCTGTTTAAAGCCATAAAATATAAGCATGGATTACTTTTAAATAACATCTGACCTTTATTCAATTTTCATTCACACTTTTTCTCAAACTAGCACTGCGGGATATGTTTTAGTCAAGCATGCCTCATATTTTTTTGCTTATTGTATTGTTCAAAACACTTTGTAGATACACAAGCACCCACTCACAGATACATTCGCACTGACACACACTCACACACACTCACACGCACTTACACTCGCTGCCAACGAGCTGTCATAAAAATTGAGAAATGTGACTGCGATGAGTGTGCACCATTTGGATGTTGTTTTACTTGCTTGTTGTTGTTTCGTGTCGCTTTCTATATACACTTTTGCTGTCTACCCTGTGTGTGTGTGCGTGTGTGAGTGTGTGCTTACCTGTGCACGCCATTTGCCTTTTTAATTGTTTAGGTCAGACTTAACAATGGGGACTTGCCGAGTTCTATTTTTTTTTTGTATGTGATGCAATGTTCGAGCACCCTCCAAAAACGGTTAGCCTGAAAAATTGTCTGTCATTGACTATGTCAGCTGGCAACAGGTTTTTGTTGCCGTTGTTGTTGTTGTGCACACAGTTCGACTTAAATGGTTGATAGAAGTGAATGCACTGTGACACTTTAGTTTAGCACTATTCAGTCTAGGCCTTCTCCAGGGTTCACTGATTTCGAGCATCTCACATCATTTGTCTGCTGACAACGCAGATGTTTCCATGATTTTGCATTTAACCGACCGACATTTTGCACCTGAGCATGGTCTGAATTTAAATTCTATCTCAAAATCGAATCTAGCGCAGCCTTGGATTATGGCCGTGCAATGCCTCCTGTTCGTCTTACCTTGGGGGCATCTTTGTCTCTTCTTTGTTGCTTCAAATTGGCTTGCTGGCTGCCTGAATGCCTGGCTGATAATATAAATATCATTGCTGCTTGCACATAATTAAGCAGGAGAGTAAATGGAGCTGCTGGTTGCTGCTAAGCCTAACGAGACCCCGTAGAAAACTTGCTGCCAATGGCTCTACTGGCATTAATTCTATTTGTATGCGTAGCTGTCTGTGTGCGCCTGTATGTGTGTTTGGATTTTGGCTTAATGCGCCAGTCTGTTGACTTTCAGCTCTGTCGCTAATTAAGCCTGTTTATCGGCGTTAGTTTGGTGCTCAACTTTCTCAGTAGACATCATCGGGGCAGGTTTTATCAGGCAACTCATGTGTGTTTGCTCTCTCTGTCTCTCTCTCTCTCTCTCTCTCTCTCTCTCTCTCTCTCTCTCTCTATCTATACATACATATATATGCCCAGCTCGCGTCTGTTGTAACAAGCAAGTACCCTTCTTATGCGTATCAAGATGCCAATTCCCATTTCGATTGCCATTCCCACTTCATATGCCCCTACTTTTTCTACTTTGAGTGCAATAATAAAGCGATTCTCCCAAATGCCACAAAGCCTTCAAGTTCTAGTCTAATTGAGTAAATTGTCCAGGGAAATGAAAATGGCATAGCACATGAGTCTGTGGAATTGTCATTGAAACGCACACACAGACACACACATAAACAGACGCACATATAAGTGACTCGTTTGGTTGTGTGCGTGTGTTTTGCTGTCGTCTGTTTTGTGGTCGATGCGCAAAATCTCAAACAGCTCGCAAACAAAGCAAAAAATGCAATTTGAAAACTCACACATACACACATGAACACACGTACCGACACAGACACACACCCACATTCGTAATTCGAAGGACTCAATTGTTTGTGGTTTGCGTGGCCAGTGACATTCTATTAGCAGATAAAACTAATTACATGAAAATCTATTGCGAATGACAGCGACCACATTGCGCAATTTGCCAACACAGCCCGAAAGTAGGCAACACTTTCTGTCTGCTCGTATAATAGTAAAGTTTGTGAGTCTGTTTTTCCGACAACTTTAACTTTTGCCTGCTGCCATATTTAGTGGTCTGTGCAAATGAAAACATTTAAATATGCATCACACATGACCACGCACACACACAAGAAATTTTATCGCACAGGGGTCAACTGGCAATTGGTCGAATAACCAAATGATTTATCATGTTGATGCATATTCCCAACTGCTGTTGCAGTCGCCATTAAACTATGGCACAGCCACTTCTGTATGCTGACAGTTTTGTAACCTGTTCAATTTAGCCTTTGACACGTGTGAGTGCACTACGAAATCGTATGTTGCTTAAAGCTATGCCAAAAACAAAGGGTAGCAGGAATAATTCAATAAGTATATTTTCTTAATGGGTTGCACATTATAATAGATTCAAGTGTATGTTAATTTAACGGATTAGAATTTGCAGAGTGACTTCTAGTCATGCATTTTCTAAAATATATTCACTGAATTGATTTATTTTTTATGCATATATATATGTTTCATATGTACTTTATTTGTTAGAAATGAAATGCTTTACAAAAATCAAACAACTAAGTCAGGCTTTTATACCCTGTAAAAGTTTAAAGTTATATTAAAGAATGATCAATCTATTTAGTTGGTTGTTTGAAAAGGAAAGTTTAAATAATATAAGAATTTTTGAGGGTTTGATGGGGGGTTTAATTTCTGGTTGTTTTTAAATAACATTTTCCAAGAAAAAGCCTGCAGTGAACGGAAAATGGAAAAGAAAATGGATCTGAGATTGATTTTAAACGGTATTCAAAGCATGCCTGAGTTTATAAACGAATTACAAAGTGTGACAAGTGGGGAGGGAAAAATGTGCAGACAAAAGCACGGTCAACTATTTCCGGTTCACTCGGCATTTCACTGGCAAACATTTTTATTGTTGTTGTTCCAGTTGTTATTGTTGTTGTTGCTGCCATTGTGGCTCGTTGTCAAGTTAAAACCGAGCTTACAATAGTAAATACCATGTGTATGTGTATCGATTGTATGACTGTGTGGCAACGGTGCGTATGATTCTTGCTTTTGATTTACCTGTGGGATAAAGTGGGATGTTGTTGTGGGCAGAGCGGGCGGCTTACAATTTAGAACAAATAGAGACACAAATAAATTGCACGTTGGACATGTTCGAAGGCACTCGGCAATATCAATGCGTAGCACAGTTTTTCACCCCAGCAGCCACGCATTACCATGGCAATTAAGTAGAAATGTCCGAGCACGACAGCCCCCAAAATCCCAGCCTGTAGATATCCGTTTTATGAGCACTGGATACAGTGGATATCTATACAGTGAGAACTCTCCTAACGAACACCCCACGTTGGTGGACATTTCCTCTTGAAACATTATGAAGCAGGCCCTCAATATAGCCCCTCTATTAGGCGCCCACGCCTCTTAAGCGGCCGTCCAAGCGAGGTTTCACTGAATATGTTTTTGTCAATGGGTCCAATAAGCGCTGTGCTAACATTTTGCTTTCTTTTGCGACCTCTCGACTTCTGCAAACATGTTCTTCGAGCACACAAGTGACGTTTTCATAAAATTGTGGCCAAATAGTGGCTCTGACAAGTCCATTTTGCTTTATTGTTTCTCTAAAATGGCAATTAGAGTGAAGTCTTAGAAAAAGTTGCCAGAATTTGAGTTGGATTCATTTCCGCCTAATTCAGATCTTCCAATTTACGATTAGCTGCCCGAATTCAGAGCAGTGGACAGAAACAGGACAAAATTTGTCATCTTATTCAATATCGGTATGTTCCCTGCATCAGCTGCATTTCTTCATATGTTTAATACAAATCTGAAAATCAGAATATAATATGCTCACTGAAACCCTTGCTTAAAACAGAATAGCCCGACTAAACACTTCTTTCGAAGAAATTAATAAATAAAGTCTAGAAATAATAGTTTTTTGGTTAGAGAATATCTGGTATTTGTTCCAACTAAATCAGGTCGGAAAATTCTAAATGGGCAATCATGGCTTCCTTCCGCTTTGCTTTTAGCTTTCGGCAAAGTGCATAATTATTATTTATGGAAAATGAGAAACGCTTAAAATACAGTAATTTGCACTGTTCACTCGATGTGCAACAAGTTATGTCTGTTTGTTACTTATCTTTACGCTGGATAGGGGGAAGGGGGCGCTGTATTTGGGCGCCGGCTGCTCGGCGTTGTTTGTTGTTTTCCGTCGAGCACTGATAAGTGAACTTGTTGACATAAAGCTGCTGCTGCTGCCGCTGTTGCTTTTGCTGCTAATTAGACTAATTGGCGCTTGTTGCATGACAAGCCACTGACGCACAGGTGAAAGGAAATTCTTGTAATTGCCAAGCTCAATGGCTTGGCTATAAAAGCGGTCGCCAGGGACGTCTACAACAATATTCGAAGCGGCAAGCTCAGTGATTATGTTGCAACTGAGGCATTTGACGCTATTTTGCGGACTGCTCGCTGCTGTTATTAGTTTTCAGGATCAGGTGCAGGCTGATGAGCACAACAGGGCGCCCTCTCTAGGCGGCGGCAAAGTCAGCACCACGTGTGAGCCTGACCTAGCTGGAAACAAACCTGATGACAATTCTGGAGGCAACTTTGGAGAGAATCCTGAAGAGAATCCTGGAGGCAATCCTGGAGGCAATCCTGGCGACAACGATAACAATAATGATCGCGATAACGAAACTTTGTGCGATAGCTTCCAGGCGCTGCGTGCGACCATCGAAAAGGATACTCTGGTGGATCTCATACAGTCACACTATCAGTGCAATTCCAAGTTTCGCAAAGCCATATGCTACTACAATACGACACGTTTCCAGTCGGTTGCCCAGGAGCTGCAGCAAAGCGAAGCCTACAAAAAAATGCTGGAAGAGCTGCGCAATGCTGGTGTAGACACTAGCGATATTGAGAACGTTGTGGACATTTTTGCCTGCTTGCTGGTGCCGGCACCGCAGCCCGACAAGAGTTGCGATTGCAAGGCACTGCGCGGTCACACTTTCGTCGGCGATCTTCTGGCTGCCATGCCCCACCAAGCCGTGCATGACTATACGACATCGGCCCGAAGAAATCAAACCAATTACGCCCTGTTTGTGGACACTGTGAGCTCGTCGGGCTTCCAGTCGCGTATGCGTGCCAACATGGTGAGTATTTGAGGTACCTCAGACTGTTAACTTATTGCGATAACTGTTGACAGATGAAACGCGATATGACACGTCCACTGCGTACTCTCCGCCGCAATGGCTGGGATATGCCGGAGCTGCTGCGCGCCGTAATGTCCATTCTCTCCTGGTGAGAACGAGGACAGCAATTAAATAACCTTCCATTTATGACATGGCAATTAATTGTATACCAAATATAGCAAAATGTCTAGTAAAATAAGCAGTTGAATAATTGTCTTAAAGTAGCATCTTTACTTTATGATGTCGCTGCTCGGGTAGCGAGCGGTAGAAGTCGATGGTTCGAACCAGAGACTTACCTTGATATTGATATTGGTTTGTTTACTTTTTTCCAAATGCATTCATCATCAGTTGAATCTACCTATCAAATATTGTGAATACACCTAAAGTAGCTTCCTATGGGGTCGTTGCTTAGGAATACATTTTAGCTACTAGTCTAAAAAGATGTTCAGGCTGTTCGACATTTCGAATTGTTGCATTATGAGTTTTTGCTTATTTACGCACTCGAAATGCCATTTAATTATTTTTATGAATTTTGTATTTAATTTATAATCTTGTCTAAGCATGCAATTAGGACTCATTTAAGAAAAATATCGCTTTTCAATAAGCATCTATGGGATACTTAATTATGTCTAAATTGGATATAAAAGATGCATTATTTAATGTAGCATCGCTTGGCACAGCTCCCAGTTGGCTCGTGTGGATTTTGGCGCTGGACTGGACTCGCATAATTTCCATTTAGCGAGCCAAGTGCCAGCTCAGGCACTTGGCGCGCTTGACAAACAAATTAACGCTCGTTACACTTTCATTGCATGCGCTCAATTTACGGCCCAAACGGACGACGGAGGGCAGTTGCTAGTTTCCCCGATGCCAGCTGTCGTTTTGCCAAGCAACGGCAACAACATTTACAACAACAACAAGAACAATGGGCACACCGATCCCTTAATACCCTTGCATACATAGGGCTTTAAAGTCGTATTATGCAAAAGCTTAAGGTCTCATATATTGTTCCTATAGGAGCCATATGATGTAGGAATTCGAGTATTTATTCATTTTGGTCAGGATATTATGCAAGAATTTAATTTCAAACCAATTATTTCGAAGGTAACAATATGATGTATGCATATATATCTTCGATCCTATATGTAAAAGTGAATTAATATATGTATGATCCTGATCAAGAATAGGATCCATAGGATTAAAGACGTCTCCTTCTATGCGTAACATATTTCGTGGAATAATTATAATATTCTCTGCCAGGGTACAATAACAACTGCGACAAGTGCAGAGGCTGTTCGGGCTAGTCCTTGGGATATGCCGCCATCCTTGTGGTGGGTCGGGTGTGGGTCTCTGTGTAGAAGAAGGCATGCAGTTTTCATGTCGCTGAGCGCCTTCTCATGGCAATTGATTTATGCGCGCGACGTGACTTCATTTTGGGCAGATGGGGCGGGCAATTGGGCGTGGCAGTGGCACCTGTTGTGTGTCGTCGGTGCGCTTATTAAATTAACAAAATAACGATCTGTTTCGCTATCTGCGTGCGCGTCTGCCTGATTTGTCTCGTGTGCGTGTGAGCCAAATTCAATGCCATTATGCATTATAACTGTATAAACAAATCTCACGCCCACGTGTACGTGCGTGCCCAAAAATAAACACAGTCACGCACACACACACACACACACACACACATAGCAGCAGTACGAGAAGCGTGTAGGCCAAACTCTCCTGTGTCAATCAAGTTAAATGTTAATGAATTACTCGGCATCGGCACAAGGACATGCTGACAGGACAACGCCGCCAAGACTGACAAGTTTTTTTGGTTTCCATGTGCTTAACGCTCTTGTGGTCGGTTTTTTTTTTTCTTCTTCTAGTGTTTGCTCTGCGGCCACTGCTACTTGAAGGGAGAATGTTTGTCGAGCTAGGTTGGCAGTGGAAGTCCAAGTGGTTGGCCTGTCAGCGCACAAAAGCGAAATAAATCGTAGCATACTTACGTGCGCAAACAATTTTTCCCGTTTGCTACACCCTGTAAACGTAGATAAAATAAAACTGAGAGTATAGAAAACGAATAAAAATGAATATAACAGTCACAAAAAGATGTATTCTTGATTCTCAACCTGAAAAATTGGCTTATCTAGACTTTAATCAATTTCAATTCTTTACTTATACCCTGTAAAGGGTTCTCCTCAAATTTGTGTCGCTTATATGTTGTGTACCGTATGCTTTACTTAATTTTACTTAAAATCGTCTGCACATTTATTCGTTTATCACCAAGTCCAGATAGACAGGAGCTTAAATCTGTTGTGCGCAACTTTGAAAGATACTTTTCTTATATAAGTAGGATCGACCCTTAGAGAGTCGGTGGGATAGGGTAACTCCCTGTCGAGCTCAATCAAATACTGCTCGCTTGCTTTAGTTTTGTTTGGCTTCGTTTTCACTTACGCTTTCGTTTGATTTTGCACGTTGTTTTGCCGGGCAATACGTGTCATTGAATTCATTATGCTGTCAGCATGTTAGTCGCTTGCCGGGTTCCTGCTGGGGGCGTGGCTATGCTACGTGCAGCAGATTAAAAATATGCATTGCGAAATTAATTAATTAACGCTGCTCTTGTTAGCTGCCATTAAATCAGTTGTTGTTGCTGGCATTTTTCGCATTGCCCGCGTTTTATTTATTTATTTGTTTTGTATGGCAACACAACGCACGACAATTGTTGCAAATTAATTTTACTGTGCAAATTAAATGCAAAAACATGTTTAATTTATGTTTGTTTAAATAACTTTACGTAACACAAACATACTTTGCGAAATTGATTCAAAATTAATTAGTCCAATTAAGTTTAATGGCAGCTTTAAAATTTCAATTCAATAAATGAGTATTTATTTAAAAATAAAATATTACGCGCATTTATTAACAAGCGAAAATGCTGCAAAGGATCGCAAGTGAGGCCAATTAACAATTATTTATTATAATCAGAATTGTTTCCTGCTTAACTTAATAATTCCCAAGAATAATGCTGCCAGATGCCAAATTGAATTAGAGCCAAGCCACGAACAGAAAGCCAAGCCTCGTGAAAATTGGATAATATTTGACCGAGTTATGGGGTTGGGAAATAATAACCCGGCCTTGCCCGTGGCATGTTTAAAACTAATTCTCTCAAAAAACTTTGAGATTTGTCTGTGATCAAAAACTCCTTTCGTGTGTATTACAAATCTCTACAAAATTCGATTACATTTTAGAGTATGGTTTTGTTAGACATGCATTCTCAATGCTAGCATCCATGATTCGACTGACATAGTTGTGCGAACCAAACTCGAACTCGAACAAATAGCGTAGCCGCAACACAATCCAGTTGTGGCCCCCAGCGCCAGCGGTGTGGATAGTTAAATGAATTGCCCAACCCGTGTGGGATTATCAGCGTTCGGGCAGGAAATTCCGTGCATAGCATCCCCTTCAGTAGTTCAGTTTATTGTCAATCAAGTTGAACAGGAGCACGCGACTGGCCGTGCACAATGGCCACGTATTTTACCGGAAACATGTTGGCAGTTCCCAAAACAACAATAGAAACAAACAAAAGCAGCTCCACGGGCCATAATTACCTGATGAGTTGATAATTTCACACCGCTTGTCCCATCGCCACGTTCATGACCTCGTTTCCCTTGACGCAAGCCCGTGCGCTAATTCGCCAGCGTATATTCCATATAACTGGGCATGGCTGTGTGCATAATATACACAAGGTTTAATAATATTCAAAAATTTAGTCAAGCTAAGTTAAGTCAGGAGTACCTGAGAAGCAAGGCGGTAGTGCATTACTATTATATTCGCCATGTTTAAAAATTAGAAGGTGAATACAAATTAATAGAAAGTAATTAAGGAAATCATGAAAATCGTATAGAAGGGCGATATTTAAGGGAGATACACAGTAAATGAGAAAGAAAGGAAGAGAAAGAGAGAGAATTAGTGTTTATTTCAATAGTGAGTAGAAGGGAGAAAGAGATTGACTGAGAGACCCGCATTTATATATTATTAAGTCAAAACCTTAAGAAAACTAGTTTTAATTTTTATTCAGACGCTGGCTTGAATATGTTTTCGAATGAGATCAATATGGTACTACAGCAAAATTTATGTAAGAAACATTTTTTTGATGAGTGTTGCATATTCCCAGACACAATAAGTTTAAGTTAACCTTTTTCATATAAAAAAAAAACGTGACCTGCATCAGAATTGTCTTCGAGAACCTTATCTTAAAAATTTGACCTGCATTTTTCATTAACCAAGCAATCTGTTGGGGAATTGTAACAAATTGTTGGCTTGATTTGTTCTAAAATTGCATTACGGTAACGATCTGGGGCCAATGCTTCGATTGCAACTGCAACTGCAACTGCATTTGTGTGGCTCTGGCTTTATATGACTAGCTTGTGGCTGAGGCATTTCAAATGGCTGCCGCAATTGTGGCAAATGCGATTTGAGGCCCGCATTTGAGGCAAGCGAAAGGCATGTGGGCTCCCAAATGCATTACAGTTGTTCGATTTCCTTACAATTTTTTTTCTAGCAATAAATTGAGTTTGTCAGTTTGCAAGTTTCTTTTTTTCGACAACAATTCAAGTGACAAATTGTTCAATTTATTACAAAAAAGTATATTACTTAGAATGCATTTATAGAATTAAATTTAGAAAAGTTTTTCAAAATATACGTATCTAAAAGCCAAAGCTGAAACAGAGGACTTGTGTATTCGTCAAAAGATATTAAGTGTGGTATTTATAACACTCTTAAATTTGTTATTCTTTTTATTATACACTATTTATTTACCTATTTGCATAAAAAATTGACAATTAACTTTTTTACTTTTAGATAAAATAAACGCTGTGAAATTTGGGATTTCGAAACTATAAATTGGCAAACTTTTTCAATTTGTAAATTTACTCAAAATAACCAAAAGAATTGGAATGTATAACACAATTGGATAAAAGTTGGTAAGTTTCAGTTACTGAACCAGTTACTTTGTGAATTTTGCGGGAAGTGCCCCACCAGTTAATACTATCTCAGCCATTGGGCTAGCGGCGATGTTGTCGGTAGCCTTTTTGTTTTGTGGATTGACCAAGTCGCAGTTTTGTTGTGGCTGGGGTTGAGCTTTCTGGTAATGTGTTCGTTGATAAAGCAACAGCTATTGCTCAATACTCGTAATGTTGAAGATTTATGGGGAAGCTGCTATCAGTTTGGTAGTTGGCCAGTTGGCCGGCAACGAAGAAACTGTAAGTGAAACCAAGCGCAACAGCTATAAATAAATGCTGATGCTCGGTCATAGCTAAAGAAATGGCCACCATCCGGAGTATCGGTTGACAAATCTCATTATGGGCCACTGGTTATGATTTGTGGTTCCCGCTGGGCATCCAAATGGTGTTCGGCTGCTTATCTGGGAACTGCTGCAGCATTCTTGTTGTCTATTCGAAATCGGATTGAGTGCCATTGATTCTCGAATGTTATTCTCTTTGATTCTTTTCCGTAATTGATAAATAAAATATTGCGCAACAAGATTTCATTACCGCTCTGCTCATATATGCATTTTAAGTGCAATTTGCGGTTGTCAACAATACATAAATTAATTCCGTCTGTCCCGAGTTGCCAAGCTCGAAATGCGCACAATGAAATATGCCTCCAAAAGTGTTGGCATTTTAATGAGCAGAGCTGCACGACACTCCAAAAAAGAGTGCTCTAGTGAGGTGTGCGCGGCTAGCAGATACCCTGCACCACACACAAGCTGCTTGCAGCTCAGCTTACCTTACGCCTTGCTTCTTCTTCTCTTTGCCTCACCTCACCTCATATAGGATATTAATTCTCTATCAACTTCGCAGCTTATAGTCCGATCTCTATAAAATTTTCGGGGCTTATATATGAACACGAAAGTGTTTACAACCAAAGCACAAGGTTCTATCTATAATAATGAGACGTTTCCTACAACACTTTTCACATTGCGTGACAAGTTTATGATACCCTCTTCAAAGAGTAAAAAAAAATGAGCGAGAAAATGCTTGCAAAATGGATAAAACAAAACAAAGGAAAATTGGCAAAATGCCAGTGAAAGTGAATTAAAAAAAAGAGAAAAGGAAAAAAAATGGAAAATGTTTTTGCAAGGTCGATTGCCATGCAATTATAATGAAATTCGAGTGCGTGGCAGCGTGGCAAATATTGCAATTGCAATTGCTGCTGCATCAGCAGCAGCTGCACATCATGTGTGGCATACTTTCGGATTGTTGCCCCCCTCCCCATATCCTCCTTTGGTCTGGCCAGTGCAGGGGCAGCTCTGACACCAGCAGCTGTTCCTTTTTTTTTGTTCCTTCAGCTTTGTTTGCTGTTGCCGCTTATCTCAGCCCGCCTTTAAACAACTAGCTCAACTATTCCTGTTGCGTTTGCTACAGCATCCGTTGCTGCTGCTGCTGTTGCCTTTGGCTTGGCCAAAGTGGCCATGCGGGATGTTGGTTCTTAGCCAGCGTAAATATGTTAACCTACAACGACAGCAGAGCTACAGCTAGTTAAATAAATGCGCTCGAGATAAACTAGCGCTTTGTGTGCCATTTTCATGAGGGAAAGCTCAATCTTTGCCGTTTCAGTGCTCTTAAAGCCCTGGCCATTGCTTAAAGTTTTCGTTGGCATGCAAAATTGTTTGCCACACGCCCTGTAGGCTGCCCAATATGCCGCAACGTCCACTGGCCCCGCTGTGTACGTGACATTGGCGCCTGAAAACTACGCGCTGTACTCAACCCGAGCACCAGCCAACATTTGCCATTGTTGGTCATTAATTTGAAGACAAACTCTGTTTTTGGGGCTTTACCAGCGCGAGGCTTTCACAGCAACAGGGTGCACCTTTCATAATTTATGGCATGATTAGAATAAGAAAATCTGCTTAATCTGTTTCCATACATCTACGGCATACATAACTAGGATAGAATTAAAACCCTTTACCTGCAGCTTGGCATGGAAGTCGAAAATACAAGTTCTCACGGTTGGTTGGTTAATGGGTAGATTACTGAAGAACTTTTTCAAGATAACGCCAAGAATTTCAAATCCAATCAAATTATATTCCATAGTTTTGAAGATTTAGATAAATTCGAGTATTAAACAGAGTATTGCGTAGTCGATTGCATCCGATCGCAATGTTCTCCATTGTTTTAATAGTTTGTTTTGTCAACTGAGTGTACGTAAAAGATTATAGGGACAGATGAATATAAAACAAAGAAAATCAACAGCGAGAACAAAAATATATTTAATCTTGGGTATCTGTTGCAAATGAATTTTGTCGCTGATTTATCAAAACTGTATTCCGACTGAAAAAATAAAACCGCGTGATGGATTAAACACAAAACGTTATGAACACAAAGAACCAATCCATATAATAGAAAGCCTTTTAAAAACATTGAAAAGTTTCTGTTATACATTTCGCTCTTTACTAAATTTTCAATAAAGTGCACTTTATCGAAAAACGCACTGGAATTTTATTTTAAACCTGTTTAGAAATGCATGCTCAAATATTTGCATAGCTTAATAATAGAATAACGCAAAATGCAACTGCCAGAGATAACTTTATAAATCCATGCGCAGAAATGCGGCATATAATCTTTTAAGAGATCCAAGCTTTTGCGGGAAAACGCAACTAGCTCAGAGCACAAAGGACTTCTCCCTTTGACGAATTTCTGAACATAAGCAAAAACTATGGACTATCGCAGGCATTCTGTGAAGGATGATACGTGCACAGTCTGCCTTGAGATTGAATAAACTCCTGAGCCGATTCTAAAGGCTTGCCCATGTCTGTAAGCCGGCTGAGGCATGCTCAGCTGGGCTCTGGAGAAATGAGAGCTTTGAAGCCACGGCTCGCTTTTCAGTGAAAGGCAGAATAGACTAGTTGGTCACAGTGTACTTGACTATACCAATCTATATATGAACATATGATTTTCTGTGCAATTATCACAAAAAAAATCTCAAGGACGTCTTAACTTTCCTTTTTGTTCAAATTAAGCCATTTAAGGCAAAAGAAAAGCCCAAGGGAAAAGCCGCGCAACGCCAGTTTATTTTATCTAGCAGTAAATAAGAATAATAGTTTATAAATTGTTTTTACTTTTGGGAGCTTTTGTTTTTCAACTTTTTAAAACGATTTGGCAGTGCATCAGTTTTAAATGTGACACCCTGTATATGTTTATATGTATAGCTGCTTTGTCACACAGCGCACGTACGTGGCACGTATGCTGGCTGAAAAGGATTGGAAGCGTCCACGCTTTTGGTCAGCGTGAGCATCGGTCTTGGCCATCAACTCGTTTTGATGTTGTGGTCTGGCCCCACTGTGGTTTTGTCTTGCGGCTGCCACCGCTGACCCGCTGTCTGAACCTTCGTCTAATGGCTTAGCGGGCGACAGAGAAGCAGAGAAAGAGTGAGACAGAGCAGAGAGAAAGGAACGCGTATAAAAAAATGTTTTAGCAGCGCATTTTTGAGGTTAACAGCATGCACGTGCTCGCCGGGGCATCAGGACCACGACAGGACCAAAGGTGGCAACAAAAACTGCTCCATTGCGATGGCGTTGAGTGCCGGGGCAGCTGGCCAAGATTTATCAAGCACTGGAGTACGTGACGGCAAATCGTGTCAACTGCTTGGAGCGACACGAATTATGACGAATGTCGCCCTGCAAATCTCAACCGGCATTTGCGGACACATGCCAGCAAATAACTCCTAATTTTGTTTTCATTGTCTTGTCACAGCTCGCAGCACGCAGCTTCAAATTGCCTGCGAATCGCTGACCCAGAGACAGAGACTGCAAACAAGTTTTAATGGATTTTTGGGCAAACTAGGTTCAAGTTAAGCGCTTAAAATATTAATTATAATATCGTAGAGGGAATCTCACAAAAGAGAATATTCAGATCTAACTGATGAGAGAAGCAGCCCTCTGGCTGAAGAAGCCCGGATCTTATACTCAGATACTGTGTCAGAGGATAGCCACATTTTGTGGAGATGCTCCTATTGGACCAGCAGTATTATGTCAGCTTCTTAGCTAGTCGGAGTTCCTTGCTAGAGTCTCAGATGTTTCGCATTCCTCCTGTTAACCTCCAAAACGTTGGTTAACACCAATGGAATACCACAGAGAGCCTCTGGCTCAATTAAGGGTAACCTGACCCGGCATTTACGAGCTCATCCACGACATCCTTGCCAAAAAGCTGCAGGAGTAAGTGCCTGCAGTCAGCTACAAGTATCAAGTTTAAGAGCTTATTAATGGTTACTGGCAGAGCATTGTTTTCAAGGCGAATCGATTCGGTGAGCCATTAAAAAATTTACGATTGTCTGCAGTCTGTGTGGAGCTTCGCTAGCAGCTACCTGTAAGCCGAACCAAAGTTTGCAATTGCAAAATGAAAGCCAAACGGTAGGCGTTTAATAGACAACATGCAACTGCAAATACTATTCCACTCACAATGGCCTCACTCTTGGCCACACAAACCGCCGGCTCTGGCCTATGGCAACTGCCCCGGCCTCTTGGCCAATGCAATTTGCGAACGCCAAATACCAGGCATAGACTATCGAGAACGATTGTTTGCCAGCCGTTATCTACGATTGCGTTCTGTGAGACCCAAAATCACAGACTTGGTTTGGGTTTTTGGCAATGCGCCGTGCGCTGTTGGCCCTGGCAACGGTTTGCTGCATTCTCACGCATTGTGGGCTTTACCCACACTTGCCGACACACACACGCACACACGTATCGAACCAAGGTCCAAGTTTAGCATTTAAATAGGCTCTTAATGCCTTCACACTGCCCGGCTGTTTGTTTATGTTGCAGCTTTTGTCCTAAGTGCCAACAGGAGGCTTAAGTTCCCATAAGCAATTTGCGTGCTGAAATTTGCGTGCCCAAAATCGGATCTGCCATAGTCCAGTCAATTGAATAGTGGACTGAACCCATGCAAATGCATTATAAACTTGGCTAATTTGGGTTATGGGCAAGTAAAATATTTTATTCCCTTTTTGTTGTTAAGCTCACAAATTCAAGCAAAAATTGAATTTTGATTTACTGAGCAGACACATAGAATATTATACACGTGTGCGTCAGAGAAATGCGATTGTCGAGAATGCACAACTAGAAGATACCCCGTAGACGTGTACCTTTTTATAAAAACACGCTGCAACCTTTATCCATATGCTTTATTTATTCTAACCTCTGCTTTAACCTATGGAATACTTGTTTCCAAGGCTTTCGACCCCTGGCAATTTGTTAACATACAAAAAGGAAGGGTACTATAATTAAAGCACTTATCGATATCGAATCGGAAATCGATACTGACCAATAATATGCATGCTGAATCTTCCTTATACCATTTTCAATTTGCATAGGGTATAAACACACACAAACGTACATACATATCCACACCCACACACAAACACACCCACACATACATATCTATGCAGACTGATGCAAGTGGAGAGCAAACAAATTGAAATAGTTTGCATTGTTGTTATAGTGACAATGTCAACTATTCTTCTTATGTGTACTCAGTGAATATTTAGTTGAGGGAAACGAATACAAATTGCAAATTTGTCGACTGCATTCTCATTTGAAATTTGTTTTAAAAATATTTATTTCTTTGACTCGTCGTTACGATTGTTAATATATACCAATTATAATTTAAATACACAATTGTTAAAGTATTTTTTATTATATAACTTTAAGAAGTTCTTTGGTTAAATGCTTTCCACTAAGCTCGAAAAGCTGCTGAAAAATATTATATTCGTGGAAAGCTTATGTTACTTTAGTATGTTAATGCCAAAAACCGTTCCAAGAAATGATTCAAGAGTTCCATGAAAGGCAGATATATAGATTAAAATATGATGCTGAATTCAATTTGTTTGCTTTACATGTAAATGGTAATAAAATGAATTTTGAGAATATATTCATGACATTCAAACAGAAATATAATGTTTGAGAGGAAAGTTCATTTTGCCACTTTAAACGTGAAAAATGTATAATGAACAGAGAGGAAAGATAATTATGTTTACAACCGCATCTTTAAACTTACATGTGTGCACTGTAGTATATTCAGTTAAACATTAATGACGTTGTCAATTCGAGCCACCAAACCAGGGTCTGCTAGCAGCCCGGGGCCCAGTCACGTTTTCGCTTGGCTTCTCTTTTATAATAGAGCCCTGTGATATGTGCCTTGGCCTCTGTCGCCGTTGCTGCCAAGTATGCAATATATTTGATGTATATATACATAAGTACAGATGTGTGCGGGTGTGAACAAACCTGCATGCGGTTGTCTGTGTGCAAGTGTTGGCGGTGGGCAGGAGGGAGGGAGGGGAGCGAGGGAGGGTGGTGTAACCATCACTATCATAAACATTAACGGCTTTTACTTACCCGACGCTCGTGGCTGGCAGTCACTTTTGCACTTGACACAATAGCGAAATGTAGGCAAGCTGCTGAAATTCTTTTATGAAGCATACTTTTTCAGCGTTCCTGCTGTGATTTTTCACAAGCAGCCGAGACATGTGGAGCACGTCAGGCACGCAAAACTTTGACCTATAGCCGAGCCGAGCCGAGCAGAGCAGAGCAGCGCAGTGCAGGGCAGACCCAGGCCCAGAGCGCTGAGGCATGTGTCAGGGGCTTATAATAAAAGGCGACAAAATGTTGTCGCTGTCTTGCCATATAAGTTCCGTTGGCACTTTTAAAGCGTTTATTTCTTATTTGAAAAGTTGGAACGAGAGTACATATATGTGAACTACGCTGAAAGGTGGCCCTTTGGCACTTAACTGCTTACCGCGAACCACATAAAAGCACCACTCAAGACACACATAGGCGCCGTTTTGGTGGCCAACTTTTAATGCGGTTGCTTGACCACACCCCTTACGGTCACAGCCATCAAAAGGCAACCCTTGCCATTGGGGCGCTCACTTGGCAGCATCAGCATGCCCGGCACGTTCCGTTTCATTTAAAAGTTTGCCGGCATCGGGTGAAAATCAAATAGAATTAGCACAAGACGCGCATGTGTAAGCAATGGAAAATTGTTTTCAATTTGCGCCAGGTACATATACTATATTCACGGTACATTCTACACCCGGCAACAGGCACCAACTGGCCATGCTACGAGTGTGAATGTCTTCAACGGAGAGCTTGCACCGTATGCCATACTTACAACTGCAAAAGTAGTATATATAAGTTTGTGGGTGCTTCTTAACATTTTAAGTGCTCAATACTCAAATACAATACAATAAATAAATAGAAAGCAAAGAGCGCCTAGAGGTAGGCTTTAAGATTAGACAACTGTTGTGCTCTGTGCCTAGTATTAATACTTTCTCATTTAATGCAAATCAAATAGATGGAGATGCAAAGTAAATGATCTACGAAAGGCTCGACAGCGCATATGTGTATTATGTCGTGCCTATGCAAAGTGTTACAGGGTGTCTAAAAAATGTGTACTAAAAAGTATTACTAATATTTAAAAAATTTAAAATGCAAAATGTTGCAATAAAAATTCATTGCAATTATCAATCATTGAGGGATCGATTCCCAGCTCCATGTTATGGATTTTGTTGATAGGTGATATATTTTTAAATTTTTAATTAAATGAAATGCCAATAAATTCGTAAGCTGAAAGCCTAGAGACAATATTAATTTAATTTATATATCAACTGAACAAGCAAAGCAATTACAATTTAAAATAAATATTATGATATGCTGATAACATACCAAAATAAATTTGTTTAATCACAAAAATTGTTGCACAATCTCGTCAGGTGATGGCAGTAATTAAATGCTAAGTGATAAAATGAAAAGCTTTGCCATATTGGTGAGCTCTTAAAATTTTGCATATTAATTTATTTAAATTTCACATATTTTTTTATTTAATTTTCGCATTTCATACTTATAAACTTAGTCAAAATAAAGCCGATTACTCTGTACATTTCATATGCATTGGTATGCATGTTAATTTGCTTATGTACTTTAATCAGGCGTTCACACACACATTTACACACACATAAGTGCACAGATGTCACAACGTTGCCGCGGCGCCCTGGCATTCAATAAATATAAAACACATTCATCAATGTCAGCTTTCGGAGCGAATTGTGCTTTAATTTACCGCCTATGTCCTTGGGGCGGCGTTCTGGGCGTGGCTTTAAATTCGAAAATATGAGATTTAATGTGGCGGCAGGATGTCAATTGAAGTGAAGCTTTATTAACCAGATTTGCAAGAGTTAAGCAATGTATAAAATCCACAAATTTCCTTTCTTATGCCTTAAAAAGTTTTCATTAAATGAATTTTAGTTGGATTACTTTATCAATGCCAATTTAAGAATTGCAATGTTCAGATAAACACAGTTCTATAAAAGCATTTTAGCTTATAAAGTCAAATCAAGCCATCTGTGGGACCAAAACTCGCCATTGAGAACGGAAGTTATTTGAATTAAAGCACTTTGGATAATTATATAATGAAAGTAATGTACCTTAACCGAACAAGCATTGATGATTTTATTCGCTTACGTAGGGATTGTCGAAATATAATTTGAGACATCCTGCAGCTAGTTTCCGCTAGGTGGGCCCCTTAATCTGTTCCGGTAAATATTGATGGCTAGTGCAGAGTGCCTGTGGATGTGGGCACAAACAAGAGACACATTCATTATAGACAGAAATTATAGACAGACAGTGCCTAAATTGATGCAATGCCCAATGCATTTATATTGCATATATAGATATATATCGGTGTGTGTATTTGTGTGTGTGTACTTAAGTTAGTAAATGCACGGATTGGCTTACTATGTGTACTTAATAAGCCGCACCGCAATCGCACAACCGACCTCGGCGAAATTTCAAATTCAAATTTCGGCTAAGCAATTAGGGCGCAGCTTTGATGTGGCTTCTGGCTTGGCTTTGAACTTGACGACCATGACGGCATAAATAAGTAAATAACCAGCGGAAAATGTGTGTTTGTGTGAAATATGCTCGAAAAATTCTTAAAGACCGACAACATTTTTCTTAAGGTACCCGCCGAATGTGAGACTTTGATTGCAGCAAGACAACGGCAAAAGGGTATAACTTTTAATGGGTAATTAAGCAGAGTTCGAAAGGATGCCATTACCTGCCTGGCCGTGTGGCGTAATTGCAAAGGGTGCAGGTGTATTACAAATGAAAAGAATGCTAGAGGTGGGCCAGAAGGATGGACGAGCAGAAGGCTGTTGGCATGTGTGTATACCTGTGTGTGTATGAGTGTGTGTGTGTGTGTTGCCTTTGCTAAACATGGCTCTCATCGGTTTTATTGAACTGTTTTTATTGAGTGCGCTGTGCCGCAATGTAGGCCCAGCCGATGAGTTTTTAATTAACTTTTGGCATGGCTGTTGCCATTGACGGATTCCTGAAAATCGTTTCGAAGCAGCGCATTAATTAGTTACGCATTCCAAAGGCGCTCAGAGGCTGTGCTACAAGAGTGTAGCCTAATGTGTGCGTATATGTATGTGTGTGTGTGTGTGTTCGTGGCATATGAAAAAATTGTAAAATTGCGTATGCTTGTCGGCGCACCACATGGCGTATGATTAATGTGAGCATTTTGTAAATTTTATTAAATAAATTGTAATTTATCATTGTGCAACAACGCAGCGAAAGCAAATCAAATAAATTACGCAGCACTCGAGCAAAAACTTTGACCATTAAACGCTCTAAACAAACGGAAGCCAATGACGATATCAGCTTCCACTTTCCCCAACGCCCCGATTGAGCTGTTGTTGTTTCAGTTTGTGTTTTGTCTGTTTGCTTTCAGTTTGTGTTTATTTGCTGGGGCATTTTATTGCAATTGATTTTTGGTGTCGTCAGCTGCACGCTCAGACGGACAGCCGGTGAAGAGATACGGGCTGCTCAGACTCGGACAAGTGTTGCGGCTGCGGCTTAAGTTTGTCGACAAATTGAAAACTTTTTCGTTGGCCACGAAAAAAGCAAACGCCCACAGTAAAATAAATGAAAACAGCATTGGCCAAGCCGCAAAGCCGCCAGCCAAACCAAAGTCTTTTGGCTGCCACAACCCAAACCAAAATCAAAAACCAGCAAGAATGCCAAGCTGCCAGATACCCTGAGCCCAGCGCCAAGCTGTTGTTACAAACATTTTAGCTTTCTTCTATGCATAAGACGAAAAAACATCCATACTTAAATATTCAAGCACTTGGGCAGCGGCTGTGCCCTTTTTCCCCTTGCCACACGCTTGGTATGGAAAATATATTCTTGATGAACTTCGATGCTTATAGTCCGAACCTTATTAAATCTTAAAGGCCCCGATACGAAACTAAAATCTGTATATATACCAGGTCGAAAGCACTTTCTTGCCAACTCGGCTGTGATATTTTTACAATATTAAACTTTTTTAATTTAAATGGGGAAGGTATCCAGATATTGGATGTGTTTATTATACGATAACCTTTCTAGAGCTGTGCTTAAAGTCTTATGTCTTACAACCAATGAGCATCGACTTAACGCAAATGGGAAAATAAAGATAAACTTGTTGGATGTATTCTATAAGAGAATATATATTTTCTATTCCAAGTATCTAGCTCAACACGTTAATACAGACAGATGGCTAGATCGGCTTGGAACCCGATTCCTCCTAACTTTCGCACAAAACCAATATTTCCCTTTCAACTATTTTCAATAGGTTCAGGGTATATAAATATACCAAAAATACAATCAAACTAAGCGAGCAACAAATGCGTCCCGACTAAATGCGTCCCGTCTTGAGGCACTAAAGTTTCTGCTACACGAATTGCGAACAGAAAGGTGCTCAAAGTTGTGGCTTATTCATAAATAAATAAAACAAATAAATGCTGCTGCACAGTGGTCGGAAAATAGTTGGCCAACTGTGCAGTAATCAAATTGGCAGCAGAAGTAGTCGGCTAACCAGCTTAGCCCAGCTATAAAATATGCATGCAGTATATGTTATGTGTATGCGTGGGTGTAAAAGTTCTGAAGTATATTCGTTTTTGGAACTAGGCGCCACCGGCAGAGCTATAGCACACGCTGTAAACGGACTGCGGTCGACGATGGGGCACATGCACTTGGACATGGTGCTGCACCTCGTCCATCTGCACATCGCTGCTGGAGAAGGGTGAGGCGCCGGTTATCTGATTAAAGCGCGACTCGTGTGTGCGTATGGATGCGACACGCTCGCGCCAAGTATGCCAGAAATATTGCTTGTGTATGTGGCCACCAAATTCAAAGATCATGGGCCTTTCCGCCGGCAGATGTTGCTCCAGCGGCTGCACGCTGAGCATCATGAGGCAGCGTTCACGCTTGCGATAGAAATTGAAGCGTATATACTCCAGCGGCACCATGCTGATCAGATCGAAGCACTCGATCTCCGGATCCTGGCCTAGACAATACCAGTTGGGCTCACTGCCGTATTCCTCGTGCTTGTAGAAATTGTCGCAGCCAAAGAGCAGCTTGGTGCCGGTGAGTGCGATGTGATATTGGCGCAATCCCACTCCGTGTGCATCCACTAGCGTGAAGGGACATTCCACCATTACCGGCTCGTAGATCTCCTGGTATTCGGTGAGTAAAACTTTTTGCACTCGAAACATCTTGTCAGCGGCAATCGCAATGACTTTGCCAACGACTTTGGCTATAATTTAATTGAAATGTCAATCAAAGTTTCGCTGCTCCTTCGTCTGTCTGTCCGGGCGGCCGCCTCTGTCTCCTCTGTCGATTTGTTTGTTTTGAGTCGAGTTTGGGGTTTTGGTTTTGGGGCTTTCGGGTTTTTGGTTTCGGCCTGGCCCCAGTCACAGTCACTGTCACAGTCGCAGCGCCTGCTCTGTTATCGAAACTGTGCTGCAAAGTCGATTAGGCGAATGCAAATCAATTCTGGCCAACCACATTGTGGCCCAGCCCATTTGCATCTGAATTTAAATTGGTATTTGTCCGGCATCCTAATTCGCACAGCTCGCCAAATGCCTGCATCATTTCGTGCAGTCTGCTGACTGTCAAGTGTTAACTGACTAGATAGGCACAGAGACGCTTCCCACTCCCCGTCGAACTATATAAATCTGAATGGAGCTATGCTTGCAAATACTCTTTAGTTGCTGAGATTCTGCGTAGATAGAATTATAACAGACTTATTTAAGTTTTCATCTCGTACACAATCAGCCTTGGGGACTGATTTAGTCACGAATCCTAAAGATAAGAATCTCAATAAAATTGAAGTTTAATTAATGGTATCTTAACTATATTTAAACAAATAATTCCATTTACATATGGTAAAAGAGAACCTATACTATCTGAGATCGAAGACAATCTTTAGCTCTCGTTAACGACTTATCAACCTTCAGATAAGTAACTTATTTTATTTTTAAATTTCGATCAGGGTATCAATGTGCTCACAGGGTCGATAATAAATTTCATTCGCTTGTTCTTGGCTGTTCTCGCTGTCAGCGCAGACAATTTTTAGATTTTGTGATTTATGGCAAGTGTTCGCTGTCCATTACCTACGCTATCAAGTGTCGTTAGGGGACCTGGCTTAACACTAAACTGCAATTGGTGACAAATTTCTATAATAAAATCCTTTTAGTCGTGTGCCAGAAGTGCGGCTGCTGTTCACTTGATCTCAAGAGAGTCGAAAGTGCGGCTGAGCACGATGAGATAAGCAGCATATTTGCCATTTTCAGAGCAATTAACTTCAAGCAGAAACCCATTGACTTTTCCTCAGCTCAGGAAAATGGCATAATGGTAAATACTTAAAGCTGTCATATCCGCAAATGGTTCTGTTTAGTTTTGAAGTGTGTCATGCAATATTTGCTGTGTGTTAATCGTCTATTGATTAACTTTAGTGGCAATACTGTCCAAATTGCCACAAATTCAATTCCACACACGAATAGACACACAAATTCTGAAATTAATTAATGCCATT
Organism: Drosophila ezoana; assembly: GCA_035045725.1. Classification (NCBI taxonomy): domain Eukaryota; kingdom Metazoa; phylum Arthropoda; class Insecta; order Diptera; family Drosophilidae; genus Drosophila; species Drosophila ezoana. The sequence goes on from JAWNOU010000052.1 coordinate 6,905,488, forward strand.
TTCTAGGCAAATTTTTGATGGTGCCGAAGCCGTTAACGTGCCACTTACGATACGATAAATTCAAAGCCACAATGTTGCCAACGTATTAACTGTGCTGCAAGTTGTGCTGCTTGCCACACGTTAATTAACGCAACAAATGTATTTAACTTATTTAAGGCGCTTCTGTGATTTGCAACACTTGATTTGAAGTGCGCTTTGAAACTGTTTTCACATCTCATTTAAGTGGAGGGGTGCCTTAAACCACCTCATTGCCTTTGGGCTTTGAAGCGGGGCGCAAATGTAATACTTGGCCGGACCAGCCCGTTAGGGCCAGGTCACAAGAGCCTTCTTCCTGCCCACTCGACTGGCTGTACACGTCAATTGTGCTTAAGCGTAGACTGAGTGCAGCAATTAGGTAAAAGTGGCTGTAACAACAATATTACACACAGAGCACACGTGATTCGTGAGCTTGTGTGTTAGTGTATGTGTGTGTGTGTGTGGTTTATTACCGCTTTGAGCTTTTCATTACTAACATTTCAGGTTTTATTGTTAAGTGCGACGCTACATAAAGTTAAGAATCCACCATTGCTCATATGCTGCTTCACACAGCCACAAATAAACTTACAGAAATAGCTACAGATACAAATGCAGATACAGATACAGTTTCGTTGGTCGTGGTTCCAGGCGGAAATGTGGTGGCTACAATGCCCGCACTTGTATTTGTACTTGTATTCGCACATTCGTACGTACATATACACACCTTGTGCCATATACTGTATAGTTTCCGGCTCAGTTTCTATATCTATTGTACTATGTACCTGCCGCCTCTCTTTGTAATGTGTACTTTGTGGCTCACTTTGTTGCACATTTCAGCCACTGGGGGTTTTTTTTTCTATCTTTTTTTTTGGGTGTAATGCAGAGTGCATAAAAGCACTATTAGCATTAAAGTGCCGCACGATGTCAAGAGTGCGCACTGGAAATGGCTCGAGCATTATGTATATACATATGTGTATACATAAATGTACATTTAATATGATTATAAATGTATATATACTTAACAGCTGGAGCAGCAGAGCAGACAAAATATGTCATTTCTTTGGCGCCGTTTGTTTTTGTAATTGCAAGTTAAATAAATTTCAAATTCAATTTGCATTGATGCCATTAAATAATTAACGCCCATTTGATTGGCATTCATAGTAGCTGCAATCTGTTTAAGCTTATTTATTTTAATCCAATTATATTCATATTTTACGCTTCATTGGATTCAAATATTGAATTTAAATATAGTCCATATTGAATTGACATATCTTTAATATTAATTTCGTTCCAATCGATTCAAATTACTTATCAGATTAAAAGCTCAGCTTAATACCCTTTAACAATTGGCTCAAATTATGGATATAGAATGTTACAGACTAAATAAGATAAATACGATACTAAAAGCAAATACATATATTAGTAATGTAGTCTGTAGACTAATATAGACTATAGACTGAGGATATATAATAGGATAGGATAGGATAGGATAGTATAGTCGACCTGGGTAAGTGGCATTTCCCTGTTAAATGCTCTCGTCGCACGCGCTTCACTTTGACATTTGTCCCACACAAGCTTTTTATGTAATTAATCCGGTTTTTATTAATTGCAAACTTAGTTCCCCTGGGCGCTCATCTTGTGGTGTTCTACCCACTTGCAGCTTTTACCCCAGCTAGCATCAAAAATGGCTAACAGGTAGCTGCTGCCTCTTACTATTCGAGTAGCCTTGACAAATTTGCTGACAAGCTCAAATTTGACAAATGGATTCCGCTCTAGGCATAATATGCATTTAAGACTTTAAGGCCAGAGTTTCACATATTTTTTGTAGTGTTCGGTTTTTGGTGGACTTCAGGTGATTCCTCTTCATTTCAGCCATGAAAGAAAATCTCATGTGGTTTCATTTGCACGCTCAATTGAAGCAGCCGTTAAAATGCGTACTGAAATGGTGGATAAAATACGAGACAGCGTACAGCATGCATATGTTCCATTAAGTGGGAGTTACCGAAAAGAAGGTTGTTAAGGCAAAGACACGGCACAGCCATAAGCTCGACACTAAAACACAGTTGCCGGCTAGTACCTTATTCTGCTTTCTGATACCCTGTAAATGTTCAAATTCGATAAAACGGATATTTTGACACGCATCTAATAGTTTAAAGTAGAGTGATCAATTTGATCTGGTTAAAAAGAATCGCTTATTCGCTTATGGCAAGCTAGATTCCCCAAGGGAAGGCAATTTTTATGTTGGGTTTGTAGCCCTATCGACTATACTAAATACCCTTAAATCAGCCTTAAGTCGAGTCTAGTCTCCATCTATCCACAGTAGTTGCCTTTTATGATGCAAATGCTCACAGGCTAAGTCGTATAAAAATGTTTAGTTTTCTACTTTTGTCTTGCTAATTGTCTTTCTATGCAGAAGAAACTTTTCTTATATCGTACATTTCTATCCTTCCATGGATTTGCAGTTAATACGTAAACGAAAGGAGAAAGAAAGTGAACCTCTTTTTAATAATAAACACGGTATCTTTTACTTCAGCTCTTTTGGCTAGAATATGTTAGTTGGGGGCTTTTATTTTTTTTTGGTATTCTTTCGGAAAATGGTAAAAACGAGAAGGAAACTATTTACACCCTTTTTCTTTATCTGCATCGCACAGTCGCCGAGCTTATACTCAATTTTTGCATTCGGCGCTTATCGCACATCCGCATCTCATCCAAATAGCAACCGACACATTTGCACAATTGCTTGTAACTGACACGTCAGACAGCCAGACAGCCAGCCAGTCAGTAGTCATAGCCAAAATCGTGACATAGGTAGGAGCCAATCCTTGAGTGGGGTCTGCAGTTGGGAAAGCTGCTGAGCGGATGTGGGTACGAGCAAGGCACTTGGAGCCTGCCAACAATGTCTGTATTCAAATGATTTTGTTTAAGGAAGTTGGTGTGTGTTTGTGCGAGTGTGTGTACGTGTGTGTGTGTGCTAGACAGGTGTGGGACTACAATCTTTGCACTTGAAGCAGATTTATTTTATACGTGCATATATGTAAATGCTGGCAACTTTCTAATGCAATTCACGTGCACACTCAAATGCAGTTGTGCGTGTGGCTTTTTCTTTTTCAGTTGTTGTTTGAATGCTCTGTTTCCCTGAGAGTTGGCTAAACAGGGTATTATGGTTATGTTCAAATGCAAGTGACAGGCAGAAAAAGGCTTCTCCTTCAACTTGACTTCTCTTTGCGTCTATCGCAGAGTTTCCCACACACAAGAATGCATTTTCCTAAGTGTTGGACAGCAAAGCAGATGTCCAGGCCCTCAGTTTACTCAGTGCAGGGTATTTTCTAGCCCCGACTAGGGTCCTTTTAGTTGTTGTTTTCTTTTTGTTTTCCACTTTCCTTTTGATATCTAACTGGACTTGCATGCTGCACTCGTTACGCACAGGTAGAGTTCATATAATATGCGAGTGCCTCACTGCGGCTGCCAGGCTAATGTATATATTTTATATGCAATAGTTTGAAAATATATGAAAATTGCACAGATGTCGGTTGTCTCGTTGTTATCCCCTTTCCTCGCTGCAGAGTGCTGTGTGCAGCATTTACAAAGAAAGCGCTTGAGTTACGGCTATGCAAACAGAGCTACAGATTAGTTTTTATCTGATCAAAATATTTACAAAGCTTTTGCCTTAACCAATTAACATCAAGCCAGTCGAGAGATCAGGCTTTAAGTCAGCTTTAAGTCACACGAGCACAAGTGGCCGCAATTTGAGTCTGGCAGGAGTTGGAGAATCAGAGAAAATGCCTATCGCCCAGCTGGTGATTGTTTCGCAATTTAAATACCCTCATCTCAAATATCGAGTTGTATGCACTCTTGAGTTTCAGTTGCAACTGGATAAGATGATTGCACCGAAGGAATGTGGATGGATTGCTCTTAAATGCTATTAATAACCAACATTACTGTTTTCTTTGATATGAGAGATTGAACTAATACTTATGAAAGTAATGAGCATTTATGTTAATGAAAGATACGTTTAAAAAAATGACGAAAGTCAAACACTTAAAGTTAATCTGTTTAGTTAACAGGTGCAAGTTTGAAGGGTGATATATCTGGTGTCAAATTACAATAATTATGCATTAATAATAATGAAGAACTAATCTATGCTCGCGAATCGAAAAGCTAAGGTATCAAATCCCGGTCAAGGCAAAAATATGTTCTGTTAGCCAGATTTTCAAAATAAGATCCCGGTGTCTTTGCCTACTCATACCTTTAAAATTCAAACAACTATTTGTACAGCAGAATTGTATGTGATTCGTAATGTTGCCTAAAATAAATATAAAGACATCTTGCTCCAGGCACAGGTCAATATTAGCTAGTTTGGCAGGGTATATGCGTAACGTGGCAACAAAGATGGGGCTTCTATTTTGTGCTGTTTCTTAATTTTATAAAATGGGTAAAAAGGGTATATTGTATTTGTGCAAAGTGCAAATGTATGTAACAGGCAGAAGGAAGCATCTCCGACCCCATAAAGTATATATATTCTTGATCAGCATCAATAGCTGAGTCGATCTAGCCATGTCCGTCTGTCTGTCCGTCCGTTCGTCCGTATGTATGAACGCAAGAACCTATAAGAGTTAGAGACTTGAAATTTTAGCTGTAGGTCCTCCTGGTGCCCGCGCAGATCGAGTTTGTTTCCGATAAACGATAACTTGCCCCGTTTCCAAGTAATCGATAAAAATGTATATCGAAACCCCCTTTTTTAAGCAATTTTGGTAAATAATAAGAGCTAGAGTTACCAAACTTGACATGTAGCTTCTAGAAAAGTATATATATATCGATTATCTTTCATTTTATATCTATCGCCACCTCCCCGCTACTCTCTATCTATAAGCGCGCTCTGCATTTGGTGTTGGAATATGAGGGTTCAGGGTATCCCCTAGTCGGGAGCTCCCGACTAGAACCTCTTACTTGTTTTTTATACTTTGCAAAAGTACAACATTATGGCAGAGTAAAAAAAAAAAAAGGAAAATTGAAAAGGCAACAAGAGCAACAAGGCATTACTAGACGTCGAAACAAGTGATTGGGTCTGGTAATTTTCCCAATCCCTTGTTGGCTTTTCTCGTTTTTTTTTATTTTTTGTTTTTCCTTGATATTGGCAGAGAGACAGCTGCCGTTAATAAGGTGTTGTTGAGCAATTTAATTTTATTGGACTTCTTTTTTGGCAGTCAAGCAGACACACACCCACACACACACACACCCACACACTCGCTTATCCACATTTACGGTCCAGCCTGTGCCTACTTTAATTTTAATTGGCCCAACGCACGTGAGCCCAAAAATGTTGTCGTCTTTTCTTGTTGTTTTTGTTGTTGTTGTTGATGTTGCATGTGCCCTCTTGTTGTTTTTCTGTCGACATGTTCCTCTATCACATTTCAACAGAATGCTCAGTGTGTGTATTTTGTCGCTTTATTGTTTCGCATATAAATTTGCTCTGAGCTTTTTGCTGTTCGGCTTTTGCAATTTTTTGGGCTGCAAGTCGTTAACATGTTCTTTTTATTTGTATTTAATGCCATTTTGATGTGGCGCAAAGAAATTTCCACTGGCATTTATTGCCGTAATTAAGTGATGAAAAATGTTTGAAATTCTGCCGCCCTCCAAACTCTGGTCTGAATAACGCATTTACCCGTCGGGGCTCCATCTCCTGCACATTGCCATCAAAGGTCATCAGCATCGACATGGTTATAAATTCTGAACCACTGCCAAACAAAGAGCAATTCACATTGCTCGTAAGTGCCTTTATTCTGTTATTTAGAACGCTTCACCGAATGCTCTAACCTAGTCAGATCTCAAATTTATGGCCAGCCAAAATAAAGCTCCTGACTTTTGCACCAATTGCAACAGGCGCTTCATTAAATGTTTTTTGTGGCAGCAATTTATATTTTTCTATTATTTTTTTTTTGTTGATAAAAAAAGATTGTTGAGTGCCATAAATTAAATTCTATAAGCTGTCTATTAATTTGTTTTTTTTCTTTCCTGCAACTTTATTAGTTTAAATGGATATACAATTGGTTTGAAATGTTGTTAAGATATCCTGTATTGATCCAATTTTTGAAAAGAGGCATGTTTCAATGCATGGATAGGTGTGTAACACACAAAGTGCTTTTGCCTCTAGAAGCTGTTCCTTAAGCCCATACCATATTCCAACTTTAATACTATCTTGCCGGGTACTTGCTATTTATTATTATGTACTCCAACTTTTCCACAGGGTACCTTATATTTGAGCCAGAGCATTGTTACTTGTTTTTATATATAGAGCTTCTTTTTTAAGTTCGTTAAAGTATTTTTTTGACTTTTTAATGCCCGAGCAGTGTAAACAAAAACATTGTCGAAGTGTTTGTTTACGAGAAGTGGATACATTTTATAAAAAGCCACTCAAATATGTGGGTTTGTTTTTGCGGTCTAACGCTTTAATACAAGCTTGGCTTTTGAAACGCAACACTTAACTTTATCAACTACACTCCTACAAAATGTTCAGCTCTTCAGTGTTAATATGCAATATTAATGACTGTTAAGGCTTGTACAAATATCTTACCAATATCATATACATTCAAACATTCGAAGACCACAGATGACCCTTCAATTTGTTTAACTATAGTTTTTTTTGTTATTGCCCTTCCTTAGTAGTTGCAATTTTTAATATCTGTTTAGGTTTCACGCTTTGACCATTTAAATGCTAAATTCAGCTAACAGAGACTTAATGTTCAACTTGGTTGAGGTACTTTTCAGTAATTTTGTATGGTATAACTCTCCTGTTGAAAGAGCCTGACCAAGTGAATGAAAAGAGCTTATCGAACGGGTTCGATTAGAATATTTTCTATATCCAAGCTTAAATTCAAAATTTCGTTGTTGTATTTCTTTTAAAGATATATGTTTAGTTCTGAAACCTATGGCTATTTCATAATTTGCTTAACTCATTTCATTATTTTTTCTAAGAAACTGGGTATTTAATATGCTATTTGGATGTTTACATACTTTTAAGAGCTTGATTATAACCTTATGAAGATTTCCGCTAGAGCATTTAATAAATAAAAATGTACATAAAATTCTTAAATGCGTGATGTATGAAGTGCCTTTTCAAGCAGCACACCAAGAGGCAGCTTTAAATTAATTTAAGTTAAAATGTTGCCGCTTCCGTAAGATGCTTAAAATTCAATACACGCACTTCCACAGCAAGAGTCCTTTATAAACTTGATAACACTTGGGCCCTGTCGTATGATGTGTTGACGCATGCGGGTGTGCGTGTGTGTGTGTGTGTTCGAGGGTCTTTAACAGAAACTGTCAGCCGGCTGGGAATTTTAATTTGGGAGGCAAACAACAAACAACAAACATCAGATGAGGCGGCACTGAAAAGACCGACAGGCAAATGCTGTAAAAACATTTAAATTAACGTCTCCTTTAAAACGCTACATATAGTCTATGTGTCTGTGTGTGTGTGTGTGTTTGAGCATGCATGCGTGTGTTGAAAAAGCATTCATAAAACGAGCCCATAAATGGCAAAAAGGGTCACACAAACACAAACAAACACACAGGCATGTCCATAAAGATAAAGACCATAACGTGCCCATAAACCGAAAGAGTCTTCGAGTATGTGTGTTATTTTTTCTCTCCTTTTTCTTTTCACTAGCTAATGTTGCTGTTACCCAATTGAGGTGTACACATACTTACCCGAAAAGCGAGCGATGAGCGATGAAAGCAAATTTTCCAAACTGCCCACCGGGCGTATGCGTAATATTGCATTTGGGCTTCGATTAATGTCAGTGGCAGCAGTTGAATACGCATTCGCATAGTTCGTTCCCATTTACAGATACATTCATATTGAACCTTTATTCATTTCTATATAGTTAAATAACATTAGCATTTTCTCGTACATTAAATGTATTTAGAAATGTTTTTTTTTTTTTAAATTTATAACTGCAAAACTTAACTAAATATTTGTGAACAATGCTAAATCAAAATTTAGCTGTATTTTTAGTTACAATTAGTTTACATGTATTTATGCTTGTATTTGTTTAGCGGGGGCAATTGTTAGTAATATTTTAAATTGTTAGCTATAATTAAACTAAGCTCTGTAGTGTGAGCATTGTATTTATTAAACTTTAATTTTTTTGTTGGCAGAGATATGTTTATTTTACAGTTTACAGCTAGAAGTACGAATAGTAACTATTATAATATTTAATACATACATATATTCCGCTCGATTAGAATGCCGAAAACATGTCCTTATTAATAACATTATTAATATGAATATTATTATTAATGAATTACATGTTTGCTTTGGCTGATTTTGGCGGCTGCTCTTTAAGTTTCTGGGCGTGGCAAAATTAGCTTAATTATTGCGTACGCTATTTAAATTCAAATTCAATTTATGGCGGCCTCTATTTACCTCTCTCTCTCTCTTTCTTACTCCCTCTCTCGCTCTGCCAAAACGCATGACTTACAACAAAATGGCGACGCGCTGCTTGCTTACCTATGCACAAATTTATGTGCATGTGTTTGTGTGTGTGTGTGTGTGCGTGATTGTGTGTTTGCCAAGCGCAAAATATTCACAACATGGGGCTCATTATAGTTGCAAATACTTTGCGCCTGCTTGCAATGCTAATCGCTGACCGTCCATTTTTGGCTTCACTGTAATCAGGCGTTTTAGCCCACTCGCTCAAGTAATTATTAGTATTGTTGTGTTTTAAGCGCATAATATATGTATGTATATCAAGTAAGTTGCTATATTAATACAATTAAATTTCATAAAGTCTTCTGTTTGTTTTAATTTCCATTAACATAATCATTTATCGATTTGCGATTTGCAAAGAACACGCCTCGTCCTATACAGAAACCTCCTTGGTGTATTTGGACCGATCGTTCAGATCGAGCATCAGCTTGTCGGGTCGCTTGGGTCGACTCGTACCGCTGCCGCTCGTCTTGTCCGTTTGGCTAGTGGAATTGTTGGATGCGTTGGACACGTTGCCTAGCGACATGGTCGCCTCTGCTGATGGCTGTGCCATCGGCTCACTGTCGCTGTCTCCACCGCCCCCACCCGCTGCCAATGCCAAGATGTTGCTCGTGTACAGGGCTATATCATCTGTAGACCGTGCAACCTTGGCCACAGCTACACAACTGACAACCGTCTCGGTACGATCCAGCAGCTCGCTGCTTCTCGTTTGAGTGGGCGGTGCCTGTGGCTCGGCCTGTGTACAGCTGCCGCTGCGTCTTCTGCCGGCTGGAGCCGGCTTATCGCTAAGCCTATACTTACTTCTACAGTTATCACAAATTTGATACGAAATGCTAACCTCGGCCTCGAGTAGATTGCGGGCGCCACGCTTGCAGCTGGTGGGCGGCGTATTGGTGGCTGCTGTGCGCGTGGCAGCAGGTCGTCGCCGCTGCGTCTGGTCCAGATCCTCCGACTGGGAGCACATGCAGTCCAGCTTGATATTGGCGAAGCTCAAGCTGCCCTCTTGCTGTGGGGAGCCCAGCTGCTCGCAGGCACTGCGCGTTGGACAGCAATAGTAGTGCTCCTTGGACGCGTCCAGGCAGCGGCTGCAGATGATGTGCCCGTCGGCGCTGCGGCGCAGCAACAGCTGTTCACGAAAATCATCGCCGCTCAGCTCCGTATTGGTGGCGCGCTCCTCGTAGGCAGCTGTGGGCGTCGGTGTTGCCGTCGAGGGCGGCGTCTCCAGCACCATGGTGGGTATGCTGCCACGCGCAGCGGCCGCAGCGGCTGCAGCTCTGCCGTTGGCATTGTTGTTCTGCTGCAGCTGCTGGCTGTACTTTTGCATCTCGGCGTTGAGTGCAAGCAGCGGCAGCGCACTTTGCCGCGCGGCAGTTGCCGCATTGCCGCTGGTTGCATGCGTGGCGGCGGCAGCGACTATCATCATGCCACCTGGCGTCTTGAGACCATCCAGCAGGCTCGATATGGTCATCACGGCCACGCCCTTGGGCGGTGCCATTTCCTGTATGCGCTGCAGCTGCATGCTCAGCTGCCGAATCTCCTCGAGGGCCTCCTGGTCGGACAGCTTGGTTTCTGCAAATGGAAACGATGGCTTGATGAAATCGTACGGTTTCTCAGCCCCAAACAATTACAATTGCTGAATAAGTGCGGCAGCCACACAAAAAGCGTCGTTTACACGCAGCCTCAACTTTCAACTGGAAAAGTTGCCAGCCCAGTCCGGTCCGTCTCGTCCCACATACCCCCTCACAACTTTTGCACTAAAAAAGTTGCGCTTGTGTCAGAAGTTGCGCTGGCATAAGTAATGCCTGCTCGTTCCGCACCGCAACGCCCCGCGCCCCAGCAAGGACAATTTAAATGCGTATTCCTGTAGCTGTGGCAGCCAACAAAACAGGCAACATGGAAATGAAAATGGACGCTGTTGCGGCTATGAGTTGTGGGTTCTGGGTTCTTTCTTTCACTCAAGACAGCCTACAGTGTGTGAGTGTGTGTTTTTTGGTGTGTGTGTGTGTGTGCTGTTTGGACGATGATAAATGGCCGTTCAATTCAACTGAAAGCCTGTCAGTGTGATTTAAGTGAGTCCACTCAGCGCCACTTGACGCGACTTTCGAATACAAAAAAAAAAGAGAAAATAAAGGAAAGTGGCAACTTTTTGGTGGCTGGATTTAGATTTATGGCTGTGAAATTAAGCGAGAGCAGCGGCAGTGGCCAGAATTGAATTTATTATGTACCCCTCCCCTATGAAAGTGTGCTACATATTTGCACAAAAAATATTTAAAATTCACCACACAAATACAAATTGTCTGTGCGTGTGTGTGTGTGTGTCAGTGTGTGTGAGTCGGGTATATTTGGCATCTTTGTTATTGTTTAATTTAAATATGCAAATTGACGGCAGGCCACTTAAAAACGCGCACGCAATGAAAGCGCGTCTCTAGCGCAGAAATGTTTTGAAATTTAACGCACAATTTAACTAACGTCGTGCGGTGGCAGCAGACGCAACCAAAATAGAAATATGAGCAATAAAAAATTAAACATAAAAAAAAGGCGCCAATGAGAAAAGGTCGCTCATAAAGCATTTAAACATAAAGCGTCACTTTCTCTCTCTCTCTCTCTCTCGCTCTCGCTCTCTCTCTCGCTCTGTTGGTAATAAACATTGCCGGCAAATTAAATTGCGGCACTAGACACAAACCGCTCGTAACTCGTCTGAATTACGCCCAATAATAACTTTTTTACGTATGTATCTTAATCAGTTTGGGTGGCCACGCCCAGCTGCTTTGCCGCCCCCATTCGATGCGGAACTGCAAAACTTTTGCCAACGTCTAATTTGAACTACCTCGCCATTAAATCAGTGATTCGCTATTTGGCGACATCCTATCAAAAGGACATCATCAGGCGGCATTGAGAGACTTCTGGGAATAGACCCTTAACAAATTTCGTGGCTCTTGTGCCAACGCTCTACATAAATAAATAAATGTATCTTTGAGATCTTCTCGGAAGTTTTCGCTTGGCTGCTGTTGCTTCCCGCCATACACAAAGGCACACACACACACGCACACACACACGGTAGCTGTTAAGGTTAACCGCATCAAGCATGTGCGACATTTTGTGAGCACATAAATCAACGTTGAAGTTGACATAAGATAACTGCGAATATTCGAGCATATTCATATGCCATGCATATATATATATATATATATATATATAGAAATTTGTTTTTATGTTTTTTTCTTTTGATAGGGCTTCGATTCTGCTCAGCCCAGCGCACTGCAAAAGCATTTAAAGCTAGGCAACGATGCCAGCGATAAGCTGACGCCACTCGCAATCTGTTTATTTTTTAATTCGCCAAATAGAGTGCCATAAATAAAAGTCTGAACGCCACAGACGAGTTGACTTAATCAGCATGCTTAAACTGCGTGTTGCCGTGCATAAATTCGGTCGGGCAATCGTGGCGCCACACGGACAACATAGAACATTTGTCAAAGCGGACAAGTAGCAATTTTCTGGCTGTCAGGACACGTCTCGTTAGTCATAAGCATCGATATGCAGCTGGCTTCTGTTGGCCATAATGATGCAATTAGTTACCTGCCGAAGTGGTGCCAGCTGCAGGCGCCGTTGATGTTGTCACCGAACTGGGATGGGCGAAGGTGCGCACTTGTGGTCGAAAATTGAATTTGGCACCCGATGCCTTGGCGCCCATGCCAATGTTCTCCTGATGCGACTTCCCGCTGCGCAGCACAATGTAAACCTGTGTGTGAGATAAGAAAAAAAAAAAAAAAAACGAAAAAGAAAATGGACAACAGCTACAATCCAAATAATCTCTCAAGTGTTTGTGGTTCTACGTACCTTGCTGCCAAAAATGAGAGCCAGCAGCAGGGTCACCGTCAGCTGTGTGTGGCAGAAGAATATGATATAGAGCAGATCCGGATTGGCCGGCGACTGCAGGAAGAGCCTGCCAAGGATAAACAAAGAGTATGGTAAACGTTAAATCAAAGAAGCTCAACAATAATACGAAAAGCGCAATCCAAATTGAAATCGAAAGGCAATGCAAGTCCAGAATATTCAGTTTTTCTTTTACTGAAAATTGGAAACTTGGTACTTGGTACTTGGTACTTACATGGACACGTTGAGGAAGCAGGTGAGCAGAAACTCGTTGTATATGGCCATTGATATGAAGCGGCTCTCGTTGAATTCCGAGGGAGCCTTCCGCACCATGATACAGAGTCGGACGCCCCAGGCCAAGAATAATACTTCCACTGTTTTTGACGGTACGGGGAAAAGAGAACCGGGCACAGGGCACAGATTTTTGCTGGTTAGTTGATTGCTTTGTGCATTTGTCTGGCTTTTAGCTTTGGCTTGGAATTTTAATTAAAAACTTCAGCACTCAACGTGTGCGCCAGCTGCTTAATTAGAAGGCAATGCCTACGAGCCTTATGATTATATTATGTATTATATTAACATGGTGGTGTTCAGTATTCTTTATGAAATGAACAAAAAATCATTCAACACACGTTTAACAAACACACAAAGTTTCGATTCATTTTCAATTTTTGTTGCCCTGAACACGAATTTGCAGCATACTTTTCAGCGCAAAGTAGCAAAATTAATGCACTCGACACGCAGCAGTTTGCCCTTTATATTTTTTAATGCGCGTTTCGTGTTGTCCCATAGAGTGCGCACTTTATTAAAATAATGTTATTTAAGGGCCGATTTCTACCGTTGTCATAGTGCAGGCTGTCATCAATGCACCAAAGCGCATAGATACCTTTGCTGTGTATCGAAGTTTTTTAATTAGGACAGCTGCCACTTGCTTCAGCAATGCCTTTGTGGCTGCCACTCTTTGCTGCTCGGCTTTTCCTTTTCATATCGAAGCACTTCTATCAGTCAGCTCTATACGCCGGGCAGCACAAGTTGTGCGGGCAGCTGCATAGCTCTGACTATGAATTATGGGTCACCGTTTGATAATAACAAATTAGAAACAAAAATTAAACTCTCTTGTATTCATTTGTTCTAGTTTTTCTTGTTTAATTTCAATTAAAAACTTAAGCTAGATGTTCGCAATTATAGTTCGTCATTTTTTTAGTTTTAAATTTGCTGAGGGCTTTTCTTTTTGTTGGAAACTTTATAAAATTAATTATAAATGCAACTTTTTGTTTATCTTCACGTAGTTCATTATATTATTATTATTGGTTTTCTTTAATTATAACAAATTAAGTAAAGAGAAATATTAAATTTAGTAAATTTCTGCGGCATTTGAATGGCCGTTCTTCCGCTTGTTTGTGCGACGCTGAGGCACATGAACTTTACAGGCTTGGGACATTGTATTTGCAAAGCTTACAGATTATGTCATCACACGTCAACCAATCGGCTTGTCAGGCCGTCAGCCAGTCAGTCAGTCAATCACTCAGTTAATCAGTCATCAGCCAGTCAATCAGTTTGTTATTCACTGCGTTAGTTACTGACTCAGTCAGTGCAATCGCATATATTTTAAAATATCTTTTCTATTAAAATTCTTATTTATTTGATTCCCTGATAAACTAAAGTTTAATCTTATTCAGCCAGCCAACTGTTGTTATAATAAATCTATCTTTAGCATATCTTTCTCCGAAAATGCCTTTATAATACAGTTCATGTGACCTCTAAAATGGCGCTCACAATGGACAGCAAATGGGCATTTGGCGAATGGAAACTTTTGCACTATATGTGGCTGACTTGCAATTTGCGAATAAGCGTTATATAGTCGGAGTCCGTGGAAGCTGCCTTTTGACGCATCACAATGGGAGCCATTGTCGCACAAAAAGTCGCATTTAGCTGCTGCACTGGCTGCTGGGACAACGGTCTGTGGCCTCGTGACTGGATTTTAATTTAAGCCCGAAGCACACACATGTTGTCAGCCGCCCTTTGCCCGTTGTCCTGGCTACGTTGGCATTTCAATATTTTTGCACTTTGCCTTATGTATTTCTTTTGCCATGGCACACGGTGCGTATGCGTAATACTGCCTGCTGTTATTTTTTTGCAGCTATCGCTTTGTGTGTGTGTGTGCACGAGTGTTGGGTATGATTTTAAGTGGCTTCAGGCTCAATCAAGTGTGCTTTATCATGTGTGCCAAGCATATCAAATTATTTTTGAATCTCCCTCTCTCTATCTCTCCGTACTTACTCGATGTAAATGTATAGTCCCACCAATCGGTTTTGCATAGAAACGCTTTGAGGTCATCCGCAGTGCGTCCGACGACAACGTCCGGTGGCGATACCAAAGTCCGGACCAGCAAACATGTCCCAATGGCACCGCAGATTATGCCCAGGCGCTTGAGCAGCGCCGCATCTGTTATTTTGACAGCCTTCGCGGAACGCACGCGGAATATCACCGAGATGCTGCACAAGATTTGTTTATGGATTAGTTGAAACGAACAGAAATGGGTTACTACGGCAAGCCGAAGACTAAATACCCTTGTAGACATGCGGCTTAGCAGTGTCCGTTGTTGGACAGCCCTGTTAAGCCCGACTGTTTCTGTAAAGTTGTATAAAGTAGTTTGATCTGACATGATTGCTGAGCTAAGACAAGGTATCTTGAAAAGCAACATAGTTCTTCATACAGAATAAGAATATGTATATTTTATTGTGTTGGAGACGTCTCCCTCTATACGTTACACATTTCGTAACTGGGCTACAATACGCTCTCTTAGTGTATAAAAATGCATACGTTGCCAACTTACCGCCAGGTTTTCAACATCAGTGCACCGTAGGTTAGGGAGAAGCCAATCTCGCGCAGCCAGATGCGTGCGGTGCATGTGTAGAGATTCGGGTTCGGGTACATGACAATGTTCTGTGTTGGCGATAAAAAAAAAAAAAAAAAGTAAATGCAAATAACTTAGACCACTCGAATGTCTGATTGTTGTCAGACCGTTCGGCCACTTAGAATTGCAAAATAAAAATTTATTTTCAGTCGCAAATGTTTGGCTGTTGCCAACGTCCTGTGACAGGAACTTGAACCAGACACATAAATACGAATAGGAAATAGCAAAAGAAGAATAGGTACGACAACATTTTGTCCATTCAACTGTAAATTTTGAGCTATTCGAGCACAACAAAAGTCAACATTTTGCATGAACATTTTTTTGTATTGTTGCTAGCTGTGCGTAAAATGTAATGTATTTCCGTTTATTCTCAAATATTAATAAATCGAGAGCCCAGTCAAGAACGACAACAACAACAACAACAACAGGAAATAGAGATCGTTGTTTTCTGCCACTAAGCACAATTTAAAAAATCATAAAGCAACAAAATGCCCTCCCTCCGCACTTGTATCTTCGGTTGGGGCTTCATTTATTGTGTTGCCAAGTGGCAAGCACCTCGCTTCAGATAAATAGCACAATATATCTTTTGCCTCGCATTGTCTGCTGTTGGCATATATACACTCATATATGTACAAATATATATATGTATGTGTGTGTGGATAACGATGAACTCTCGTTTAAAGCTCTTTATTTGGCCAGTGTGGCATTATTTTTTGAGTCACGAGCCATAAATCAATCAAATTAAATTGTAAAGTAATCTATTTGAATTGGGTCCTGGTCATTGTTACGTGCTGAGCCGGTTTTTCCTAGCTCAAATTCATAGCTTTATCTAGCTACTAGTTATGCAAATTGTATTCCATGATGGATATGACAATTTTGCTCACAATAAATCGAGTTCATCCTAAATAAACTTATTTACCTGTGGGCGAGTGTATAAAATTCAAAAATATAATAAATACAAAATATAAGGCTTGACTGCTCGAATCCTTTGCCGGTGGACTTTCCCTTTTGTCTTTCAACTGCAACTCAATTGATTCAAGTGTATCCAAGTAATTTAATCTGCTGATGTTGAGTCAATTAGGCGTTGGATACTAATTTTAACCGACTGCGCTATACTCTGTTTATAGAATATAATTTAATTCTTAATGGGCATGCATTTTTTTTATTTTTGGACATTTTTCAAAAGTTTAATTCTCTTTGTGAGCACAGTGTGAAAACGAAATGTATGAACTGAATGTACAAATCCATTACAAGTGTTCTACCCCTTTCGCATATTATTCAAATAGACAAACAAAAACTTTTAGAAAATCTATTTGTTTTAGGTATGCAATGAAGTTTAACGAGCTGTAAACTGTGTTGAGTGTTTTAGGTGTAGCTTAAATCTATGCCTAAAATATATTCGTAGTGGCTTACCGTGCAGTAGATGAAGAAGGCGCCCAGTGCGATGACCCGTAAAAGAGCTGGACTAGCGGCGCGCACAACCTGAAATTGTTAAATAGAAAAAGTTGTTGAATGGCTTAAGACTAGTTTGAAGGCAGCTATCGTATATCAGCTGAGTGCTGAGCGAAATAAGAGTTAAGCACGTGGCGTGGCTTAGCTTAAATTCAAAATTGAAATTGTCTCATCTGCACAATTGCGCAAAGCACCAGCTACAAAGAGGTCACCCAAAAGGCGGATAGCGTAGAGCGTAGAGCTATCCAGACGCGAGAGCTATTTACTAACAGTCGCAGTCACACTTGGCTGCTTGTCAGACTGAGTAGGACTTAGCGGCATTTAATTAGTTTTGAACTGGCACTGTAGAATCTACTAGCGACATCGACCTCGAGAGACGCCGACATTAATGCGACAGAATCGCATTTGAAATAAAAACAGTTTAGTTGGCTGACTGCGCTGATTCGCACCACTGAGGCACAGACAGAAGCAACAGGGGCAAAGGAAATTTAATAATTCACTCTGCTTACATATAGAGTGTACACATAGCCGTAGTACTACGACTTTCACTCCCACAATCCCTTCTCCCCTTGTAAAGTTCAAAACGGTTTAAAACTATACGCCAGAGACAGTGTCTGCTCCATGGACGAACCTAATGAGCGCTCAAGTGGCATCGGACTGGCCGCATTCTGCAGTCTGAAGTCGCTGGATAACTCTCTTCCTATCTCCCTCTCTCTCCCTTAGCTCTGTGTGTGTGTGTGTGTACGAATGTTTGCACTTCCGTTTATGCGGAACCATATCCTTTTCCGTTATTGTTGGTCCACAACGAGCACACGGATACGGAAAAAACACAGACGCACGCAGCACGTACAAAATTAACTTGAAACTAACAATGCTAAGCAGCTTAGCATTCCAATGACAGCAGCTTAGGTTGGCCTCGTCCAGCAGCTGACAGCGCAGCCAGTTGACAGCGGCGCTAAAGTCAATTTTGCTTAAGTCCCTCCACAGTTCGAGCGCTGGCTTATAAAAAGTTCGCTGGCCATTTTAAACAACCGGGGAGAGGAAAACAAACTGAGAATGTACTTACTTAATGTAGAGCCAACAGAATAATTCTATTTGGCCATTGCTGAGAATTGTGAAACGTGTGCTGGCCACTTACCTTGACTTGTTGATAGCGAAATGTGAACCAGGCGGCCGGTGGCAGCAGGCCGATGACGATGCAGGCCAGCGCCAGGATGCTGGTGCGCATGGGCCAATTGAGGGCCGCAATGCAGGGCGAGGCATCTTCGCAGGAGTCACAGCCCTCGGCACAGGGCTGGCATTCGTATTCGTTGTTGCTGTTATACGTTGAGTTCTTGCCCTGCGGAAATCAGCCGGAGATATGGGGGTTACATTTTAAATGAGAGTTTCGGTTAAGCTTTGCCAATTACTGCAAGCACACCTGACTCAGCGTATTGTGTTATTCTGTGCTGCGTCCTTTACCATAACACAGACGATGTGTTGATGGTAATTTATACCATAACACTTTTCAACCTACCAGCATCAGTTTCTCGTACTCCTCCTCAAGCAGGCTGCCATTGAAGAACTTGTGCAGCGAGGCGACGTCGGGAAAGTAAAAACCCTTGCGGCACAGGCATTTGTAGGAGCCACGCCGAAAGCCCAGACCCATAATCGGCTCGCACTGTGCAAGGTGAGAATGGAATTGAATGTGGAAATGAAAATGAAAATGAATGTGAAAGCAATTGACTTCTGATTGCTGCTCTAACGTATTTTAACTACCCACCATGGTCGTGCGCTGTTTACACTTGTCGGTCCCGGCAAAAATGTTCAGTGGCCGCTTCGTGCCAGGCGTATGCCGCTGCGGGCATTGGTCGATGTCCACGCGTCGCAAGTCAATATCAATGCCAGATGTGCCCCTGAAAGTAGGCAACAACGAGCAGACAGAATGAGGAAGAGTCGCATTGATCAGTGAAGGGCATTAAAAATGTATGTTATTAATTTATCAATTTAACAATCAACTGGGTGGCACTTAAGCCAAATGGCGTCATTTATAAAATCAATTCAATAAAACGTGCAGCCAGCGGCTCATATTTATGTATTCGTAAGTAAATAAGTGTGCGTGTGAGGGGAAGGGTCGGGCCAGTCCATGCCAGACCAAAGGGCATTCAGTGCCCAGCCACTGGATCGTATTCTCTTGTGTGTGTGTTGGCTTCTTTTTTTTTTTTTTATATTTTTGTTTTGTACTGCGAGCGATAACAAACAATAAATTCCGTCTTTGATTGCGCATATGTGCGTGTGTGTGTGTGTATGTGAGTCGGAAATAGAAAGGATAAATGATAAAGGCCAGGCGGAAACTAACAAGCGTGTTATGGTTCCGGTTTCTCAATGAAAATGAACGCAAAAAAATAGTAGAAAATTATTTTCTTGTCCTACCGCTGTCGCTGCCTGCTGCCCTGTCGTTTCACAAAGACATAAAGCCATGAAAAGGGTGCACTAAGTCCGCCACCCGACAGCCAACGGCCAACGGCCGACAGCCGTTAAAGCCAACCCAGACGACTCGCACAACAGTATAGAAATTCTCTATGTGTACGAATTGGCATGGGCATCCGGCAACACCCAATTACACGCATTCCCAAGCAGCCCGGCCAGGCCAGCCGGAACACATCTAGAATTTTACGCATAATCCAAGACTTACATTTGCACAGTGGCCCGAAACTACATATTATTCAAGTTACATTTTTCCTGAATTTGATTCTGATTTTTTTTTTGTTATTGAAAGAATTATATGCTGCTTATTTACCCACAATATTGCCTTTTCAATTAAAAAAAAGAACAAATTGACAATTCATTTAACCAAATTCAAAGTGCAAAAATTACACATATATATATAATTTTTTATTGCAATTTCAAAATATTTGTAGGCCCAATGTGTCACGTGTCGACTGCCTGTCTGAGCGTCGCATCAGTTGGGAGACCTTTTCTCTTTTTTAACACACACTGTGGCACACACACTATGGCACACATAGTTAGGCCTAATATACGGGTCCCGGGTCCCGGATTCCGTGCCGTATCGGGTCCGGAGTTTCATGCGGCTGTCAGTTAATATTGACATATCAGTTTGTATTTATTTGATTGTTTCTGACAACTTATTGATTGCAAAAAGGGATATCTGGGCGCATCGGGGCGCAGGATGTAGCAGGACAACACAATGCCCATATTACATTATAATAATGATTATGTTAATTCTCCTATAGTTGATCCCCGAACGCCTTTGTGTGTCGCACGACCAGGATCATTTTCTCATTGCCATTCTTATTTGCTTGCCTTTTATTTGCTGTGGTTTCGTTTTGTCAGCGCTGCTGATGTTGCTGTTGTTGCTGCTTTTGTTGTTGACAGTTTTGAAGATAATTTGTAAACGGATATCGGAAAATAAGCTTATCGAGCTGACCGTATATCTGCCCCAGTGAGTTTTGTGAGGCTCATATTGATTTATTAGTTTGCCGCCGTTGGCACTGTCTGCGTGAAGAGGATACATCGGCCAATTTTAATAGCCGCAGTCACATTGCTGATGTAGCAGTGTGCCGTGCCTGGTGGCGTATACTTGATGTGCCTTTGATTAAGTGTCGCCCAATGCCTACAAATGAGCTGTCAATTAATTGCTGTCGTCAGATTTTCCGCATCCGCTTCCAATTCTCTTTTTATTTAAATGCCTGTTGATTTTCAATTTTGTTGCACAAGAAAAAACAATGCGAATGCCATGGCTTTTATTAAGCTTTTTACGTTCTTGGCCTTGTACTGGGCCATAGGTCCACTTGTGCCTCAGCGTTCAGCTGATTAGCATAATTGGTTTTTCCAGCTTGCGCTTGTAGCTGGCTTTGCTCAGCGTAGTCGTATTCGGAAATTGTCTAATTAAACGTTGGCTTTACGCGTAGCAGCTGGCAACAGGCCATAGAAACTTGAAATACACTTAATTTGCGCATTTTAAAAGGGTATATTTATATTGTTGTCAGTGCTTGAAGTGAATTTCATCTAAATATTTGACTAGACAATGGCAAACGAGAACAGGATGCGGTAAATGAATACACGCGGAAGCTACTAAGCTTGAGCTGTGTGTGTGTGTGTGTAACAAATACTTAAAGCCAGCCAAGTACGTGCACAGCTCACGGAATACGTGCACAGCTGAAATGCATTCTTGCAGCTTAAACAGAAAAACATGACATGCACGCACAGCACGTGCGCGCCATTTAAAAATTGAGACAGCTAATACGCATACGCTGCCACACAAACACACACACACACACACTCACTTGTTTGTTTGTTTGGGTGTGTTGCTGTCGAGTGCATTAAGTTTGGTTTGCTGGTGCTAGTGCGTATTTTGGCTATCGGCACATAAGTGTGTGTATGTGGTAAATGCCAGACCCTTTCACATCTCAACACACGCACGCAGTTTGTAAACAACTCGCCTGGTTGGATATGTTGCCGCATTACGTATACGCCATGCACGCACTTATTTGCCAATGTGCGGCAAACTACTTCACACGACAGTCAGGCGTGTGTGTGGCCTCAACTAATGCACATAATCAGCTTCACTTTTGCAGTTTTCACCTCGATGACATTGTTGGTAAACCATCCAAATATGCGGTCACATGCCTAAAATTGATCCCAAAATTGTGCACAGGCAGAAACATGGCTATGCAAATGCCAATTTTAAAAGTTGAGCTACGTTGAATTCGTCTACACTTTTAATAGCCTAATAAACTGTTCGTCCGACTATTTGTATAACAGGTCCGCATAGAATGAATGGAACTGTGGGGAAAATAATGTTCAGGAAGTGCTTGTACAGCAGGCAGGAGGATGGATGCTTAGCTGACCTGTGGAATAAATTAGAATTAAGATTGTTTTTGGCCATCTTCCTGTTTGTTTTTCTTGCTGTTTCCCCGACATGAAGAAAGTCTATACATCGAGTATGTCCCAACGTGTTGTTGGCAGATTTTTATCTGACCGCTGAAAGTCAGTAAAAGCTAAGAAGACGCACAGGGTAACTGCTAGTCGAGCACTGTCAACTGCATGACTCCTATTTGTTCAATTAACATAGAACAGACCAATCTTGAAAAAAAAAAAAAATTAATTTTCGTTTTTCATCTCTGCATTGAATAGCAAAGCAATTTGCAATTATTGCTTGAGTTCAATATACAAAAAATAGAAAACCCGACTGAACGGAGAAAGTCTCTTGCGGTTGTTGTTTGTTGGCCACTTGTCCTTGTTATTGTTTTGTGTCTTTATCTATTGGAAATAGCTGCACTTGGCAGTTGTGGCTGAATCAAAAGGCCAATGCGCCGACAAGGACACGAGCTGCCGTTGTTGTTGTCGTTGCTGTCGATGCTGCAATGTTGCGTGTAATTGGTTGCTGACAAGGCATTGACATTGTGGCCATTGTAAGCAATGTCAAATGGCAAGTTGTTACAGTTTGAAGCATAATTGACACCCAAGCATAACCGGCAGGTGGACTTTAGTTGGAATGGCTGCATGAGTGCGTTGACATGCAATATGAGTTGCACAAGGAATGTTAACTACATCCTTTGAGGTAGGAGCGAATCTCCACTTCAGTGGCGGGTAAACAGGGAAAACAACACACCCACACACACACACCCACATGACTGGCACAAATCTAGCATGAGGACGAGCAGACTCATGTAACAGTTAAGTACTTGCATATAGGTATGGGCACCGGCATTGGCATCTCCAAGTCATAATCATGTACATTCAGACGTTGCAGCTCGTCAGCTCGCCGGCTAACAAGCTACTGTCGATCATCCACAGGCCCCTGGCCAACAGTCTATGCACGTTGTGCACACTCAAAGGCGTGCTTATTGCAATATTTGATACATCCGGTTCCGTTTGCCTCATTATGCTTTGGCAGTCATTGCATATATACATAACATATAAATATATATATTTATAATGTCTGAATGTTTGTTGTACATATTGCTGCAAAAGTCAAATAAATACAACGCTCGGTTTATTTGAATACCAAACCCAGCACCCATAACCCTGTTCAGTTTCCCTGGCGTAATATTGTAAATTTGTTGCAAGCAGCGCACGCTAAGCGAAACTTAAATGAAATCCAATAAAATTATTGCCCCAGCAAGCATGCCTGAGCAGTCCACGCGCCCAGGACATCGCCCAAGCGCTCTGGCGGCATGTCCTTTCTCTGTGCTCACAGCGGGCGCTTAATGTGATTTGTGCTTTATACTTATTTGCGTTCCAGTTCCAGTTTGAGGTTGAGGTTGAGGTGGTCGGTCGCTTGAGACGGCCTGGTTGGGGTTCTGGTCTCTGTTTGTTTTTCCTGCTCCTAACTTATGCGCATTTTGCTGGCCCTTCGAAGTGCCAAATAATTTTTAATATTATTAAGTTAATGTTGCTTGCCAACAATGGCCCATTGTTGTCCGCCTGCATTTATCATGGTATATAGCACAGCATAATACATAAATTAAATCAATTAGCAAACTTTGCTCGCCGCCGTCCCGACTTCAAGTTGGCCACGTTGGCTCGTTACAGTCGGTTGCCGCCAGTTTGCTTCCACGACGTAAACAAATTAATTTTGCGGCTAGTCTCACAACTAATGGAATACTGATAGCCATACCATTATTAACACGACCCAGTTGGCAAGTTCAACTTTAGCCTGCACTGGTGGCGAGTACAAACTTATTGCTGCAACATTTTTATAACCCTACACATGGGGTGTTCTGAGTTAGTCTAGAAATATTTTACGTGCTCTAAAGGGCATATTCTATTATATTATTTACTTTTGATTAGCTTGTGAAACTATGGCCATATAGAGTGTTTCTCTAAACATCTTAATTATTATTATATTATAGCATTTGATTAAGTTACAAACTATTCCCATATGGTTTTTTTTTTCAATAGCACTCTCGATACCCCGTTGTTCACTTGCCTAACCAATTGGGTTACTTGGAAGTTTTTATATTTTATTTGAATATTTAATAGATCAGTGGAATTCAGCTGTGTTTTTGCAGATATCATGATTCTTTCCTCAGCTTTCTATCAGAGATCATAACTATGTAAAGCGTCAAAAGACTCTTGATTATTACAATTATAAAATTTGATATACCGAAACTAATAACTACTTTTTGGCTCCTAAAAGAAATGTTAAAACTAAAAACTATCTTTTCTTCAAAATTTTAATTAAATAATAATTAAATTGAAAATGTTCATTTCTTTCTGATGTTCAGCTTTGTATATCTAAAAAACATATACATATGTAAGGGTATTTGAACTTCGGCAGTTCTAAGTGAACTTTACATTCAACTTAGTTGTTTATACATTTCCTTTTTCGCTAAGGTTCGACGCTGCGATTTTAAGCTGCTGAAATAAATGAGCTTTGTTTTTGGCTGTGGCTGCTGCAACATAATGTGGGCGCATGGGGCAGTGCACCTAAATGAACTAAACGAACTTTTAACATTTCGACATTAATTTTGCTGCAGCCGTCCATTAGGCGGCCAAATTTATGTTGCAACTAATTGCAGGCAGTTACCGTGCTTCCGCTCTGCCAGCCAGCGACAGACAGTTGCCTTTTTTGATGCTTACAAGCGGTGTATGTGCGTGTGTGTGTGTGTGTGTGTGTGTGTGTGTGTGTAGTATGTGTGAAATTTATCGAGCGTGCAAAGTCATTGAGCATTAAATGGCGTATCTAGGCATGTGCGTGGGCGTGTGCCATGTCTGCTGCTCTTTATAATTGATTACTTTCATTAAATATTGTCTGCCGCCCACCTGTGGCAAACTGAGCAGCTGTAGCTGGAGCTGAAAGTGCTGCTGGGACACGGCGATAGGAACTGGCGCGGTTAATGAAATTTGGCACGCCTTGGCCGTGAAGTGACTGTAACTGTTATAATTACGGAATCCATTAGCAAAAGTTGTACAAGCGTTAAATTTCATTTGTCAGTATTACTGCAAAATGTTGTTCGACTCGTTGACAAGTCAGCTGCTGCTGCTTCTCGCTCTCCTGGTGGCGACCATAGGTCCCCTACCAAGCAAGGGCACAACAACAAGTGCTCCACTTACTTGGCAGCAAAGACAGTACTACCAGTCGAACTGTAAGTGCGCACAAGGCCTTATCTGTTGATAATTGATGGCCGATTGGTTTCCTTACAGGGAAGCAGCGCAAAAGATTTACCACTACACCGCAGCCTGGTTCTACGCCGGAACCGGAGGAGCTGCGTAAGGTTTATCCCTGCTTCTGCTACAATCCTCCACAGCCAGGGGAATCCACAACCGAGGGATATGAAAAGTACATGACTGAGAGCAAAGATATATTCATATTAAATAAATAAATACAAAGCTAGTTGGCAAAGTAACTCACAACGTTAAGCTCAAGAAAATGTTAACTTTTATAATCGCGTTAGACTGTTTTTTAAAGGTTAATTTGTTTTTTAACCGAACTGCTTTAGGTGAATTTTCAAAGATCGGGGAAAAGATGCAATTTCTCTCTTTATTCGATCTTATTTTCATGTAAGGGAAATGTGAATTATAAAATAAGTCGTGGAGTCGACTGCCAGACATGTCAACGGCTTTATAAAATTTAAATAATAAACGATAGCTCAAAGGAAATGCATTTTCTACTATTATTTTAATTATCGTAATTAGTGTGGACACGCGCTAGCATGACTGTAATTACTCGTATTTAATTATACAGGCAATTTCAAAGACAATTATAGAATAAATATGAAATCAAGACACCAGCAAATGGCTCAATCAGCAGCAGAACGTCGAAGAAGGACAACGTCATGCTCATCAACAGCTTAAGTTTCTTCAGGAGTCACTGGACTGTCTGGAAAATAATTGGAGTTACCTACAAAAAGGTGAAATGGACACAGCTTTACATCGTCTATAGTCTCCTGTCAAACCTTATAGTAACCGTTTGGTATCCACTGCATTTGGGCATAATGCTTTTTAGAAACAAAAACTTTTCGGATGATATCTTGAACCTCACGACATTTGCCACCTGCTTGGCCTGTTCGCTAAAGACAGCTTTATACGCCTATAACTTTGACAAGGTCGAGCAAATGGAGCTACTGCTGAAGCAACTGGACTTGCGGATCAAGAGTGCGCCAGAGAAAGCCATCTACAGCCAGTTGAGAAAACAGCTGAGAAACATTCTCTATGTCGTTATTGGCATCTATCTGCCAATTGGTGTTTTTGCCGAATTTTCATTCATTTTTAAGGCGGAGCCTTCTCTCATGTATCCGGCCTGGTTTCCCTTTGATTACGTTAATTCGACGCGTAACTTCTACATTGCCCACGTATATCAGATTATGGGAATTGGCTTTCAAATTCTGCAGAACTATACGAACGACTGCTTCCCAGCCGTAATGTTGTGCCTCATCTCCGCTCACATTAAGATGCTCTACGTGCGCTTCGAGCAGGTGGGAATGGATGATGCCGAGGACGCTGAGGACCAGCTGGAGGCATGTATAACCGATCACAAGCGACTGCTGGAGTAGGTAACATCGCGAATGCATTCTCTGCAGTATTTTATTGACTTTGCTTGTTTGCAGACTTTTTCGCACCATTGAGTCCTTCATGTCGCTGCCCATGCTGATTCAGTTCGCAGTGACTGGGCTGAATATATGTACTAGCGTAGCGGGGTTGCTCTTTTTTGTTACTGAGCCCATGAGTATAACATATTTCTTATTTTATGCCCTGGCTATTCCGCTACAAATCTTTCCCATCTGCTACTACGGCACAGACAATGAGCTCTGGCTTGGAAAGCTGCACTATTCGGCATTCAGCTGCAATTGGACATCGCAGCATCGGAGTTTTAAGAAGAAACTCATGCTGTTTGTGGAGCGCTCATTGAAAGGGAGCACACCACTGGCTGGTGGCATGCTACGCATTCATGTGGACACGTTTTTTTCAACACTCAAATTCGCCTACTCGCTATTCACCATCATTTTACGCATGCGAAAGTAATTGGTACATAAAAAGTCCGGAAAATGTTTACTGACCTGATATTTATATATTAATACATAATATATTAATATACTAATATATGTATATGTAGGTGTGGATATCTGTATATGAAAGAGTTATCGCTTTGTAGTTTTAGTTATCGCTCTAGTACGCGATTGTTATGAATTGCAGTAAGGGAGACAGGTTTCAATGCTATATTATAAGTTTAATGTTAACAAGTTACGTTGGCAATCTAATAAACTCAATATCATATCAAACTCTAGATAAATAATTTGTATATTTTTACATTTTTTCTCTCTCTTGTATATGTCTTTTTTCTCATACTCTGATCCTAACCAGATATTTCTCTTGCTTTCAGTGATGGATATATGGTGATGGATACATAGCTAACTTCCTCTTACTTATAAATGACAACACGATATCCGTGCGAGGTATGCGAATTATTGGGTAAGTACATGTTTCCTTACATTTTTAATAATAAATTGGGCACGATGACCGATAACTGATAAATAAAAAGTTCAAGGAACATGTACTTGAAGAAATATTCAATTAAGCGTAAAGGTTTTTGAACATATTTCATGTTTAACCTCTTTACTTTTGTATAAGATTCCTAATAATATTCTGATAACATCTAAATTCGTTCCTTGAAAACAGAAAGAAAATGCTTCTAATATTAGAACCACAGGACGCTGACTAAAAAACAGATTGTCCGTTGGAATTTGTTGTTGTCCGTTGCCAAGCAATAATTACAAATTATGCATGAAACGATGTGGAAGTGCGTACAGCGACGACGACTGGCTAATTGTGCAAAGGCAGAGTTCTGCCCAACCTCGCCATACTTCGCTTCACTTCACCCAAATCCCTTACCGCCTACGCCCGACATGTTCGCAATTCAGTCATAAACAAGAGAATAGCTTTCAGCTGTCATTATGTTGATGGGGATGCAACATTGAGGCACTCAGTTTGATGTTGTAACTAACTGTTCAGTGGGGCTATACGATTTCAGTCAACCAGGCTGTAAATTGTGCACAAGTTGTTGCTATACTCTGTTACAATCGCGAATGGGTAGCAAAGAGTATTGATTTGGTGCGCTTGTTTGTAACAGGCAAATGAAGGCAGATCTTATCTTAATCAGAAGCAATAGCCGGGATCAGGTTTATTTCACAAAATCTGTTCAAATCGCGTTCTGGTTTCGATTTATTGTATGCATCTGTGAAGTGTTTACATGTAGGTTCTCATTAAATGTAAACTGTAAGCTGGAATGTATTTTAAGTAGTATATAATCGGTGCAGGGTATCGCCTAGTCGATCATTCCTGTCCAGAGCACTTGTACACATTTTTATTTGTAGTTTCAGTTGTTTTAGTTGATGTTTTTGTGGTGTTTTGCCCGTCCAATGGCTTTGTTTATGGTAAAAGCCGTGTGCTTAGTTCCTTTAAGGGTTTTTGGGCTTTCAAATATTTCTCATAAAGCAACTGACACTTACAGCTGATTTAACAAATTTAATGAAAGGACGACAGGCAGCTTTTTGTATTGTCCGCTCACATCCCGTCACAATCGCCTGTCAGCCAAGTGAATTAATTAAATATGCTCAAAGTGCACTCTTCATTCCCAAAGTGGGCCCTTAGAAAAAAAACGAAATGTTTCAAATTTATTGATTTGGCCAACCGTCTCGGACCAACATCAATGAAATTTTCATTAAATTGTGTAACTTCCTTGACTCCTCCTCAATTCTGACTTTTCCCACAGTTTGCCAACTTTTGCTATAACATTCAATTGAGAAAGTTTTCCCAAAGAGAACTATGTTCAAAAAGAAAAAAACGCGAACAAAAAAATCACAAAATTTTGTTAAAAGTAGAATGTTGGTGTGGGCAGCACGTCATAAAGTTTCATAAGTATGTATAGTGTCCATGTTAACGTATTCCGTTTGCCGGTGCGTGATTGAAATTTTTCCAACTGTCCGCCAAAGTGCCTGCCACTCCGGATGCTGCACGTTCAGCATAGGAAGCAAGATCTGTGGCAGTCATTGTTGTTGCTACCAATGGGTCACTTCTCAGCTACACTGAGGCCGCTTAGCTGCTCAACTGCTCAGCTGCTCTGGCAGGGAAAGGACATTACATTTCATATTTTGTCATTCGTAATTGCAACTGTAGCTGACAGCAGAAAAATGCTGCCTGCCAAAACAATAAAAGCGAAAACAAAGTCTTGAGGAACTGAGCAGTGGCATATTTCAGACCATTTAATTTTTATACGCATCTGGAGGTAGAAGAAGACGACGTCCACAAAGAATATATATATATATACTTGATAAGTACTCATGCATATAACCATGTCCAGCTTCCTATTTTAATGTTTCTTTCAGACTCTCGTGAAACTTTAAATATGGCGATTTTTCCATTACTGGAAGTTCTTATTATATAAGTTTAGCTGTGCTGCATCTTGATGAGCCTTTTCAGAGTCCGCCTCCTTTATCATATGTTGACTGCTTTGTTTTCAATGGGAAAGATTTGATTATTGTAAAGCAACATTATTTTTGTTTCAAGATATCTTAAGCAACTAGAAAATGCATTATTTTCCCAGCATGTCCTAGACCATCTCAAATTAGACTACGTTATTATGTTATCGCTGGCAATTAAAACATTTGTATAATCATCCCGAAGGGTATTTAATCTTCGTTCTGCTGCAGATAACCATTCTGTCTTGTTTTTGAATGTTTTTTGTGCAAATTTTTTATAGAATGGGCAACACCCACACACATTCACCCACACTCAACCCACTTTGGCTATCGTTTCCCTTGAGATCTACTTTCCGGTTTGTGTATTGCAATTGTTTTTGACTTTTGTGCTGTTACTTACTTGAAGTGATAGCTGCCATTCTCATAGCCAAAGAATGGCACCGTGTACGTTAGCATCCAAATGTTGCCACCGCCGCAGTCGTAATATGGCTTTGACCATCTGCCATCCTCGTACTTCACGGCCAGCGTATCGTCCTCGACGCGTTCCTCTGTTCGGTTCGAGTACAGGTGGAAGGCTGCAAAGCAAAAAGAAAACTTATAACAGAATTCTTTGACTGAAATAATCGATAGACATGCCAAATTCTGATCAAGTATGCATCAACTAGACACGGGCTTAGGGTAATGCGATTATGCAAGGGCACCGGCAACATTTCTGTCTAAACACTAAGCACGTCGTCCTGCTGAATAAGCTAATAACTTTATAAGTGCAGCTCAAGTTGAGAGTCCCTGACTGGGCTACTAAGCTGAGCCCAACATGACAATAGTTTCATTTAACATAGATTTGACATTTTGTTGCACAAATTGTAGAATAAAGGATTCGCTTCTAATATACAATTCTAGCTTCTCGTTAGTTAATATTATAACAATTTATTATCCTATTCCTTAGTCCTTGTCATTAAAAGAAACAGTATAAATTGATGTAAGAAGTTTATTTCTTATGAGCTATAACTTTCTCGTTTATCTAAAGACTCCGTGTTCGACGTGTATTAAATTTGACTTGATAAATTCGCTGCCAATTTGTTTATCGTATTTTTCCTTAAAATACGTAAAATGTGAATCTTTAGTAAAATTTTATATAATCACATTTTTCCAGCGAAACAGTTTACCTGACGAATTCAATAGCTATTTCTTTCGTCAGCTTTATTTTATTTTCCACCAAGCAAATTTCTGCTAGTTTTCAGTTTTCCTAGAAGCCCATTCAATTGGCAATGTCAAAGCGAAAATCCACAAAATAACAACAATATTTACTGTTGAAAGGCTTTTACTGTAAGCGGTATAAAGGATTCTGGTTGTCATAGTTGAAAATTCTTAGAAAATATAATTTTAAACAAGTCAAGTTGGCTGTTGATCAACTAGACACTGCCAACCGATGGCCATTCTTGGAACTTGCCCCATTTATAATCTATAGAGGAGCTGGAAAATGCAGCTTTAAATTTATAATAATTAATTTGCAGTGTGAATTGACGAATGCTGGTGTTGATTTAATAATATCAACAGCATTCCTTATTCATTATATTGACCCAAACTTGCTGCAGAGAAATAATAATATTTGCAATTGAAACATTTACGTTCAATTAATTGTTAATATGAGCCAAACAAACAGCTAGTCGCGAGAATCGAGCAGCTGCCCAACTTGTTTCACCAGGTACTTGTATAAAAGCCGTGTGCTGGGATTAGCCGCAACACAAAAGTCTTCGGCAATCGCAATGACCCCAACATTCAAGTTAATAAAACCAGCTCCGCTCACGGAGCGGGTCGCCTCTCGGGATGGCTGCATCTACATGTATAGAGGCATGCGGATAATTGGCTGGTTGCCACCGAAGGCGGGCAAGGGTCGGTATGTGTATCTCATTTGGACATTTGTGACCTTCTTCTTTGGAGTGTTCTATCTGCCTGTCGCGTTCGTCATCAGCTATGTGAGGGAGTTCAGCAATTTTGAGCCCGGCGAGTTTTTCACCTCATTGCAGGTGGCCGTTAATGTGTACGGCGCATCGGCCAAGTCGCTTGTCACGTGCAGTTATCTACGACGTCTGAGCCAAACAAAAATCTTGCTGGACAGACTGGATGAGCGTTTGCAAAATGATCACGATCGCAATAAGATACACGCTGTGGTGGCGCGCTGTAATTACGCCTTTCTGATTTATACTTTCATCTATTGCGGCTTTGCGGGCTCCACATTCCTGTCGATGGTGCTGAGCGGTACTTCGCCCTGGGCCATCTATATTCCATTTTTGGACTGGCGAGATGGCCCGTACAGCTTATGGATGCACTCGATCCTTGAGTATTTTACCATGTCCTTTGCCGTGCTGCAAGCTCAATTGTCCGACACGTATCCGCTGATGTTCACGCTCATCTTTCGCGCCCATTTGGAAGTGCTTAAGGATCACATACGCAATTTGCGCATGAATCCAACCAAGACCGAGAGGGAGAACTGTGAGGATCTAGTCGGTTGCATAATGGATCACAAACTGGTTCTCAGGTGAGACTGTCAATTGTGCAGGTTTCGTGTTTTAGCAATGTGACCAATTTCATCTGCTCTGCTAGATGCTGCAACCAGCTACGTCCGATTATATATGGCACGATATTTGTGCAGTTTCTGCTTATAGGCCTGGTGTTGGGCTTGACCCTGATCAACATATTCTTTTTCTCAAACTTCTGGCAAGGCTTCGGCTCCGTTTTGTTTGTGCTTACGATTCTGCTAGAGACGTTTCCCTTCTGCTATACCTGCAATTTACTCATAGACGACAGCGAGGACTTGGCAAACACGATTTTCCAATCCAATTGGATCGATGCGGAACCGCGCTATAAAACAACCATGATTAACTTCATGCACCACGTACAACAGCCGATCATTTTTATAGCCGGCGGCATCTTTCCCATCTCAATGAACAGCAATATAAGTGTGAGTACTTTTGAGATATTAGAAATGTCGCATAAACTACAAAGGTCCTGTGAATCTCATTTTTGCAGGTGGCCAAATTTGCATTCAGCATTATAACCATAGTGCGGCAAATGAATCTCGCCGAACAGTTTCAGTAAAAAGGTTCCACTGTGCATTAGGGCTTATCCTATTTTATATTTGAACGTAAATTATCATCTTTATTTATTGCACCCTTAATCGAGTCTGGCGCGTGCCAAGTGCTCGTCTGCAATTGCCTCTCATACAGACCCCAGTAAAAAATGTAACACACACATATACACACGCATACCCACTTGGGGGGGTCGGCATTGTTTCGTGGCTGGCATTTGCATAGAATTTGTATATGTTATAGTTTATCTCGTAAGATTTAGCTGATTTAGTTGTGCTTTGCAATTGCGAGGCCCAAAATGGTAATGGAAATGAAAAGCCGCAAGCGAACGGAACTCAAATCCCAGCGGGGGCCGGGCAAAAATTTGCAAATTGTGTTAACAGACGGAAATTACAAGAAGAAGAAAAACAACCACGAGCAACGAGTACGCTACCAATGTCATGAAAATAATCAGTGCACATAAAAAGAGCAGACAGTAAAGACGGCCATGGAGTGATGCCTCCTTTGGAAAACGAAGCATTCGCAGGAAATACCCACATACGTATTACTGTTCACATATTGTATGTGCTTTTTATTTAAATTTTATGTTAAACACGTGACGGGTAGACAGGAAAATATCATATCTATATATGATATATATATACATATATAAATGTATGTTTGTCCACTCAGAAAACAAACAGCCCGAAATTGTCTTTAACATTGGATCTTAAGCCATTCGCCCTATTTTTTTTTAGAATACTTAAAGCGATTTACATAAAAAATGACTGTAAAGTAAAACGTATAAAAAAATCAAAAAACCATTGCGAATATGTAGAAAATATATTCTACAAAAAGGCAGATAAAATTTTCTAAAGGATATTTTTGAAGTTCATGTTTTCTTTATGTAAGAAACATTTATACAAATTTGTTCTCTGACATTAGAAAAGTTTACATTCATTGGCAAATTTTTTGAAAATCGAGATTCAATTCGTTTTTTTAAGTGTATACATGTGCATTAAAATATGTAACGTAACAACTGAACCAGCCACGATGACGGCAGCAGCAACAACAATGGCCAATTCGACGTGTGGGGAAAATACAAATATTATGAAATATTTCTGCGGTTTTTTCAAACACATTCACACCCACGCACCTCAAATAAATGCAGCTGCTTTAAAAATGCATTTGCAGTCTATATCAGAAGAGAATGTATATGTAACATAGCGCATACATATGTTGTCATATTTCTGTCTAATGCTTGCAAGACTTTCTTCTCAAACATTAAAGCTCTCTTTAAATTATTTAGTTATTTAATCTTTAGCATGATGATTTCTTATTTAATTACAATTCACAAATGTAAATGTAAATGGCTTAATTTATGCGTATTAATTATTTTGTAGGCTATAAACAGCATTAAATACGAATTCGTGAGCAACATTATGAAAAGTAAACAAAGAGAAAAACAAAACTGATGTTTCCATAAATATATTATATTTCAATTTTGCATTGTGCTGGCTATAGTTGGCTGTAGTTTTAATGAAATTCAAATTGATTGCAATTGTAATAAATGTTTTGCTGGTTACAAAATGTTGATTATGGCGCCATAATTATGGCACATTAAGTGCATTGGCTTGGAATTGATTTTGATTTTTTGATAATTACAATTAATTGATACGCGTCTCTTATTTGTTTTTGATATTAAGTCAACTCTGAAAATAATTACGCAATTAAGCGCTGATTGCAGTCCAGCATGCCGAAAAATAAAATAAATTATGTAATGGCAAAAATGAAATCAAGGAAACGATTGCGAGTTTTTTTTTTATTTTTGTATTCGTGGAAAGGCTCGTCATTATTTTCCGTTCGATAATTATTTAAAAAATACGATTCGTATTACAATCGTGTACACCGCAAAAATATAATCAAATTAATTGCGCTTGAATTGGCTGGCAATTTGTTGTATATATATCTATATATGTATATATGTATATATATCTATATGTATTTATCAGCTGGCGTGAGAAAATTCCTGAAAATTTAATAAACTTTCTTGCCGCTTGCATTTTATGGTGCAGCCGCAGCGCAACTTTTGCGCCAAGCGAAACTTTTGCCGACAAACTTGAATGCGGCCACGAGCACGCCCGGGGACCAAGGCGAACGAAACCGTGGCAGTGTCTTAGGCTGCGGCTGGGGCAAGTTCAAATATGTAAATGCATATAAATTGAAAGTCAGCGGCGCCATGCAGATATTCCAGCAGCGATGCTGACCTTAAGGCGCAATTTAGCGAGCTCTGGAGGTTGAGCTGTTGCGAAATGCCTGTTATCCACACACACACACATGCAGCCAAATACAAACACACACATGTATGTATATACACACATATATAGCTGTGGCTGGCCGTAAATCATAGTTCATAGCTGTGGCTATACCGTGAGGCATCTTTCAAATAAGTTTTATTCTAGCCACGACGACGAACCGAGGTCGCAGGTTGCCATAGATATATGACCCGCTGTCAAAATGGTGGTCAACACAGACACAGACACAGACACACGCACGAGAACATACACATGCATGCACAAGCACCCTATCAATGCATGAAAAATGATTTTGATTTCTTTTTATACCCTATTGGAAAATATCATAGTTCTGACACGAAATGTGTAATGAAGATGTTCTCTTCAAGCTCATACAGTATATTTATATGTATGTATATATGCTTGATCAGTATCAACAGCCAATTCAGTATAGATTAACATATATAGATAAAGCTATGAATCTCTAGTCTCTGTACATTAGGGTATTTCCACTTCGGTGCTCCGTAAATTCATTCCCATTTGTATTTTTATTATTTTATTTATTCAGTATTAAAGCAAAAAACTGTTATGCTGAACGCAGACTTTTTACCTAGATTGTATAAATAAAAGCATATGGCTGGCTACATGAAAAATGAGACCATGCTTTTTCACTATTGGAAGGTGCGACAGTATTTGCTTTGTCTTATGAAAATATGAAATACCTTGCAGGATAAACATTTCATCATATATAGGCTTAAATCCAACCGAGTCAAGGTGATATTTCATATTTCCTGAAACGTCCGTTGCAAGAAGTACATTTTTGTGGCAAGCAAGTCCAACCAGGGGTAGACGACATGCAGCACGGCTTTGCGCTGAATATTTGGGAAACAAATAATATTTCAACGAGTTTTTTTTTCGGTTTCAATTACCCCCCACTAGGAGCAGCAGCGGTAAGCAAACAAAAACGAGGCAACGAATGGAGGGAACAAATGAATTTTTATCTGTGGCAAATAGTTGCCTGCCACAGCTTTTGTTTGCCTGCAGGCTGCAATCTGTGGTTGCTCCAAAAAAACGGCATTAGCATGCAGTAGAGCCTTAGCGGCAAACTGTGTTTGTTTGCCTTCAATTCCGTTTGTCATTTCGGCATTTGTGTGCTTGTGCACCATCGAGCGTAGATCACATGGAAACTGTTTCGGGGCAGCTGGAAAATGTCTGTCTGCTTAGTAATAGTCGGGCACTCGCGTGCACAAATAGCACACATACATTACGCATACATATGTTTATTTGTTTGCCTGCAGTCAAGCAGGCAAATAATTTGCATATGCCCAGCATGAGCAGCGCGCATGGCAAACACGGCACGTGGCGTATACGTAACCTTTAATTTGCGGGCTTCATCGACATGCATTAACAGCTGTGTGTATGTGTAAACTGTAAAACTATTAATAGGATTGACTGACCGACTGCCTGATTGACTGATTGAAGGGACGCAACAGGCGCTGATAATTGAAAGTAATGGGAGAAAATTGTTGCAATAAATGCAGCTGATTGAAACTCGTTTTTAACTTTTAGTAAGTGGCCAAACGTGACTCGACTTGAAACGATTGAGTCGTTGCTGGCATTTAATTCTGCTGAAATGGTACGCAGTTAAAAATAAAAGAAAAGAACTGCGACACATATGTACATGCATAAATTGGACAATTTTCGGCTCGGTTGGCTCAGCACGGTCCCAGGTGCGCATTCAAGAATCACAACTAATTAGAAAGGCGTGTCGGGTACGAGACTTTTGGGCCCATTCATTTACATTTTAAGTGGCCTTCTCTTATACTATATATGCACATACATAGTATTTCGAGTCTATGCGGGCATTTTCTTCTTATTTATTTGCTTAATTGTTGGGCTATGATAGAAATTTGCCCAACTGGCAATGATAAAGCGACAGTAAAATATGCGACTCTAAATGGGTAGCGACGGCATCGCAATTAGGCAGCAGCAGCAGTAACAGTCGCAGTAGCTCTCTTTTATGGCCTGGTGGCTCCCTTGGCGTCTTGGCTAAATGTCCCTGATGTCGTCTGGACAGTGACTAATGAAGTCACAGATTAAAGCACGCAGCAAATATAAATATTCAATGCCATATACAAAGAGCTATCGGCGCATAAATAAGCTGGCAAACAACCGGGCTCCCACCCCCTCGCCGGTCCGCAGAGGGTGCATAAATCAGAAGCTACTTACATTTCAGGTACTGCTCGTTGCGTGCTATCACCTTCTCGGCGTTCTTGCGTGCGAGAAAGAACCATTCGGATGTGTTGCCCAGATAATGATATTCCATGGCCAGATCTTTGGCAAATATGGCGCCCAGATTCGGTGGCGGCAGTCGATACGCAAACGGGCAGAATAGTCCTGGCTGCGCTGGATGCTCATTCCAATCGAAGCAATTGCCCGCCGCGAATATATCATCGTCAAACTCCACCATGGACAGGACCGAGGCGTGCAGCAAGTTGACATCCTCCTGCACCGAATGTGCCGTCGTCTTGAAGATTCTGCAGTTAAGCAAATAAAACGAGAAATCAGTTGAATTTACGAGCAGGCTACATTTCAAGCGGAAATTGCATTAAAAATCCATGGAATATAATAGAGGGTCAGCCGTAGGTTAAAGCACGCCAAAAGTGGCGCAGTTCACAGATTTAGTGGGTGGTTGGGTGGATGCTTGGCACAAGACTTGTTATTGTTTGCCGGGCTTCCACTCACTTTGCGTGGCCTGTCATTTATATTTTTATAACGCTGCCCCGAACTGTCCCACTAACTCGAATACCACGAATCACTCCCCCAACTGCAGGGCCCGGCCCGGCCAGCCCATGGGCACAAACACAAGTGCACTTATAGGCGCAGCGCATTATGCTGCTTCAAGCTGTGCTCAAGTGCTCCAAGCGCTCCTTGCTGCCGGCTATGGCTATTGTGCGGTCTCAGCTCTCTAGCTGTTGCAATTCTCCCTATCTCTCTCTCTGTATGTGTGTGTGCGTGTCTTTGCTTGTAAAAGTAAACGAGAATATTGCGTTCAAGACTGTGCCTTAAGTGCCAAACGACTGGGCCGCCCGTCGCCAAACTAACCGCCTGCCAGTGCGAATCCCTGCCCCAGGCGCTGTCTTCCTCTAGCCCGGACCTCTTGGTCGGTATTAATTAAAATGTCGCTTTAACATAACATTTGCTTCGGGGCAACAACAAAAACCACAGGATGTCGTACCCCCCGGCGGTTCCTGTGCCCGCCAATTTTTGTCTCGCCTTGATTTCTTCATTCAGTTTGTGTACTAAACTTGCTATTAAATTGTCAAATGGTCAAGGCTATGGCAAAGCCCAAGCAGACGTTACAGTCTGATATTATGAATATATATTTGTTTGCTTGAAAGCAACGAAGAAGACATACTTATATAAAGAAAGCCATCTGGCGCCATTCAAGAATTGGTTAAACTTATTATTGTTTAGGGAGGAAACTAAAACAGAACGAACTGCGGAATGAACTCTGTTATAATATGTAAATATACATATATGTATCGATACATGGACGGATAATCAATTGGTCATTTTGGTTGGGCCATAATCAAAAAATCCACTATCAAATGCCCTCTAAAATTAATATTCGAATTTTAATTGAATTCCATTCGCCTGGAATCTCTTCAAAATACTTTTCCAAAAACTGAGACTTTAAAGCGCAAACAATTTCGAAAAAACCTCCATGTCTTTCAGAATTTCGATCATTACACATACTTACACAGGGTATCTCCTAGTCGACGCTACCAAACGTATTTGTTTAAGCAAATTCGTTTTATGCTGTCCCATGAATAATACAACACAAGATGACAACAAGTTATTTCCATAAAGTGAAAAATTTGATGGATGAACTGCTTGCTTAATTTTGACAGGCAGATTAGCTGAATAAAGTATTCAAAATCCAAAACATATTAAAACCGTTATTTCATTTGACAGAAATATAGGTAGAATGAAATTGAACAGCAAATTATCTTGGGGCCTCAGAAGCAGCTGCGTCCGATGTATTTAGATAGCCACATATATCTGTTTAACTACGGGCTCTCTGACGGTCAAACACCTAGAAAGTGGGGCTAGGGAAACACATCCACTGGGACCAAAGAGCGTCCAAAGTTTTAATAAACATATGTAAAAAGTTTGGGAGCTGCTTTGTCCCTCGAGTTTTCGCCGACCTTATTTTCCAATCGACTGAACAGAGTCGCCTAATTCTTGTGTGATTTTGACACGCTCTCTAACTGGGGGCGTGGCTCATTAATTAGTCGATCTGTTGCAAGGTTCATTTGTAAATGTCAGCGGCATTTTGTCATTCGACCAGCCCACCGTCATGGCTGAAAAGTCGCTCGCAGGCTTAACACAAAAACTTGAGCCTGGCTAATGACGACGCCGATGATGATGTTGCTGAGGCAGATGCTGACTATGCAACAATATTGGGTCTGCTTTTTGGCTCTCACACATAATTTACGGCCATTGAGAACAGCTACTGTGATAAGTATATAATGGATGTGGGTTCGCGCAACCGCTGCGACGACATATGAGTCGACTAGAGCACAGTACTCGGTGTGTGGCTGGAAATGTTTAATTAGCTGTCCACAAATAACTGAACAGCAGCATGATAGCGACTCTTTCTCCCTCTCTCTCTCGCTCTCTTTCTCTAGCTTTTTCTGTCTCTATTTGTCTCTCTTAACTAGTGTTCTCTGCCAGACCACTTGAACTCTTCGCTTGCATATGCTCAAACTGTGGCAAGACCTAAGTAACTGCAGCTGTGCAATTACGCACCACAGCCGATTCGCCTCTTCTGCCAGAATTTTTGAAATGTGTGTTAAAGACACTTCTCCACACTTAAGTGTTGAAATGGCAAAACAAGCACTAAGCTGCAGGTGCGTCTACCAACCAGGTATTTAGACTGACAGACAGACAGACGGACAGACGAAGTGTCAAAGCTGTTGTTGTTCCTGTCAGTGCACTCATGAGAAAGTAACACTGTGAGTGCAGGGTGAAGAATGTCTTTCCCTCTCTCTC
Source organism: Drosophila ezoana (assembly GCA_035045725.1). Lineage (NCBI taxonomy): Eukaryota > Metazoa > Arthropoda > Insecta > Diptera > Drosophilidae > Drosophila > Drosophila ezoana. The sequence goes on from JAWNOU010000052.1 coordinate 6,945,069, forward strand.
TCTGTCTCTTCTTCCCTCTCTCTCTCTCATGTTGTGGGCACAGCATATGGTACACTATGCTGCACTGAAGCAGCCAGAATTTTTAATGACCAGCTTTCATGTGTGTGAAGAGTGTAATTACACAAAGCAGCCGCAACTTTTGCTTTTGCTGTTGCTGTTTGCTTTGAAAGACGCTGACGTTTAATTAACATTGACCAGCAGCAAGCAAAACCGATAATAGGGGCTGTTTAGCAGCTATCTTTGCTTTGCCCCGCGCTTGTCATGGCTTTCATCACAGTAGAGTGCCCCAAGGGCCCCGAAAAAAAACCTCCCACTTGTGTATGCGTCTTGCGAATCTCTCTGACAGTCAAAATGGCGCCTAAGCCGCCATGAGCCGCGGGCCATGTTGCTTATTTGTTTTGCATATGGTGTCCGCAGCCGTTGCCGCACACACCATCTCCAAGATTTGAAATACATATTACAAACTTGTGAAAGCTGGGATAAGTAGGGGAGGCTGTTGGCAACAGCCCACAACAATGTGAGCAGCAGCAGTAGGCATTTAAGCCGCTTTTTATTTGACTTGAGAAGGCCGACAAGCAGCTGACACAGAATCCTGACGCAACTGGAACTGGGCCTACAATGCGAATATAATTTACAAATGCCAATTTGCCTTAAAGCTGATGCCAGGGCCGCTCTGAGCCGCAGTTTAGTATTGATTTTGCTTCAGATCAGCAAACAAAATAAAAATCAAAAATCAAAAAGGAATAAATAAAAAAGCAGCGAAAACATGGCTGTGTTTGCGCATCATGCTTCAAATTTCATTAAATTATTTCTATTACATCAACTTATTCGTTAAAACCAATTAATTATGTGCAAGAACGGCAAGCCAAAAGCAAAATTGGCAAATTAAATCGTTAAAAAGGTACCGGAGCGCAATCCCCAATCCCCAAACAATCGACGCTCGAATCAACAAAAACAATAATATACAAAATAAAACAAGCCAAAGCAAAAAAATTAAAATCAAACCCAGCCCCGGGCTGCAGGCCATTTTCAGCATGCAAATACAGACGCAGACGCACGCAAACATACAAACTCCAACTTCTGCAAGGACACTCTCTGACGTGTCCTTGCCCATTGCTCAAGCACCTTACAGACCCAGCTCGTGCGTGTATGTGTGTGTGTGTGTGTGTGTCGGCGCTTGACGTCGACGTTTTAATTGAAAGCGAAATGTTTTAGTTTAATTATTCAAAGCACACCGTTGCGCTTGTTGGCCTGCAACGTTTGCCGTGCCACTTGCAAGGATCAGAGCAGCTCGGCAAGAGCAAGGGGAGCTGGCATTGAAATTGCCTCGTCTGGCTGTCGATGCCTGTCCGCTTATCGTTTCGACCTTTTGGCTGGAAACGCCTTTTGTCTTAGTAGTTGTTCGGCTTTTGTTGGCCAGCTGCCTGGCAAATGCAAATATTTATTTTAGCCCATAAAGACCATGGCCTTTATCAATTTTAATTAGGAAATAATTAAATGATCAAATAAGAAATACCAGCCTCGCGTCGATAAAGCTTATCTGATTGGAATTTGAAGTGATGCAAATCGTGTCGCAAACAAGAAAAACATTTAAAGATCGAAGAACTTGACAAATAACACATCTGGCTCTTGCTCTATTGAATATAATTGTGGGAGTACGAACCGCATTTCTTGTATTTGCAATATTCACTCATATACCTTGAAACTATTCCTATCATTTTGCATTTAAAATCATATTCCAAGGACTGCATATCTAATTATTAAATTAAGTTCTTATTAAATTCAAGCTGAAATCTTAGCCTTAGATTTCCAAAGAAATTGATATGCAAATGCAACTAAAGCAATCCTTCAATTTATGCAGCTTCGAGTTCCCATAAGATGCATTCGTAATTATTCTCAATTATGGGCCCCACTCATCTTAAAGTTTGAATTATCTGTGTTGAAACTAAATGCTGTACTAATAGTAATAGCATAAATAATAAATAAATCAATTAATATTTATGTGCTCGACGCAAATGTATCTGATACTGTGGGAAGTTATATTTTGCAGGGTTATGGATATCCCTATCCACACGGCTACAGTATATGTTTGTGTGTGTATCAATTAGCAGAGGAGGGCGGAGTTTAATTAATTAAAAATGGGTTTCACTTGACTCCGGGGTCGATGGTTACGGCTGTTGCCGTTAGAGAGCTAAGTAAGTGGCTAAATGAATCAGAGGTGGAGGCAGTTGCTGTTGACATGTTTATGCAAGCCACAAGGACACGCTCCACACACACATACGATACACACACACGAGCTACACACACTCACATTCAAGAAGTGAAAGTAACAAGCCGGCAACGCCCATTTGCGTTGAATTTTTTTGTATTTGTTTCTTTTGTGCTTTGGCTTTTTTGTGAGAAATGTTTTTTTGATTTAGTCCGTTAATTGCTTTCAAGTTTGGCAACTTCTTAGCTCGCGCCTGATGATTATTATTGCCGCGGCGCAGCAGCAACAACAAAAACAACCGAAAAACTTGGCAAGCATTTTGGCCAAAAGTTTCTTTTGATATTCTTTGCCAAAGCCCAGCAGCAGCACGCAGCTCGACGCGGCCATAATGATTATTTGCGTGTGTATGTGTGTGTGTGTGTGTGTGTGTGTGTGCGTGTGCGTGGGCTGCTCCGTGAAACTTTGGTGCCACAATGCGGCGCATGTCTATGACTTTTCGACTCGGTCTGCTTAGCGGCTCCTTGGCTGCGGATTAACTGCAAAAACGGCAGCGTTTTTATTGCGTAAAAATAGACTTGCCAACACGGCGGCTGCGGTTTGACTTAAATTGTTACGCATACGCCGAGTGGGACAGCGATGTGCTTGCCAGCTGCCTGGTTGGCCGACAAGTTTGTTAAGCTGTTAAGTTATGGCCACATATGTTGCAACAACAAAATGAGAGAATATAGCGCCGCAGAAAAGACAGCATAAAGCATGCAGCCGACAGCGAATGTTGGATGCGTTGACGTTGATGTTGATGCCGACTGGCGCTGCATGCAACAAAAGGCAAAACATTTACACTTGCATTTGCATCAGGATAGTCAACGTCAGACCCGCTTAGGCAAGCCAAACAACTGGAAAAGGGACCGCGCCACCAGCTCACTGCATAAGGCTCACTATGCCCAAGGATCGGCGGCGCAGTTGCCACAGCAACCGCAGACACCGCACCAGTGCACGTTGCTGTCAGTGGCAGTGGCAGTTGCAACTGTAGTTGCAGTTCCACAGTGCGGGCGGGCAACCATCAGTTGAAATTCACATTAGGAATATTTTACGCGAAATGAAAAGAATTGCCACCAACCACCAAGCATAATGGGAAAAGCGCTGCTCGGCCAACCAGGCTGCGCAAGCGATTCTCTTAGCTGGTGGTGCTGGCAATGCGGGTGGGGAGGCTGGTAAGGGCGGGGCTGGGTATCGTTATTAGCACCACCCGTGGCGCGGAGCAAATCAAGCGGCACAAAAAGCCAAAGCAAAGTCGGATGTTGGCCATGTGTTTCATGTTTAGTATCTGTAGCTATAGCTGTAACTGTATCCATATAGCTATAGCTGTAGCTGTAACTGTATCTGTAGCTCTATCTGTATCTAGATCTGCAGCTGTGCGTGTATTTGAGTCTCCCGCCAGTCGCTGTATCTACTGCTGCTCGCACTTACATATTTATTTGTTTGCGCTGGCAAACTTTGAAGGATGTTGACAATGGCACATGAAAAGGGTGTGCGCGGGAGTGGGGCATCCGTTTTGACCTTGTTGTTGTCATGTCGGCGTCGACAACGCCATCTCAGTCGCGTTTTATTGCCGCGGGCGGGCAATTGCTCGTTGCAATTGCTATTGCCATTGCCATTGCTGTTGCATGCCACATCGCTTATGCAGATTTCGATTTGTGTAGCGCGCAAATACACGCATTCAAAGCGGCGCTGAGGCACTGCGACGCCCCAGCAGCTGTGCCCCTCTCCACGCCCTCTACACCCTTTTTTTGTGGCCCCACCAAAAGTTGGGCGACAAATTGAATACGACTTGAACAACAGGCGATTTATTTAGCATGCATCACTTGAACGCAAAAGTTCAAAATAAACACAAAATCGAAATTGGCGATAGATGAGCCGTTGACAGAGGACGCGACTTCAGTGCCAATGTGCTGGCAAGGAGCAGCAGGCAACTGAAACAGCAACAGAAACAGAGAACAGAGACAAGACAACACAAAGCCCGGAAACTCAATTTCGGTTTGGTGCGGCAAAGGGGGCAAAGGCCAAAACGCGAGTTGCAACTCAAGCGACGACAACACATTTAAGTACTTAAAAGTTTGCTGCCAACTCTTTTTGCTCATTTTACACGTTTTGTTTTTGCTCGCAAGGTGTGTGTGTGTGTACGAGTGTGTGTGTGTGTGCTGCTTCTTTTCAGCCAGCTTGGCTGACTGGCAACACTTTTGTGGCGCGCACGGAAACTAAAAGTAGAAAAAGTGGCCAAGGCAAGAAAACACAATTGAAGCTCGTAATTTCAACTTGAATTGATATTGTTTTTCCTGCCTTCCTGCTTTCTTTTTGTGTCGTCTTCCAATTGCTGGGTGTTGGTTTGTTTTCTTGTGTTTTCTTAACTTGTTTTTGTTTGCGTAACAAATAAACGGAAATGCTTAGACACAAACACCGAGCGCCAACAACAACATCATTGTATCACAAAACAATAACTTCAATTAGTTTGTCGGTACGTGTGCCCGCCTAAAAAGCGCTCCGAACTCTGGAACCACTTACAGCCATGCCCACACTGCCGTGTGACCTCTAGTTGCTTTTGTCTACGCCGGATGTTTTCCAGGCGTCGTCTCCCATCTCCAACGGGCTGCGATTTCCCTAGAGCTTGCCGAAAAATCTGTTTAGATTTGCGGGGGCGACAGGAAGTCGTTGATTATGTTTGCACATGAAACAAATAGCGTTGGCGACCCACCGATCTATCGAGAACTGATTAAAATAACTGATGAATATCTGCAAAATTATGAGCCAGGGATTTGGGGCAACTGCCTCAAACCCAAGTTTATTAGCAGTAGCTGCCAGTTGCCTGCCTGCCGGCCTGCCTGGAAGCCTGCCTTTCTGCCTGTGCTCCGTGGCTAAATATTGAAGAGCAACAATGCCCGGGGGCAACATTTTATGCACACAATATAATACACAGAACAAATAGATGGCAAGTCCGTTGCAATGAAAACAAACGTCTAACATATGACACTAAATGCAATAATGTTGATCCTGTGCCAGGGCCCAGGACACAATTTAATTTATTGACATTTGATGTTCACAGCAGCAACTTTGGCATTTTATTGCTTTCGGGCTGAAACAGTTGTTGCTTTTGTTGCTGTCGTTGTTTTCGTTGTTTTTGTAAAGCTATTTAGCCCTCTTGTTCGCGTTCCACTTAATTTGTCATGTTGTTTGCGCGGTTAATTGTTTATTTGTGTTTTTTGGACAGGCGACAAATGTACATTAGATTTGTCAGCCTGTCGTGCTCGTCGAGGGTGTTATAAATTTGTCACAAAATATGTAACACATTTCAACAACTAGTTTTTCTTTTTCAATTAACTTTTTTAAAATCTGCATACTTTTTTTATGCTTTTTTTTATGTGCAGCTTTTTTAGCTCCGTTTTTTTTGTCGATTGATTCCGATTTTAACCTACAACTGCCCAACAGCCAGAAAATCGAAAAGAGCACAAGAAAAATCATAAAAAAATGGATTTTTTCTTGCCATGACTTTATTTCTCATCCGAAAATTGCGCTGAACTACTCTACGTAAATCCATTCTATATTCCATCAGCTAGTGTATTCTATATTCGGCACACGAACGATAATTGTTTTCTGTTAGATTCTGTTGTTTGTCTGGCTTTTAATAAATTACTTTTACTTTGGTCGAGCAAATGGCTGTGATTTAAGCGCCCTCTAATCAATGCTCTGGGACGCACATTCGTTAGCTTCATCTAAAAAAAAGTTCTTATCGGGACTAGCAAATGATGTGAAAGCCATGGGCAAAAAAAGTGAATACTTGCCTTTCACAGACATTTTTGTTATTTTTTCGTTTTTTGCCCTTTACGGTCGGACTCTGAAAACGAAGCTAACCAAAACATGTTTGGAAAAAATTGGAAGCGCTTTTTCGCAGAAACTCGCACATATATTCAATGTCTAATGTCTTGCAAGGCACACACACACACACAAACACATACACAGTCGCATGCAGGTGGCAACAGCAACAGTCATCCATGGAGCAGGACACGAGTGGACATCAGGCGGACTTGAGCCCACATATGTGCGCCGTGGGGCGAAACTTTGGTATTTATTGTGCCCGACTGGCCAGCAGAGAAGGACAAATGTCGTTCAGACCTAGCTGCTGGTCAGGGTGGTTACGAGTGGCACGATATCGACTTTGCGAATATCTAGAGGAATGGCATGTCCTTGAGATTGCCAGAGCGTCCAGTGTTCGATGTTGTCGGTGAACTGGGCAATGGGCAAAAACTAGGCGTACTCACAGCGACAGCTGCGCATTCCTGGAAAAACCAAAAGAATTGCCATTGTTGCGGTTGTCAAAGTAAATCAAAGCCCTTGGCCCATGACGTGTGTCTGTCTTAGCTAACTTTTTGCCAAAGACTTTTTGCGCTTATTTCTCATTCACTAAGTAATTGAACTTTTATCAGAAGTGCAGGCAATTTCGCATACTCAACGCCAGCTTGCCATCCAACATAAGTAGTTGTTAATTGTGCAAATGTCGTAAATAGCACTTGATACCCATAGCATTATGTAATGACTTAATATAAATAACAAGTTGAAAGCCGATCAAATTCAACTTGAATTTTCATCCATTACAAATTGAATCTCTCAGACGTCTTTGGTGCGTTTTCATTAAGATCCCTGGCTACCAGATGAAACTCGAATATTCGCCCACACCTCATTTTTTATTTACACTGTATGTAAATTAAGCAAAATAGTTTCATTCAGTTTCGTCTTTCACCAGTTTTCCACACTTGAGAGTGGAAACTTGCCCAAACCTGATTTCAATGTCAGAACAAAACAGTTAACAGTCAGAACAAAACAGTTATCTAAATTTATTGACATTACTTATTTATTCTTCTTCAAATCATTCAGTCTAATAAAAAGTCAAACAAAAATTATTCTGTTTTTGCAATATAAATATATTCATTCAAATGAATTTTGTATTTATTGCAAAGCAGATTTAAATTGTTTCAATTGAATTTTAAATAAATTTCTATTTAACTGTGTAGAACAAGTAAATAAAATCATGAGTTCTTGGAATTGGGGATTGGGGATTTTATTTGAAACCAAATAGTTGCTTTAGTTTTGTGCGCAGTTTTTTTACCCCTGCAGAGTGCATAATAACTTTGCCATGACAAGTGTTGCGTATAAAAGGAAAGTATAGGCTCGGATTCCAAAATATATATATTTATTCTTGATAACTATCAATAGACAAGCCTTGCTTGACTATCTATTTATATGCTACCTAGACTCTCAGTTGGAAATCTATTTCCATGAAACTGTTCACAGGCTCGTCTTTCTATAACAGCCAGCATATATGTCAGAATAGGCTGGACTGGTATACTAGTATATCATACAGGAAAGATAAATCAAATATGAGTTTTTCAGCAATTATAAGGTGCAAAATTTTACCCGCATATCTGCAAAATCGTATGCCACCTTCTTCCTTGATTGAACCTTTCCATTAATCGAAAATTGAAAACACATATAGTTTGCCAGACGCTCAGATGAAAAGAACTGACAGCAGCAATTAGTAAATTTATATGTGTGAGTCTCCAAGGACTTGCATACAATTTTTGTACTCACAAATATGTTGATGGAATGTCGACTGTGTGTGACTGTTACCCCAATTTGGCAGTGGATAAGATGGAAATTATTAAAGGTATTTGTACTTGACATATGGCTTCCACGAATTGAACTCTGTCTGGAACTATTCGCTCGCCGGACGCACATGTGCGGTGTTCCGGTGATTTGCGTGGCCATTTCACTTGGCTACACATTGCGCCGACTGTTGCCGCTGGCCAAGTTTCGATTGGAAAAGTTTGCCAAGCGTATAATATGAATGTGTGGTGGAGTGGGGGAGATGAACTTTGACTTTGACTCACCTGGTCAGCATGTTGGCGCGATTGACGGCCACCTCGGCCTCGACACGAAATCGATCCTGTGCATAGCGGTCTACCACACCCTCGCCAAGATTGAGCGAGGTGCCGGCCACACAATTGGAACCCATCAAATGCTGCTGTTCGATATATTGTAAAAACTTGGATACCAGGTCAATTTTATTATCGCGCGCATTTATCACATCGGCGGTTATTTGATTGGAATCAACGTTATCGCCTTCCACATCGTCAATGACCAGCGGCTTGGTGTTGTCATCAATCAGTACCTCGGGCGGATAGCCATCATCCATGGTAACCTCTGAAGTATCCAGCACTGGCTCACCATCCGCCTCTGGCTCGAATTCCAACTCCGACTCCGACTCTGAGCCGAAGTTGAAGTTTATCTGTTTCATTTCCATGCCCTCACTGTCATGTGGGCTTGTGCTGGCCTGGGAGCGCACCTCCGCGTCAGTTTCCGGCCAGACGCCAATGGCGTATTCTGTGCTATTGCTGCGCTCTCGGGAAGCTTCCGTCACATCTTCGTTGTCATCGACGTCGTCCCCTGCTTCGCTTTCGTCGGCATTTTCAGTGTTTCTATCCGAGCCCTCGAGCTGGTAATCCGCCTCACTAGACTCCAACGTGTTGGCTCCACTGCTCGCTGGTAAATTCAAATTTTGAGCAACTGTCGATGTGGCATCCGGCCTGCTGTTGGTGTTGCTGCTGCTGATGCTGCCGTTGCTGTTGGTGTGGCTCACTGGCAGAAGGCGGGTTCTGCCCACGACTCGCGTCTGCTGCAGCTGCCAACTTCTCGGGCCATTTGCGGCTGAATGACGAGGCGCAAATGTTGCCATTGGCGTGGTTGACAACTCATCCTCGTCCTCAGCGCTATCCTCATAATTGCCATCATCACTGTTGGCACGCACAAATTGCCGGCCAGCTGCGATACCGATGCCACCCTTGGCCCCGTTGTCCTTGACAGCACCTGTGCCCCGTAATGTGGCAGGGGTCGTGGCTGGCTCGGTGACCGGCGCCCTTGACTCCTTGTCGCTCAAGTCAACGACAACATTCTGGTAAGCTGACTCTAATGAGTTTTCCAAATCAATCTCGTCCGCCAACTGCATAACCTCGCTGAGCGCTGCTGCCGCCGTGTCATCCACATCGGTGGGCCGGCCCTGCAGATGCTCGGCCTCGGCCAGGCTGCGATGATTCTTCACCGGTCGCACCATGCCCAGGCTCTTGTCTACGCTCTTTCGTATGCTCTCATTGATTTTCTTCTTGTGCAATTTGCGTATTTTATGCGTGACAGCTGCTCCAATTAGACCGCCTGCGCCCGGCTGCTGTGTGGGCGCGGCTGTCGGCGGTGGCAATGGTAATGGTAATGTTGCAGCATCGCTGACCAGCGCCAAGCGCGTGCTGTTGCTCTTGTTGTTGTTGCTGTAGTTGTTGCTGTTGCTGCTGTGCAGAATGTGCGTCCGCGAGCGACCGTGACGTATGTTGAAGCTGTCGCCGGCGCTGGACATGTTTTCCGTTTTTGCTTTGATGCGAGCCCGCGCCGGCTGTGCCACATCGAGTCCAGTGCTTGGCTCAGAAACCGACAAAGGCTCCCGTTCGGCACGAGTTTTTACCATGCCCACCAGCAGCAGGAGCAGCAGCAGCAGCAGTGGCATCAGCAATGGAACTCTCTGCCGCATTGTCAGCGGCATTGCGCTGCTGTAGGCTGCCTTTTCGGGCAATTTACGGCTGAGAGACGATTAAAGTATCAATTTCGAGCACCTTTAAACCTGTGCACACTTTTATTAGGCTATTTGCTGCCTGATCGATCGACCCTTTGTAAGATTTAGCTTTGTCTACAAATTGTTACCTTTGGCAGCGCATGTTCGAAACAGGCTTTGGTTGTTGTGCTTGTCGTTGTTGCTGTTGCTGTTTGCTTTTTTAAGCTTCAAAGGCCACAGCGTAAACTTGGCGCCAGCCATAACCAGGCTGGGGCCCGCGTTGTGCCTCGGGCAGCGGCGTCGCGGTTGTTGAGCTCATTTCCTTTGCCAACGCAAACTGCTGCAAGTCGTGTAGCCGTGACGTCTGCTGCGCTGCTGCAATATCAATTTGATGTACCTGAAATGATTGAAGCAAAAAGAAAATCCAATGATTAGCCTTCAAATCGCTCTGAATGCGCGCTTTGTGTAAGCGATTGCGGGGGCAGGCTCCAAGCGCGGGGGGCGGTTTGCGCCTGAGGAGCTCTATTTGGATTTCAAAACGTAAGCAAAATATTTGCTTTGATTTATGCGATTTTTTTTTATTAATTTTTTTCTTTCTTATTTACTTGTGCCTTCTAAAAAGAAGATTGGCTCAAGGACATCTCGGCAAGCTTTAAAACATCTTGGCCCGCACTTTTCTTGAGCGCGCGCTTTTTGTGTGTGTGTACAAATAAATGGGAGGGAATGTAAAGAAAACGCAGTTTTAATGCGCAAAGGGCAGTTACATGACAAGCACTTCAGCGCCATAGGCGGTGGCATTAACTAAGCCAAAAGAACAACACGGAAACGTGCAACAAAAGCGAAAGCCATTTGGCAGCTACCGTTAAAGCGGCAATTAAAAATTTCCGCACGCCAACACTGCGGCAACAAGAACAACAAGGCTTAAGATAAATAGCAAATTGTTTTTCTTTCTACATGGCATGCACACAAACACACACACACACACACAGACGCATAGAATTTCTCGCAAGCATTTGCAGCTAAACATTGCGTATACGCCGCGTGCGCTGCATTGTGCAGGCACTTACAAATTATACACCATTTTCTAAGATGGCAAATTCATGATGATTTTCAGCCTGGGACTCGAGCACAGAGGCACAGCCGAGCCACAAAAATGCCATGGTTACAAACACAAATCGCTCACGGCCGTTGTCAGAAGTTGTTGCGGGCCCCTCGAGCGGGCAGCCAAGTGAACATAAATATATGTATGTACACAAACAGCTACGGGGATAGCGACAGAACCTACATAAATATTATGACGCAAACAAATTATATGCCATTTAAATGTAATACTAATAAGAAAATCCACTTCTTAGCTGCTACTGCGGCTGCTTGTTCCTTAGAGTGGACTGCCAGATTTTCACGCTTTGGTGAGATGAACACAGCATAAACATTATCTCCCTCTCTTTCTCCCACTTTCTCTTTGTGTGTGTGGCGGCAGTTTCTAATTTCGGGTTTTATGATCCATAAAAATTGCGCCAAGGCAACACAAACAACAGAACCAGGAACACACACACACACACTCACATATATGGCACATACTTGGATACATATAGATGTATTTGTGTGTGTGCATGTTAAATAAATAGAGATGAAAATTCCCAGCAGCAAGAGAAATTGACACCCAATTTTAGTGCTGCGAACATGGAAACAACATTTGTGCACACGTTATTCGTGAACACAACACAAAGTCTAGACTTCTTTCTTAATATGATATATTGTTTTTATAAATTAAATGATTTTTTTTTTCATTTTGATATCTTGTTTGCTTTTTGTTCCTCGACTTAAATTTATTGCAGTAAGTGGGGCATATCGCAATTCGACTATGCAAACGTGTAAACGTTGCAACTGAGCACAAATTTAATAAATATTTGATATGTTCCATGTACATAAAGTCAAGTAGACCGCGACAAACAATGCCAAAAATTCTTGAATAACGCTGGCGGCGTTGTATTTCTTGTATTTTTTTGGTTTTTCTCATTTTAAGTTCTCCAGGCTTTTGCAGTGCAATCAAATCAAAGAATCGATTGAAAATTTACTGATTTATATTCATACAGCACTTCAAACCGAAGGTCAATAAATTTAGCATGCTTGCAATTTTTCACCCTTTTACTGCTTAAGTGTATCAGATGTAAAATTCCTAGTAGTTGCATAAATACATATTTCCATAAGCTGTAAGAACCTGTTTAGATTTGAAATTTTTACTACTCCTAATGTCCGTAGTTCTTCCCCGACGTTTTGGAAGGTTTCGTTTTGAGCTTTGGAATTTATACATATTTGAAAGCCATATTTTAACCTCAAAAGTTATCAAGATCGGACAATTGATACCGAAGATATTCCAGAAAGCATTTACCATAGTCTGGGGCTAGGGCAAGAAGTATGAAGAGCTTAGCTCAGCTTAAGCTCGACGCTAGGTTCAGGGTATATCTTAGTCGGACACTGGCGGATAGTACCCTCGTATTTTTTGTGGCCAAAGCCAAAAGCCTTTATCATAATATGGAAACGATGCGAAAGTGATACGCTTTGATAACGCACAGGAGCTGGTTTTTTTAAACCTTACCCATATCCGGTTGGGCCACGCGCCAGTTACTCCGAAACTGAAACTCTCGTGTCGTGTTTGGCAAGCTTCGTTTCCGGTTCCTGGTTAACTTTGAAATCCCTGACAGCGCTAATGCATTACGGCAAACGACAAAATTGCGACAAGGGCAACACGTTGCTGATCCAAAAGAAACAAAAACAGACATTCGCCCGAAACCCAAACCCATGGGGCAATCTTGTGCACTTAACCTCTTAACCGCGCCCAGCACAGCAGGTGGCCATTTTTAGAACAAGCTGCTTAAATTGAGTGGCAGTAGCAGCAGCAGCAGCAGCACAGCAGCAGTTACAGTTCACCTCAGTGCTGCAAATGGGCGGAAATGCAAGCGGATTTTCTTCAACTTTTGAACCACAATTACCAGATAGTTACATGTCGCAGACCCATCTGTTGATTAGCTGAGCTTTAGTTGTTACCTATATATTAAGAAGTGTTTGCTGATGAAACTTTTAGACTTTTTAACTGACTTGACTTGTCCAATTCTTTTCGTAAAGTCCAGCTGGGAAATAGGTGTAAAATGAGGTTAAATCATAAGTTAAATACTAGTTCAAGCTGCTTTAAAATCATTTTCAAAGAATAATAGTATGCATACCTGCCTAAATCTATTCCAAGATGATGGAAAGTTTATGTTCTTCTTCCGACTTTCCAACAATAAACTCGCTTTAAATATGTCTGCTGGTTGGCATAACGATAAGATGATCAGTATATGGACTCAGAGTCATTTGAAATGCCTGCTGATGACATTTCCAGCATTTTTCACATACGGTTACGCTTAGCCTGATTAATGCTCAGCCAGGCATATGCTAAGACGACAAGCTCTTTGAACGCAAACTTAAAACAAATTGAATCATAAGAGTTATGTCATGCAACGTTGCCGAGGATTTGACTTTGGAAAGTTTCGCCAACAAACTAGCAACTGTCGCGCCCTATGGCAGATGGCGGCCATGTTTTTGTGTCTTAGCCAGATGTGAGTACTGTATATATACAGATGTATATGTATCCGTATAGATATACCGACTACTTGCTTATATGCTGTTGTTGATGTACACGCCAAGTTTTCACTTTGCCCTGTTGCTGTTGAAATTTATGCAAACACATTAACAAACTCGACGCATTCGCGTGGTAGGCGGCTGTCCTTCCGACTGGTGACAAAGTTCCTCCGTTAAATGAAATTCACGTAATTTTTTTCTCTCTATCTCTCTCGCTCGGTCTCTTTGTTATTGCCAACGAAATAAAATGTTTCTTGCCAGGCGCGGTTAGTCGCCCAGTTTTGTTGTCATACTCTACTCGACTTATGCATAGCTGTGCTCAGTAGTCGCCTTCGCTCATCTACCTCTAACTTCAACTGCTCCTGTTCCCCTGCTGATGCTGCTGCTGCTGCTACTCCTCGTCCACATCAACTCATCAGCACCAGCAGCTGAAGTGGCACCTTTGTTAGGTAACTCACATAATGTGATGGCAATGGCGGCAAACAAAAAATGACATTTGACTTTTAAATTGGATAATTTTTTTACGCTTTCATTGTTGATGTCGCTGGCTGCCAATCAGCAGAAAGAGATACATCCGCACAGACAGCCAGACAGCCAGCTGCAAGCAGCAAGCGACATCCAGAAGAATTATCAAATGCTGAAACCATCTGCATTTGATAGTCGGCTTTTATTAATTTTCACACACAGACTCTTCAATCAACACTAACAATAGCATTAATTAATTTCAATTTCTCCTGTTTTAATTTTAAAACATACTTAAATATGCTCATTTGTAATCAACCCGGAAATAATGGAAACAAAACCTGACATATTTTCTTATGTGATACCTGCTTGAGTATGCACAGGAGCTGTAATGGCAGTGACTTTTACTTTATGCTTTTATATACTGCATGTGCTTTAAGGAATGCTCTCAATTTGCATATAAATGTTGCACAAAAACATGCTCACGTGTTTGTGTGTGTGTGTGCTTTATAGCCACTAATGCTAGTAACAAAATTCGCATAAAACGCACGCAAATTGCAGAGATTATGTGCCGCTTGGGCAATGCTCGAGCTTTATATGCCGAATGAGAGCGATTCAAGTTGAGCTTCTTACAACCATGTTCTTTGGTCACACTTTGAAGATTTATTTTAAAGGACACAAAAACAAAGGGAGCCTTTTACTGCACACACGAGCAAAGTAAAATGTTCAAGTAGGGAGGTGCTGCCCTATCAAAAAACAAGTACGTTCTTAGCTTCGGATTTCCGGCTTATGCATTCGAGTCAACTTAAACGGAAACATAAAATATTAGCTAGCATATTTTCATGTCTTGCTAATCTTAAAGTCATACTTATAAGAGCACAAAAAATAGATAAGTAAGCCTAGCTTAAATTAATGAAAATCGCAGAGAGGGGCGTAGACCGCGTTCGATTGTAATTATAATTATGTTGGTTAGCAAATATTTAAGCGCCCGTTTTTGATATTTGCTTCTATTTTATAGTCGAAAAAAGTTTCGCTCATTAACTTGAATTTATGTGTTGCCATGCGATTACTGAGGTGTGTGTGTGTGTGTGTGTGTGTGTGTGTGAGCGTATGAGTATTTATAGATATGTATTCGCTTGATTTTCTGTGCGTCGTTTGTATTCTTTATATTTGGCATTTGGATGAAGGCTGCCAGCAGCGTGGCATGCATATTAAGCATACTCAAATACATATTTCGACTGTTCCACCCGCATTCTCACGCCTGTTCCACGCGTCAATCATCGAACCGATCAAATGAAAATCGCTGGCTAAGTGACTATATAGAGAGGCGGCATATGTAAGGAGACTAAGTACTTGCGTACCTATAAATGGTGCGTTTGTCGGATTCTGGTGCCGTAGGAATAAAAACAATCGACTCAACGCGCACAATTCACTTAAGGAGCGTGTCGAGACTGAGATATTATTTCTACATAATTGCTTTTCTTTTTCCACGAAAACCGAGGACATATTGCATACTTTTGTGCGTCTGCTGTTCTCTAGTTACGGCGCACGCATAATGGAATTTGGTGAAAATGGATTTGGATTTGCTTAGAGCTCACGGGCAAAGCGATAAGAACAAAACGATGATGAGGGTGGCCCTGCTCCTGCTACGCTCCTGCCTCTGCTGATGTGTGTGGAATCGTACGTGATGCCAACGAAGCCGAGCGCCAAATGGCAGATTATGTCGCCAGGCATTAAATCACTGGCTGCAGGTAAAATATGCGATGCTTAAGCAAAATCAATTCTATTTATACGTGAACGCATAAATTGTGAGCGCACAAACAAAAACAGTCTGGAGCCTGCCGATTGGCGACTGGAGACGGAGAGACCAAGCGGTACGTGCCACATGTTAAACGCGCAACGGCAATAAAATAGAGCAGTTGCCTAAATCAGAACCTAAGCTTAAGCCAGAGGTAAGCTGTTTATTTCGAGTGATATTTAGTACTGGCATTACCAAGCGCCGACAACTGCCGCACGCCCATGCAAACAAGGACCAGCAGCAGGGAGGCCTCCCTCTCTCTCTCTCTCTCTCTCTCTCCTATTAGAAATTTAGCTATTGCTGTTGGTTTTTGTGGGCGTTGCCCGAGCAACGGCCAATCCTTCAGCGTGTCCCGATAAATGCCACGTGTCGATGTTCATCTCAATTGTAAATGTGACATTTATGAATTCAATTAGTCAGATCACAGACATGGCCCAAGGGCTACAGCATCAAATACCCAGCTATTGGCTGTTTTTCCATAGAAAAATACCGATTTAAAATTTCTATTGTAGAGTGTTTGCAATTGGATTCCTTCAACAGAAAAAGTAATTAGAGCTTATTGCAATGTTATTCTAATGAAAATTAGAACGGAATAATTTGATAATTGCACTAACGATTTTCGTGTTCAGTTAGGTCCGGATTATGAGTTGCTCTCTTTTTCTAATCTGGTATTATATTTTAGAAGTTCTTTAAGCTTTTCAAACGTTGAACTGCCAACAATCAGACATTCAAGAAAATAATTTAAACATGCTGCAGGATAACCTTAACTACAATTTTAAATCCAGAATTTTGTGTTTCTTAGCTCGACTGTTCTTGCAAAGAGATATGTCTAGATAGTTGTATAACATATTCACATATGTTTAGTCGGAGATACTTCTTCTGCCTCTTACATACATTTGCACAAATACAATAAAGCCTTTAACACTCCTTTGGGTGGCTGTATTAAAAGTCTTGGCCTTTTACAATTTCGTGATATGCGTCTAAATTCATCGTCTACATTCGTTTCACATCAAATTCTTTAAGATTTAATTTTGCAGTTAGATAAAAACATGATAGTTAGATATGATAATTATATGATAATAAGTCACATTTGACAAATTTGCATACAAACATGAAATGTAACAATTTCTGAAAATATTTGTTAACCGCTCAGCATAGTTTATATATTTATATTGCTAAAGGGCAGTGGCAGAAAATATCCAATTTAATATTGTAAAAAGCACATGCTGTGTGCGACGCATATGTCCCTCTATACTCTGTAACTATTAAAGGACATACAAAGGGTATACTGAAATGCTGTATGTATTATGCAGGCTAGCTGTATAAATTAAAAAGATTGCTGATCAAATTCGAGTTTAGTTAATCAAGCTTTTTCCCTTGTTCCTTAAATTTGCCAATATATTTCACTTTTTGTAGATCATCTAACAGAAAGTTGGAAAAGTATGTCACAGGGTATTTTCTGGACGGGCAGAGTGCACTTGATTGTTTTTTCTTTTAATGTCACATCACTGCAGTTATTAATGTGTATATATATATATTTTGATTTAGAAATGTGAAAGCAAACATAGATTGCAAAAACCACAACCGTTGGTTATTTATTATGCGCATAATTTTCGCAAAATTCACGTTTCAATTTGTGGGTCGCCTGTCAAAGCGTTTTGCGGTTGCTGTCACATGCAACATGCTAATGTCTCATTATGGCTAAAACGGTACAGAAGCTGCACGAGCACCCGCACCATTGCCACGAGCAGCTGGGATTTCATTTTCATGGCATTGTTGCAGTGGCCATAAACGACAAAATGAAATAACACTCAAAACAGCAAACGATTCTGACCAAGACAGAGACGCAGAGACGAGCAACAACCAGAGGGGGGAAATAACACAAAACATTCTCAAACTCAATTAAGTCGTTTGCTAAGATTTGAAATGTACTTTTGTGAAATAGTTTAAGTATATTTGCATTAACCTAATTGTCAGACATTTCGAAATGTAATAAATTTATGTCGGCCATTGTCTAGCCAATGGCAGCAAATACATAAAGCAATTGCTGGCGCTTGGCCGCACTCATAACTCATACGCCATATGAACGCGAGTTTAGTTTGTCAATTGTTACAAAGCCGCTAAAAAACAAAACAAAACTGCGTAATGGACAAAGCGTGTAGCCATAAATTGGCCGAGGCTGTGGCGGAGAGGTTTACAAAACGGCATCAAATAAAATGCTCGAAGCCAGTCAAATGGAATTTTTGGCTTAATTTATGGCACCCGGCGTGCCTCAATAACATGGGCTAATATAAAACATGACGTCGCACTTTATTGACCAAACAGCGACGCGCGCTCGTCAGACGAGACCAAATCCTTCAAAATCAAGACCCAAGCCGGAAACCAGCAGCGGATTTAAGCGGACGGCTGCCCTTTTCTTCAAGGCCAATGCGCACATGCAAAATGGCCGCTGCTCTTTATTGGTATGTGTGTGTGTGTGTGTGTTTATGCTTTGAAAATAAAACCAAATAGCGCGCATAAGCATCAGCAAAGCCAAACTCCAACTATTAAGTAAATTATTGGCAAACAATGCTAGAGACTAGAAGAAGCAAAAACACACTTATACTTATATATTTGTGTGTGTGTGTGTGTGTGCTATACGATGACGCCAGCATTTTTGAACTTGTCTGCAACATGAAGTTTTAAAGCACACGACAGCGGAAATAACAAAAGTTAAACGCTCATCAATAACACTTCCGTTCCAAAATTCCAGCCAGACAACAGCTACAACGGTCTGGCGTGATTTATGACATCGTTTTTTGGGTTTGACGGCGTATCAAACCAGTTTGTGTATGTGTGTTTGTGTGGCCGTGTGTGTATTTTGTCATGTATAAGTAATCAAATCCAATTGGTTAATGGCTTTGATTCGTTGGCAAACTCGTGTTAGTCGTATGGCTGCTTCGTAAAATATTTAATGTTGCGTTTACCTTTTTTAGATGTCAAACGTCGAGTGCGAGCGAACTGGGCCTAAAAGTATGCAGCACAAATTTTCAGCGCATGCAAAATGGCTGATTTTAATTTCCTGTCCATGTCAATCAGTGCGCCAAGCAGCCCATGATAGACCTTGAACGTGAAACATGCCTGCTGTGAGCGTGTGTGCGGCTCTGTATAAGCTCACGTGTGTGCACATTGCGAGTAAAATACAAATTGAATATTCATAAATGAATGGGGAACGCTTCAGCGAGAGCCAAGCAAACGAGAAACAGATTGACTATGCATATGTATGGGATATATGGTCAGCATTATAACTGGCACCAGGCACATCCCAGTGTACATTAACTGGCTAAGAGTTGATCTAACTGCTGGTTGTTCGTCGGCTCTGGCCATTAGGTTTTACTTTTATTGCCGGTCGTGTCGTAAATTAACACAAGCTGCAGCAAAAACTGTACCAACAATAAGCACACATAAAATAAACAGGCCTGCTGTCGTCGAGAACAAGCGCCTGCACAAGGCTGACGACAACAGACGCATTTAGCTTGAAAACCAAACGTTAAATAATATAAGCGAGTCGGCACAAAGGCCACGCAAGAAATGACTGAGCAATCAATGTGCGGCAGGGGCCAGCTGTCGAAGGGGTGACAGCTTCATTGCCACCGCGATACAACAGAGTGTTTGGCCTGTGGGCCCCATTGTCGCACCACGGCACCGCATACACGCACGGATTGTCAGTCAGTCAGGCGATGGTAAAACGGTCGCGTCACGTTTGTGTGTCGCTCATTGTGCCATAACAATGCAATACATATGCACACATACGTGAACTTGTATAGTTGTGAAATGTTTAAGATGTTGCCTGATGTCTGTGCTGCTCAACCTTGACACTTGACGGCCAAGGCTGATAAATTATACGCTTGGCAGCAGAGTTTTAGCTGCGTTGGCAGACAATGCTGCATTTGCTGCTGCCCTTAAAGTCGCTTGTGCTTGGCCACTGACAACTGTCGCCATAATTTACTTTTGCAGCTGCCCGGACAGTCCGGCAATCCGTGCATCAAACTTTGCTAACGATACTTGGCCAAACTGTCTAGTTGCCAGAGCAAAGTGCAGGCACAGACACAGCCTGTGTGTCCTTCAAGAGGGGGTGCGAGACAGAGGAGAGAGTGACAGATAGAGAAAGAGAGAGGGAGAGGGAAAGAGAGTTGGGCAATAAAGCTCGCCTTGATTTAGCTGCGTTGGCCATTTGTTTTCATAAGGCAATGGGAACTGTTGCTTTTTCCGTGAATCACAATCAAAGCGCAACCACAAAAGCTCCATGCCATAAACAAACTCAACTCTACCCAAATCACCTGCACCAAAGAGATGAAGAGTAAAAAAAAACATTATTTACAAAGAGACAAGAGACAGCAATAAAGGCATCTATAGGAAAACTTCAAAAGGTTCCACTTGGCAGGCATGAGACCAACTCCAAATCAAGGCGCTGACAGTTTTTCTGTGGCAGGGGGAAAAATTCCGTGAATCTATGTTACATTTTAATACTGTCTGCTGGAGATGTAAAAGAGTATATTGGCTTTAAGCAGCGTCCACCTTTTTTTGCTTCTTCAGGCAAGCAAAAAGAAAGAACGCTAGCAATGCTCGCTTTTATATATATTATGTTATTTATCCCTCTCTCACCAGAGTATGTCGCAGTCGACTGTATGCTCGTACTTTATTTTCTTTAGATTGGCAAAAGGTTTAATGTGTAGGCTGTTCTCATATTGCGAATGGCCCTGGGTGAAGGTATTCTGTTTCATCAGTTGATGGAAATCCCTACAACTACAGCATTAACAAATTCTAAGGAAATTAATTTTGGTTTCAGTTAAATCACATGTTTTGTATTCAATTGCAACTAGTAATTAAATTAAATGCTTATTTAATTTTAATCATAATATACTAAGCAAAAAAACAATTTATTTTCAGCAATGTTCTAATTAACATATATACATATATGCAATTATGGCAAATTATATGCGATTATGCATATTAGTTAAAGACTACAGTGCTGGGCTAGAAGATGCCCTGTAATTGAAAGAAAAAGCGAAATTTCAAATTTATTAAATTAAGCTATAACTTAATTCAAAAATGTATTCCGTTTAAAAGCTGACGCCTTTTCAGCTCTATTCTGGCCACAATTAATGCGATTTTATGTCCATATATATCCAGCTGCAATCGGTCAATTAAATTTGTGCACAACTGACAGTTCATAAACCAATCTACGCCTGTGGATGATTCATGACAGCTGAAATTGGTGTGTAATTGAACGGATTGGACATATCCGAGCAGCAAACCAAGCCAAAGTCATAGTCATGCTTGACGTATGGGCGGATGTGGCCAGTGGATGCCTACTTGCTGTTGCCTGTCAATCAACTGGACATTGCCATTTAAGGTTGCTCAATAATAGATACGTTTCGTCAGGCCGCAATCAACCAAGTTAATTAATGATTAACACGCAGTAGTCATAACTAATTTACTGTGAAACCAAAGAGCAGCCAATTGCACACCGCACACACTCACACTCTTACACACACACACACACACACACCAACGCGCATGGAACAATAAACATGTGCATGTCGTGCTGTTTACTGTGCGTATGCGTGTTTTACGGGGCGTGGCACTGACCGAACGACAAAATAACTAAATCGTTTAGCAAGAGGGCGTGGCTTAACTGGCCGCCAGTTGACCTCTAGTTATCGTTCAGTGCCTGCGTTTAATGACTCTTTAAATGAAATTTCGATTTTTAATTGGGCGCTAGAGGCTGCCATTTGAAGGACAACACGAAAGAAGTAGACAGTCAATTAGATTGATTGCCTTTGCAGGCTGGCCGTTGTCGACCAATTCAGGTAATGAGCCATAAACAGTTGCTAATTAATTGGTCAACTGGCAATGCAATTAGTAGCCTTTGCAGCACTTCAGCGTTTCGCCTGGATTGGACGTAGCCAAACCTTAACTAGAGGCCCGTCCAATCAGTTCAATTTTTATTTTGTTTTTTTCCCATTAAGTAGGGGTACACGATACGTTTTAATTATAATTCCACAAATTGCAAAAGCGTAAAATTTCCATGAGAGTGGCCCACTGCACTAAGCCGACTAAGCACTCGTCTCACATAATTAATGGAAATTATGTTGATTGCGAATTGTGTGCGGCGAGTTAAATTGAATTAAACATTTGCCTTTTTCTAGTATACCACATACTACATGCTTACGTACGTACATATTCGCTGTGCATCCGATTTACCTGAGTTTTTAATTACATTTGCTTATGTAAGCAATTTGACGCGTAAAGCGCTTACATAAAATAATAATTAAATTGAGCGCCCACATGGCGTATACATAATTCTGCTGGCGATTAAGTAGTTATGAAATAATTATGCAAATACTCAACCTGACCCTGACATCCGCAAAACCAAAGCAAGCAAATGCAAAATACACAAAACCCAAATCAAAAGAAACACCGGCAGCTGGGCTCATTGGTAGTCTGCCAGGTAAATACATAATCGTAATATTCCCCAGTTGCCAGTGTGTTGCCTACTTTTGAGGGCCGCCAAAAGTTTCAACCGCCTGCCAAATATTTTTAGCGTATTAAAGCATATCTTAATGCCCAGCTCTTTGTACACTGTCCGGCTGCAGGGCGTAGCTCTGGAAAACTTTAAACAATCTCTGGGCAGGCAAACAAATAACAACAAGCTGAAAGGCAAAACAAGTGCCAAGTGGGAGCCACGGTTCAGGCATTTGCTGTTCAACTACTTGAAAACAGTTTGTTGTTCTTGTTTGTTTTCGTTATTGCCCAGCAGCCGAGGTGGCTGCCAAGTACGGCAAGTGCGATCGTGTGAATGGGTCCAGCTAGCAGCTAGCAGCTGCAGTCATCAGCCTGAAGCTGACTGAATTTGCATGCATAAAGCAGAAGCGCGCACTTAGCTCATTAGCCAGTTGCCCATTTCGAAACCCCTGTGCAACCCTATTTGCATGCAAAACACATTTAGAGGGGACTGGCAAATTAGACCCACGGCTAACGAAGGTGCCGCATAGTTTACATATACACAAACAAATTTTGATTCAGATTCACATTCGTGATGTGCGTGCCACAAAACGCACGCAATTAAAAGCATAATCAGAATCAGCGACGGAAACAATTAAGTCGAATGAAGCGTATAATTATTTATTCTGTGTGAATGCGAATGTTCCAGCACACACACACACACGCACACATACGCACAGTCACACACACTTATTAAACGCAAGTTAGACAAATCCCCTTAATGGCATTAAATATGACCATTTCCGGTTTTCTTGTGCTCGCCTCGTCGCACTCATTTTTCTTTTGTAGCCCAGCGGAGCAGGACATGCTTTCTTGACGGTGCGGAGTGCGGAGTGCGGCAACGACTGATGAAAGAAATTTGCGAAATTAATTAGGCGTTAATTGTAATTTTGAGCAAACAAAAAAGAGTTTAATTAATTTACCTAACAACGGAACGGAATGCAGAGCAAAAATATGTAAGCAAAAGTTGGCAACGCACTCAACGGCAGCCAAACACAATTTCACACTTCGTCTGGCGCCCATTGTGCCCAACCAGAACTCTGGCCTATGCCGTACTCCTAGTCGTATGGGGCATTTTTTGTGTTGCCCACGCCCGCTTCGTTACCCTATTCCCGTCTCCGACGGCGAGTCAGGTTCCCACTCAGACGCTATCTCTAGGTCTGACTTTAATGTTTGTTCTTTTTATTTTTTTGTTCTTGTTTTTAATGTTCACTTTTGCTGACTTTTTGACTGAGTTTTCTTGCCGCCCTTCTGTGTCTGAGCCTGCTTAATTAATTGACTTGCTGCGCTCGAGCTGTAGCCAGGAACTGGCCCGGCTCAGCCAGCTGCTGGAAAATTAAGTCTCTGCCTTTTTCATTTCGCTTTGTGCGTGCTCTGTTCATGGCATTTTCCCTTGCTGCTTTCCGGATGTGGCACAAAGTGCAACAGCCAATTGGCCGCGCAACTTTGCGAATTGAAAAATTGCGTGGCATTCAATGCAAAAAAACAAACGACAAGTACACTACGATGTGTGTAAATACTACAATAAATACACAATACTTACACAACATCATCTCATTTGAGTGAAAACTTTGAAAAGAAAAAGGCTGCCATTAACCAAACAAAGAGATATAAAGACAAGAGAAAATAAGAATTAAATGAAATGCTGAACTAACAAAAGAGTTCAATAACAACATAAATGTTCAGGCAATGCAATTTTAAGACATCATATTTAATTGCTTTGAGCTAAACAATTATTATAAATTGAACATCAAACAGACAAAATGCGAAAATTATTTTACTGAAGTAATGAGAAAATAATTGCTTTTTATATTAAGTTACACAATATATAAAAAGAGGTAAAGAGATATATATTGATAAATAAATAAATATCCAATCCAACTAAAAAAGGGCAAAAATAATTCAATTATTGAACTCACATTGGGAACAACAAAAATCGGAATTATGAAAAATTATTTATATTGTTACGTAAAGAGAAAGGTGTACTTATATTTTATTTATTCAAAGATTTTCTAAAAAAAGCTGTTTTATTAGCCTTTTGGTTTTGGATTTTGTAAGAAATATATGTCTAATAATATTATTGTATTCAACTATTCTATTTGTTGAATGACATTAGTTTGTGGTAGTTACATACTTGACGCCTTTTTTCCAACTTCCCCCCAATTTAACTGAATGTGTTTTCCAAACATATTAGTTTCAAGCTGTGTGCAGCTGTTTATGCGCTGTCGGGTTTTTATTTTTTATAACCGAGCTCTCAGTGTAATTGAATTGAATCGAGACCTTTTTACCCCATGTACGCCACTATTCAATTGCTGTCCGGAGGCGAATAAAATGGCGACGGGCTTTGCCAACGTGCAGCAGCCAATGCAAGGGACAACAACAACAACAACAACAATAACAACAACAACAACAACCGCAGCAGCAACACATTTGCACGCTACGTTAAAATTGTGCAGCTCACTGTGCTGGGTTTGAGTTAAGTTGAGTTCAAAGGCCAGTTGGAGGATATTATTTTATAATAAGTGCCTGAACAACATATGTATGGGCTTTGGGCGTTCCATTCATTGAATGCCCATTTACAATTGAATTGCCAGGGGGGCGGTTGCATATCAATTGCATTACGCATACGACCGAGTGGCTGCATGCATGCTTGGTATGCCATACAATTGGCATTTCACATCTTCACAAATTCCACTTGCTGGTATTGTTTGTTTATGCAAATCGATCAATCAATAGCAAAGAACTTAACAAGGTCAAAAAGCCGTACCCTGTTGTGGCTTAAGCGTGCAGGGCCGGATCCGCTTAAAATCGTATCAAACCATGTAGATTGAAGGCATTTCTGGCGAATCGCAATCTGTTTCTCTTTAAGTTAAATACCAAGTGTATTATTTTGTAAATATTGTTTCATGTGAATGATATTTGCAATAAATATTTTCCTTAACTTCTCCGTTCAGAGACGAAGTAATAAACATTTACTTACCTCTGCTATGATTTTATTTAAATACCACATTTATCTAGTATATTTTCACAGATTTTAAGCTTCACTTAATTTAATAAATCTTTAGGCATTGTCATCGCCGTTTCCATTTCACACTTGTTTAATTTGTGCTTTCAAAGATTCTCGAATATTTTCGAATACTTTCACTTTCACTGCGCTTTGTTTGATTCGTCTTTAAAGTCTCGCGCCTTTGAACTCTGGTCCGTGAGGTTCTGAGCCTCTGTCTGATTATGGGCTTAAACGCTGGATTCTCCAGCTGGCACACAACCACGAACCGCCGCGTTTCAAAGCGTACTGCACATCGTTGGCCGGAGTCCAAGTCCGAGATTCGTTTACGGCAATGTCGTGTACCGTTATTCACCACGGCAAGCACGAGCCGGACACGAGGAGACGCTCGGCTCCGACATGTGGGTCTGTGGAGCAATAGCGAAAGCTGAATAGCCGAAAAGTGAAAGCATCAGCACGGATTGATATTGAGGCAGGTTAGTAAGTTCGTTAGAGTCCTTTCTCTCGCTCTCTCGCGAGGACTTGTCGGCTTTTCTAAAATTCCAGCGATGTTTTTTGATTACATTGGAAGTGCGATGTTATTGGCCAGTGATAAGAAGCTGAAGTCTCAAAAGTAAACTGTTGCGTGCATGCACAATTATTTACAATTATAATTATAATTATAATTGTTATTATCATTTTTATTTATTTTATTATTATTATTAATATTATTAACATAACTATCTCCAAAATATATATTGAGCCGGATAAATTAGGATAACAAGGATAACATAGATAATCAAATCGAAATGATTAATTTAATAAAGGGGTCTTAAGATAGTTATATCACACACTTTCTTCTTAAGCTGGCAGCGGGAATAATAAAATAAGATATAAATTGTATGATTAGCTCATATTGATTTTAAGATTAAAGAGACAGTTGTTCAAATATTTTCAGTTTAGGTCGGTTAATGGTAATAAATAAAGAAGCAATAGAAGAGGCAGCACGACGACAAAGCAAGACACCTCTGTACAGAATTCGCGTAGAGTGAATTCTTTAATTGTAAATCATTCGAATGATTAAATTCTATGTTTTTAAAACCACACAGCCTCAGTTTCCAGGGCATGCGCAGAGCACTCGGAGTGACAGAGGCACAGCTGTTGAGCATTGTCCGGTGTGGTGAATACTGATCCCGCTGATAAGAGCTGATAAGAATGCAATGCAGGTGCAGCAGTGGGCACGGCAACAACAATAACAACTCGCCGAGCTCGCATTGCAAGTGGAATAATTACATCATGATTTAATCAGCGCGGATGCCACAAGTCGAGTAACTGGCAAATGCCCGGGTGAAGGTAGCATTATGATAGGGCAAAGGGTGCCGGAGGTTGCCAGCAAACTACTAAATGAGCTTCGTTACAGACGCAATTAATGAGCAGCGTTGTACAATTAGGGAACTGCCTCAATTATGCAGTCCGCAACAGTCGGCGCCGGCAGATGCGAGCAGCCCTTCGCACTTGCCCCACAATTTTCCAAGTTGTTGTCATGGTTGTTCTAGTTGTTGTTGTTCTTGTTGTCGTTGTTGTTGTTGTTGCATGTGATGGGGCTGCCTTTAATAGCAAATTTGTGGCCGTTGTGACCGTTTTTTTGGCGCTGGTTAGACAAGGCCAGCTAAGGACAGGGGCAGCCTTTTAATTATGATAATTACATTGTTGTCGAGCTCATTCTCTGTCAGCAACGCTGCCGACGATGGCCGCTGCGTGTGGCAGCTGCTGCGATTTGTACGGTTCGGAATTCACTGCACCATCCTCACCCCTCACATTCTCTAGTCGCTCAGTCGCTAAACTATTTAATGCATCTTGCTGAATTTTCTGCATGCTTGCTGCCTGGAAAATTCAGGGTCTACCGGTTCACCGGCATAATGCACTCCAAGCATCATTTTAAATGCGTTATTCAAGTTATTATGATTAAAAATCTAAATGAGAAAAGGTGCTAAAGGTAAAGAAGCTCTTTCAAAGCTGGCTCGTGACCAAGCTAATGGCTTTAGTCAACGTTAGGGTAAAAATACAGAGATATGCATACAATATGATAGTTTATAAATTCGAAAAAAAAAAATTAGTGGAAATGGCTCATCTAATTGTGTTTTTATGACAATGGGGTGCCGGCGAACTCCGAACGGATCTGTTGAACAAAATTCTTTTTGCATTTGCGTGTAATTGGATTCTGGTTTGAATAGTCTGTCGCGGCTGCCCTGGAGTCCAACATGGTTTTTGCTTTTGGTTTAAGCAAAATTTTTGGCACTCACACTGAAAATGGCTTTAAGCCAAGGTTACATGGCTAAAGCGCAAATGAAATGACGTGCCGCACAAATTAACAGCTCGCTTTGCGATTCCGGCAATGGCCCAACACATACATATATGCATATGTGTACATACATATTTTGTTGTTGTTGGCAAGCCGCCATTTTGATATTCGTGCAACAATTTATGGGTCTGCCACCAATATTGCAACATGTTTTTGGTTGACACAATGTGAACGGTCGTGTGCGTATTTGCCTGAACATGCTAATTGCATGTCCCATCAACGCGATTCCGGGTCCGTCAGAGCTGGCAGCGAGTATGCTTTAGTTTTCAAATTCAACCATCAACTTATCAAAGGCTCCATAACTTTTTGGCTGCTCTAGGGTGGGAAAATGTCATGCGAAAATCGACAATGAGCGCACATAAATTCTGTAGCACACTTTTAAGCGCCGCGCTGTATATTTGACATGCGACAAAACCGCTGACAATGGCAACAATATCCAAAAGAGCACTCGTGTCAGTTTTATTAATTATCCAAAGCACTTTTTTTCGCATAGTTTCTATTTTTGTTTTCGTAGTTTCCCATGTGTGCTGCCACAAAGCAAAGTTGTCGCATTGCAAACCTGAAACTTTGCTCTATGATTTCATCTACAATTTCGCATATGCACTTTGAGTCTAAATGTTTTTTTCCATAGAGGTCATTATAATTTTGTCGCAAAATGGGCGACCTATCCGACTTCGTTAGGATATATATATTCTTCTGCGGGTATATGTATTCGTATTTATGTACAGACGGACAATCATATATGGCTGCTATAGGAAAAATCGGTCGCTAATTAGGGTCTTGTATTAAAACCTCTACCTCATTCAAGATATCATTACAAAACTCAGCAACCTCGGACGTTTTGGAGCGGGCTGCCATTTTTGATGGCTTCTATGCGAATAATCAATTGAAAGTAAACCATTTCTTAAACACACTTCTTTAATCTTTGGCTTTCGGAAGATGGATGTAATCAATGTAATAATATGAAAGCCCAAATGTGGTTTATTGTTTGGTCCATGCAATATTCGAAAAAAAACTCTGGGTTTTTAGGAGCTTTGCAACTAAAAACGTAAACTCGGCTATCAATCATATTAAAGGCTCAAGAGAATCAAACACAAACTATGCATCGCATACAGTTTCGTTTAGCCTGTTGATAAACATTGGCCATTCTTGCTGAATGTGGCCATGAAGCTACATCCTTTGCCTGCTGCCTGAAGTTCGCAGGAAGTAAAACTTTGACAAAAAACGACCGTATGAAATAACAAAGTATTACAAAGAGTAAATAAACAGAATGTAACAGGCTAAAGCCGACTGTGTGGAAGGCAAAATAGCAAACGAAATGGCCAGCAAAAAATTGTGTGAAGAGTTATAACCAATTATTCTTCTTTAATTATTGTACAGACATTTACTCAACATCCTTAAGATAGAAATATAGTAGAATTATATTGTTTATAGCTACTGTCAGAATTTGGATATATTAAACACTTCTCGTTTTCTTTTAAAACTCTTATAAGGCAGAATTTATACCCTTAATTTAAGTAAAGCAAAAGCAGAATTCTCAATTAATCGGTTTTGGTATATTTTCAACAATTTCGACTCTTTAAATATATAATTCTATTTGGCCGATAAGTTGGTCTTAAATTGTATTAAATGCCAAACATTTAATATATTCAAGCTGAATTATTGCAGCTGCAAATAGGCAAAAACTGTGAATTTAAAAATAAAACGTAGAAATTGGCGCACAAAAAATGGTTATGAATGGAATCACGGTTACGAACTGCCGGATATGCGGCTAAATGGAATTTAAATGCTGACCCAACCGAAAACGTGTCGTAAGTTCAAAGGGAATGCATTTTATATTGAAATTGTAATTATTGTAATTGATGCGGACACACGCTAGCGTGGTTATAATTACATAATTACATAATCAATTTCAAAAACAATTATTGAATCAATATAGAGTATTGAGACACCAGCAAATGGCTCAATCAGCCGCAGAACGTCGAAGGTGGACTAACGCCATGCTCATCAACAGCTTGAGCTTCTTCAGGAGTCACTGGACAGTCTGGAGTGTACTCGGAGTTACCTACAGGCAGACCAAATGGATGCAGCTCTACATAGTCTATAGTCTCGTGGTTAACGTCTTGGTAACCGTTTGGTATCCGCTGCATCTCGGCTTAATGCTCTTTAAAAACGCCAGCCTTACTGATGACATCTTGAACCTAACGACATTCGCCACCTGCTTGGCCTGCTCGCTTAAGTTTTCCATTTACGCCTACAACTTTGACAAGGTCCAGCGAATGGAGCACCTTTTAAGGCAACTGGACTTGCGGGTCAAGAGCGCGGCAGAGAAAACCATCTACAGCCAGCTGAGAACCCAGCTGAGAAACATTCTGTTTATCTTCATTGGCATCTATCTGCCAGTTGGTGTTTTTGCCGAATTGGCATTTATTTTCAAGGATGAGCCTGCTCTCATGTATCCGGCCTGGTTTCCTTTCGATTGTGTTAATTCCACACGAAACTTCTATATTGCCCACGTATATCAGATTGTCGGAATTGGTTACCAATTGATGCAGAACTATGTGAGTGATTGTTTTCCGGCCGTAGTCTTATGTCTGATCTCGGCGCACATAAAAATGCTCTACGTGCGCTTCGAGCAGATCGGAGTGGACGATGCCGAGGACGCTGAGTATCAGCTGGAGACATGCATAACCGATCACAAGCGTTTGTTGGAGTAGGTAGCATCTCATCCTGTCCGGAGTTCGGTATACATGTAGTTGTATTTGGTTACAGACTCTTTCAGACAATCGAGTCCTTCATGTCGCTGCCCATGCTCATTCAGTTCGCTGTGACTGGGCTTAACGTCTGCATTAGCATTGCAGGGCTTCTCTTTTTTGTGACCGAACCCATGACTCGAACATATTTCTTCTTTTACGCGATGTCCATGCCGCTGGAAATCTTTCCCATCTGCTACTACGGCACGGACAATGAGCTCTGGTTTGGAAATCTGCACTATTCGGCATTCAGCTGCAATTGGACATCGCAGAATCGGAGTTTTAAGAAGAAACTCATGCTGTTTGTCGAGCGCTCACTGAAAGGGAGCACAGCGCTCGCTGGTGGCATGCTACGCATTCATGTGGACACATTTTTCTCAACTCTCAAATTCGCCTACTCACTATTCACCATCATAATACGCATGCGAAAATAAATGTTATAAGGACAATTGTTCTTGAGAACTAGACAATTTACCAGTTGCTCGCCCAAGACATTCGCATTAATACTTACTTAAGAACATTGCTTTTAAAACTAATGCAGTACTTAAAAAACTATGTCGCTTTTTTATTACAAATTATTCTTATTAATATTTATTCTATGCCAGACATGGCACAGTGTGCTAATAAAAACGTTTTACAAGTTCTTAGCTAAAGTCTTTAAGGTACGGAGATACTGTCTCCAAGTCCTTGCAATTTTTTATCAAAATTTTATTTGCATGAAGAAAACTTTGCAGACATCTATTTTATTGATATTAAGTTGCACTTAGATTATAGAATTTTATATCTAGAGATTTTCAATTTTCTAATTTTAAATAAGGAGTTTAATGTTTAGTTGAAAAACGCTTTTCCATTTACCGAGAGGTTGTACTTATTTCTGGCTTATATCGTCATAAATGCAGCATTACCTGATCGTATCTATAAACATGATAAAGCTTTAGACAATGTAAACATAATGGCATATGCTTACACATTGCTTAAGTTATTTGTGTACAAAATAAATTAAAATATCTTTCCACATATCTAAATAGACACACACATATGTATGAATGCATATGGCAATATAAAGTATATCAGTTAGGAAATTGCAAAACTAGGGTTTGGTTTCAATGGAACACTCCAACTATATTAAAACAATAACGAAGCCTTAACTTTTATTTGAAATCATAAATATCAATTCAAAAGGCAATTCTTATGCAAAAGGGCTGACGAGAGAGGGAGGAAGTTAATAAAACAAAACTTTTTGCTGCTGACAACTGCACTTTAGGAAATGCGATGTGTTTGTGCGAGTGCGTGTGCGTATGTGTCTGTGTGTGTTTGTGTGCGCGAGTGCTTGCTATAAATGTTTACACATCTATCTGTAGAATTTGATAAAAGATAAGGTTCCAGTTCCAGAGCCTTAGACTATATTTTATGTTAGTTTGCTCAAATTTTAATGAGGCATTGCTTGATGGAAGCCCCTTTATCATTGAGCATATAAATGGTCTATCGATCACCTAGAATTATGAATATTATTTGCAATTTGAAGCTCAATATATACCAGCTTTTAATATAATTTTTGTTATTATATATACCTTGCATTCCAACAAACAGACAGTTTTCTGCACACATTTGAACCGATCCTACTGTTTATTGTGCTCAGGCTTTTGGGTTCGTCCTTCTTTGACATTATAATAAGATCTCAATTTTAAGTGTACAGTTGGAAAGGAAAACAAGTAAGAGGTTCTAGTCGGGAGCTCCAGACTAGGGAATACCCTGAACCCTCTTATTCCAACCCCAAATGTAGCTCGCGCTACGTGCACGTTTGAAGTAATAAAGATAAATTTAAACAAAAGTTTCCTTGGCAGAGTTCGAACTCGCAACTGACTATTGTCTGCTGACTCTACTCAAAATCCACACCAGCCAAAAGAAAAAAACAAAGTTTCCCCTGTAGGGCTCGAGCTCGCAGCAGACCGCACCACTTGTCACTGTCTCTACTCAAAAGCCACACCAATAATTGAGTCTTGTTGAGAAAAAACGAATTAAATTAGCAGCACAGAAAACAATACAATGGCAATTGCAATGCTGTTGATAGAATTCAAAGCAGACGCGCATGAACGTGTGTGTGTACATGTGTACAGAAATTCTTGGAATTTGAGCTTTCTTTACTAATAACTGTGTTTCTTAACCGATCTTGATAAAATTTTCTACAGTACATCTTATTGTTCCATAGAATATTTGGGTATTCTCAAAAAGTCAATTGCATTCAAATAGTGGCTTAAAATGGTGGGTAACACAAGTTGAGCTTGATTTATAGCTCTGCGGTAGAACGGAGAGGTGGCGATATGTATAAAATGAAAGATACTTGATATATGTATATATAATATCCTAGAAGCAACATATCAAGTTTGGTGATATTAGCTCTTAATATTTACCCAAATTGCTCTAAAATCAGGATATCGATATCGATTTTTATCGATTGCTTGGAAACGGAGTAAGTTATCGATTATCGGAAACAAACTCGATCTGCGCTGGCAATAGGAGGATGTACAGCTTAAATTTCAAGTGTCTAGCTCTTATAGCTTCAGATATCCTTGCGTTCATACATACGGACGGACGGACGGACAGACAGACGGACATGGCTAGATCGACCCGGCTACTGATGCTGATCAAGAATATATACACTTTATGTGGTCGGAGATGCTTCCTTCTGCCTGTTACATACATTTGCACAAATACAATATCCCCTTTTTACCCATTTTCAATGGGTTCAGGGTATAAAAATATTCATTAAATATTTATGGATATATAAATAATTAAAGTAAGATTGCTCTGCTTAATAGTGTTTGACGCGAAGATACTCTGTTATCTGCTGCAAACTTAACATTCAAACCGATTATTTTGATCAAAATATATAGATTTTCGCTTTCGACTTCATGCAGTGAATTTGAAGCCAGATTTCAAAACGCAAACCTTTACCGATCGCTAAGTAGAGTTCCTTATAGACTGCATTTTGTCTGATGATTAGAAAATGCAGAGTGTATAGGGTATATACGTGTATTTGAAAGCACCACAAAGTGTACAAGGCCATTTAAATTGTGGGGGTCTTAAGCATTTTAGCTGGTCTGGGCTAGGAGGTTTTTAAAAATTATTAAAAATTAATTATAACAAAAGCAACTACAAATATTTGAATCTGACAGTGATCGACTAAGTGATACTCCATAAATATTGCTATTTTGTTCGAACAATAACTTGAATGTACTTAAAAACATAGATAAATGATTATGAGGAGTCACAAAGCTTCATACACTGTCGATATTGTATGATTGTTATAATATTTAGAAACGGTGGCAAATGCTTATCCGAATTGTTTGCGCTTTATTCTATCTGTGAAGCTTTTTCTTGCCTGCTAAAAACAGTCACCTCTTCTTATATGATGTTTTAGGGTATAATAATTGATAGGGCCACGCAAACGCCAATTATAATTATGTAATTACATAATAAGTAAGACCATGTCCTAAAACCATATAAAAAGGAACCACCTCCACTAAAAGAATCCGAGTCAGAACTTTGAGTCGTTCACCATGCTCATCAATAGCTCAAGTTTCTTTAAAAGCCACTGGGCAGTCTGGAAACTAGTTGGATTAACCTTCAGGCAGACCAAATGGAGAAAACTCTACATCGTCTATAGTGTCATCTTAAACCTGATGGTCACTATCGCCTTTCCTCTGCATCTAGGATTATCGGTATTTAGAAACAAAACCCTTTCGGATGATATCTTGAACCTCACGACATTCGCCACCTGCTTCGCCTGTTCGCTAAAGACCGCCATATACGCCTATAACTTTAAAAAGGTCCAGCAAATGGAGCAACTGCTAAAGCAACTGGACTTGCGGATCAAGAGTGCGGCAGAGAAAACCATCTACAGCCAGCTAAGAACCCAGCTGAGAAACATTCTGTTTGTCTTCATTGGCATCTATCTGCCTGCTGGTGTTTTTGCCGAATTGGCATTTATTTTCAAGGATGAGCCTGCGCTCATGTATCCGGCCTGGTTTCCTTTCGACTGTGTCAATTCCACACGAAACTTCTACATCGCCCACGTATATCAGATTGTAGGAATTGGTTACCAATTGATGCAGAACTATGTGAATGATTGTTTTCCGGCCGTAGTCTTATGTCTGATCTCGGCTCACATAAAAATGCTCTACGTGCGCTTCGAGCTAGATCGGAGTGGACGATGCCGAGGACGCTGAGTATCAGCTGGAGACATGCATAACCGATCACAAGCGTTTGTTGGAGTAGGTAGCATCTCAACCTGTCCGGAGTTCGGTATATAAATATGTAGTTGTATTTGCTTACAGACTTTTTCAGGCAATCGAGTCCTTCATGTCGCTGCCCATGCTCATTCAGTTTGCTGTGACTGGGCTTAACATCTGCATTAGCATTGCGGGGCTCCTCTTTTTTGTTACCGAGCCTATGAGTCGGACATATTTCTTCTTCTACGCTATGTGCATGCCGCTGGAAATCTTTCCCATCTGCTACTACAGCACAGACAATGAGATCTGGTTTGGAAATCTGCACTATTCGGCATTCAGCTGCAATTGGACATCGCAGAATCGGAGTTTTAAGAAGAAACTCATGCTGTTTGTCGAGCGCTCACTGAAAGGGAGCACAGCGCTCGCTGGTGGCATGCTACGCATTCATGTGGGCACGTTTTTCTCAACTCTCAAATTCGCCTACTCACTATTCACCATCATAATACGCATGCGAAAATAAATGTTATAAGGACAATTGTTCTTGAGAACTGGACAATTTACCAGTTGCTCGCCCAAGACATTCGCATTAATACTTACTTAAGAACATTGCTTTTAAAACTAATGCAGTACATAAAAAACTATGTCGCTTTTTTATTCTATGCCTGACATGGCATAGTGTGCTAATAAAAAGGAACCACCTAGGGTCAACTCTATCAAAAGAATCCGAATCTGACTTCGAGCACTCGGCCATGCTCATCAATAGCTTAAGTTTGTTTAAAAGCCACTGGGCTGTCTGGAAACTAGTTGGATTAACCTTCAGGCAGACCAAATGGACAGAACTCTACATCTATAGTGTCATGTTAAGGATGTTTAGAAACGAAACCCTTTCGGATGATGTCTTGAATCTAACGACATTTGCCACCTGCGTGGCCTGTTCCCGAAAGACCGCTATACACGCCTTCAACCTTGATAAGGTGAAGCAAATGGAGCAACTGCTTAGTCAGTTGGACTTGCGGATCAAGAGTGCGGCAGAGAAAACCATCTATATCCAGCTGAAAACCCAGCTGAGAAACATTCTCTATGTTTTCATTGGCATCTATCTACCCACTGGAGTTTTTGCCGATTTGGCTTTTATATTCAAGGCAGAATGCAGCCTTGTAGCCATGTATCCTGGCTGGTTTCCATTTGATTGCCTCAACTCAACGCGCAACTTCTATCTCGCCAGCGCGTTTCAGATTGTGGGGGCTAGCTTTCAGCTGACGCAGAACTATGCGAATGACTGCTTCCCAGCAGTTATGTTGTGCCTCATCTCAGCTCACATAAAGATGCTCTACGTACGCTTCGAGCAGGTGGCAGTAGATGATGCCGAGAACGCTGAGGATCAGCTGGAGGCATGCATAACCGATCACAAGCGTTTGTTGTAGTAGGTAACATCGCGAATGCATCCTCTGCAGTATTTTATTGACTTTGTTCGTTTGCAGACTGTTTCGCACCATTAAGTCCTTCATGTCGCTGCCCTAGCAGCATAGCGGGGCTGCTGTTTTTTGTTACCGAGCCGATGACACTCACATATCTCATATTTTATTCGCTGGGTGTTCCGCTGCAAATCTTTCCCACCAGCTACTAAGGCACAGATATCGAGCTCTGGTTTGGCAAGCTGCACTATGCGGCCTTCAGTTGCAATTAGCTGGCATAGAGTCGAAGTTTCAAGACGAAGCTAGAGCGCTAACTAAAGCCCACCGCACCCGTGGCTGGTGGGATGCAAACCATTCACGTGAGCACCTTCTTCTGCACACTCAAGTTCGCCTACTCCGCTGTTCACCATCTTGATTCGCATGCGAAACTAATGGCCAGAAATAATGCCAAAGTCAATTGCAAAATATCGCGGCACGTGAATGCACACCAAATGCAAATCATAAGCTTGCAAAATTCACTTGTTAAACTCCCGGAACAATGGCGCAGCGGAAGCCACTTACGTCCAGCGGCTTAACATGCCAAGTGGTTCCGCTGCACCGGAAGTTGCCACATGGAATCCTGCCAGTGGCAGCTAAAATTCGTTATGAAATTAGCCTTGTGTTTTGCGGATTGCTTGACTAATACACACACGTACTATATATACAGCCGACGAGAGAGTCTTAGCTAATTGAAGCGTGTATATTAATTTTGCCTGGGTATTCTTTTTAGTGAATATTGCCGCGTAGCTGTTGCTAACCCGATTTGTAGTTGTTGCCGCTCCTTTATTTATTTGCACCAAGATAAGACATTAAAAGACTTTCCGGGCTTTGGCCGGGCCTAATGCGCTTAAGTCGGCACTAAGTCATGTTGAATCTGTAAAGCCAACATTGTAACATTGTAAAAAGGCAAACCAAGCGGCCAACATCGGCCAACCAAAAAGGGCCAACTGGCAATCCTACCAATTTATAGCCAAAGGTCAGCTGCGGAAGAAGGTCTGCTGTTGTGACCCAGAAGCAGCAGGAGTCTGGGCACAAATCGATTTCGATGATGATGTTGGGCCCAGCCAGCAGCAGGCACTAAGTTGATTTGAATTTATAACAACACGCATTTGGCTCACTCACAAACACATTCAGCAAACGCCTCGGGACTGGCAACTAGTTTGGGATGCCGCTGATGAAGCGCATGCAAAGCACGTACCGGTGCCGCTGCCACGCCCACTTGCTGTGTAAATTCATTCCGTAGCAGGTACTAAATCGCTCACCAAATATGAGAGCTGCTTTAATTTTTAATCAAGGGAAGCCAACTCATCCCCCGCTGCGCACTTTTAAAAAAAAAATGAACTCAACTCGAAATTTGCAATGAAACTACTTTTGTGCTTAAGCTCGGCCAGACATTTGGAACGTTAAGCAGACTCAGCTGTATCTTTTGCCAAGTCAGAAATTATGTTTCGCCAGTTGCCTCATTTATTTTGAGCTTGCAACAGTTTCTGTCGCCAATCTGTCGAGACCATCATCATAACCATCTTCATCATCGTTATCGTCATCATCATCGTCGTTGTCGTCATTATCATTGGGCTGCGTCTTTATCTGTCGCTCTCCAACTGTGTAAGTCATGCAAACTCCAACTCGAAAAAGTCCAGCAAGTCACTTTATTTAGTTTGAAGCAACTTACACAGCTCAAGTGGCCCATACCATTGGCTCTGTGCATCGCAGTAATCGTCCTACCCGCCGGCTCATTCTTTGCTTATTTGGGATTTAGCTGCCCGTATCCTCATCTTGCTGCTGCCCGCCTTCTCCTGATGCCTGCTGCTGCTCGTCTGCTTTATCTGCTCGCCTCTTCCACCTGCTGCTCGGCTTTTCCCGCTGCTGCCCGCCTTCTCCTGCTGGCCGTCTCCTCCTGCTTTTGCTGCTGACCGCCGCCTCCTGTTGCCCGCATCCGCCAGCTTCCCGCCTGCAATTTGTTGCCAAGTTAAATGTTGATACACTTTTTGCTGCAAGTTGATGCTGCTGTAGCAGCCACAAGTGGCCACTACACCTGATGTAGCCCAACTTGGACAAGACCATGTTGTAGCTGCATGTGCCAAAAAACTTCTGCAAAACTGGACAACAGGCATATATAAATTTAGGCCAACTTTAAGGCTCGATTCGTTTAGCTTTAAATTGAAATTAGCCAACGAAGTGTCTTCGCCGAGAAAATAGTTGGCAACTTTGGCATGGAATTAATAGTTTCCTTATGAAAGGCGGACGCAACCCAAAAGTTTTTGCGCATATTGTCAAATTTCAAGTAAATCGAAAAATACGCAACTATGCATTTGCCCGGAAAACTTTTTGTCAACGTCTTAAGTTGTACGCCCCGACGCACGCCCGACATCCATCCGTTTTTCCAAAACATTTCCATCGCTTTTCCGCTAACTAACCCACGTGGCCTTGGCAAGGGCCGTTGGCGTCGGCGCACAGAAATGTACTCAACTAAATTACAGGCTTTCATAGTCTGCAAAATCTTTGGCATTTACGTATGCTATGCACACACACACACACACACACACACACACACACACACACACACACACACACACACACACACACACACACGCACACACTCATATGCAGAGGCTCATATAAAGCTAGAAATTTTACAAGCAACATAAGAAAGTCACTTAACGTAGCCGTTGGCGATGGCAATGGCACATTATGCGGCTGGGATCTCAATGTGGCGAGTGAAACTTAATTTTTGTGGGAAAATGCGAGGGCGAATATGTGTGTGTTTGTGTGTGCGTGTGTGTTGGGGCCAAGCAAATACATAGAAAATACGTAAGTATACGGATTTTCTTAACGGGCTTGGCATGTGTTTTTGGGTTGCGCCAGTGAAAACATTTGCCTAAACTATGCCATTAACATGTTAAACTTTCCGGGTACTTGTAATCGGCTGCCTGGTTATGCGGCTGGCTCGTCTGCCAGCTCTCCAACGCAGTCAGGCAGGCGCTGTTGCAGTCTCAGTCTCAGAATCTGTCTCTGGCAAATGAATGTTCTGGAGGGGCACGTAAATACTTGCCAGAAACTTGAGAGAATTAACAACAAAAGTTCGTCCTGCTGCTGCTGCTGATGATGCTGCTGCTGCTGTGACGGAAAACTTTGGCTAAAATAACTGAAACTGCTGCTGGCAAGTGACAATAACAGGAGGCAAAGTGAAAGGCTTGACAGCGAGTGCCAAATGTCAAACAATTTGCGGTGATGCCGCCCACACCCCGACACTGTACAACCGCATCAACTGGGATCTATTTAAAGCGTATGCCCAAGGCGTCCACTGGCCGTTTATTAATAGCTGCAAAGCTTAACGTGCACCAGCATCGGATTCGGGCTTGCGGCCCTGGCCATAAAAAGCAAAACACCATCCGCATAATGGCCGCTAAAGAGCCAACTAAATGTAGTCCGAACGACGAGTATAACTCATTATGGCTAATGAGTGTTATTTGTGCCTTGGCGCATAACAAACTCAATTTTGCATGAGAGAGTCGAGTCAGCGCCATAGGTCGGAATTAGTTTGACTTGAAGGCGCAGACAACTTGCCCCACACACACAAACAGACATACATACAGCCGGTCTTGTGGCAACTGAATGTCAACTTTGGCTTTGGCAGCGGCTTACTTTTACTGGCATGGGCGGGCGTGCGACAAACATAATTACGCCCACATTTAAGGACTTTTATCTTCCGCCTGCCTGTTTTTCAGAAATACTTTGCAAACAGATTTACACAATGTTGAGTTAAACGATTGCAATAAATTTCCTTCTGATTAAATGTGCTGATTACAAGCCGCCTGCAATTGACTTTAATCACATGTAAAAATGGCCCAAAAAAGGAAAAGAAAAACAATAAACGTGGCCCCAGGCATATGCAAATGTCAATAACAAATACGGCAAAGTATGAAACAACAAAGAAAATAAATAAACGCACGCTTTTGCCAGCCCCCCGCGTTGGCCTGCTTTACATTACAAATACGTTGAGTATACGCGGCGTTGCCGTTGCCACATGGGCCAATTATTGCACGTGCCACGCCCTGAATAAGCCAAGCGGCCAGAATTGTTGTGAGTGTAACGGGCGTGGCTGACGCGCGGTTGCACGCCTGAATGAAACTGACGGATTTGCGTAAGGCAAACGTTACAATTGAAATTTCAAATGCGTTGCCGTCGTTGACAGCCTTTTATGTTGATGATGAAGATTCACCCCGCGGCCGACGCAGCTGTGCTCTCTGGCTTACACGGATTTAACGTATTGTCGAGCTGATAGCGATAGCTCCGCATGTCGGCCTACGAACTCCCACACACACACATACACACACCCACGCATGTAATTGATAACGTGTGATTTAATGTGTTTTTAACGCGTTTTCATGCGATTTCCAGTTAAATGAGGCGTGCCATTTTCAAACATCGCCCCACCGCCCCCGCAACTTAGAGCCGCCCCTTGGTTTTGCAGCCCATAAACATGCTTGTGCCATGGCGCTGTAGAAGTAACTTTTGTATTTTTTGATTGCGCAAACAAAAAATGTGACCGCCTGAAAGTATGCAACACAAATGCATGGCAGCCACAAAAGAAAGAACTAAGATTGATTAGGTCCAGAGTGTTCGGACCAGCTCTAAGGTGCTTCTGATTGGAGTATGCATAAACACAGCAGAAACATAACCCCCCTCCCCGCCCTCAATTGAGGTCAACGGCTCAACGAGAAAAGTTGGAAGTTTGAGTTTGTACGACCTTCAACTTTTTTGCAAAGCTCTGCATAAAATATATTGAATATGTGTATTACTCCCAAGTTAAAAAAGTGTGCGGAATACTGTTGCATGCAACAATTTTGTGTGGTCTACAACGAACTCGTATTTTAAGAGTACAATTTCAATAAAGACGTTGTCCGCCATGTTTTCTCATAAGTTTGTATAAAAGTGTTCATGTTCATTTGTGTATGCGTATCCATTTATTTATGTATACAAGCATGTTCCCTTATACCTTACACATCACATTTTTTGATTGCTCGAGTCCCTGTGGTGAAAAATTCCAAAAAAAATAAAGAAACTGTTGAGAAGTGCCTTACTATGCGATTCTCATGAATTCCATTAAGCCTTATTAATTGTATCGCTATTCATACCCTCACCCAAACAATTTTCCCCTTTCCATCTATCTCTTACTCTCTTCGTTTCTCTCTCTCTCTCTCTCTTTCTCTTTTTACCTTTCTCACTCTCTCTTTCTCTCTATCCTACCCTCTTTTTACTTCGCTCTTACTTTAACATTCCCTCCACTTCTTTTGTTCTTTTAGGAATGTGCATATATAAACGGCTGCCTCCAGCTACTAATAGATGACATGACGTGTATATGTGACTTTAAGGTGAGTAACTATTTAAAAAATGTTAATGCATAAATAGGAATACTTCAGTATATGTATGAGCTGTGAAGCAGGAGAACTATTCAACCTATTCCAAAGTTATTTGTGTTATTCAATGTATTCTGATCGGTATTGCAGTCATAATAGTTACAATATATCTACATAGCCCAAAGAAATAATCTACACATTGTTGCCGAGAGAACAAAAAAAACACATAAAATGAAAATATAAATTGAAAATATAATAGGAATTAAACTGTGTTGGCATTGCGAATCACAATAAATAAATGCCTGCACATCACACACACAATAAACTCTGAATAATATTTGATTTCGTTTTGTGTACCCTGTGTCCTGTCCAATGCTTCGTTAAGTTTTTACACACAATCAGTTCAAAGTGGTGCGAAATTTCGAGACAATATGCATCATTCAATCTGAATGCTTGCCGTCATTCAACAATCCACATCTAGATTGAATTGTAGCTAATCAATGCTGGGTAAAATGCTTTACATTTCTATATCAATTTGTATTGCTCTATTTGCGTATTGTGGCATCAGGAGTCTGTACGTGTGTGTGTGTGTGTGTGTGTGTGTGTGTGTGTGGGTTTGGACTGTGCACGATTGAGAGCATCACATAAGGTGAATCCTCATATGAACCGTAAAGTATTGTTCGTTTTATTTTGCCACTATCACGAACTGGCAAAAAATAAAATGCTATCGAATGCTATTGATATTTAATCAATTGAATTTATGAAAAAATATGCAGCAATTGATTGCGTATATGAAATGCACTCCATAGGAATTTAATTTGTTGCACATAATATGCAAAACAGTACCTTTTAGTTCTATAAAATACTATTGAAACGCTTTGAGCCTTTTAATAAATCTCAATAGCCGCCCCTAACCCAATAACCTTGACACTGATGCCATTGCTGATTCAAGCTACGACTGAATTACAACTTTGCGCACCCCAAAATAGATAAGCATCTGTCAAAATTACGCTAAATTACTTGAATGTCGGCAGGCGAGTAATTTAAAAGCAATTTCGCGATCATTAAATGTCACCAACAGATGAGCTGTCGCTCAAAGCTCAAAGCAATAATAAGCCGAGTGCCCCGACCACTCCGACTGAGCACACGCAGCTATATTTACAAGCACTAGGCAGCACTATTTGTAAACTTCATAAGACCTGGTCAGCAAATCGAATAGTTTAATCACAGATTTATGAATATTACGAGAATAATCAAGTAATTTACAGATGCTCAAAGCAGACCACCTATTTACACTTGAACTCTCTATTGTGAAAGCGGCATATTCAAGTCTAATATATGACCTTCAATAAAAAACACATATATACTTTTCTCTAATATTATAGCTTGCAATTGATAATCTCTATATAGAAAACTGTTTGTCCTGACTGACTGACTGGCTGACTGACCGAATGATTGGTGATCAACGCACAGCTCAAGCCGTAAGAGCTAGGAAGCTGAAAGTTTCACTGTAGTTACCTTATGTGATGAAGGTGCAGGTTAAGATTTCCTCACATGCATGGAAAATTCGTTAACCATCCATTTAGGAGTGTTTTGGCCTGTATATTAATTTGGCAGCTAAATCTGGCAACATTGTATTTGGTCAAAGTCCTTTAAAGTACTTCTCAAGGCCTATCTTCTTGTGTAACTAAACCAAAGAAGAGCTTTGCAGACATATATATCTTATGTGGTGATATATTTAAGATATCTTAGATAACAAAACTATTTGAGGTCATTAACACTTACCAATTACAGAATTTAGCTTAAGTCTCCGACGGCTCAAGCTCATTACAGTTAATGTTACTTACTGATATAA
This sequence comes from Drosophila ezoana, assembly GCA_035045725.1. Classification (NCBI taxonomy): domain Eukaryota; kingdom Metazoa; phylum Arthropoda; class Insecta; order Diptera; family Drosophilidae; genus Drosophila; species Drosophila ezoana. The sequence goes on from JAWNOU010000052.1 coordinate 6,988,346, forward strand.
ATAAATTAAAAATGTAAAATACAAAAACAAAAAGCTATCACTTAAGCTTGATAAATTAAATGATATTCACAAATTTGGAAATCCCCCTGCTTAAATATAGATACCAGTCGCTTAATGATAGCCAATTAATATTGTTCTTTGGAATTCTAATTATACATTTTAAGCAAATACGCATATGAATTTCATACCTTCATTTGATGATATATTGGCCTGGAGTCGTGCTGTGATTTGGTAAAATGGGTGCTCCGCAGCTTGGCCAAAAACTATGCAGGCACAAGCTTGAAAAGCATTGAAAATTAGATGCTGATTATTTGGCTAATTGCATATAACATATTATATGCTGTACCTTGTGCTGCTGCCAATGCAGTGCCACTGGCATTGAGGCCCTTCCCAACCGCCCCCGCCTCCCCCCATCTGCTGACAATTGCAGAGATGTCGACAAAACCACTAAACCACAACTACACGTAGCCGGCGGCTGTTGATGTTGTTGTTGTTGTTGTTGTTGTCGCATTGTTGCTGATGATGCTGTTGTGCTAAGGTCATTGGCGGAAATTATAAAAATTGCGTGCCGCAAAAAATGGCAATAATAATAACCGTGTGAGGCGTGCAACAAGCCAGACTCAGCTTTTGAATGAACTCATAAATATCTAAAGATATATATATATATATACAGATATGTAAACTCTGATAGCTCGCAGCTTATCGGCAAGCATCTTTGGCAACAGTTGGACAACTTGTGACCAGTGTTGCCAACTGTCGTTTCAAAAAACTAGCTAAATCTGTTATTGAATGTAGCTTTAAAAATGCTAAGCTAGATTACCAAGCATTTGGATCCAGAGATGGGATCGGGGCGGGAATCCTATAGATGCGGAATGGATGGGTCGGGAAAGGGGAACGGGAACGGGAAACGCACATAGATACGGGACGGATATACAAGATATACAAAATTCCAGCAGGTTGTGATTTATATATCTATATATTTCGAACTGGACGAGATAACAAATTTCTGTTAGGGGTATCTCTCTTCTGTTTCATGGGTATCTCTCTTTCGGATCCCAAAATGAAAAGAGCTGCCTTCTTTTGAGAAAATCTCTTTGAATCCTACTAATTAACAAGCTGGTTTGGGTAATGCATCCCACATAATATTGCAATTCATTAAATAATACTTTGTTTCTGCTATTTTTGTATATTTTTGTAGACTAACTTACATCATTTTTATTGCCAAAAAGGTGTTAATTACTATATTGAATACCAAATATTTCACGAGATAGCTATAAAAAGTAAAAGTAGCTTCATCAGTTTAAAAAGCAAAAAAGCTAGCATTGTAGGCTTTCATCCGACGACCATCCAACTTCAGATAGCCAAATTTAGCTATAGCTTTAGCTGATTTGGCAACAATGCGCAAGACGAATCTCTTGGCATAATTTCCGCTTGTGCCAAATTGAACTATTTGTGCTGTAGTGGTCACATCTTGGAGATTGTGCGCTTATCGTCGCACAGCTGGCCGGAGTGCAGCCCGCCATTCCATCTGAGCCATTCCACTTGTAATGCCATGTTGATTGTGGCTAACACACAGACACAAGTGACCATAATTCAGTTGGCAAATGTGTACACGTGTGCACGTTGTCGCAAACCCTGGACGCACCTCGGCATGTGCCGCATACTCAATCTGCGGACAGCAAGGCATTCATCTGCTTGCCGAAATTTGGTCGCTTGGAAATCATTCGTTTATTCATACAATTCCGGCGAAGGCCTTTGCCCCAAAATAGTATCACGTACGCTTTCAAACAATTATTGTCCTTGCACACGCACACACACAGAGCGAGGAGAGGGGGAGAGGGGGAGAGGAAGACATTTATTATGCAGGATGTCTTGAAATAAACTCAATTTTGATTTGAGTTGGCCTCGCAAACAAATGGAAGCTGACTTTAATCAGCTGCGACCAATGCGTTTGTTTTTCCAAATTTATCAATATCTGGTTACGCTCTAAATCGCTTTGGCTTGGTTGTGTTTTAATGGCCACACAATTAAGACAAATCGCCATGCAAATGACCCAAATAAATTCGAATAGTTTTTGACTGTGCAATGCTGTGCAATAAATAACAACACGCTTCGGGATGCCTCTGCCAGTTCAGCAAAGTTTCTAGACCAGTGCGCAGTTCAATAAAAATACAATTTATTATTTATGCAAGCCCACCAAAAACTAAAGCAAAAAAAAAAAGAACAGTCATCGACTAACTACTGTGGCAAACAAGCCAAGCGTGAACCATTTGCAAACAGGTAAACTATGTATATTCGCAAATATTTACAGCTTGCAGCGCGTCACACGCGGCGTATGTGTGATGCATTTGCTCTGTGTGTGCACAACCTGATGAGTCAGCCGCCGGTCAGTAAATTCTCGTAAAATGCGCTCGCTCGGTTCTATTTGGAGTTAAACACGTAAACAAGTTCACTATTTATCGTTGCGGTGTGAAAATTTGCGCATGACTGGCCGGCAAGTGAAAGTTGCTAATTGTTGGCCTAATATGCAGTTTGCAGCATGTTGCAATGGGCCAAAAGCCACTTTATTGCCGCATATGCGGAAAAGAAAGTCACATTGTCGATAGCCAGTCAATGGCCGCACCATCAATCTGCGCTACAGCAAACACAATAATCGGGCAACTGGCAATCGGCAAACGCTAATCGTTAAATGTCAGCCGGGCAACGCCAGCTAATCAGCATGTCAGGCGCGCAGCCATGCGTGGTTATTTCTGTAGCTAAAGCAGTTGCTGTTGCTTTTTATGCCCTATACCCATTTTAAATGCCTAAAACAGGGTATAATGGTTATGTCCACATGTGTGTAACAGGCAGAAGACGGCATCTTCGACCCAATATATTCCCGATCAGCAAGAATATCGATCAAGCCATGCCCATCTGTCTTCCTGTCTAGTTGAAGGCGCAATTCTTGGAGACTTTATTTAATCGACAACTCATTCCATTTTTAAGAAGTCAAAAATTATCAATATTCAAATTCAGACTTTTGATCATATATCAGAACCTTCAGGTGTAGCCTTGCACTGTAAACACCTCAGAGAATACATTTTGCACACACTGGGTAGCAAATGAGGGGGGTATCCGGGTATCTTCTAGCTAAGTACAGGGTATCTGTTAGCCGACTAGCTCAGTCATTGTTTTGGTCACACTGTGAAACACCTCATGTCCCCTCAATCGGGTACACAGCGCGAAATGGCTGCGAATACGCAACAGCAGAGCCAACTACGCACGCGCAATGCTCAAGTATCTCATGGATACGTGTGCGAAACAGCTGAGATACGCTGAGCGCGGCAAGCAGCGCGAATCGCATTGCCGCCTGCCGCACCGCACCGCATTCGGTCCATAATAAACACGTTGGATGCGGCGCCGAGACGGAGACCGAAACCCAAACCGAAACCGAAACTGAAATCGAAAACCCGCCAAGCGACCAGCGAGAGAGACGCGGGCGCAGCCGCGCGCGTTCGTTTCTGTTGCCGGCTTTGGCGGGGCCCCAGACTTATTTGAGTATCTGTAAGAGGCTCTTGAGTACTCAGTTGCGAATTTCATACAAAACGAGACGGTCGCCTGTGCGTGTTCTGTGTGTGTGCGTTGTGGGATGGAATTTCGGCTCGCATCATCTGTTTGACAGACCTCAGCGCAAAGGCAGCGAGAAGTTACGCATTTAAGCGGAAATTAGTCAAGTCAATAAAGTGAAGTTCTGTGAACAACTCTAAGAATCCAATTAAATTTAAAAAAAAGCCCCCATTGATACTTTGTACAAACAGACGCCGATCATGATCGAGAGACGCAGTCAGCTGGATAAGGTAGGCAAAGTGCTTACAATTAAAATTGTTCGGGTTAATTTTGTAATATAGTATAGCTAGTTGATTGTTATTTTGCTACAGACCCTAACATTTTACAGTTGGCTAAGGTCAGGTTCAGGCTTAATTAAAAAAAAAAGTACTATGCACTTTACAAGTTTAGCGTCAATTATCATAAGGCTAACCCAGAACCTTATGCAACAAAATGCAAACAAGTTTCTGATAACTCGCGGCTTTTATATACTAAGTATATTATAGTACATTTGCAGGCACTGTACCTGGTCCAAAAAGTCTTACCCAACGCTTCCTTTGGATACAATTTGTTGAAGTATCTTCTCAACTGATAAGCCGGTTTCCCGAAATGTGTACACAGTGAGATCATGGGGGCCAGAATAATGTTTCGTTTTGTTCTAAACAGAATTTTCGTATCTCTCCATCTGTAGTCGGATATCTATATGTCCGTCTCTGGGCACAATACAGTTTCAGTCTCTGAACGAAGTTCGAGTCATATTTTTATTTATTATATATATTTAAAAGTTGCGATAACTTTTGCTTTTGTTTGGCCAGCTCCTCTGCCAGACCTCTGCCAGCTCCTCTGCCAGGTGGTTCACTGAAAGATGTTTGTAGAGCGCTTTGAAATTCTAATTAATGACGTGCTTGTCAGTTACGTAAGCGGGCGCAGGGTCCAAGCAAACGCTGATATGAATAATTAATGAATATCAGCATTGTGCGAGTATATGATTAATTTTTTATTCTTGTTAGCCTCCCAGCCAGATGATACAAAGTAACTGGCCAGTTATTTATACGGGCCCAAAGTTAATAATTATAAACATTTGCCGGCTGCAGCTCATCGATGATGCTCAAAAACATATTTAAATTCTGTGCTGTAGCTGTTTTTTATGACTGAATGTGTGTGTGGGTGATTCTTATCTTTGGTCAATTGATCGAAATTTATACAGATTTATTTTATCGCCATGTACTCAAATGTACGAGCAGACGTCAGCACTGGCACTCATTTTGGACGCTGCCCATTCACTCGGCTCGGGCGACTGTGATCCGTGTCACGTAAGCGCTACTGTCGGAAGTGCACTCCACATAGAAATAGCAGTTGAGGGAACTAGGCAACAATTATTCCAAAGTCAGGCAACTTAACGTGAGCCATTCGAAATTAGCATGAGAGCCTGCTTGGCTGACAGACTGCCAGCCTGCCTGACTGGCTGGCTGGTTGGCTGGTTGGGTATGCACGTGCCGAGCACCGACTGGAGTTTTCCACTTGTTGGCCCGAGCACTCGTCTTCGGATTGTTTGTCTAGTTTGTTGGTTTTAAATGAGCACCAGGCGCACTTTGCACAATTAAGCTAATAGGAAATAATCAGAGTCCCATGTTGTTAAGGCTGTCATCCATCAGGCTGGGTAGTCAATGTTAGGGAGACACTTACATCCAAATGCAATGACTAAGAGTGGCAGCAAATTAAGTGAAAACAAGTAAGAGTGCTCCAATCGGGAGTGTCCGACTACAAGATATGCCTTTGGAGCATGGATTCACAAACGAACTTATACCTATTCGGGCCTCAGCTCCACAGCATGTCAAATGCATTCTTGCGTATGTTCGGTGCTTATAGTCCGAGTATTTACGAATTTCAAAGCTTAAAACTTAAGCTGAAAACTATGCCCCCAATGTGGATAGGTAACTATTTTAACCTATCTAATGAAAGAAAGCTCAACTATTCTAAATCAAATCGAGTGCTGATCACGAAAATATAAAATATATTATGTTTGTTTATGCTTTATGGGCTCAAATAAACCTCCTTCTATATGTAACCCCTATACCCTTCGTACCCCTTTTTAATGGGTATTTCGATAAAAAGCAAAATGACAAGTACTGAGTGCTCGCTACACTTTGGTATAATAAGCATAATCCGCATCCAGCACAGACACTAGACAAAGTTCATTAGCCAAGCGCAAAGCAATTAAACAAGTCACACAACTTTGGCAAGAGATGATTGACAGACAAGCCAGCTTAATCCCATCGGAAGCTGGGCAACGGCTCTGATCAGATCTGAAGTTGATTTTATGAGCGCTCCCCAACAATGATTTGCTTCACATTCAGATTTTAATGACCGTTTGGCAGCTACTTGTGTTGGGTCTGCTGTAAGAGTTGTAAACTTTTAAACGCTGTAACTAAATACATTTATTTAAAACCCTGTTCAGGGTTTTGTAAACTTTAATCAAGTCTCTCAAGTTCAAGTCTTAACTCGAGGCTAACAGATGAAAGATCATATGGGTAATTGTTTGACTATCTTAAGGGTAAAAAATAAAACACAAGAATTTTTAAGTTAAAACTTGATTATCAATCAAAAATTATATTCAAAATATTAACATAAATTTTACGAAATTAACAAAAATAGTCTCCAGTTCTTATTTATGGCAGATTTAACTTAATGAGCTACAATATTTGCTTTAAAGATGCATTTTTTTTCATCAGATTGTGATTTAATGAGTCTTAACAACACTCTCAGCGATGCCTTGGGCACTTTTTATGCTTAATCGACATTACAGATTATATATCAGTAAAAGAATGCATAATTGATTTTATTAAAACCTTTACTGGTTTTCATTGCACGTGCCGCATGTTTAACATTCAACAAATTACTTCTTTTGTTTTTCCCCCAGTATTTATTTTGCATAGAGCGCAACTTACTTGTTATACTCTTTCGGGAGAATGGGGTATATTGGTTCCGTGCAGTATGAAGTTTGTTTACCCTAAGAAGAACTTCAATCTTGAAACATATGTAGACTATATAGCTAGATAATATAGCTACGTCTCATGGGGGACCAGTCAAGCAACGATATTTTATATATTCCGCATATAGATACATATTATAGATAGAATTACAACAATTTTAGATGCAGATAATAGATAAGCTTCGCTAAAGATCTTTATAACATGAAATTGTTGAAATCTTTGCCTTTTGAACTATAATCTGAACTGTGAAGGAGTATTAAGCTGTCGGTTATGCCCGACTGCAAAATTCTTACTTAATGTTGGTTGAGTTTATTTAAATATGCACATTAATTACGGGCTGACTGAGATAGTAAATGAAAGAACATACAGTTAACTGTTGTGTGCACCTACAAATTGTTTTTATATTGCGACCCCGTGTGTGAATCTCTCTCTGTGCGTGTGTGTGTGTGTGTGTGTAATTTAATTATTGCAAATTAATTACATTGATTATTTGGGTATTAAGTGGCTGTCATTTCTGCGGCTCTTGCGGCAAATTACGGCATGCGGTGCGCATCAATCTATCTGCCATAGGCCAAACATATGCAGGTGCATGTGTGTGTGTGCATGTGTGTGTGTGCGTGGGTGTGTGGGTGTGTGCATGGGTATATGATTGCTGTTGAATACCATTAATTGGCTGCTTGATTTACGATACACTGACCCGCCCTCTCTGTTAAACTTGGCTTAGTGTAATTGTAGTTTCACTTTTTATTGAGCTCGCTTCATTTTCTTCTTCTTCTCATTTAACTAACGATACTTAATTAAGTCTTTAAGTAGCAGCACTTAAGTGGCCAAAGTTAATTGAATTTACGGCTATTTATTATGTGATTTTTCAAGTCCAGCTAATAGAGCGCACCTGACTCAGACTCAACATTAAATTGTAGAACTTTTGTGGTGCTTGGCGCAGTTTTCTACACTCGAATTTCTACTTCAGCCAAAGTAAAGAATTGTCGAAAATGTAAATAACCTAAAATAACGACTATGCGAAAAAGAAGAAGAAAATTCTAACAAAAATCGCTAAGCAAATTATAAAAGATACTTGAACATTCAAATTGTTAAGCCGCAAAGAACGCCGCCAACAGTAAGATATAATAGAACTCTTCGTATGCTGACAAAGCTATGTACAATGTACACACATACATGCATAGATAACTGGGCTCATAATCATATTTATCTTCAAACAATTGCGCCGTGTTTCTTGCACGTGTTCGAGTTCAGGTTCAGGGCTTCGGACAACGATTAGCGGGGGGACTATCTGGGAGTTACAGTTCGCGTTTTCCGCAAAAAGTTCACGTTCTGCGGCCGCTGAGAAAAGAACAAACGAACAAAAAAAATTGTAAGTAAATCAAAAATAAACGCGAAAGAAAATAACGCCAAACCCAAAGACAACAATAAACGAAACACCCAAACAGAGGCGGCGGCAGAGGCGGCGACAGAGGCAGCGACAGCGGCGGAGGCAGCGGCAAAAGCGTATGGCGGTAAATGAAATAAAAGCAAAAACAGGTAATAAAATATAAAAGCTGACCGTGAGCAATGTCAGGGGCTCATGGCGCTTAGCCGCAGTGCATTTGTTGTTGCCTTTGAATATATGTATGTATGTATGTATGCATATTGCCTGGGAACGCTGGTAAGTGTGACCAGACCAAAGGTGCAAAACCGTTGAACGAGCGCTTGGCCATTGTTTAACCATACAAATTTATGCACTGTCAGCAGACGGCAGACAGACAGAGACAGCAACAGAAACAGCAACAGAAACAGCAAGAGCAAGAGCAAGAGCAAGAGCAAAAGAAACAACAGCAGCCGGTTCAGCCAAATTCAATTTTACGCTTTATGCCGCTTTGTTATTTGGTTTCTAGTTCAAGTTTGGGGTCAATAACTGTCGATTGCATTTTAACTAAGTTGGTCGGACAGTTGCTGCTGCTGCGGCTACTGTTGATATACAATTTGTAAAATTGGCAAACAAACTGTTTACGAAAATACATAACAAAATAAAAACAAATGCGCGAAAATCAGACTTCAACGCACAACGAAACTTTGTTACCCTTTTGCTAGTTACACAAATAGACTATGAGCAGATAACATTTCATGTAACATATCTGTATTTGTATTTTTACTTTATGTATGAGTCACATTTTAGTATTTTCCAATAGCACAGTATTTTTCGTTATCATTTCCCAGTTTGTATTTAGTATTTTTGAATTTCTTACAATCTTAACGGCATACTTTGTGTAGACTGAGCAACCAGCAGAACATGCAAACAGCTGTCAACAAAAACTCGAGAGTCTTTCCGATCTATTCGTCAGCATGTTTATCTTTATATCTGGGTGTACGTATGAGTGCACTTTTGATTTTTGTTTATCTTTGCATAAAAAAAGGGCGCGCTAAGTGAATCACGAGTAAAGAAAATGCTTTGCAATAACAACTCATCAGCCGACAGCAGGTTCAATGGGATTGCGATTTACGAGCAGTATCTTTATTGCAGGTTCAATGCATTATCCAGCTGTGTGTTTGTCTGGGATAATGCTAATGGAGGTTAAAGGTTTAAAAGCTGTGTGTGCAAAACTTTTTCGCATTTATCGAGAAGCTTCCACAACGTAGACACACAGTGTATGCAGTATGCTGTAAATAAAAGACCTTAATCTTTATAAAAATCAGATCAGGTGTAACACAAAGAATATATATATATATATATTCCGAGGAAGGAACAAAATATACTAAATATCTTACATTTTTGAATATATATATTAAAGGCTGGTAGTCTCGGACTAGGCTAAGCTGGTAAATTAAGAGAGCTTCACAAATATATTTCTTCCTCAATTCTCGAAAATTTATTAATATTCCTTGCATTTATTCGTATAGTTCATGCTCTAAGATACAAAGCGATATAAACTCTGCGAATTTACTGCTGCTTCTCAGCTTTAGAATTAAATTGTTCAATTTATTCGAGTTCTGCGGCATCGTATAAATTTATTTACAGAATTTCGGGCGTTTATTAATAACTTGATGACGTAATTGAAGAACACGGCCGTAATCGTAATTCAAGCATTTTCCCAAAAATATGTTTTTTAAGTCCTATTTATAAACATGATTCCCTTTTTGTGCTTTTCTGCCTTCAACTGTTTCCGGCCTTTATTATGCTTATTGAATTAAATTTGTGTGCTCAACCTTTTTTGCTCACTTTTTATTAGAGCCCATCCCGAAATGTATGGCTGGAAAGAAGGGTATAATCGGGTTGTGTAACGTACAGATAACTCTGACCCTATAAAGAATCCGAATATATTTTTGCTTTTATAAAATTCTCTTTACTGATAATCTACTGGAAAATAAAAAATAAATACTAGAATGTGCAGCAGATCAGTATTAAAGGTCAGTGTTGCAAAACTATCAATATTGGTTTATTTCGCTTGTCACAATTAATTTAACCGATAGCTTGCGTTAAAAAATAAATCGATATCAGCAAAAAAGAATCGAAAAGGACAATGGACAGGGCTCTTGACAAGTGCTGTGTTTCAGTTGCAGGGTATCTCCTAGTCGACGCCCAGTGAGTTGTTGCTTGTTTTCTTTTAGCCGCATACGCGGCCTTTTTTGGGTCTGCTTCGATTATCGCATCGCATAATTAAATATGCAGCTACGTTCGAGTTCAAGGTAGTTCCGGTATGATGACAGGCTTTACAAATACCTGCTGCATATGTATATAGTATAAACGGCATTATTTGTCGACCTCATCCGCAGCAATCAGAGGCTTAATGATGGAGTAGAGCACGCGTAAAATGCGACTGACTATCTCTGATATGATGTAGATATGTCGATGTGTGTGCCTGTGGTGGACATTGACTGCTTGGCATTGTTTGGGCGCCGAAACTCGGTCAGTCTCCGAGCTTGAGCATACGACGTAAGGTGAGCAACTGATCTGTACGGGTACGGGTTCAGTGAACTTCACTGATTTACTGATCAATTTACAGCCCGCTCGCTTGTGGCACTGAAATTAATACAGAAAGGCTTGATGTGGCGCTAAAGTATGGTTTTTTTTAATGTTTTTTCTTTAGTTGTTTAGTTGGCTATGAAGAAATTATAGATCTGATTTCATTAAATCGAAACACGTAAGTGTGTCAGCCAGTCGACGCCAATTGCGCTGAAAGCAGCCAATCCACTTTAGTTGTTGTGACAACACCCGCTCCCCCCCACCCCTCTGGCCCCATAAAACGGCCAGGTTAAACCAGTTTTCTTTGACGCTGAGAAAGCGGCGCAAAGAAATTCTCTGCGCTGGCATCGCAGTCGCGCTCAATTTCATGTGCAAACTGAGGCCCGACTGCAACTGCGCCGTATAACACAAGCAAGACTTTGAGAGTGTGTGTGTGTGAGTGTGTGTGTGTGTTTATGTGTCTCTGTGCAAGATCAGCTGTCTCCGGCAGCTGCAGCTCCAGAACTGTGCTACGTGCTGAATATAAGCAGCGCATGCGCTGCCCGACGTCAGTTGCTGCGCAGACGCGTTCATGTGCACTTCACGTTCACAATAGTTGACGTTATCGGCCCTCTGATAGTTGTAAAATATTGAAGCTACAAAAGTTCTCAACTTGTTTGACGAATTGACAAAATGGCAGCGCGCAGTGCCTACATCACAAACGAGGTGAGTTCCTGCTTTGCCAAAAAGGCCCACCTCAGGCCCGCCAGAAACACTTTTGGCCGCCTGAAGAGGCACTCGAGAGCAACTGCTAATTAGTGCTGGCTCATTAAGAGCGGACACTGTCGAACAAAAGCTCGCAACTTGGCCAGAACTGCAGACAGAGTTAGTGTGGCGGCATGTGAAAGATGCCGTAACTGGAGTATGCTTAACCGATGCTAAGTCTTTAAATTATGAATAATTAATAAGCCCAAACAGCGTGTAAACAAATGCAAACAACGTCCCGAAACTGCTGAAACTATTGAAACTGAAATTCTTCAAGTTTCCAAACCCGTTTTTAACACTTTTGCTTTTCAGCTGCTTGTTATTCAGTTTGGTTGATTTGGTTCTGCCGGGGGGAAAACTTTTACTCAACAGCTCAAAGTTTGTTTTATCTCTATAATTACAATAAATTAGTATTAGTTTTGCAACAAAGAAAAAAACATAAACAGCCGTGGGGCAGACAGCCGGTCCAGCTCCCAAAGAAATCGATAGAAATGGCCATAGAAATAGAAAGTAACAAAGATAACAACGGATGCAAATGGAGCCGCAAGCCGGAAATATAAAAGGTTCCAAAACTAAGACATTATGAATCTGTGAATCTGCGGAAATGTTATTAAAAGTTATTTAATTACAATGTAAACGCAATGAGATATTGTCAATATTCCCAAACAAAACAAGATGTGTATCGAGTTAGAGACAAATTAAATGTTGTTTATTTTATTTTATTTTTTTTTTTACTTTGTTTATGAGAAACATTCCGTTAATCGATGTGCTTGTGTGAGAAACGAAAACACAATTAAGTATTGTGAATCTATCAACAACAGAGCTGAAAGTTCACAAATATATATTTTACATATTCGTAACCTCTTAAGAGTTGAGTAATATTCAGCTGGGCTGACTCAAGGTCGCTGTTGATTATTATAATAATATAGAAGACTATGAGCACCAAAATGTAAGCCGGTATTTCAAGAACCTTCCGGCACCATCATCAGAAGTCTTTCCTGTCAACTCTGCCTTGCTGCTTTAACTCTTTGGGAATTATAGGCGGCAAGCAACGTAAACTATACAAAGCGTGTAAAACGAACGACGTTTATTACTGGGGCATACAATTGGGTACTGATTAGAGAGCATCGCATTAGGCTTAAGCATACCTACTCCTATTATTCCTGGAAAGGAAACTAATTTGATACAAGCTCACTCGAAATATCCACAAAAGGACACTCTACACCCTAGAGTTCTTGGAATTTAAACAGGAAAACCATCAAACTTTGATAAACTTAATATAACTTTGATAAAACGCGCTACGGCATAACAATATATATTTAGAATGCGTTTCAAGTTTCAAGATAATGTGTTTACCAACTTGCTTTAAGACTTGCCCGAAACACGATGCGATTTAATTGATTTTATGAGTTCGCACCTCAGACGCGCAATTTAACGAAAATTGATGTGTACCTTAAAGCGTTTTCTGTTTTGAAAATTAATCGGCTTAAATTGTTTTTTTGTCAAGTACTAAAGAACGTTGTAAACAACGTGCTGGCCATAGGCATATTCGCATTTCACCCTCAGACCTGCCCTCTGCTCGCTATGCAAGCAAAATAATTAACGTTTATTGGCATTTAGCAAACAAATGAGCCGAACAAAGCCGCGTAGGCGGACGACTTTCAGTTGATGAAACTTTTGCCGCCACATTTTCTTTGAAGAAAATGTATTCCGTATAATGTGTGACAGGCAAGGCCTATGTGTGAGTGTGTGTGTGTGTGTGTGTGTGTGTGCGTGTGTGTTTAGCCTGTTGCATATCCTGACAAATCAGACAATAATACGACGCCAACGCTTCGAAGACAGCCACCCACTTTGCATTATGTGTTTAGTACGCGATTTTGCCTCTGTTTGCACTTTCAATATTTGCCAAAGTTTTGAGAAAGAATAACAAAAGATTTTTTGCGCGTTAAGTAAACAAACTGTCACTGGCATAGCCAGATAAACAATAAACAAAAAACAAACGAAACAAACACATACAAACTCGCGCGTAAACACGTTGCAGACGGCGCTGCGCTAAGAGTTGCCCCATAGCCGGGTCAACGTTGCGTATACGCTACACATAACGTATACGCCGGGTGCACACAATAATAACCGATGTCGAAAATTGAGAAGAACACTTTGGTGCCAAGTGCGAACGTCTTGCACAACAAATGTAGTCTTGAGTGTTCAGCAAAGTGACCGAAATCTAATTTGCAAAACTCAAACAACAAATTGAAATTAAATATCTGAGAGACAACAACTGAAATGGAAAATATATGCGCATAAGCTGTTTTGTGTAAATACTTTGGGAGGACTGTACAACAATTTCAACGTAACCAGAGAACAACAAAAATGGCAATGTTCCAACCACTGGAGAGCTGCACAGCTTCATTTGGGCTATTTCTTTCACAGACATTTTTGCTATGCAAATGGAATTCAAGCAGAAATGCATTTGTTGGGGCTTTCGTGTCCCAACAAAAGCTTTGCATATAAATCAAAAAATATATATTCGCATTTATTTATACATTTGCCTTGGACAATGCCTTGTTCACAAAAGGTTACTAATTACACGAAACAAAACTATTTGCAATATCAAGGACTTCCATTACGGACACACAACTGCATTTAACAGAACTTACAATTTTTATTGCCAACTGAATGGTCTCCATTATTTTCCATTATTTATTGATAATAATTTTAAGCAAAATTGTACAATTTGTAATCAAATGGAAAATACTTGAAACCAATCGGGAATTGCTGCTTTTGATTTGGCTTGCAAACAGTTCAAGTTTATGTTTTCTGACATTGACAACGTCTTTGCTGACCTTTTAGGTCAGCTTTTTTAACCCTTTGAAAACAGGCAAAATTACAATTTTGTTAGTCCACTTAAAATGTGCATACAAAATAATAATAAATCAACGAGTAAAAGGGCACGCTAAAGCGCGACTAGCAAATACCCTGTACCGGGCGCTAAATTGCCATTATTTCACAAGTAAGTAAGTATAGAGCATTTAGAAACCAACCTTATCTGACAATCGATATTTATCGGTTGCGAAAACTGTAGTATAATTTCTCAGCTTTTCTAATCTGTGAGCTCGTTGCGCTCCACCAAACAGACAGACATTGTTTAAAGTACATATGTATATGTATGTTAATATATGTATACCTTATGTTGTCTGAAATTTTTGTGCTTGCCTGTAACATACAATTGCACAAAACCATTATACCCTTCATTTTGACCCTTTGTAAGGGGCATACAAATTGTAAAAACAAAAAACAATCCCACTGTCCAAAAACCACGCCCAGTCAAGCAGCTAACTCACGTTAGTTTAAGGCCCGCATATTTATGCCAATTTTATTGCCTGCTTATTACACGCGCTCACAAAGCGCAAGCGGGTATATTCGGCTTGTGCACTGTAAACACTGTTAACCTGTAAGTTGAAAAAGTCGCTAAAGAAAATAATAATAAAATTTGGTGGGAGTATTCGGCAGTCGCAAAAATTTGACAGACTTGTTGTCGTCTTTTTTTGCCCTGCTCAAACGTTGACGCTTGGGTGAATCACAGTTTTCTTGATTTATGCATTTCCTAAACGAATGTTAATAATTTCAGCATTTAACTGTTCAATGTTTTTGTTAGCTTTAATTTGGGCTCTGACGTTTTTTTTGGTTTTTGTTTTGCAGTTTTTAGTTTTGCCAAGAGAATCTTTTGAGCCCGCTGAAGCAGCAGCCTTCTCCTTTTGACAAGGGTCATGGCTAGAGCCAGCATTTGCTTAATTATTTATTTAATTACCCAGTAACACGATGCTTTATTGTTATTGTTGCGCCTTGCCGACAATCCGTGTCAAGGCTGCGGCAGAATCTTAAAGCGCCAAAGCCAAGATGAGTTTGAAACGACAATCACAACAATTGTACAATTGTACAATTAGACTTGGCACACTTACAATCGCCGGGCTGGGCTCAAACGTGGGCCAACTATGCAAAGTCGCTGCCCCCACAGACTTTTGAAGGTTTTGCAGCTTTGATTGCAATCAAAGGAAACGCATAGATATACAAAACGACGCGGAGTCATTCAAGTGTCGCATTTGATGCGGGACACACAGATATGTGTGTATTTTAAAATCGTATTTTATTGGCTGGCATTACGTTGACCTTTGAACTTGGACAATAGGGGGTGGCGAATAAACTGGTTGCCTGCTGCCTTAAAATATTACGCATACGCCACTTGGCCCCTCGCCTTGGCCAAGCCATCTTATGGCGGGCTGTGACAGCTTTCAAAACGGATTTAAATGGGCGGAAAATGCGCGGGCAATGGAAAAACTGCTCGCACTGCTCGATGCACATGAAAAACTGGTTACGCCTGGCAAACGCCACGCGGCAAGCTGGCCTTGTGCTAATCCACATTTCAGAATCTCAGCCGCAACAGTCGCAGCAGCCCCAGCAGCCGCAGCAGCTGAAAATTCTGCGACTGCTTTGAAGCTGTTTTGTGAAACCAAACTCGAATACTCGACGGGGGTGGGGGGGCAAAATTGCTGCCAATGAATCCATGGGCGCAAAACCATTTAGCTGGCTGAGAACGTGATCGGCGTTTCAGTCGGAGAGTTGCGATCGGATTGGACACTACTGCATCAACTTGACTTTGAGTTTAGTTGTTTTCGTTAATTGCAAATTGCCAGACTCTGGCTTCACATTTAATTGCAAGATCAATGTGCCAGCTGCCAAATATAAATAAACAATTTAAATGCCGCCAATGACATTTGACAACGATGTACGTTTGATTGCATTAGTTTCTAATGCATGAGTATGCATTTAATCAAGCTGTTTCCCTTTTTCATTCTTGCAGATAATTATCACAGCCATGGACCGTTTTGTCTGGTTCGTGCTGCTCGTGGTCATGACGCACCTGGTCACCGAATTTACACGTGTCACCGGCTATGCGAGAGGACAACGCAACGAGCTGGTGCTCATCAACGATGTAAGTAAGCGACGTTATTTGCCAAAACACAATTTTTACTAACACTAAAGTAAGGGTATCTGCGTCTTGCTTAAGACTAAATACTCGCATAGACATGCGACTTGGCAGTGGGTTAATACAAAAGCTTTATTGCCGACCATTTGCTGCGTTTAAAGCTTGCAAATTATAAAATTTTCTGTTGCATACTTTTTAGCGCCCTTTAAAATTAACTGAGAGCATTTAGCAATAGATGAGGAATATATAAAAGAGAATTTTGAGTATTGGAATTTATTGTTGTTATCAATTTAAAGCACTTATTTCTAATATTCTTTTATTTCAATTAATAATTAGAATGTATTTTAGAAAATAAATTAATTTAGTTCAATTAACGCGCTTAAAGCAACTTATATACATTAAATAATTAACATAAATTCCATTATTTATTTGTTAAGTGTTAAGCTGCATGAAATATTTCGAATAAGTATCTAATGCAAAAAAAAAATGTTTTCACTTGCGGCTTATTAAAGAGCTCGCTCGCAACTTTTGACAGGTTTATTTAAATATTGACTTTTGATTATTTGCAGACTCTGCTGCAGCCGATGCCCGTGCAGAATATGCTGCTGTATCCTAGTCAGGAATATGCCCACTACGATCGTCCCCAGTCCGCAGTCGGCGGCGGCAACAGCATACAGCAGAATGCGGCGCTAATGCTGGGCAATTTAGCTGGGGGTGGCGGTGGCGGTGGGGGCGGAAGCGGTGCGGTTGGAGGTGCCAATGCTGGCGGAACCGAGCTACCCGTTCTTCAGCCTGCGGCCGTTAATTGACAGCATTTTCGAGGTAAGTGTGCGCATTTGCATAATCGATGTGAAAGCCCGCAGCGCCTTTGCTGCAAGACAACAATTTACCAATCGATGCTTAACTAGCCCGCTTTGCATTCGCTGCAGATACCAATTTCCACTTTGCGCGCCGTCAACAATCTGGTGGGTCGCCTCACGGGCAGCTATCGGCAGGCGCCGGCACCGGATGAGATGCAAAAATCGGTGGCCATAGAGGCGGACGCACCACTGCGACTGCCGGCGGCCCATCCAGTCGCTGTGCCCGGCAACTTTCGGCTCTCATCAGCAACGGCAACAACAACAACAACAACAACAACGGGTACGGCTAAGCGCCAGCAAATGCGCGAAGAGCTGGCGTAGTTGAAACAGAGAAAACAAGAACAGAAAAAAGCCACTTGACATTTACATTTACGTTTACATTGTTCGTAATTAGTTTGTAATTGAACTTTGACCTTTGGCCAAGCAAGGGCAAGGCGCACACGTTTCTCAGTGTTGTGTGTTAAACGGGCATTTCTATTATTTAGTTTAGTTTTTGAAACTGTAAGTGTTTGTGATTGTTTTATTGTTTTTGCATGTCTGCATGTCTGCATGTCTGTGTGCGTGTGTCTTTGTATTGTTAGTTCATAAATGTTGTCGTTTTTAGTGTTGAATTTGTGATATATGTAAAATTGTTGTAAGTCTAATTTAACTGTATTTATATAACAAAAAAATACAAAATACAATTTTATTTCAATACTTGAGCTGTTTATAAAAATGTTTTAAAAATCTATTTTTGATTGTCTGTTTTGATAGTTTTCAAACTTTTTTCCTATTCAAAACGTTGTTTCTCAAACAATTATTTCTAAAAACACTGCACAACAAAGTTGTGTTTAAAACTTTCGAAAGTTTGCTTTCAATTCCCACTGTCATATATAAATTAAGAGAACAAATCATTTTAAAAAGAATTTGACATATTAAAATTCAATCAAAATACATATTTTCTAAATTTAAAGTGTCCCCAGATGATTTAATAGAAAATGTTGACCATCAATTTTTTTGTTTTGGAGGTTTTATGTGTGCAGCCTGAAAGCGGGCAACGGTTTTGTGTTTTATAATTAATTCATGGAAAAATGTCGGGCGCAAAGTGGAGCATACTTTCGAGCGTCGCACAAAAATGCCAGCAGCTTTTACACTGAAGAAAACAAAAACAAAACAAAGTGCGCCTGCAAAAATGTCAACAGCCGCCGCCTGGCCATATCAGCGGGACGTCAGTCATTGAGAAATCAATGTTTAAAGACTTCCTGGAAACAAATTTTAAATAACACCAAACAGATTAAAACATTGCCAAAGTTGAAAGTTCTTTAAACGACAAATTATAGAAAGTCTTTCAATTAATCTATTTATAAATTTAACAATTTAGGAAATATATGTTAAATATTTCAAAAATTTAAATGACACCCATGAGATTAAAGCAGAAAGTTCAACGATCTTTAAACAAAAGTAAATCGCATAAAAATGTAGCTAGCAATTCTTTAAAATATATGTCTGACAATTAACAAGATTATTTTTGTAAGTATGTGTTCGTATGTTGATTGTTGTTTACAATACTTAACTTTAACATTTCTATCTAGGATTTTATAAATATAAATTTCAAATCCATTTTCCATTTTTTCCAGCATTCAAATTCTTCAACCTGCCTATCACGCCTAATTCAATACTATAGCAAACTTGTTTTAATCAAACATCAGTCAGCTGACGATTAAGGTTTAAGCAACAGCTTGGCGTTCTAATGATCCATGTATGTAAGTAAATATATGAAATGCGTATACTTGATATGTTTGTGCGGGACGACAATCAATTAGCGAACGAGTTTAGAGATTTGCCAATGTCACTGACTAATGATTAAATTTCATTAGGTTCGGTTTAGAGACGCGTGGCAAATAACTGGAATTAATATTGAAAAATAGAGCTTAAATCAAATGGCTGTGAACAATTCAAGGAAGAGTCCGTCATGCACGCAGATTGAGTCTTTGCCGACTATTAAAAAGGCATTGACTGCCGCCAAATCTAGCGTATTTAATTATTTCGCTGAATGCGGCCCTTTTTTACTGGCCATTTGAATTCGTTCACGCATTTAAATTTATCAAGCACGTGCCTCCGTGGCCAAACGAATCGAACAAAAGCCAAATACATATTTGCCCAGATGCCTGCCCAGAGTCAGGCCGCTGTCATTTGAATATTTAATGAGCGCTTATTAGGACAAGAAAGAATAAAAGAAGCGTTTCACCAGCTTCAAACAAAAAAAAAAAGGCCCACGCCAGCTGCAGAGATAAATGGCCAATGGCCAGGCGGCATTTGGCATTTGGCATTTGGAATTTGATTCTGTGGCAGAGCGTTTGTGGCAAGGCTTAAAGTCCAGAGCGTGGAGTCTGCGAACCGTTCAACCGCATGCGGTGCACATTATAATCCACAGTGACGCATAAAAGTGCGTTTCCATGCCACATTCGCCAGTCGAATAACTTCGATGCGACCGCAATGGAAACTCAGCCGCGACTTTATGGTCAACTGCAGCCAGCGGCCTTGCAGCATTGCCAAACATTCAACGAAATAACTGGCTCGAACCGAAATAAAAGCTACACTCCACGGCTCAAGTGATTAAATGGAGTTAATAGTTAATGCAATGCTCGGAACCGGTTGCCAGCACTTAAATACTTGCCACTGGGGCGTATGCGCAATTGCAGCCAGCCACAGCCAAATGCAAGAGTTCATATATTATATACACTGAGCTAATTGATATACACTTGTAGAGGGTAGTTTAACTTTGCCATTTAGTTTGGAGCACATAAAAACTTATTCTCTCAACTCACCGAATCGAACACTACAGTTGCCATGGGAAAGATTCTTCGAAAGTTAGGTTCTGGAATTAACAAGCTCGTCATTTACTTGTCTCCCTCTGCTCTTTGCACATAGTCCAAGTTCTATCAACATTAGACATCTATCTCATATAGCTCTAGGGTATTAAATCTTCGGCGTGTCGAATATAGCCCCTGCTTTCTGAATATACCTACAGCATATTTGTATAGACTTTCATCAGATGCGCGCTTATCTCGCGCACTGTTCGGCTATTCTATTTGCCCATTATAAATATACAAAAGACATTGAACGCATAAATTCCTATATAAACAGACGTTTGCATTTTAATTGCGACTCAAATCCAGTTCAGCAGACATCCAATTCCAGTAGCCAGCAGTCCGAGTAGCCGACGTCGCACAGGCTATTTCCATTACGCGTTTCAAGTTTAAGCCCAGCTCAGACTTAGACTCAGACCCAGACCCAGACTCTGACTCTGACTCAGAGTCGGACTCAGTGCTAAACGACAACGCGACGCGAGTGGACGGGTTTCTTTCAAGTCTAAGATTTATTAAACTTCAAGAAGCAGAAGCAAGCTCAAATTAAAGGCAAAGTCAGCTAAACAAAAAAAAAAACAAAGTGTACAGGTACAAATTGACAGAACATTTCTACATAATAAGCAGATGCTATGTATGAAGAGGCTGGCACGCCCAGAGAGCTGTTGCCCAGCTGGTTTTGGCCCGACTACGCCTCTGTGCTGGGCTTGACTGGCTAGAAGAATTCACATTCTCGACTGTCCGGCCGGCTGGTGGACGCGATTCGCATACCAAAACAGACGAGTCTTTTGTTTTTTTGCAAGCTTCTCTTGCAACGCCAGCTCACGGCTTTGGGCTGTTTGGCGGCTCTTGGCCAAGCAAGAAATTAATTTTGTTTCACCTGTTTTTCAGCCGCAATATGTTTGCCCAATTCGGAGCAGTTTGCCTGCTGCTGCTGCTGCAAGCCGCACTGGCCCCGGCACAGGTGAGTTTTTACAAAGTAGCCACTAAGTATGAAGCATAAAGTTGAACATTCTTGTTTGTACTTTGAAAACACCTTTCATAACTACGCACTCATGTGTGCTGTGTGTTGTGTGTTGTGTGCTGCGAACTTTGTGATCAAGCTTACCAACTTCATAGCTAACTCTCGCAACAACTTTGACCGGCATGGGCCCAGCCCTGGGCCACAAAACAATTTTGTGGTTAATTCTTTTAGAAATTTTGGTCGGTCCGTTTGCGAAATGCAAATATTTCAATTATTTTCCACGGAATGTACGCATACGCGGACCATCAAACGCGAGACCTCAAATTGTTTTATTTATTTACAACTCTACAAAGATTGGCCAGCGCAAATAAACACGAACACACTCTTATTTAAATAGAGGGTTTATACGGCATAGCTTTTCAAGAATTTCCTATGCAAAAAATATCATTATATTATCATGCACTTGATTATTCGCCTTAAGTCTGCACATTCTACTTCAATGAGGGGCTCTTCAACATTTTTTACCATTTCATGCTCAAGTCAAATTTGCCTAGCATTAAAGCTCTTGAAAAATTATAAACCCTTGCAAATATGTGGCAGCTGTGAGGTATATCTATTTCCAAAAGATTTTGTCGTTAGAAGCTTTATGATATGGCAATCGAATTTTGATTAGAGTGCTAACGCACTATTCGAGTCATAATTCCTAAAGATAGTTTATCAGAACCGTTTTAAAACTGAGAGAATAGTTTAGAAATAGAGGCAGACAGAAAGAAGTACGAAAGGGAAACAGACAGACAGATTTCATCATAATAAAATATCACTTCAGTTTTAAAAACTATTTAAAAATCATCTAGAGCTCATCTGAACTTAGGTATATTAATCAAGAACTTGAATAACACACGACTTAGAACTTATTTAACAAATTGAATTCTACTCGATTTTATTGCGTTTACTTTGATTCTCGTGAAAAGTATTTTTAACTAACGAAATATATAATAATATAATAATAAATATACTATACAAATTTTTCTACCAAGAAAATGAATTAATTTTAGTCTGAAATGGATCAGACTATATTGTTCTAATATTTGTATTTACAAATAACATTTTATCATAGATCACATTGGCAATGGAAGATAAATATAGTGTGATTGTTGAAGAACAGCATTAGAATCAAATACAATGGATTAACCTAATAATAGCTGAATGACAAATTCTCAAAAAGAGTTTCGGCATAAACTTCGACAAATCAAAATGATTGCCAATGTGGTACGAGGGTCAAGGGTCAAAGCAAGCACAAATACTGGGTGTTGATTTCATTTGCGGTTTGCTGCACACACAAACGATAACGGGACCAGCTCTTGATTTGCGCCATTTGGCGAGGGCTGGACAATGGGAGGCGGGAGGTGGAAGTTGGTTAGGCAATGTGTGGATTTTGGGCATATTAAATTGTTGCGCAATGCACCGGCTATTAAATGCGGCAATGGAGAATGGAGAATTTTAGTATATGGCTAGGCTATTCAGCAGTTCGTGTAATTGCATACCAAGACGCAAGCGGTAATTACTTTTGAACATTAAAACGCCGCGCGGGTAACACATTAACCCACGAGCACGACTAGTGTGTGCAAGTTTAGTTCGAGCATCGTTCACGTGTGTGTGTGTGTGTGTGTGTGTGTGAGTGTGTGTGTTGGTTTCACTCCTTGGCCGGAGCTAACGATAATGCATATATCATTTTAATAACAGCGGCCACCTTGAACTTTCAACCAGCCTATGTGCAATCTGATATGGCTTTGAGATAAACACAAATGGAGAGTAATTATACCCTTTCACGAACTCTAAAGAGAGTATGTTAGTCTTGTGCAATGTCCGTTTACGTGGCCGCACGATAGCTTGCTTGCTGCTGTGATTAACTTCCGATCTTTCTGAAATTCGAAACTTATAACTGAAACAGAATAGATTGAAAGTGTATGAAAAGTGTAGAGTATTTTGGATTCTGTGTATACTCTAAGATATTCTACATACCAAAGTATGTTGTCTTCAACTCGTATAGGCTCAGAGATATGATCAAAAATAGAATTCGTGTAAACTCTTTGATTGGAAATAGACCTTATCAATCATGTAATTTAATAAAATGATCTTGACGTTTTGATATGACACATTCATCAGAACTCACATATTTTCAATAATGGCAGCTGTTTGAGGGTTTCGAGTGTTCGGAAGGGGTCTAAAGGGGAGATCCAAAGAGTGGAAGCGCTTCAAACGGAAGAAGTGGATACTTTTGCATAAGATATTGAGGGTCTAGGAGTTGTCGTACAGCTTCAATCTATAAACCATAACTTTGGCTAAGCCTTGCAATTTCTTTCATTTTTCAGAATAAGAAACGAAGAATGAACAGATTCTGATTGAAGTCTATTGAGAAGCGCAGTTAAAGATCTATAGAAGTGGAAACAGGTAGAATCGGTATCTCTTTATTTACTTGGCGGGGCTCAGAACGAGTATTAAGCAGTCGTTTGCATCCAAGTTCCATGTTCTGTGCAATTTTAAACTAATTACGCATACGCCGCATTGTGCAAGCCCCCGCCAAATGCGGCGCATATTTTCACTGTAAGACAACATGCATGCATGTGTATGCATGTTTAAGTGTGTTTGTGTGTGTGTGTGTGTGTAAAACACTTGTCCGCATAGCAGCCATGCTGTCGCGTGTCCTGTCAGTTTTTGGGTGCTGGCTGCATCCGTGCCGCCTGTCAGGAGGCGCTCAGGTGGCAAAAGGCCAAACGTGGCCCGTTGCGGACGGTCTCGCCGGCAAGTTGTAAAACATGGCTGCCCGCGGGGTGTTTAGTTGTTTTAGTTGGGCGTATCTTCGCGCCGCACTCTTTGTTTGTCTGCTGCAGTTTGTTAAGCCCAGTGTTTTTTTTTTGTTGCTCGCCGGATGTCGTCGAGCCAAAGTTTTCGGGGTTGCCGCAAGCCGTAACAATTTGGGCACTTTGCGCGGCGGCGACCGCAACTTGAAAATCTCGGCAACTTGGGTTTATTTCTATTTGTTTACGGGCACGGCGCTGGCGGGCGACTAGAATTTAGATTTTAATCAACGCATGCATGAAATTTGCATTTGTTAGGCGGCCAGCAAGAAAAAAAAACCACCCAAAAATAAATATATATATACATATATATATACAAAGCCACAGCCACTAAATTGTGGTGTGTGTGCCGTGGGAATTGTACACAATTGAAATTGAAATTAAGGGCCGCATAATGGCCTTTTTTGTAAAGGGTTGCAGCCAGAGTTATAATTTTAGCTCAGCTTTCATGGTAAATTCATGCAAATACTCTAAGCGCTTTATTTTGGGGCCAAATGCTTTGCGGCAACGAGTCACAAAGAGTTGAGTGTGCAAAATTATTATAGGTCAAGACCCGAGTTACTTTAAGCATTGTCTGTGGCCTTAGGACCGCTGCAATCTGCAATCTGCAGCGTAAATTAGCACAACACAATGTCCCATTCGGGTCGAAAGGTATATATTTTGCCAGCATTCAAAGAATTGACGCTCCGATGTTTATCAGCACATTCTGACAGCTCCATAAATAACGTGCAAATATAGACATTTACAAGCAACACAATCAAGTTATCAACTCAATTGCCGAACCACAGCAAAATTCAATGAATTCGTGCAAATATTTAACAAGCAAACAAAAAGCACAAACAGCTCTTCACATAATGCCAAATAAATGTTTTCAATTTAATGCAGCAGTTCAAATAGTTCCTATAAATTAGATGTCCTTTTGTTGTTGAGCTGACTTCAGTACCCTAAGAACAGTTGGAATCTTTCTTTAGAACGTTTCGCGGAACAATGGCGAATTAGTTTCATAAATAATAGAAAGATGTTGCTAACTTTTCAAAGAAGCTTTTGGCGAGTTGGATGTGAATGTCATCTTTTACATTGTATTGAGGGGAATATTAAACAGGGTTTCCAGATAAACACAAAAGAATAGCATATATTAGACGGGTATTGAGCGAGATAAGTTAACTAGATAAAAACAATGGCAGTGCTTTTTAATGCAGTGCAAAGGTTATCACGACTCGTGAAGGCATTCTTGATATACAAACTTGATAGCGACAATTAGCTGCCAAGGTTCAGGCTATGGATGGAAATGTACTATTTTTACAAACAGAAGAAATCATTTTGAAATTTTGAAATATTTTTAATTTGAATAAAACAAACAAAAATAAATAAAAATTATTTGAAAAACATCACGAAGTTAGATTGAGACTTTTTCAGCTTTTAATTTTTATAATATAAACTTTTAATATAAAATAACAAAAAATTTAAAAAGAGCATAGGCGCAATAAATAACAAATTTCAAGTTTAAAAAAGCTTTGAAAGCTGATTTTAGTGATGTAGAAAATTTTAAACATATATTTAACTGAATGAATCGATTATTTATCGATGTAAAGCCCAATTATTATCGCTTAACTAAACTTAAATATCGGATCGCAAATATACAGGATTTTTCTTTTGATAATAAATAATATGTTAATCATCAATCAAACTAATCATCAAATAAAACGATTGTTATCGATAAATTTATCGTAGCTTGTAGCCCTAATCTGCTGTTTTTTTATATTTGCAATACTATTCTATATTCCAATCAGACAAAATGGTAGTTTTGCTTATCTATTGATGAAACTCTGATCAAGTTATTATTTATTTTCTATAGAAAACGCAATTGTTTTGTTATGATTACCGTGCATAAACTATCGCTCGTGTGAGTCACTCAATTAATAGCTTTTGGGGCTTAGCTTGTTTGTAAAAGTGGATTAATTGAATGCATATAGATTTACTAGTCACAGTCACTAATGACATATATGAATACTTAATTAAGTCGTAGGCACAAAAACAGCCATTTGGCAGATGGAAATTGCCCAGAAACGTCTACAAGTCGCTGATTGAAGTCGAACAGGTAAAAGCAAAGCGCAAAATCAGCTCTTGAATGATGCGATTGCTCACAACTATAGATATATTATTTCTTAATCGGCCTTAAGCCTCTTACGTGCATATTGTACTTTAAGTGGGGCGGGCGCTGTATACGGGGTTTGGGGGGTGGGAGGTAGTTTTCGAATTAAGCTGCATTTATCAGGCGCTTAAAGCGACTTACGCCTGCACACCAAACCGCTAAGCGGCTGTCTGTCTGGGTGAGGGTGTGTGTGTGTGTGTGCATGGGAGGGTGCTTTTGTGAGTAAGGGTGTGTGGGTGGGTGTGGGTGTGAGTGGGCGCATTTGCATCTCATTACGAGTAGCTGCAACAGCAGCATCCGCGGCTTCTGTCAAGATGTTAAATTCCGACGTGTCGTCTGCACGTGTGTGTGTGTGCGTGCGTGCGTGTGTGTGTGCTTGTGTTTGTGTGTAACTTTTAATGCAATTTTCACATTATTCAACTTAATAAGCGCAACTCATGCTCTTAATTATGAAATTTTTATAATTTGGTTAGCAACTGTCTGTCCCTGTTGTCGCCGAGCAGAAAGCCGACTGCGTCGAATTCCAACTTTAATTAGAAGTTAATTAAGTTATGAGACACAAAACAAATGCTTAACAAAAACACAGCAGCAGCAAAGTACGCGGAACGCCAGTGCGTGCGAGCTAGATGGAGATAGGAGAGTGCGAATGAGATGAGAAATATGGTAGAGTGGCAACAACTGTCACCTGTCACCTGTCACGCGTTCACAATTCGACACCATAAATGACCAATTGATAGTGCAAGACGGGCACCAATCTGTGCCGCAGGAAACGCACTGTGGCAAACTGTTGGCCCACACCGCCGCCCAACAGCTGCGCCTGCCCGCCATCGCCCTCGGGCGTCGTCATATCGTAGGCGTGCACCGCCGTAATCGTATAGGCGTCGACAGCTTCGGGATTCTGTGTGTGAACAAGTCCATGTAGTATAACATACTTATTTCCATGTTGTGTGGACACATGTTTATTACGCTTACCTGTGTGCCATATACAACATCCGTGACATTCAGATTCGCATCCGCGAGGTAAACATCTTGTACATGCAGCGTGCTGGCGTATTTGTTCACCTGCCCCCAGGTGACCGAGGCGCCATCGCAACGCAATGCCGCCAGCAACAGCAGCAGCAGCAGTGGCAGCAGCGGCAGCAACTGGCTGCTGCGCTTGATAAGCAGCGTTGTGTGTGTCAACATGACGACAGGTGGCACAGACACACACAGAGAGACTCAGTTGCAACGCGCTAGGTGTGAAACTCAAATGATTCGCCTCCAGGTGACCAAGTTAAATATTGTCGCTTTGTCTACCTTCAAATTGCTTATCAGTTGCACGTATTTTTTTTCGCTTTTGTTTTTTTATTGTTTAACGCTCTCTCTCTTGCCTGGCAGCAGTCGTGCCTCATTTATTGCACATTGTTTTCTTTAAACGCGCTCTCCGCTCCGTCTGTCAACTCTGATAATATGGTTAGCTGAGGCTGTTCCTTGGTTTGAGTCTTGTCCACAAGGCAGTCTGCATTCACAACCATGATATGCTATACTGACACATTAAAAACTCGCTCCCACTCGAGTTGCGACTGACGCTTATCAGCTTATCATTTACTTTGATATAGATTTGTGTGTCGGCTGCGCTCCCATTAACGTAAATGTTAACTGTTTAAGCTGTTCAAATATGAAACAACAACAGCAAACTGTGCAAATATTTAACATTTATTTTAAAACATGTAATGTGTACGTTTACAAAGGGAATAGCCCACACAGGTTAACATATGGGATTGGGCAATCGGAATTTCGGGGCTACGCTGCAGAGAGTTTATGACGAAAAAATGTTATGACGAAATGTATAGACAAATAGATAAGATGAGGAACAGATATTGGGGCATAGAATATTGACATTTTATTTGTGTAGAAATCCAATCAATGTCATTATTTTGAGAAAAACATATAGTTTGCATAGGAAAATGGCCCTAGCTAGTAGACGTATTAAATAATAACAATACTTTTCAGCTTATTTAAGAGGCTCTCGATTGATATACATAATATTATATTAGTATAATAGAATATAAGAAAAAAGACCACTAGCGACATATTATTACTTTGCTTTGTTCTTTTTTAATTGCAACCTGCCTAAAATGATTCAAAGAAGTTTGAACTTTCTTAGAAAAGTAACTTTAACAATTAATAAAAGGTTTCAAACAAATTAGGAGTATTAGGCTCTTAGAGGCCTTCTATTACTAACCCTTGTTATATAAATAACTGATAAAATTGATTTATGTTTTTCAAAAACTAAAACTTAGTTGAACCAACTTACAATTAAAAGACTTAAAGCTACCATTTAAATCGTATAAATCATATTTGAGGAACAGAAGTTTCGCTCTAATTGAAATTTATGATTTAAGAGCAGCTCTCATTGATATTTTGGTTCGTATATGGTAAATGACGTAAACGCAGGTGTTCAATCGAATTTCATTCGTATTTTGGTCTTTTTTTAAGAAAGTTAGCAAACCTAATTTAAATTGATTGAAGCTTTTTGGCAACTAGATCTTTGGGGCAGGAAGCAGTCGGGCACCGCGCACTGCCCGGTAGCCCAGGATTATTATGTGTGTAAACTTGTTGCCCACCTGTACCTTTTGCAGTAATGCCTGCAGGTGTTCAGTCAAAGTTTTCGGGCGCAAAAACTTTTACTATTTGTAAAAAATGGCGCCGGCATCTTGTGCACAAAGTTTGGGCGTGCGTAAACAATGAGCGCAACTTTCAATAGCATTAAGTATACGCCATGTATAACTAACTTTGGCCAACTCACTGCACCACACTCAGCTCATCTCTCTAATCTGTATCGTATCTCCTGTCCACAGCTGATTACACTGCGCGACGGCAAGGTGGGCGTTAATTTCGCCGGCTACCATGCTGATGCCGGACTCGGCGGCTTGCTGACAGGCAACGCAGCCCACGGCGGACTCAGCGCCTCGGCGGGCACACCCTGGGGATCGCGTGCCGCAGCTGGTATTGGTGGTGGTCTCAACGGTAAAACAACACATTTTTAATTTGATTTTGATTCACACATTAATCCAACACATTCATAGGACGCACGGCTGGCGGTGCATATGCAGCGGCTCAGGCCAACGATGACATCGGTGCCAGCGCCCTGCTCGGCGGCAGCGTGGGCGAGCGTGGCTATATCGGTTCCGAGGCGCACGTTCCCGGCAAGGTGTCCATCCATTCCGCACATGTCGGTCCACAACATGTGACCTCTGGTCCGCCAGCTGTTGAAGATTTGCCTCCAGTGCTGCCAACGGCGCCCAGCCATATCCAGAAGGTCAAGCCGCCCAAAAAGTATTCGCTGATTGCACAACATGTAAGTTAATGCCGAAGATTTTCAATAGAATCTTAAATAGTGCATACGTGTGCTGTGTGGAACATCTACATAGTCTGGATTTTGTGTTAGGCGAGTATTTCATAAGGAGAGATCGAATAGAATTGAAATACATGCGATGTCATCATTCAAATGCAGAGCTTTTTTGTACTTCCAAAAATTGGAAGAAATATGCAAGAGATTATTTTAAAGTGTTAAAATGCTTATGAATATCCTTTTTTTTCTTTCATTTAACCATCTGTTTTTCATTAAGAAAAAGAATTCAAAAGCTTAGTAATGCGGTTCACGATAGTGCCTACAAAATTTGCTCATATGTATATATAATAATTGCCAGGTGTGTATTTCTGATTTGAAAGCTCTTCAAAGCCTGTCAGATTCCGGCCGAGATTTGCCAAATATTATATAGATACAGACAAATATTTATATTTGGAGAATAAGCCAACAGCTTGATGTGCTGGAGATACTTCATAAAGATATCCAAAAGTGTATAAACATTTTTTTGCCCTTAGATATTAGTAAAAATTAGCATTATGCTAATTAACAAATGCTGTCAGACAGCTTTGGCGGTCTAAAATATATTCGCGCAGCTGTCAAGTTAGATTTTAATAGAATATAATTCACTTATTAAATATAGCTTAAAGGCATATTTTATCCAAAAGCCAGCGCGGCAATACTGTGTGCCGGAATGTGTGTGCGTGTGTTATATTTAATTTAAGCTCGTGTTGAATGCCAACAGCACACAAATCGAAATGTGTGTGTGTGTGTCTGGTTGTGTGTTGAACCCTCCCTAATCTATCCATGTTCAGTCAGACCACAGTACGACCACTCAAATCAATGAAAATCATGTTCAGACCGCTGCAGCTCTGCCAGCCGCAGAGGCCGGCCTGAGTAGACAGGAGCCGACGCCTCTAATAATTGTGAAGCGACCACGCCTACGTGTGAAACGCCCACGTCAAAGGCAGCGCACCGTTTACATAACGCAGGTGGGCGTCGAAGAGGATCAGGAGCACCTGCAGCCACAGCCACAGCCACAAGAGGAGCACCAAAAGTCACACTCTGACGAGTCGGCGAAGGTAACAAACTGTCAAAATAGCCTCGAGAGCAGCGCAAACAAATGCAGACACAGGCGATGGGCGGCAGAGAAAGCCAACAGCACACGCACACAAACAGACATGTGCACACGAATACACACACACACACACACACACACACACACACACACACACACACAGTCACATAACACCCACTGTCCAGCAAACAGCAGACAGCATTTAGATATGGAAAATGGCCAGAAGCAACAGCTTTTGGCTTTTGGTTGCAACTTTCGCTTTTGGGTCAAAATATTTGACCACTTTATGCTGATAAATTTATTTAAAACGTTTTGTGGGCGGATTTTTTATCTTTTGTATCCTTTTGGCGCGCCAGCAGCTGCTGCTCCAACTTGTTGAAATATTTTCAATAATAATTGTTGCATGTGTTTTTCATTCTTATTATTATGCTCGTTCACGTAGTGTATAGAAAGTTATTGGGCTTCCATCTGTCCGTAATTGCAATAGACAAAAAGAAAATTTGGATATAATAAAGGATCTTGTAAGATTTTTGGGCTCTCCTGGAGTACGACATTCATTAAGCTTGCCCAAAGATACTCCCAAAAATCTGTCAAATCAATACCTATTCATACATTTAAAGGCTCTTTCATTTTCTAAATTTTATGTTCAAACTGTGAGCGAGTATTACGCAGTCGGTGGCAACCGACTTGTTTGTGGTTTGTGCGTTTACGTTTGTGGTGGCAGCGAAATATAATTTCTGGCATTTATTTAGCTTTCGGTTTTATTAGCCATGTTTTTTGCCTGCCATTTATTTTCATAGCCAGCATGAATTGGCAATTTTTTTCGTTGTTGCTATACATATATAAATATATTTGGTTTTTGCACACACAGGCGACGCCCAAGAGTGAAGCCAAGGTGGTGCAGACGCGCAAGTACGCAAAGGTCGCCAGCCAGAGCCCGCAGGGTGTCGGCAGCCACGTCATTGCGCCGCAGGTCCAAGGAGTTGTGACCGGCGCACTTGAGGTGAGTAACTCGAGCTCGAGCTCCCGTCGACGATTGTGTAAATGTCCATTTAATTGTTTGTCCATATTCACACTCTCCGTAGATACCCATTGGCATTTTGCGCTCCCTGCAGACGAGCCTGGGCGCCTTGACGTCTGGACAGCCTTCGCCGCAGCCGGCCGCTCAGCCATACCAGGGCTAAGTGCACATACTTATATAGCGCATAAGTTTATACTCAATGTCATATAATCAATAAAGCCAATTAAGTGGTACAACAACAGCGAACTAAGCTTCTGATTGTCTTCACAAGCGCCACAAAATCAAAACTTGAATTATACTTGTTAATGTGCTTAATCCATCATCTGTCCAATTCTAGTATTTACTTGCCTTGAAATAGGTCTGTGTCGAGGATGCTCCAGATAAACAAGGCGTATTTAATAGGATTACATCAGCGATTAATAGCATACTTAAAATACCTGAATGTCAATATTAAAACTTTAATTTCGCCTAAGAAAGACAATGGCAACAGTTTTGGTAAACAAATCCTCCTGCTCTCTTGTAGCAAACACAGGGTAAGTTTACTTTCCTTTTTCTATGTATTTATGTATGTATTTATGTGTGTAGTATAATGTATGTAGGCATGTATGTTATCTAATCCCAATGCATAGTTCAGTTCAGTTTTTCACCAATTCACCCCGCTGCGCTTTCAAATTATCCATTTCAATCCATTTCATTTACTTTTAGTTATGTGCATTTATAAATTTTGGCCACGCTTCTAATTGTACATGGAAATATACTTGTCAAGCGTACGTGAACTTAAGGTATGTATATATCCAGTCTTGTCATATTATAAGTATATGCTATTGCAAATCAGTCGAGCCCTACAGCATTTTACATTTCAAATTTTCTTTGTACTGGCCATTTCGTGATAATAAATTGCCTCTTGCAGCCGAATTCAAATTAAAGCTTGCATAAATACATCTTAAGACAAATGTTTGCACAACTTATGAGAATTTGTGTTGAAATGTCAAAGGCGTGCCTAATTTAATTTAAGATGAGCCATTTTAGGTGAGTCCATTTACTTGGTGAAAAGGTCGCTTCATAAAGCGAAAAACCACAGCTATGCCAACAACTACAATGCACTATGTAGTTTCATATCTGCTCTACGAGAGCTCTAGTTCCTATGGACTTGGTATATGTAGATCTGCAAATACGAATTGTTCGAAAACATATTGTGCTCGAAATTCAACTTTATACAGGAAATACCAAAGCGTTGGACTTGTTTATTTAGGAGCTGCTGGGCAGACCCTCAGATAAGATACGGCGAACAAGAATATACACACATACAACTAACATCTACTAGTCGCGTGTGTGCGTAAGGTGTGTGTGTGTGTATAGGGGCTGGGGTTGTGTGTGTGTAGGATGTGGCAGAGCAAAATATTTCACACCCTGTAACCACAGGCACTTGTGCGAGGGGACAAAGCAGCGGGTAACAGTCCACACATGTCTGAATGCTTAACACACACACACACAAGCACACACACACACATGCACATGTGTGCTGTATGCACGTATTGTGTAAATATGCTTAAACACCTCGGGCTTTTATGCTTTAACCCTTTGCCGCATAAAGTCGCCACTACATGAGTGTGAATGCGCCAGCGAGTGTACGTGTGTGTGTGTGTGCGCGCGTGGGTGTGTGTGTGCGTGGGTGTGTGTCCGCGAGTGTGTTAGCCTTAGCGCCAGTTCGTTTAGAGCAAAATGAATGCCCAAGCGGCGGCTTGCGGCTGCCCTTTGAATTTCTTAATTAATGTTGCGCTCGCAATATATTGCCATTTAGCGCCTGGTGCCTGCTGCAAGTTATGCCTACCCAGCGCAGCTGACCCCCGCCCTAAACCTAACCCTTTATACGCCAAAGGTTGCGGGCATTTATAAACATTAAAAAAAGTACACGTAAACATAGACCAAAAGAAATGATCCGTAAATATAAACACACACATGACATAAAAACAGCATAATTTTGAATTGAAATCAAAACAGAAAAATGCCAGACTAGCGGGAATTACCCGGCTTTACACGGGCCAAAGAGTTAACTGCAAATTTTCAAACATTTCTTGAAGTCGACCAAATAAAAATAGATATTGTAATAAAATAACAATTGAATCAAATTATAACTTTTGCTCAATCTTGGAAAATGCTTTTGAGCCCAAAACCTCGAAAGGAAAGGTAAATTTTCCGATATGTTTGACACTTCTCAAATGAATGATCGGCTGAAAAACTATTCACACATACGTTTTCCACCAATTT
Source organism: Drosophila ezoana (assembly GCA_035045725.1). Taxonomy (NCBI): domain Eukaryota; kingdom Metazoa; phylum Arthropoda; class Insecta; order Diptera; family Drosophilidae; genus Drosophila; species Drosophila ezoana. Next base: position 7,022,006 of record JAWNOU010000052.1, read on the forward strand.
TCCACGGCTGCGTGTGGAATTTCCAGAAACAAAGTATTTTACCTTCCCAGCTCTAGCTCAGTCAATCAGGCAGGTCAAAGTTTATATTTAGACAAATATGTGGGAGTAGTTATGTATTCAGGCATTTCACATCAAATTGAGTCAACACATAATTGTTTGGCTCAGTTGCTTCTGGGGCCAGCAGGGTTAACAACGGACCGCAGAATCCACAATTTGTGGGCCGCATTAAATTTAACGCACGTGCGGCACAAATTATATTTACAGTACATTTGTACATAACCATGTATGTGTTTATATTCGTATATATGTATTAGCAATTTCTAATTTATAAAATAAAAAGCCAGCTGAAAATTGAAAAGGTTTTTTGGCTTTGTTTCGTGTTGCCAAGCGTTGAAAATTTTTTTTTATATATTTGTGCCGTGGGCGAGGGCAAATTTCAAAAAGAAATAAACCAAAGCAAAAGGCAAACTTGTATACACATACCAGCACACACACACACACACACACACACACACGCACACACTCAGGCCCTGGCGTGCGACGAGCTTGTGCGCGCTGAAAGGTAGGCAACAGAAAATGGTGTGCACCATGGCGTATGCATGATTCGGTGTGCCGAGCTTGAAAACTGCAACTTGAGCTGCTTAGGCATTTACACTATGCTACAAAATTTTAGCCAAATGCCAAATCCGATTATCGCGCTATTCTCAATAGATATCTTTCATGATTCGTTGGATTGGTTGGCTCAATGGCTGGAGTTTCAGCTTTTGAATGTGATCCATGTTAACCAGTGTAATTACTGTTTCTTGCTTGATGCATTGTTGCGGATTTTGTATTTAATCCAATTAGCGAATAGTGGGCAACTAATTGTAATATGAACAGATGATGTTTCAAATGCCGGCAGGCAAAATTTCAACATATTTGAATATTGTAGCCAATATTGAAGCAAACTTGCATTAAAGTGCCTGTTGGCGGTTTAGCTCACCGAGCTGGCGTGGCACTTTATAAATATTCATTGCCCGAGTTTGTGGAAATTGAGTGCAAACAGGTGAATATAAATATTCATATTTGGCTATGTACACACGCCCTTGCCATATTATAAACTTAACACAGCGAGACAGAGAAATAGAGAGAGAGAGATAGAGGGAGAGAGGGAGAGAGTGAGAGGGAGAGCGCCTTCGAGATGCCCAGAAGCTTTTCATCTGAAGTAATTTAAGTTGCCCGGCTTGTGTGTTCAGCTTTAATCCTAATTTTATTGTGCAATTATAGGCATATAAGGTATATACACACATTTGTTTATTAACGCCAAAAGCATATTAAGTTGGAATAATGTAAATTTGTGCATAATTAATTAGTCGACACCATTTAATTGAGGCAATGTGATTGTAGCCCCCAGCTGTAGACTGTAGCCATATGCAAATTCATAAGTTGCCACGTGCTACCCAACAGGGCTTTAGTTTATCAACACCAGCATAAACAGCTCATGAACACACGCACACACACATGGAGACACACATGGAGACACACACACACACACGGCACAACACAATTTGTACTTGTACGTCCTGTTCAGATATTAACCAGCATGTGACATCATTTTATGCAAATGCATATGGAAATGTAAATGAAATGGTGAGTGATAAGTTATATAAGTATATAGCATCGGAAGTAACAATAAAAGTAAGCTCTTAATGTAACCTTTACCATCTGTGCAGGTAGTTAGTTGTTATGCTAATTGAATTGAAGATTTATACTTTTGAACTCAAATTCGCTTGTCAAAAATAATCTATAATTAAATTAAATCTATATGCTACAAAGGTTGAAGTTTATTTGGCCTATTTCTTTATATAAAACAGTTTGTCCCGACTGTCAGCCCAAACAGTAAGAGGAAGGTTCAAGTTTAACTGTAGTTACTTTTCTTGATTGAGGTGCACGATTAAACGGAATTTTGAGAAATTCCACCCTTAAGTGTGAAAATAGTTTATATAGTTTCTTATTGTTTATTGCTGACTATTCAATCAACCTCAAAGTCAAAGATCATGTTTCAAGTTGCATTGAGAGCTGTTTTATACTTTCTGCAAAATGCATCCTTCTTGGATGAAAAATGCAGGTCAAAGGTTGCTCAATTTCCGCTAAAAAGATTCACTCCATGGGTCTAAGATAAGTTCTCAATTCTATAGAATTCCAACTCGTTTTCATATATCTAACAGTTAGTCAGTATTTTATTATTTTTGTATCTTCTTTAGTTGAATACATTTCTTGAGAATATCCCTAAATATTCATTACTTCGCAGAACAGCTGCACCATCCAATTTGATTTTGTGGAAATATAAATTAATATTCATAGTTCTTCGCATGTGTAAGCTGTGGGCAAATCAAACATAATAACATCTTTTAATTTCCATAGAACTCAATTATTCTTACACTAAAGTTGCCTGGACAACGAGACTCAAAGGTTAGCCCACATCTGCAACGAGCTTAAATAGGTTCTTAATATGTATAAGCCAAAAGCTGACACCCCCTGCCCCACTTAATAAAAGCATGTTAATTGTGTGTTGGACACACACCCACGCACACACCCGAAACAAACGCAAAGGCTTAGCAGCTGAAGTCTGGACCATATCGTCTGATAAACCAGTCATCATCAAGGGCTAAAACATAAAGCACAAAGAAAACAAGTAAGAGGTTCTAGTCGGGAGCTCCCGACTAGGGGATACCCTGAACCCTCTTATTCAAACACCAAATGCAGCTCGCGCTAATAGATAGAGAGTAGCGGGGAGGTGGCGATAGGTATAAAAATGAAAGATACTTGATATATATATACTATTCTAGAAGCTACATGTCAAGTTTGGTAACTCTAGCTCTTATTATTTAGCAAAATTGCTTAAAAAACGGGATTTCGATATACATTTTTATCGATTACTTTGGAAACGGGGCAAGTCATCGTTTATCGATCTGCGCGGGCACCTGGAGGACCTACAGCTAAAATTACAAGTCTCTAGCTCTTATAGGTACTGAGATCCTTGCGTTCATACATACGGACGGACAGACGGACGGACGGACAGACAGACGGACATGGCTAGATCGACTCGGCTATTGATGCTGATCAAGAATATATATACTTTATGGGGTCGGAGATGCTTCCTTCTGCCTGTTACATACATTTGCACTTTGCACAAATACAATATACCCTTTTTACCCATTTTCAATGGGTTCAGGGTATAAAAAACTGTGCATAAAAACCGAAGAGAATAAAATAAAACATTTTTTTATAAATTAACTTTTGCACTTGTGCCCGGAGGAAATTTTATTTCGGGCGTTGATAGTGATGCGTAGAAATCGGAGCTTGCTTTGTTTCTTTGTGAACACGATGAGATGTAAAAAGTTAAAGAACAAAAAAAAAGGCAACTTCAACGGAAACTCAAACTTTCACGGCGTATTTCACCGGCTGAGCTATGCAACGAGCTGCTCTAATAAAATTATAAGTTCCCGACCAAAGCAACGTGAATAAAAAAAGAGGAAAAATCGAGCTGTGTAGCTGACTTTTGCCAGTGGCTTTTTCCAGGAAGCGGAAATGATGTTGGGCTGTCTTCGGTTAAGTCTTTGTTATCTCAACCTTTGAGCTTTTGCCTTTGCAATGAGCGATTGCAGTTAACATTTTCCCATTCTTATTTTATTTGCCCAGTTACGGAGCATTCTTTCGGGTCTCATTTATGAGATTTGGTTACCTTTTGCTTCTGCTTTGAATCTTCTTCCCTTTTTGCCGGTCACATTTTTATGGCTGCAGGAGCGTAATGAATTTTATTTTACGGCACGGCGCTTTGCAGAACTGCATATAAAGTCAATTAACTGAAAGAGCAGCAAGAAAAAAAAAATAATAATTGTAGCTTAACTAAGCATGATATAAATTAGTTCTGGAATGAAGTAGAGCTCTTTGCAGAGATGGCTAATAATGAAAATATTAACATAAAAACATAAACAACTTTTTACGAACAGCTAAGATTGAATAAATTAATTAAATATGGTAAAAATATACTGGATATTAGACTTTAAAGCAAGTACATTTAATAAAAAGAAATTAAAGTGCCTGATATTCTTTTACATTTCCAAATATTTGTATACTGAAAACAGCATTAAATACTGTATACTGAGTAGATATTTTTGGGCTTACTAAATTTAAACTTCTTTTTATTATTATTAAAATATTTAAAGACATTTTAATAGTTTCCAAACTTGGAATAACAGCCGCCTCCAAATCAAGTACATTCAATTGAATTACTGTTGATAACGTAACTTGTTACGTTGCTGATTTTGCGCTTACGTTTTGGCTGTGTGCTTTTGCTGCTGTTTTTTGCGTTGTAAGCTCATTTTTGCGTTAACGTTGCTCTCGTTTGCGCTTTCATTGCTGATTTTGCGTTCGCCACAAAGTTTGTTTACAATTGCTGGCGTGCCGCATGAAAACAATTTAATAAACAAAGAAGTGATTAAAGGCAAACCAACATCCTTAAAAGCCGCTCGAAAGAATCTACATTGATTTTAAATGATTTGCACGCATAGCAACAACAAGGAATTCTAAGAGCACGCGCGAAGCTCCCATACTTCCGCCAATAGGCGAAGGTGAGCGCAACGTGGAAATGGTTTTGTATTTTTGTGTTCAAAAAAATGCCGCGCCGTCATTCGAGTGGTGAACGAGCTGGCGAAAGGACACGCGCGTCGCTGCATTAAAAAGTGGGATACTTGTGTTGCCCAAACAAACAATAAATCGTGTTCCTGTTGTGTGTGTTCGAGGGAGTAGAAAATCCACCTTCGAATTGGCGACTGACAAAAGTTATCCTGTTTAACTGACATTTGAACCGTTTCTATTTCAGCTTTAACGGCCCCTACATGGAGGACTTTAACAGCATTAAGCCCAACAGCTCGGTGGTGAAGATAGCCGCTTGTTTGGAGAAGATCTACAATAAAATCGTTGAATCGAAGGAAAAACAATTGGCCGAGCACCAAATCAAGGAAATCGAGTTCCTTAAAACCCAATGCAAGCACGAGCACATGCAACTCAGCCTGATGAGCTGTCAGACGCTGGTCCGCCTAGTCGACGAGGGTGTCCTAGATGCCAACAGCGTACAGAACACGCTCCTATCAATGCTGCCAAATGCGGGGTATGTACGGAACCAAACAAAATACAAGCACACACACACATTCATGTCTTAGGGGCGCGCCCTGCCCTGGCACTTCCGCTTAATTGGCATGGCAAAGGAGCCCAGGCGAATGCACTTGCAAAATTGGCAACACAAGAGCATAAATTAGCGTTCTGTCTGCATTGGCGCATCGTCGGCAATTGAACAATTGCTTGCAGCATTTGATTAGCTAACCTAATTGTAGGGCTTGGCTGGGCCAGTGGCCATGCCCACCTGGCAATCCCTCGCACTTCCGGCTGGCGCGTGGCTTGTGCCCTTATTAATTGGCATGTGATAAATGCGAAAAGTGAAATACACGGCATGCCAACTAGGAAATCCAAGTTGTTAACGCTTTTACACGCACATTGACATTGACTTGCCAGGTGCGTGAGCAATTTGCATAGCTTCCTGCTGCTGACCCACTGGCCGCAATCCTGCTGCTCAGCAGCAACAGTGACACGAAGCAATTGAAATGTACGCATTACGTATGCAGAACGCCAAAACAAAGCAACAAAGAATCTATTAGCCATTTCCGTAATACGACTCCCAGAGGAAGCCTTTTATCAAGGACAGCGTCTTGGCCTTGTGGCTGTAACTGGCCATATTCAAATTACGCGCCAGGCTACTTGCCAGGCAAATATTTGATATGCAAGCCAGAAAGAAACGTGCGCGGCATTGAACTTGAAATGTTTTCACATTCTGAAGGACGCCCGCGCCCCCCACAACAACAATCAACATTGTCCAAAAAGGGAAAAAGTAAACAGCATGTAATACGGAAATTAACCTTGATAAGAGCCAAGTGCAGGTGCCAGTAAAAAGGATTGCATATTAATTGCCCCTTGCACCAGAAACAGCAATTAAAGCGAGCAGCCATTGTGCCTGTCGCGCGAGCTGTAATTATCGCGTCAAACGCAAAACGATTCGCCAGCAAGTAGCCAGGAGCAGCTCCAGCCAGAAGAGCCCTTTACCTTTCTCTCTCTGTGTGTGTGTGTGTGTGTGACGGAAGTGGGTGCTAAACGCTAGTTAAACCCGTTCAACTAACAACTGATATACATACATATAACTTACCTGCACAAAGCCTGCAATTGCAATTGTGCTCCACACGCAGCACGCTTCTTTCTCTTGCCCACTTTGATGGTCAGTTTTTTGTAGACACGCACGCATAAAAACTAGCTGCGGTTTTCAACTATTCCCTTTTATACCCTGAACCCATTAAAAATTTGGTAAAGGGTGTATTATGATTTTATGCAAGTGTACGTTTAGTCTGAAGAAGGCATCTCCGACCCTATAAACTGTTCTGTTCTTTCTCAAAGGCAACAGCCGAGTCCATCTAGGCATGTCCAACTGTCCGTATGTATAAACGCGTAGAGCTATGTTCAGGATATCTTTCAGTCTGGCAATTCCGACTAGAACGCTTTTAATGAAATACGAATCGTTTTGCTTTCAAATAATATAATCTTCAGGAAGACACCTTAAGTTTATTATTTTTCAAATATATCTATACTTATAGTAGAAAAAACAATTTAATTTACAATTAGAGAACAAGCTTAAGTTCTATAAGATTCTAATCGAATGTATGTTTTCTTTAATTTTACAACAGACCGATGCACTTCGCGATTATTACGGAGAGCATTCTGGGTCTGCAGCTGCTGGGTCTGAAACGGAAGACTTCGTTGCTTAAGGACAAGGAGGTGTATCAGTGTCCCTATGGCTTGAAGACGCAGCTGCATCCGCTGATATCGCTGCTGCAGCACAGCAGCGCCAACATGCATGATGTCAGTAACAAGATTATTGGCGTCTGCCAGCATCACGACAAGAGGTAAAATCCAGCTTCGAGACAGTTATGAGCATAGTAATAAAATATGTTTATTTGATTGCAGCATTCGGAACTACAGCATTGAGTATCTGCGTCCCGTATTTCTCTATGTGCTGTGCAATCCCCAGACTCTTCAGGATGTCAAGCCCATTTGGACGTGCCTGCTGGGCCTGAGCCATAGCCAGCCAGAGGCGAGAGCGCTTATGCAGGAGCTGCTGTCGTGGAGCAAGTTCAACAATGCCAGCACCTGCCGGTGCACCAGCATTCTGGTCATCGAGGCCATCGATTACTTTTTGCAGCAGGCGGACCATGCCCAGTCCATCGATCTGTGCATTTACCAGGCGCAGCTCATCAAGCAGCTGGCCCACTTTGGCATCGATCCGCGTCCCAGCCTGCAGTGCCTGTTGCGTGTGTTGCATGCCACGCGGGAGCACACGCGACATCACTACCATGTGCTGCTAGTGCTGCTCGCCGAATGCCTGCACGTGCTGTCGCCCTTCTACCTGGCTGATCTGCTGCGCATTATTGTGTTTGTGGTGGTGCAGGAGCGCTGTGGCCATGAATACATTCTGAACATGTGTCTGGACGGCATCATTCAGTGGATGTCTCAGACTGCATTCATACCCGCAGAGGGCCTGGCGCTAGCCAATCAAATTGTACAGCGCGTGCTGGAGCAGCAAAAGCCGCAACAGGATGGCAGCGTGGAGTTTGCGACGCGCATCTGCACCAAGGAGCTGCAGCCGGCGCATATGCGAAACTATCATCCGGACATAGCCATTGCCTTCGATCTGGCCAATCTGGTGGAGTCCTTTGATGTTGCTGACAACAAGGACGTGTTTGCCTTCGTCGACGCTTTGAATGTGAAGGCCAATACGGCCTTTTGTCAGCGTCTGCATTTGTTTCTGCGCGCGCTCTTCCTGTCCCGTGAGCCGCCCGTTGACTGTTGGTTCAAGATCTACGAGGTCATACTGCAGATCATCAAGGTTAACGAGACGATTGCCTACGATTTCCTCATGACGTACATTTTCAAGCTCGCCCACGAATACAATCCAGAGCTGCAACTGGAGCTGTTGCGCGGCCTGGCGAGCTTTGCCGTGTCCAAGGTACATACATTTACCAATTTGCTTGAACTGACTTAATATGTTGCCCTTCGCCAGGATAATGTGCCCATGATACTGAACACCATACGGAATCTATCAACTGACAATACCACCTTCTGTGTGGATTTGTATTTGCGACTGTGGCGCGTAGAAACCCGGACCTATCCCTTTTTGCTGAAGCAAATCGCACAGCCGCTGCCGGACAACGATAAACGTTGGGAGCTGGAAATAGCACGTACTCATGCCATGCGCGAAATCTGCCAGGAAAAGTAACTTATATCTTTATATAGCTTTGATTATGTGAGCTCTAATTACTTTTGTGTATCTTGTAGACCCACGCTGCATGGCTCGGAGCTGCTGCCACATTTGAGCAACACGCTGAACAGCTGCACCGATGAATCGGGCGATTTAGCCACGTCGCTGGCGTTGGACGCCATCTATGCGTTGTGCGACAGCCACACCGTGAACATTGCCTCCACATGGCAGGCGCTGGGCAGCAAGTTTCGCAATGAACAGCGTCCCCAGACGCTGAAGTCGCTCTATCACCTGTTTGGGCTGGTGCCGCTGCTGCAAACACCGACGCTGGAGTACGAGAAACTGGCAGATGATGCACTGGAGCAGCTATGGCAAGCTGTGAGCCGCCCGAACACAGACGCTACACAGGTGCGCAATGCACTTGTTGCGCTCAAGAGTTATGAGCCAGGAAACACGCTGTGCCTGCGCCACATACCGCCACAATTTCGCTTCGAAATAACCGGAGTGGGCGCTGTGGGCGTGGCTACAGGAGCACGCGAGGTGATCAATTTGCAGCAGCAGCAGGAGTCCATTCCAGGCGAGGTATGGGTGCAGCTATTGCAAAAGATACGACCCGAGTGCGGCGATGCGGCTGCTGATCTGGTGGCCCATTATATTGGCAATGAGATCAGCGGATTTCGCAGCGGCGTCTATCGCCTGCCCGAGGGCAAGCCAGAGCCACGCAAGCTGGCGGGTCTCTTTGCCACCAGTCCGCTGCGTGCTGTCAGCAATTATCTGGTGAGTCAGTCACGGTTCGGCGACTACGTGCCAGAACCCTATGCCGTCACCTATGCTCTGCGCGCACTCTCCAAGCGATTCGCCAAGCCGATACCACCGATGGACTGGAGCTGCCTGACCAGCTTCTTTCACCTGTCGTTTGATGCTCGCAAATACTGCATAATGATAGCCAAAAACCAGGCGCTGCACAGCGGCACTGCCCGACGGCTGCTGGAAAATTTCCTATCCGATTTTGAGCCCAATTGCTTTGAGGAGGATCTGCTGCTATTGTTCTCCCTGCTACCTGAGATTGGCAACAGCGTGAGCTTGCAAATACTGAAGAACTTTGCCGAGAAAGTAGCTGTCTACTGCTTCAAGGAATCCCAGCTTAACGACTTTGCGGAGGGTATGTACATGGACCCATAATCGTATTCAGTGCCCTCGACTAAAGGTTGATTTCCAGGTTGCCTGTTTGAGAAGTTCCTGGACAGCGTTAGGTACATATACACTGACAAATGTGAGATACCCGAGGTGCTGGACGTATTCACGCTTATAGTGGAGCGTTATATGGACTCCATGAACTTGGATTCAAGATTGTTTGAGCGTTACACCGAAGTGGTCGCTGTGCTGCATCCCAATGCCATAGACGGGCTAACCACGCCAGCGAATTGGTGGGAAACACCGGCGGGTAAACTAAAGAAGGCAACCATTATCCGCTGCTATCTGGTGCTATATAACGAAAAACTGCCGAACCCTTTAAAATGGCTTACGCCCATTATCGATGCCTACGAACGCCGCGCGGAGGAACGCCCCTTCTTCTATCGCCATCTGGCGACCACACTGTACGCCTTTGGCAGTGATGAGCATGCGTGCAACTGGACAATGGAAATTTTCTTGGAGATTCAAATGCTGCTCGCCGAGGCTTCCAACAAAGAGAAATTGAACAGAGCGCTATATTTGCTGGACATTTTTATATTGGCAGTGGATGTGCTGTCCGGCTGTGCCGTACTGCTAGGCAGTGTAGATGTCGTGGCCACAGATGGCAAGGAACGATTCGCATTATTCCCGGAGAGCTTGCAGTTTTTATGTGATCACATATTTTGGAAGGATCAGGAGGCAAAGGCAAGAGTTAAACCCATGTATCCCCTTGATATTGTTTATAATTTTGTGCTCATTTCAGATTTATGAATTCCTTTATAATCTTTATAAGCATGCGTCAATACCGCTAGCATATGCTGCCATTTTTAAAGAAGCGATTATTTGTTCGCGCAACAAGCCCTACTTTGATAACAAAGGTGTTTGGACCAAGTACGTGGGTTTGCGTAAATGAGTTAACAATTTACACACCCGAAATGAACCCCACAACAGAAAGTGCACTTATTGTTATATAGTTGAAATAACGTGAATCCATTTTTATAGCTTGTGCGATATTTGTTGACTTTATTAAATGAATCTTAGCACCATTCATATTTAAATTAACGAAATTGAGCGTGGCCAGAGAGTTGTATTGTCCACAGAACTTCCGCACTCAATGTGGCAACACTACATTAAAAAACCACAGCTTATCGCCCAGCCGCCACTTTCTTGGGCGCAGCCTAAACAATAGTATCGTATCGAAAATTATGAATCGGTAATATCGATACAATATCAACAATCTTAATTTATAACTATTATAAACTGCAATATGTTTCTGGCAAAAATATTAAATCTAAATTAATTAGTGCGTGAATAATTGATTAAATTAGCCGCGCGAGTGGAAACGCGCTCCGTTGAGCGAGCGTAAAGTGTTTAAAGCAGCCAGTTAATAGTGAAACCATCAAAAAACGTAAACAATGGACGATATCAAGCTGGCAAAGGTATGTAAATATGTAGATTAATAAAGAGCGGAATTTGCTAAGCATGTAGATATGCCTGTTGTAAGCCATTTATCAATTTCGCGCACCTGTCCTGGCGCCAGCTGTGAGTCATGCACTTGGAAGCTTTTATGTTTTATTCAAAATCGATGGCCAGGTGAAACCTCTTCCTGTGCTAAAAAAAAAAAAAGTAACAACAACAACCGCGCATATATGACCCGGCAGGGGCCAACGCCAACCCTTGCGCCACCCACAAGCTAGGTGGGGCCAAGGACGAGACAGTCGCGTTGGCCAAGTGGCGTTCCAGCCAACGGCGCCTACACCTGTTCATAACATATGTACATAAACATAGCTGTAAATCATGCGCATAAGCGCGAACTGTGTGGTCGCAAACAAAACCCCGTTTGCAGTCAACAGTTATGTTTATACAATTTTTTACGGCAACTACGCGACCGAGTGTAAGTAATTACGTTTATTTGTAACGTAATATATACATACGTACGTTTACATATACGTACGAATGTTTTTATTTGGATGGGATAGCGACTACCTTATCGCACTTCGCTAAGAACTTGCTTCCGTTTTTCTGCGGGCCTCAACGCCCTTTTTATTAAACAATCGCACTAGCGATATTGACCATAACTTATCAATAATAAAAAATATTACGTAAACTAAGTGTGAATTAATTGAAATATTAACGTAATCAGGGCTGCAAATGTTTGGTTCTTTAGTTAACTGCTCGAACCGACTTGTTGCCTTGATGTTCGGTTCTTGAACCTGGTTCGGACAACTGATTACTTTATCTTTCATTCATAAGGAACTTCTAAAAGCCTAGAAAGTAAAAAATTGATTGCTGACAATTATAAAAGAGTTAAGTGCAGTTTAGAACTTGCTTAACAAAGTCGAAAATTGACGAGGGAGGTAATTATAATGGGAATATCATAAAACATACTTGTTCAACGATTTTCGACTTAGGGAAAAAGTTAAGACACTAGACCCCATCCATACCCCATTCTATCCATTTTATTGGGCTCTGGGTATAAATGGGCTGTAAACAGACAAATAACATGTATTATTGAAAGTATTTGTACCGAAGTATTTCTTACGTCCAATTTGACTTAGCTATTTATTTCGCTTTCTGTTCTAATAACAAACATTAAAGTATTTAACATTAGAATGTTAGAAATACTGCTCTCACCCTTCATATGCTCAAGTGTCCTTAACCTAGGGTATTAAAATAGTCCCTGTTTATTTGATGGCGTCCAGCAATGTGGTTGAAAATTTCCCATTTTGCAAGAATTTCCCCAACAGAAATGTGCAAAAGCGGGCTCGTAGCATGCTTTTAAGCGCGCGCCTTTCGCAGTCGTCACCGAGTTTTCGTTGCAAACGGTTGTCGGGACGTTGCGCGGCACACACACACACACACACACACACTCAGCCGTCTATGGGGCAGCAGTATCAGTGGCAGTGGCAGCAATCACAAAGTGGCACATATATATTTATACACACATAAATAAATATGTGGGGTTAGACAAATAAGTAGCGTAATCGTGCTGAGCAAAAAGTGAAAGTAATATAAACGACTCAGCGCCCTTTTCCCCGATTCACGTGATTTGATTTAAAAGCCAAGCCAAAAGGCTGGACTGCTCCTGGTGTTTTTGTTGGTTGATTTAAAATCAATAAAAGATTTACCCAGCGCAAACAGTAGCTGAATTTATTTTTTTGGCAGTGCGTATGCGACAATGGATTTTACAAGATTCATGAATAAATTCAACGAAATCGAACGCCAACTTTCGCCCACATCGGCGCTGCGCCTGAGCTTTGATAATATATCGCCGGAGAGCGAGGAGCCGCCCGATGGCAAGCGGCTGTGGGGTGTGCCCGTGCCGCCATTTGTCTCCGATAAGGTCGTCTCCTGGATCGAGGAGGAGTTCAACGAGGCGCCCGTTTACTACAACGGCAACTGTGTCCTAAAAAAGGTAACCCAACAGCTAGCCCCAAACTAATTTCCTTTGTGTCATTAGGCAAATATGCAGCAAAGTAATCAACAGAAATCCAGCTAATTTTTTTCCCTTTTGTTTCACTTGCCTCGGCCGGAATATGCAAATTAAGAGCATACCCGGCAATGCGTCGAGTTCTTTGACCAGGCAGCAGGCCACAAGGCAACATATATATTTTATGTAGGTCGCCTATCAGGAACTTTTCCATCGGTGCTCCCAGTGCCATTCATCCTCATCCTCGGACCATTGCGTTCCTTTCATTCTCAACCGCAGCAAATGCCTGTCGGAAAATTTGAAAAACAAATTGTTGTCTTGTTGCACGTGCCACAAGATTCCAGCTGCCTGACTTGGTAATTAAATAAATGTGGTTTTAGTGCACTGGAATGAATTCTAATCAAGCTGCATGAAGCGCACAAAAGACTGACATTTATGTAAAATAATCCCTTTTGAGGTTTTCACTTTGCGGTTTCCGACCTTTCGAAGCTATTCTGAGCAGAGAACAGGCAAGCATTTTTGCTCAAATTGAGTAAATTGTTGTCGAAAGCAGAAATTTCTTAACCTGAATATGGCATTCTTCTTTGAAGAACTTTTTTCTAGTCCCCAAGTTCCATAAGACTTAAATGCAGCCTTCCAAGTACAGCATTCAAGCAAGCAAATTCCTGTAATAAGTTTAAGGGAATATTTAAAACCTCTGAGTTCTTTCTTCATCATTAAAATTGTTAAGAGCGTTTTTCCTCGAGTATATATATATAAGAAAGCCAATTAAGCGATGACAGCGAACTTGTTGGCTGTCAAAGCACAAAGAAACTGCTTTTATTTTATAGAGAAATTCACCAGAGTCAGCATTGTTCTTTTCCTTTCCTCAATTCTTTCTAATGGACTTATTTCTATGCAGCGAAAAGGCGGCATTGCGGTCAACTCGCAAATTGCATAGTGTAGTCGATTATAGCCAGTATATTGCTTTGAATTGTAATCAATCTAAAAGTCAACGCAGATGTTGCATTTATTTGTGCTTTGCGTTCATTCTTTCACTGGGGAAATTCAGTTAATGTCACAAACAAATCTCCGCTATTCAATTTGTCTCCTCTCTTATTTGCAATTCAATATGGGGCTAGATTGCATTTGCTTTAGAATACGGAATACGAAATGTATGCGGAATAAAGCATATTGTTGATAGAAATTGTGATTTTGCTTTTTAATATTCAGCTATTCTTTACTGACTTGTATTGTTCTGTAGTTTGATAAAATGCAAGCATCCTGAGCATACTTCACATGCACATCTTTTTAAAGATCTGGCAACGCGAAAAGTATTGAAGCTCAGCTCAGTTTATAATCATAAGACAGGGATGTTAAAGACTATTTAACATATTTTCAAAAATTAAAAAAGGGAGTTTGTGAGAACAAGGTAAGCACAGCTAGCAAGTTATCAAGCTTAATAAATAGCCCATAATTTGTGTTATTTTATGCCAGTTTGTCTAATATGAATATTATGTATTATGTTGTAATAAAATAGTTAAAGCCTAGGTAATTGAAAGTTGCTTAACTATATTTTTCAAGGCGAACTTTTGCTCTCAACAGTAAGCAATCAAATTGCTTTCCCACATTTTATATTATTTACACAGTTTCGGGCTTCCTTTCACTTGTGTATGTGTGTGAGTGTGTGGGTGTGTGGGTGTGTGGGTGGCTTGCTTGTTTGTGTGGCTGCAACGGTATAGTGCAAATTGTGGGGTGCTTTTCCAGCTGACGTCAGCGAGCGAGCTCTGCACAGAAGCAGCTAAGGGGAGCCAAGGGAGCTGGAAATTTATTGCAAACTATATAATATAGAAAATATTTGTTGAAGAGCTTAGTGCTGGTAAAATTAATACTTTTCTTGCGCTTTATTTTGCAGGTGGAAAATGTGCGCATGATTGATCGCTACAACACTAAAAATCCTACAGTCGGCACTTTGTATCTGACGGCCACGCATCTGATATTCGTGGAGCCCGACAGCAATAAGGAGACCTGGGTAAGTGGAAAGCCCGCAAGCACTCCCCACTCCCCCCTCCTCCTATGACATCATCAATTATTCGATGAGCCACCCGGTTCGAGTGCGCCTCAAGTTCTTTGTGGGCCGCGTCAAGTTCAGGGAACAAGTTTTGTGCAATTTCTTTGCAAACAACTTTTTTCTGGGTTGATTTTAGGGCGGTCGCCACGCCTCCCTCCTTCTGGCTGTGTGTGCCTGTCCTCGACTAACCGCAAAAGTATGTTACGGAAATATAGTAGACCGCAGTGGCATGCCACATTTCGTTTTGTTGTTGTAGCATGCCGCAAACATGTTGCTTTCCCTTCTGAATACCACATAAATCATGACGTTATGAATTTATTCACTTTTAATATTGAAAAGGCAACAATATTGTATTGCTTGCCCCCATCGAAAGTACCCCAACATATGATTTATTTATGAATTGCATGCAGACATTTTATTGAGAATATAAAAGTAATTGCAACTAGCTACTAGACTCTCAAAATAATTCATAATATAGCGGTTAACTGGACATTCTGGAATAATTCAGTTCTTAGTTCAGTTTTGCCCTAGCCCTAATCTAGTACGAAGGAATAAAGCATAACTTATATGAATATCAGGGAATGATAATGAAAGATTTTAAATGAAAAGGATTATTCCAATACTTTAATTTTGGGCAGAACTTGTATTCATAACTTTTTTTAATATTTCATATACTTTAAAACTTCACATATTTGCATATATCAACTTTCTACCTGCATAACTTTTATTAAACTCTGTTTTGTGTTTTGTGCAGAGAACTTTCGTTTAAAAGCAAATAATATGCTTTTGGTGTACAAAAACAAAAATTACCACAGCTGATAAAAAACGTATATGTGTTTATTTAGCTAACGAAAAAAGTATTCAACGAACAAGCAGCTACCGTCAGAAACGACGAACGTGTTTAAATCTGCACTTTGCGTCCTTTTGACCTCGCTCGTTAAACATTGGAGCAGAAGCAGAAACTTGGCAGCTTAAAGGCTGCCTGGGTCTGGCATTCGTCATAATACAAAAAGTGCTTGGGCTTCTGCAAATACACATACGCCTACGCATAGTGTGTGTGTGTGTGTGTGTGTTGGCCTCTCTGACAGCTGCATTGCCCGCACTTCCGGCCACTTGGCTTAAGAAGTGTGCGTGTAAAGTTTCTTTTATTAGCAGGTGCCACCAAGGCTGCTTAAAACTTGTGCTTGCTAAAGTTTTTGTCGGCTTTAAAAACCAACAGAGCTTAAGTTTAATTAAAATGTGTTTGTCTTTGTTTCGCTTAACAGAACTAGGCCCACCCGCACAACTGCACACGGACAAGCGTGCGTACGTACATTGCGCATACGCCCCATTGCACAAATACAAATTAAAATACGCTGTCGGCGTGCCCGCTGTTCGCCGCTGTGTTTTTGTTTGTGTGGGCGTACATTATTTTCAGCACAAAACTTGCATTCATTTCGTGTTAAGCCATAGCAAATACAAGAACAACAGCCAAAGACTCACAAAGCGCAAGAGAAACATTGAAAAAGCAACACAAATTCACTGCCAATATTCCAAATGTGCTTGGGGACTGACTGACTGACGGACTGACTGACTGACTGAGTGACTGAGTGACTGATTGACTGACAGAAGCAAACAAATTGCTGCTAAGCGACTGCAATTCCATTTCCATTCAAACAAAACTAGCTGCACCAGTGACAAAAGGATACGGAGAAGAGTCGAGTCTGTGACTTCATGCGTATACAATTTTAAATGTGTGCAGCTCAAAAATACAAACTTTCCAACTTGATTTAAAATTTTATAAAGTTTAAAGTTGACCAGTTTAAAGAAAAGGCAGTTTAATGCAGTCGATAATAAATTGTATTATTTTAACACTTAAGAATTCACATAAATTGCACTTTTAAAGATATTTATACAATTCCACCTCGTATTAAACAATTTAACGTGGACTATGTAGTTTCCCCTTTAATTTTCTACACTTGGGAAAAATCAGTATTAAGAAAAATATATATAGATAGATAGTATATATTACAAGTCAGTATTTATAGTCTTACATAGTTCCGTGAAATAGATTCCACGCATTTTCCACCACTCACTTTCCACACTGGTGGATAGTTACTATTAAGTGAGAGTCCTAAAGATGGTTTATTTACAAAATAGAAGCTTAACAGAAAAAATTCAGAATGAAGAGTTTACAATGGTGTTTAAAAAATAGTTACAATAGCTTTCCACTCATTTTCCACCCTTGTATGTGGATTTTTGCCAAATTGCCGTCTTGGGTTAAGGGAAAGATTACGTGAATACTACGCTGAACATACAGTTAAGTAAATATACATAAATACATAATATATGCATTACCATATAAATTATATAAATTCATAAATATGCATATACGTGTGAGTGAAAAAAATCCACCCTGCGCCATTCTCTCTCTATTGCAATGAGCTGCTTTACTCAGCTTAATTATGATTCAATTTGTATGCAAAACCAACGCAGAACATGTGCAGATTTAAGTTACGCAGTTATTTAATACATGTTTAATTTATCTACTAATTAGTGTTTGATTTTTTATTTTTATTTTTTGCTTGGTGTTCTGTGTGCATTCGGGCATGCGATTTTAATTGCCTCACCATAATTATATCAATTATGCACTTTGCAACGGCGCGACAAGTGGCCGCAAGAGAACCCAGCAAATGAGCATATTAACGTCGCGTTGAGTCTTTCATGTTCGTAATTAAAAGTTAGGGCACTCGTGTGCTGAGCCAGTTGCCAATTATGAGCTGAGCAGGCTTAAATATCGATTTTCTGGCTCGTGCAGAGACGGAGCGACACTTTATAAAAGTTTCGGTGCCTGACCTGCGGGCAAATAGGGTATTAACTGGGTGCCACTCAAAGTTGAATGATTAGGAGTGTGGAGATTGTCTATTGAGTGGCTGCTGTTTATTAACTATCTTGCCTTTGCCATTGCTCATTACAGATTCTGCACATGCACATTGCCAGCATTGAGAAGCTGCCGCTAAGCACAACCGGGTCGCCGCTCTTGATACGCTGCAAAACCTTTCTGTCGGTGACATTTGTCATACCCAAAGACTCCGAGTGCCATGATGTCTATACTTCGCTCATCAAACTCTTTCAGCCGGGTAAGCAGGATCACAATGGTTTGTTTAGATGCGTCCTCTTAACAATTCTTATCTCGTAGTCTCCATCAACAAGTTGTATTGCTTCAACTATCAGCCGGCCAAGGATGATTACCCCAAAAATGCTGGCTGGGACTTTTTCAAATTGGAGGCAGAGTTTAAGCACATGCTGGTGCCCAACGACGACTGGACGCTGTGCTCCATGAACGAAAAGTACGAGCTGTGCGACACGTATCCGCGCCAGATCTATGTGCCCAAGGAGGCCACCACATTGATGCTCATAAGCAGCTCACGTTTTCGCTCCAAGGGTCGCCTGCCCGCATTGACCTATTTGCACAACAATAAGGTAACTGAAAATCTTGCGAATCTCATCTGAAGCTATGCATATAAATATACAATCCCCGATATCAACAGGCGTCCATATGTCGCTGCAGTCAGCCATTGTCGGGCTTCAGTGCCCGTTGTCTCGAGGACGAGCAAATGCTGGAGGCCATACGCAAAACCAATCCCAATACCGATTACATGTTCGTTGTGGATACGCGACCGCGCGTAAGTACAACTAATGCATATAAAAGAATATGTAAATAACAAACCGATTGTGACCCCTCTTGTTTGTAGATCAATGCCATGGCCAATCGTGCCGCCGGCAAAGGCTATGAGAACGAGGCCTTTTACGAGAACATCAAGTTCCATTTCCTTGGCATTGAGAACATTCATGTACAGCGCGCCAGCCTACAAAAGGTGCTGGAGGCTTGCGAACAGAAATCACCCACAATGAGCGCATTTCTGAATGCCCTAGAGTCATCCGGCTGGCTGAAACACATTCGCTCCATATTGGACACGTCGAGGTAAGTAAACAATGAACAATTTAATATAGCCTAAGGCAGGACAACATCTTTCGCTGTGCCCGCTAAGCACTCGACACAGAACATATTTTTATTATTGCCTACGTTGAACCGGCGACCTTAGTTTTGTTTGTCTGCCGCTGAGGCACCTTAACCCACGTCATTACATCAACTCACATGAAAAAGTAAATGTAATACATTTAAATGACCTATTAGGGCATACTTTCTCGTGTTATTGATTCAATTAATTAAAGTTCATTATGAATAATTCTCTTAATTTTCCTTTGCAGCTTCATTGCCAACGCCGTCGACAAGGGCGTCTCCGTGGTTGTACACTGCTCGGATGGCTGGGATCGCACTGCTCAAGTTTGCTCGCTGGCGCAGCTCATGTTGAATCCTTACTATCGCACAATTAAGGGCTTTCAGGCGCTCATCGAGAAGGACTGGCTGGCGTTTGGGCACAAGTTCAGCGAACGCTGCGGCCACATACAGACGGATGCGCGCGAGGTGTCGCCCATCTTTACGCAGTTCCTGGACTGCACCTGGCAGCTGATGTCGCAGCGCAGCGAGTCCTTTGAATTCAATGAGCGATTTCTGCTCATACTCCATGACCATGTGCACTCGTGTCAGTTCGGCACTTTTGTGGGCAACTGCGAGAAGGATCGCCTGGACCTGAAGCTAGCCGAACGCACATTCTCGCTGTGGGGCTACATGGCCAACCATCTGAACGAGTATATAAATCCGCTGTATAAACCCAACATAGACGAGTCGATCAAAGCCAACCTGGCGCCACAGTGCATCAAGTGAGAGAGCCTTCAATTGATTGAAGCCTAAAACAATACCTAATTTGTGTGTTCCATAGGTTCTGGCGTGGCATGTACAGCCGCTTTGAGAGCGGCATACACCCACGCGAGCCATTGGGTGATTTGCTGCTGGACAGCAAGGAGCATTGCAACTCCCTGGAGGATCATGTGCAGCACTTGACGAAACGCATTGCCAGTTTCAAAAACTACATTTCCAAGTCGGCCAAGAAGCTGCAGGATGCCACCACCACAACCACCACAAAGGCTAGCAAGGAGGCGACCACCAACGAGATCAATGACAACAAGTAGCCAGAAACATTGAATCCTGTATTTCCTTTAATGCCTAAACGTATTAATTATGCCTTGCAGATACAATTATGACAAGAAGCTAAGCGAATTGTCCGCCGCTGATGATGATCATCCGCTAAAGGCGAGCAACATGTCATTTGCCAATCTCTCGTTAAATGCCGAACAGGCGAGCCCCCAGACTTTGACCGAGGAAATCTCTTCCGTGGCACTGGATTGGAAGTCCATGCGAAACGTAACCACCTGCTCCTGCTCCACGCCCTTCGATCAGTTCAGCAAGAAGGTGAGTGGCATCCACTGCAGCAGCAAAAGTTAAGTCAATTAACGTGCCTTCCAATCCGCAGACACATTGCTGGCGTTGCGGCGAGATCTTCTGTGAGCGTTGCATTGATAAGAACGTGGCGTTGCCTGGACACGATAGCGGCAAGGCGGTGCCCGTTTGTCGTGGCTGCTACCGACAGATGCAAAAGCAGAGTCCATAAGCCCAATTCTAGCATAATCCTAGTTATATATTGTTGAGCATGTGGCGTGAAGTGAATGTGGACAGCGTGCGAGAGAGTGGACGTGTTTGTTTCGGGTGCGTTTTTGTGGCATAAAATACATATACACATACTAACACAGATATACATATATATACATATTATAATATATTTATTGTTGCATTTGTAGTTGTAGCTACTTAAAAGCACCTTCGACCTTCGAGTTATTGCGCGCAAATCAAAAAACATTCAAAACTAGCCGTGCACCAAAAATGTGCCGAGTCGGGCACAAATCTATTTTATGTTGTTGATTTTGAAATTTCTAAGTGTCAAACCTGTTCCATAAATGGAAATTCTCAAATATAATTTTCGTATTTCAAAGGGATTGACACAATCTGCAGCCTTCGCTGGCATTTATGTATTACACTTTTTTTTAGTACGACTAACAAAAACATAAACTATATCTTAATGTTACAGAATCTCTATTCAGACAGCATTCCACATCCAAATATGTTCTTTAATAGTTTGAACTATCAACGTATTTTCGACAGGCTCAAATATTTCTGCCTATTTAACCTTGAGAATGTCTGCGAAATTTTGAGCGGTCTGTTCTTGCCTCATTTATCTCACACAATAAAGAAGTACAATTGCTTACATAATAATAGATACATATGTATACTTAAATAAACTAGCGTACAATTGCATGGATACAGTTAAATATTAAAGAAAACTATCGTAACGTGTACTACACAAGCTGTCAAGACAATTTATCTGCTTTACAAGCCGTAAATGGTACTATGAAAAAATGTTTGATCAAAAGTATAATAAAAAGGATTATTTATTCAACAAATGCCGCACTGACTCGAGACAGGGATTTTAATTTCTCAATAAATTATACAATTCTTTTGTCGACTCCATGAAAAAGAAAGCAACCAGATGTGGAGCTCTAATAGCCAATATCTGGTTTAATACGCAGAATGACGGGCACGCTGGTGCAGGGCAGAATGGCCACCTCGGTGACAACGGCACTGACCAGTTCGGGAGGCGTTATATCGTAGCTCAGATTGAGCGGCGTTAGCCGGCTCTTGGTTTGCCAGTTGTGGAGACAGCATTTGCCATTCTTCACCAGTTGATTGGGATCGCACAGCTCGTTATAGACAATAGCATCAGTTTGGAAACGCTCGCTGAACTTGTGCGTCTCACAGCAGACGAGCACGGGAACATTATGGGAGTTAGCTACGAGCGCCACTTGGGCGGTGCCCGTTCGAGCCATAACATATCCATTGGCTAGCAGTGCATGCGCTCCAAGCATCACTTTGGTGGCCTCCGGCATCACATAGCTAATGGCGTTGATCAGCACATAGGTGCAGGGTATGCCGCAGGCGTGAAGTCGGCGCAGCATCTCCTGTCCCTCACAAAAAGGCAACGAATCTACAACAATAACACGAAAGGACACCTGGCGGCGTTTGGCCTCCTCGCAGATAAACTGTATGAGCGAGGAACAGGCAAAAGTGAGCAGCACATCGCCGTCTGTAATCTTCTCCTGCATGGAGCTGCTGATGGCCTGCGCAGCCTTGCCAATCTGATTCTCTATGTAGGTGTCTATAAAGTGTCCGACCAGCTCCTTTAACTACAATAGAAAACAAATGCAATTAGCTGTGCTTTGAATTTTTGTCAGGCTGCTTACCTCCGTTTCCGGTTTGTCCGGCAGCTGCGTCAACTGGTTCTTAAACTGCTTATAGGCATTGGATACGGATACGGCCAGCGGTCGGCACTTGTGCAGATGTTCAACATGATGCTTGACTGCCGCATCGAGACTGCGTCCAAACTCTTTCTTTGCGGGCGTCTCAAAGTCCTGCACCACCTGTCGCAGCGCATGCAGGAAAGCGATGCAGCGCGCATTGGAGCCCACAATAGTACGCTGAGCATACTGCACACCCAGCCGAGCAATGCTGGGATGCACACTGGCATCGTTTATGAATAAGCTAGCGTCTTTGTCAGCGCTTACCAAATGATTGAACAGCTTCACATTCCACTCTCGTTCTGCTTTGTGCGTTGTTGGCTTTGACGGCGACTTGGCGGGTGATTCACTCTCTCGTTTGTGCTCCTTAACGGGCGTGGCACTGACAACAGGCTCCGCCTTAACGTTACTTGCCGCGGCTTTAGCTACACCGGGCGTTGGTGTCGCTTTTTTGTTTTGTCCCTGCGCCTTGGCCGCGCGTTGCGCCTCCTGTATCGCACGACGCTCCGCCTTGCTTAGCGCTGGTTTTTTCTGCAAATCAATTGGGATTAAAAGATTAAAGTAAGTTGGAATTCCAAAGGCAACGCGTATTGGATTGTAATTACATTAGCCGTAATGGCAAAAGGTCGCTTTAATAATCAGCATATGTATATGTTAAGCTGATTAAAGCAGCTTCATACAATATGAAAATTGAATAGGAATCAATTTTCTTACCTTGTCTTGATCTGCTGCTCCCGCTGCAGCAGTTTCGGTAACTGCCGTCTTGGGAGTGAGTTGCACGTTGTTTAATTGCTGAGCCAGTGCATCCACGTTGTTAGACTTGTTGGACTTTGCAGTATGTTTGGCGGCCTTTTTCGCCTCACGCTCCGCTTTGATTTGCTCGCGCGTTTTTTCGCCAGCTCCCGCAGCGTTGGTTGAGGAATCTGTTGAGTTTTGTGCGGTGACCTGAACTGCGTTATTGGTGACGGTGGCATCGGATGCGGGCGCGAGCGCGCCTGCTGCTAGCTGGAGTTGGTTTTGTTCTTTCGTCATTGTTGTCGTTGTGGTTGTTAGCTTTTTTGTGATAGTCGTTTGCTCTACTTGTGTTATGATTGTTGTGGCTGGCGTGTTGGGCTGCTTCTGCTTCTTGGCCTGCTTCGCTTGCTTTTTGGCCTCTCGCTCGGCCATCACCTGGTCGCGGGTCTTATCCGCCGCTGCATTCTGCTGTGGATTACTGCCGGATTTTTGCATTGCACTGTCGCTGCGTGGCTGAGCCTCGTTATCTTCCAATCGGTTGCGTTTGTTTCTGGGCCGATTGCGTTGCCGTTGCTTCTTCTGCTTGTTCGCTGCAGAAGTCGATGAGTTCTGTTGAAAGCACACACTGAGTATCATTGAGGGGCAAGTAAGATTTGTTAGATAAACATGCCAAACTAAACAACTTATATTTCAAACTGTACGAAAGTTATTGGAGGCTACATATGTACCTGTTCGCTCGTCATAACCATTTTGTTGGCTTGAAAAGACAAAAGCTTGGGTAGTTTAGTGTTGAAGGGACCTAAACGCATTACAATCAGGGGTCTATGTTTGATGACCCATTTTTATTTACCTTGTTAATGAATTTGTTGTAATGCAACTTTACAAACTTTGCTCACGATGGCAATTTTCTACCAGCTGGTTGCTAAACGTTGCCACACTAAGTCATAAATGTCTTTCAAATAAAAATAATTGCAGCCCTGTACGACAAAGTGTGAATGGCAAAAAGACGTCGACGTTTACGTGAATGTCTGCCGAACAAAATAGCAGGTTATATTTTCCTATTTATTTAGTGGATGCAAAGTCATGACCGCTTTAAATCATTTATTCACCAATCAATATTCATGTTAAGCCAACTGATTCAGCTTTGAAATGTATATAGATGCAACTTTAAACAACTAAATCAATGACAGCACCGCATAGCTTAGCAAATCAATGGTGCGCGGCAGCCTCCTTCGCTTGGCTATCAGCCCAGGCCTTCTTGTTTTCGGGCGAGTTGGCTGCAATAAAAACAAAGTTTAGCAACACGTGCAAACCAATCCAATATTCTTTAAATGGCCACTTACCCAACTTGCTGATCTTGTAGAAGACAGGAATACAAGCAACCACTGAAATGAAGTAATAGCGCCAGATCCACTGATTCTTGATATAATGCTTGATTGGGAACTGGGCCAATTTAGCCGAGAAAGTGTATGGATACTTCATTGGACGTCCAGCGGGTTTTTCAGCTGCAGCTTTGTCGGCCATGTTTGTGATTTGGTTACTATGTATTTAATTAATTTGCAAAATATGAACAATTATGTAATTTTCGTTCCGAATGCCACAGTTACGTACCTTCGCAAGACGTAGAGAATACCACAATATTTTAATGTGATGCAGCAGCCCTGAAAAAAACGTGAAGTTGGTTGCAAATTATGGGGACTGCCAACTTTTGCTCTTTTGAAGGTAATATACAATCCAAAATTTGTGAGAAAAATATATGATTTGCTGTTGATATGTTTACTGTAATATTTCAAATTGTATTGTGTAGCTTAAGAGTATTTATACATATATTTGACCTACAAAGACTACTTAGTTTTCTTACTGTAATGTAAGTCCAAAAAACTGTATTTGATACGGTCACACTCTTTGCCATTCACAGTGTTAATGTTGTTAGTTCCTTGCCGGTCGTGAAACGCGCTAATTTTATGTTGTTTTTTCTCATAATTTTAACATTTATGAACAGAGCGTATTGTTAGAATGCTTGTTCATGGAATTGAAGTATTTAATATGCACCCTACTCGTTTTAATATAATTGCGTTTGTTCGGTAAGCCGCACGCGCCCTGCCAAAGAACCTAAACGTTTACCGCTCACAGAAAAACACGTGAAACCAAAAACAACAAATCGGAATACGGCCATGCCTGAGAATTTGGGTTTTGAAGAGTTCGATTTTCTGTTAAGCACACCACAAGAACTGTCGCAAAATGAAATCAACAATAGCTTTCCCACCAATGGGAAGTCTACGAAAAAGCGCCTACGAGTCGCCGACCTGATTGCTAACAACGATGAGCTGGTGCGCCAGGTGAAGGAGCTGCAGGAACAACAGCAGCAGCTCTGTGGCATGCAGCGAACGGCGAGCGAGGTAACCGAGCTATACCAGCGGGAGAAACAACAACGCATCGAGCTCGAGCGCCGTGCACTTGAGCACAGCGAGCGCTGCGTCGATCTGGAGAAACAGTTGGATGTTCAGAAGTTAAACTGTGAGCACTTGCAGGAAGAGCTAAAGACCAAATGGCTGCCAGTTGATGCCAAGGAAATGATCATTATTTTCATGCAGTTGGCGCAGCGCATTGTCGGCGATCCCTGCGCCAGCGGTCTAACCCGTGCCGAACATAATGTGTTGCGCAAGCTGAAGGACTACTGCAAGTCAGCGAATATTTCTATACCCACGCCAAAGAGCCCCACAAAAAAGCGATCAAAGGGGGTGGCAGCTGCATCGCAAGCAACTCAAACGCAACCGCTGCCGGAATTACCAACGCCGCCTGCACCCACCAAGCCAGAAATGTGCTCGATAGCCATACAAAGTGAGAGTTTTGTGACCACTCGGGATCAGGGCATACAGCATAAAAACACAACAACAACGCGCGGAACGACGACGGCCTCGTTCATCCAAATGCATGATGTGGGCACGTGCTTCCCAGAGCCTAAGCCCGCCCTGAATGCTCATCAAATATTGGATAAGGTTCTCTCCTGGACAATAACACCGCTCAGTCCTATCGGGGATCAAACACCGGCAACCGAAACGTTGCCCACAATCAGTGTGGGCACCTGCACTGATCTGTGCAACGTGCAGCGTGAGATTGACTTTCTGCCACAGCTGCCAGCACAACTGAAACGCTCTGATTCCCGGCCACCGTCGCGTGCCATGTTCGACAGCGTCAAGGACGAGCTAGCGATACCTGCGGATGCGGCTGCGCTTGATGGCAATAGCCACCACATGGCCAAGGAGCTGCTTAGCTTTCTACCGCATAATCAAAGCGTTCTCGCTAAAATGCCGCCCCAAGTCTTTGAGGAGGTCTGGCAAGTGATGGGCCAAATGGTGCTCGTTGCCCTGCAGAGTCGCTCCGTGAGCTCCATTAGCCAAGCAGATTTTCGCAGCTGGTTTGATACGCTATACGAAACCCATCAGGCGCAGAATGTGGCATGTGGCAGCAAAGGCAGCCATAGTGGTAAGCCCTTAACATTGAATTCACTTGGACACCAACTGAACAACTTGATTGCAGAATCCCACGACTTTATGGCTGAGGCCGAGCAACGAGCGCCGCTTGACGTCTGCAATGATTCCATAATAGAGCCGCCACCGGAAATTGGCGTAGACCTGACACCGATACGATCTGCCGATCAAACCTCAGTTCAGGGCAAGGCCGAAGCCCAAAACCAAGCCAAAGAGGCAAAACCGACGCGCTACACCTTACTCACGACCAAAGCCGCAACCGCAGCCGGAGGCAATTGCAAAGCCCATCACAACCACAGAAACTGCGGTAGATTTCCTAAGCAATTTAAATGCTTTCCATAACATCAACTGTGATAATCTGCACATTCAATTGAATGCAGAGGAGCGTCAATGGCTGCGACTGCCAGCTGCAACAGCAAACAATCAACAGTCGCCGGACACACCTGTTGTTTGTGAGGAGTTTGCCTTACAAAGTCCTGCAGCACAGTCGCCCGATAGACTGGACATGCAACTAGCTGCAGAGGAGCATCAGTCGCCAGAAGGGGATAATGCACAGTCGCCAGTCACAAATTTTGATTGCGAGCAAGTTGCTGTCGGAGATCAAAGCAGCAAAGCGCAATTGTGGTCCCTTTTTGGCAGTGATTCCGATTCGGAAGATGGGGAAGCAAACCAACATAAAACTGAACAAACGTGTCAGCAGCAGAAAGCAGCGAGCGAAGCAGCAAACGATTTTGTTGCGCTCGGCATAGACTCCACTAATCTAGACGGCGATGTATTACCAAAAGCTGCAGAAGAATTGCCGACGCAGTTATCCAATCAAACAACAAGCAACCCCAGCACATGTGAGTCACAGCCGGTATCGAGCGAAGAAACAAGCTCCCCTATCAGCTCCGAGTCACAGCCACAGACAACATGCGAAGAGGCAATGGATTCCGATGTGGATAAACCTTCTGTTCTCAATGAGAGTAATCCTTACAACGACTGCAAACACCACGAGGAAGACATAGAACTGGCAATTGTAGAGCAGCCGCCTGCTGGCAAACGCATGCGAAAAACAAGCGAACGTACCAAATCGAGCGAGTCGCAGCCGGCATCAAATGAAAAAGCAAACGATTCGAATGCGGATAGCATGCACAGGATCTTGGTTACCAATGTAATAGTTCCAAATGCCGTAAGGAGTCTCAATGTACCGAGTTCAGCTGGTAAAAGCAGGCGAAAAGTCAACAAGCGCAACACATCCGAGTCAAGTGAAGCCACTGACTCCGATGCGGGCAGCACGAAAAGCAACTTATCCATCAATGATATGGATCGTCGCAGCAACTCCGA
This sequence comes from Drosophila ezoana, assembly GCA_035045725.1. Taxonomy (NCBI): domain Eukaryota; kingdom Metazoa; phylum Arthropoda; class Insecta; order Diptera; family Drosophilidae; genus Drosophila; species Drosophila ezoana. Next base: position 7,049,842 of record JAWNOU010000052.1, read on the forward strand.
TGACCACAATAAAGTAGATAAGCTAATAGAGACGTTGCCCTCTAGCGAATCAATGCAAAAAGGCAACTCGCGGGCCAGTTCCGAAGAAGATGGTGACATTCAATGGAACTCCGATTACCACAATGATCAAATAAAACTGCCAAATGAAGAGCAGTTGCATATGGGGATCCCCGTCGGCAGACGAAGTCGAAAATCAAGCAAGGACGCCACATACGAGTTTCCATCGGCGTCAAGTGAAGAAGCAAACGATTCGGATACCGACAGCATGGACAGGCCTTTAGTCATTAATGATGGTTATCTATCCAGGGGATCGGATCCCCAAGATGAAGATATTAAGCTAAATAATGATATAGATAAGCTGACTGCGACGCCTTCTGAAGAAACAACCGACTCGGATGCGGACAGCACGAACGTGCGTTTAGTTATCAATCATAATGATCTGCACAGCGATTCCGATCAACACGATGAAGAAATGAAACTTGTAAAAGCACTGGAGCAGCTGCCCGTATGCATGCCCGCTGGCAAACGCAAGCGGAACTCGAGCACGCGCAGCACATCCGAGTCGCAGCCGGTTGAGAAGCGTCTTACGCGACTCCAAGCCAAGCAGCTGTTGCTTGAAGCAGATAACCAGGAATCGATCAAAGGCCCAAGTAAAACGCAGCCCAGCTGCATAGATGATTGCTCGCCCATGTCGCCGGTAGGCTGCGAGGAGATTGACAGCGAGCCCATTGAGATTCCGCTGGAGCCGCCCGGCGGTGAGCACAGCGCGGGTGTGCCAAAGGCTTTGCTGTGTTTCCTGGTGAACGCTGTCAAAGCCAATGGCAAACAACGTGGACATCGCAAGCAGAAGCTAAACAAGAAACAAATGGAGGAACTACAACCAAAAATTGTTGATTACTTGAAGCATTCGGTGCCGCTGGAGTTGAGCTCCGCTCAGCTGGCAACAGCCGATGCCCAGCTGCTTATCAACGTGCTGATAACAGCATATGGAGAACTGCAGCTAGAAGCTGCTGATGGCAGCGCCCAGGAGCGTCTGCTGACTATGCTTAGGCAGTTGGAGTGCCAGAGCAGCACGTTTATCGAGCGTTTCATGAATACGCTGGAGCAGCGTTTGTTTAGTCTGAAGGAGCGACTCACGGATCAGGTGGCAATCAGATTTGTGAAACTCTATTTGCAGTTGATTGGACTGCAGGCAAGCCTAACGAGTCCCGTCGAGAGCTATGTTAATCCCGCGCGCTTATTGCTGGCCAAAATACTCTACCATTATAGCAAGCAGATGACGCAACTGGTGCTGCAGGTGCTATGCCATTTTCCAACTGTGCTGCCGCATCGAGAGGAACGAGATTATGATCATGCGGATCCATTGATTACGGTCATCAAGCATCTGCTGATGAGCCATCAGTACAATGTCAGCGATCCGCATGGAACCGATCGGGCGTTAATCTCGAAGCTACGCTTTGAATATCACTTTCAGCCCTTTGAGCCCACCAAGCAGCAGGTAATCGAGAATCTGGTGGAGAAAATAAAAGCTGGCCGCGCCCATCAGCTTAGCTATGCCTTTGCGCTCTTCTGCAGGCGAAGCGCCCATCTGAATGTGGGCAATGTGCTGGCGGAACATCTGCTGCCGCTAGCCAACAGCTACTGTGATCTATGCGTCCAAAGCGAGGAGTACGATGCGAGGCTGGAGTGCCTGCTGCAGTGCATCTCAATGATTGTCAAACAGCTGCCGCTGGATGGCAAAGCGGATATCTCTGGCTACATAGCGCTCTTCAAGCGTATACTCGTAGCGGCGCCGCGACCCCTTGTCCAGCAAGCAGCCGTCCAAGCCATATTGCGCACACAGCGCTTCGGCTACGGATTTGCTCTGGACGCCCTGCAGGGCTATAGGCCGAGCTATCAGTTGACATCTCTGACTCGTGCCATGCTGCGCAGCTTTGTTGAACGCCGGCATCAGTATCTGCTGTATCGCTAAGGATGGTTTTCGAATTTCGAGTTGGTAAATTGTATGAATTGTAACTATTTATTTATGTATATATTTATATATATTATTTTGAATTAAACTAAATGCTAACTGCAATTGATATCTTTACAATTTTTCACTTACAGCTAAAATGAACATCGAATTAGCAAGGAATACACACATTAAATGTAGAAATGATTGCACGTTAAATGGAAAAAGCGTGGAGTTGGTGTAAGACGAGCAGCACAGAAATTTTAGCATAGTTGTCAAATGTACAAAATAGAGCGGTTATTTTTGCTGTAGTTTCCCGACACTGTACAATGGGCTACACATATGTAAGTATGTCCAAATATTGCAGTATGATATATAAGTATTATTAACAATGCCCTCAAGTCGAAATGCCTTTATGCAGCGGTGAGCAACAACTTGTGGCTAAGTTGAGGTAAGGTACTTGTGAACTTGGGCTAAACGGTTCAGCTTTGATTTCAGTAGTCTAGAAGCGTTTTATTGCAAGGCTGCCACCAGCTGCCGCTGCTTCCGTAGAGTACCAACAATTCTTGCTAGATCAGTTTGTTTAGCTGCAATCAGAAAAATATATAAGAAGGTTATTTTATTTTATTTCGTATACATACCAGTGAGCGCCGCTGGTGCTCCTTTTCGAGGGCAACCTGTGCCTGCTGGGGCGAAAATTTCAGCACTGCCGATATGACTTTAACCAGAGTTTCGTTGTTTGTATTCCCGGTCAAATACTGCGAATATAGAAAGATTAACAAACTATTAACAACTATTTAAGAGTCGCAATTGCCGGACTAGGTAATACACATATTTGCTTCTTTTCTCAATAACTGCTGTGTAAGTCGTCCGATTGTTACACAATTCTAAGGCATAGAAGATGACATTTAAGTATGTGCATTTACTAGAAGACTAACAATTTATGTATACGTTTACCTTTACCTTACAAATCACTAAACATTTATAGAAGCTCTTCTATTTTCGACCTCATTGAGTAAATATATTGTTCAGCAGTGTCAACAGCTGAGTCGATCTAGACAAGTCTGCCTGTCTGTCCGTCTGTCTAAGATAACCTGACCAAACTGGGCTTTTACCAGTTCTACCACGTTAGCTAAATCTTATCGACATCAGATACAGGAAGTAGACAGCCTACAACCCTTTAAGGCGATTTAGCCATTGTTCGTGTGTATGCACCATGTCGCTGCCTACCTGGAACATGATGTTGCGCAGATACTCGAATTCCGTGTTAGCTGGCACGCTGTCGCTATGCTGCATGGATACCTGCAAGACGTGAAAAAGCGGTTTAGCATTTGGAAATGATCGTTGGATTGTTGGGCACTCACCAGTGTTTCATCCAGTTGCCGCGATAGTTTTGCGTTTTGCAGCTTCAGGCGCTCATTGGATTGCTCGAGTATGAGAAAGTTTTCGCACTTTTGTTCGAGAAACAGGTTGCGATTGGTCACATCCTGCACCTCGTTCATGATGTCTTTCAGTTTTGACTCCAGCTGGGCCTTTTCATCGTTGGCAGCTGCCTGCTGGACGCTTTTGGGCGCCAGGCTGGCCAGCAGCTGTTGTGCCTGTATGCCGGCACGTAACGTTTCCAGTTCCGTGATGCGTTCCGTCATTTCCTTGTTGTTGGCCTGCAACTCATCGATTTCTTGCTGCAGATTTGTCTGCTTCCCGTTGCTTTTATGCTTCAGATCCTCCAGCTCGCGTTGCAGCTGTTCGTTGAGGCTGCGCAAATGCTCGGAATCGTTGGACAGTGCTGCTGGTGGCTGCGCCTGTTCCTTATCCTGTTCACTCTGCTGCTTGTTCAGTTGCTCCTCAAGGCTGAGACAGTGCTCTTGCACTTTCGACAGCTCAGCTTGGCGTTCCTGCAGCTGTTGCTGTGACTGCAGCAGCTCCTTTTGCACCGTATCGTTTTGTTCGCTGACAAATCTGGCATGCTCCGCCTGACGTGTCAACTCTAGTGTTTGCTCCTCCAGCGCTGACTTCAGTTGCGCCGCCTCTGCCTTGGCTGCGGCCGCGTCGGAGTCCTTCTCGGCCAGCTGGCTGGCATGCTGCAAGACTTGCTCCTGCAGGACGTACAGCTCACACTGCAGCGACTTCAGTTTCTCGCCGCTGTCGCCGTGCGAGGTCAATGCCTGCGAGAGTTCCATTTCCAGTTGCTTGGTGTGCTTGTTTAGGTATTCGTTTTCGATTTGTAGCTGTTCGTATGCGGATTTCTCATGCGTGGAGTTCTTCAGCGTCTCGATTTCTCGCTGCAGTGCATCGTTCGCCTCGTGCAGTCTCTGCACATCCCCATTGGCGGCACTCCAACGTGCCTCTAGCGTTTCCAGCTGCGCGGCATGATTAACGCTGGCAGCCTGAGCTTTTTCGAGCATGGCCTGTTCGGTCTCTTTAAATGAGTCCAGCTGCTCCCGTAGATTGTGGACGGTTTCCTGCAGTGTGGCCACCTGTTCATTGCTGGCCTCCAGCTCAGAGCAGCGTTGCGTCTGCTCTGCCAGGCTCTGCTCCAGTTCGCGTTGACGCTCGCGCACCTCTGACAGCTGCTGCTGTGCTTGATCCAGGTCCAGCTGCAAGCTACTTCTTTGCGACTCCAAGGCATCCGTTTCTTGTTGCAGGCATTTAAGCTCATCCTTTGCTATGAGATTTTCCTTTTCATAGGCATCGCATTTGTCCTGCAGCGTGCGATGATCATGCTCCATAATCTCCTGAGCATTTTGCAGCTTGGAGTGCTCATCGAGCACCTGCTGCAATTTGTTCTGCAACCTGTTGAGCTCGTCCTGCTGTTTCTGCAAGTGATTATTTTGCTCCTGCAGCAGACAGTTGTGTTCGGCCAGTTTGCTATTTTCGCGCTCAATCTCCTCAAGCCTAGCCGACGACTGCTCACCCTGCGCATCGCGATCCTGCTGCTGCATCTGCAGTGCCTCAATGTGTGTTTCCAGTTGCTGCTTTTCGCGCTCCAGTTGCGTCTGTGCAGCCTGCACTTCCTGCACATGGGCCTGCATGGTTGTGATCTCCTCGAGTATGACATTGACGCGTTCCTGCAGCTCTTGCTTCTCGCGCCGCAGCTGTTCAGCGTTCGCTGCCTCTGCCTTGAGCTGCTCCAGGCTGGTGCCTTGCTCGCTATGCTTTGCCTGCAGCTGCTCGTGTTGCTTTTTCAGCTTATTTAGTTTGTTGGCGACCGCCTTTAGCTCCTTCTCCTTGGCCAGCGTGCCGGCCTGAGCAGCAGTCAGCTTTTCGTTGAGCGCTTCGATCTGCAGTCCTCAAAGCTGCCGTCGCCTCCGACTCATTCTTATTGCTGCTGGCGTATTGATCGCTCAGGGATTGCAGCTCACGCTGCAGCTTGAGAGTCTGTTCCTCAGCTGCTGATTTTTCGGCGCTGAGTGCGGCAACCATTTCCTGTTCAACTTCCAGTCTCTTTTCAGTTTCAAGCACACGCTGTTCCTGCTCCATTAGTCGTACTCGGGCGTCTTCTAGCTGACTCTGCAGCTCATCCAAGCTCGACTCATTTTGCTGATAGCGCTGTACAATTTCATTAAGCTGAGTGTTGTGCAGCCTCAAGTCCTGCAAACTCTGCTCGCTGTCCGTTTTCAGTGTGCGCAGTTGCTCCTGCAGCGCATCCACCTGTTGCTCTTTTGCCGCATGCTCGTTTTTCAGTGTATTCAGCTGTTGTTCCATGGCCAGCAGCTGGGCATCTGCTGCTTGTTGGGCATTTTGCTGCTGCTCCTTGAGCTCATCTTGAGATTTGGCGGTTTCGAGCTCAGCTTTTATTTTTGTAAGCTGATCCTGCAATTGGCGCACTTCATTCTCCTTATGCTCCAGCTTGGACTGCAGCTGCTTTTCCTGCGACGCTGCCAGTTGTTCCTTTTCCGTGTGCTCTAATCTCAGTGTATTTAACAACTGCTCCGTTGTAAGCAGCTGAGCCTCCGCTGCCTGTTTGGCAGTTTGCAGCTGCATTAATTGTTCTTTTACCGCGTCGGCTTGCGTCTCCCGACTGTTTGCTGTTTGCAATTTGGCTTCTAGCTGCTTTAACTGATCCTCCAACTGCTGCAATTTACTTTCTTTTTCCTCCAGCTCAGCTGTTGTTTTCATGAGTTGTGACGCCACTTGCTGCTGCTCTGCTTGTTGGTCATTTTTGAGAGCATTGAATTCCAGTTCTGCTGCAGCATGTTTCGCTTCTGCTTCTTGTTTGGCATTCTGCAGCGTCTTTAGCTGTTCCTCGATGTCCTTTGCCTGCGATTTAAGACTGGTTGCCTGCGCCAGGTCAGCTTCTTGCTGCTTCAACTGCTCCTGCAACTGCTGCAGCTCCTTCTCTTTGCTAGCCAACTCGGATTCCATTTTCTTTTGCTGTTGTTCCTTTTCCGCGTGCTCCACTCTCAGTGTGCTTAGCACATGCTCCGTTGCAATGAGTTTAGCGTCGACTTCCTGTTTGGCGCTTTGTAGTTTCTTAAGCTGCTCCTTAATGTCAACCGAAAGCGTTTCCCTGCCATTGGCCGTGTCCAATTCAATTTCTAGCTGCTTAACCTTCTCCTGCAGCTGGCGCACTTCGGCTTCCTTATGCTCCAGCTCCGTGTGTATAGCTTGTTTGGTCTGTGCCAGCAACAGCACATTCTCCTCCTCCTGTTTGCGCAGCGCAGCAATTGTGCTGTTGGCCTCCTCGTTGTTTTTGCTCAGCTGCTTTAACTGGGTCTCATGCTCGGCCAGCGATTGCCTAAGCTTCGCCAGTTCTTCGTCCAGCTCCTGAGCAGGTTGACTGCCATTTGCAGTTGGCGCAGACTCAGGAATTATTATTGGCTCCTCAAGATCGATCAGCTTGTCCGCCTGGCCGCGCTCCAGTGCGGCGGTCACGTTATCCGGATTCTCGCCTAGTAGCTTTAGCTTGGTTTGGTAGGCCTGCATCTTGCAGCTCATGTCATCCATTTCGATGCGCAAAGCTTCCTCCAGATGTGCCTTCGCCTGCTGCTCCAGGGTGCATTGTTCACGCAACTCGCTTATACGACGCAGAGCCTTATCCTGCGTCTCCACGAGCACAGACTGAAAGCGATATGTGATTCGAGGGGTTTGAGTTTTGAGCGAATGTTGCAAAGTTTTAATTGATTCCTTGCAGATGGTAATAGTATAATTGTGTCAAAATCTAATCGCGATCCTTGGGTCGATTTGTCTTGAAATGAATTTCGATTTAGCTCGCAGAGAAGATTATAAAATGAAACTCAACTGGATAACTGGTACTATAATACATAAAACTTAAATTAATGTGGAGTTTTACATATATAACGTGTATGAAAATTCGGACAAAACTGGAGATTCACTTCTATTTCTTTAAACTACCTAAATCGTGAGAAGATAACTTGATATTTGAAGTTCTATTTAGACAGAGCTTAACTAAAGCTCAAGTTGGCACAATTCTATAAACTTGTCTGCAAAGTTTCAGTTGGCTTTTTCTCATTGTTTCTCATACCCTCGCCTTGCTGCTGTCTCGCTCCAGTTCCTTGTACTTCTTGGCGAGATCCGTGTAGCGACAGCGGTATTTATGATAGCGGTCAAGCGACTTCTTGTACGCATCGTATAGCTGATCTTTAGTGATAACATCCAGGCGTGCCGTCGATGCGGAGTCATCGAATTCGCTGCTCGTCTCATCCAAATCCGATTGCAAGTGATACGTCTGTTTACAAAAAGGACTGTTAGTCGGTGGTCTACTGAGACACATTTGAAATTTACACGCACTTACCGGTGGCGCATCATAGGTGGGCAAGCGGAAGGAGACATCGCTTGCCATGGACGAGTTGGATAGCTTGCGGGTGCGCGGTATGGCGCCGCTGCCGCCCATGCCATTCAAAGACTGGGTCGAAGCACGTCCGTAGCGCGGCAGCTTCTGTAGGCGATAAGGCGAGTTTTGTGGCGTGTCTGTAGAGAGAAGAAACAAATTATGATTTGACACTGATAAAGAAAATGAATGGTAATAAATGTTACCCTCTTCCGTGATGCTGAAGAAATTCTCATTGGTGCCGTTGTCCGGTGTATTCTCTGAGCTGTTTGGTGTTGTTGTGCTGGACGATGAGCTCACGGCGGCCTATAAAAGCATACCGATAAAAGTCATGTATGTGTGTGTGTGTATGTCATGCGGTGTGATTGGGTATGAGTGCGCTAGGAGGGTTGGGTGTGCACACAGCTGCTAGTTTCTGTTAAATGGGTCAAAACAGCTTCTTGCAAATTGCATTGCCTATTTGGGTGCATCCCCTTCCCCGTTAAGCGGACACATACCAACATACACACACACACACACACACACAGCCAGCAGTTTGCTTGTGTGCGTATGTTTTTATTAATTTGCATTTTTTTTTTGTTACTTGCCTGGGCTGCATTTGCAAATTGTTGGAATTTGGACGGCGACGCTTTCACCTCCTCGATGAGCTTATTTTTTAGATTGGCAAACATTGTTAGACAGCTGCTACGCTTGTTGTTTACTGCGTTGTTTACTTAATTTAGGCAGAGTGCAATTTATATAAAAAACATCTAATATAAATAAATACGTGTCTGCAGATATTGCTCCAATTGCCACTCTGTTTTAAATACCGCGATGTGGCATCACTCATGCAATCTAGAGTGACCATATTTTCAACACTGTTATTTTCTGGTATTTTAAATGAGTTGTTTTTCGTTGGAAGAGTTTGGTCACCTCAAAAAAACGGCTGCAGTTAGAGTAAATTTCTGAAAATTTGAATTTAAATCTTCTTAGCCCACGTACCCGGTTTTTATCTTATCCGTCTAAGGTTTCGCAATATTTTTAAGAATAGGTATTCGAAATACCTGCTAAGTCGGCTGAATTGACTTTTAACTCTCCTTAAGAGCAATTATGCGTATATTTCCAACTGGGAAATATCTTGTAAAACACAAGAAACTCAGAAAGCTGTCATATTTTCAGAAGCTAACAAATATTTGAACGTGACAAAAACATTCAATAAACATTTTTATAAAGACACCCATCTCGACTTCAGCAGTTCACATACATATTTCTATAAAACTTTTCTCTTGCCTTTACCAAATTGTATGTTGCATTTGTCGAAAATGTTGTTTAATAGTTTTACTTTAATGCGCGGACTCAGCGAGTTCAGCGCAACCGCCTTGTTCATGGTTATCAGCTGCATGGGTTACAGCGTGCGCGATCAAGGTGCCAGTGGAAATCTCATCTCAAGCTTGAACTACGGATTGGCCACAGTTGTGGTCATGCACATCTTTGGATTTATATCTGGCGCACATGCCAATCCTTGCGTTTCGATCGCTTGCTGTTTACTGGGCTATATTGGCTCCAATATGATGTTTGTTTATATTGCCTGCCAGCTGGCGGGAGCCGCATTCGGATATTTTATGCTGCTGCAAATGCTGTCTCAAGGCTTGATTGATTCTTGCAAGCTGGGCGTTTGCATGGTGGAGCCAATGAATAGTCTTTCAAGTATACAGATCCTGAGTATTGAGTGCTTTCTCACATCGGTGCTGATCCTCGCCTGGAGCGCACTGTGGGATGTGCGCAGCGGACGTTTTCTCGACTCGGTCACCTTACGAATGGGCTGCCTTGTGACCGTTTGCAATTTGGCAGGCGTACGTAGACTGTTACCTCTTTCTTATCTATTGTTTTAAGAAACCCATTTGCAGGGCCATCTTACGGGTGCCTCAATGAATCCGGCTAAGATACTTATTCCCACACTATTCAAGGGCAATCCGGAAACGGTATTGCTGCAGCTAGGCGGCCAACTGCTGGCTTCCATCATTGTACCACAGCTCTGGCTGTTTGCCTACACACCAAGCTATCGGCCCCTACAGATTGAAACCTCCGCGAGGCACACATCAGAATTGTATCTCAGCCCATGAGAATGGTGCTTGTCAAAATAAATATGTTATATGCACAAACACAAGTAGATCTCTGCATTGATGTACTTATTTATCAACTCGTTCTGGTCATTTAGAAGCAATTAGTTGGTAGCCTGCCAGGTCTAGTTAACTCAAGGGTTCTACAAACGCCAACGGCTAACAAGTTGCCATGTGGATTAGAGCGCAGCTTTATAATTGCGATAAATTAAAAAGTGTAAGATAAATTTAAGTATTTATCATTGTGCTTATCTACATAAATTGCAAGACTGTCGTCGCTTAGTTTATCATCTTCGCTAATACAACTTGTTAAAAATAATTTATAACCTAACAGTGACAGAAATGATTGTAACATTAACCAACTAGATAAGATTCGACAATAATCTAATTTAAAATAGCATCATGTTGACCTCCAGCTGTAATGGAAAAATTTTCCAGATTTTTTGCAATTCTATGAAATCTATTCTTTCTTTGGGATATTGTTTAACTATCAATCTAACTCTGTTTTTTCATTTATTTATATATGTTACGCAACTGTGGGAATCTGCTAAGGCAGACATACACTTGCCTGGGATTCGAAGCCGGATTCTCGTTGTCTTTTTGCCTGAATGAGTGGGTTACTCAGGCTGAGGACTGCTTTTGTTGGAAATACATTGTACAGCTACTTACCAAAATGTCAAGGCCCTGCTGTAATTTCTGACGGAACCAATTCAAGAGATGTTCGCAACAAGCAAAGGTAGGAATTTCATTAAACAGATTTATTTTATTGCCCTTAGGCCACACGACATACATATTTATTAATTGTTATTTGTTTTGGCAACCATTCTAAATGTCTGGCTGGATGTTAGGCTGGCTCGAGCTCGGGATTATTAGTTTACTTTTCGCCATTATATTTCTGTTTTAGTAGAATCCCCGAAGTTTTGCCGCGCAAACATGCAGCTCTGGTAATTTGTACCATTATTGTTTATATCGAATTCACTTGCAAATTTAAATATAGCTAGACCTATTCACGTAACACTTTTTAAAATAATCAATGGTTGCGGCTCCTACGGCTGCGACTCGTTACCTTCGATCGGTTTTTCGGTGTCGTTTACCTGGCGCCGGAAAACATGCTTGTAGACAAGCGATGTGACCAATGCCGCGGCCAAGGGACTCACCCAGTAGACCCAGTGATTCTCCCAGGCATTGTTCCATACGGCTGGGGCGAATGAACGGGCTGGGTTCATGCTCGCGCCCGTAAACTGACCCTATAATACATGTGGATATAAATCAGAGTCAATTAGTATACAATGTCATAGAGTTGGGTATGTCTGGTGGGCAGGGGATATATACGCACCGCAGTTAAAGATAAGCACGCAATGGCCAGACCAAAGCGTACGGGCACCGAGTCCTGGAATTTAGCGTTACGTGGATCCCAAACACCACAACAGATGGTGATCAGCACACAGGTGATTAGGAACTCGATGAGGACAGCCTGCCATAGTGAGACGCCGCTGACGACGGTGGTCAGACAGGCACCTTGTGGGGTTATCGTGCTGTAGATCATATTGTCGGGCAATGATGCTTTCAGCAGTCCATATCCAATGAAGGCACCCAGCATTTGGGCCACGAAGAAGGCCAGAGCCATCGGCCACGATATCTGCCTGTACACATAGCTGGCCAATGTTACGGCGGGATTGAGATGCGCACCGGACACACAACCGAAGCACTGAATGCAGATGAGCACAACAAATCCAAAACTAATTGCACTCTGGATGTGTGAGTTGATGATCACAGTGGACTGCACACAGCCCAAGCAGCCCAGGTATAATAGGAAGGCCGTCGCAATCATTTCGCCAAAGACGATACATATCTTGTCCAGTGTCAGACTTCTGCAAGAGTCGTAGTAAATGGCAAAGGATTAGACTTTAATCACAGTATAAAGCAGAAACAGCACCTGCCTTCGGCTTTTGTTCTCTTCGGCCATAATGAAAGCAGCTACACGTATGTAAAAATAATGGACTACCAACTTTTTACCCCGACGCACAGCACGCAACTGAATCGAGCCTCCACGTCAGAGACGAATATGAGAGTGCACTATGGCTTTGCACAGTGGTTTCAACCGGCCGCGCAAGATTTTGAAAACATATTCTCGCTGATCAAATGAAATGCAATTATCAGAATCCGACAAATCAGTTATTATTGAAGAACTTATTGGACAAGGAAGTTATCAGAGGACGAGATGAAATTAAGAGAGTGTTATGGCATCCCCTTTGCGTTTTCTCGATTTATTCCTTTGGATGAAGTTTCAATCTCTCTTTCACCAATATTATTACAATTTGAAGAGAATGGCTTTTGAGGTATTTGCTATGTTAGCCTTCAAATCCACAAAGCCAAATTCAGTTTTTATATAAATTTTCGGGCTGTATTTTCAATATTACGTATTAGAAGTACCAACCTTGGCAATGCCTACTAACAATCCCATTTCGATACGTATTTCCGCTGACAGTCTCTCTTTAATTATCTTCAAAAGAGCCGCTATCTGCTCTTCGAAAACCTCTTCATTTGGGAATCTATAAGAATTATGCCGCACACACTCAATATACCTAATCCGTAGACGGTTCATAACTCATATACAAATATGTTGGGCCATTATTTAAAGAGTTTTCGTCAAGTGGAAATTGTTCATAACTTTTGTTTGTGCTTTACAGCAAGTGTCAAAGTAAATTCCGTCGTAGGAAATATTTCCATCACTTGAAACTGAGTATGGACTCAAATAGAGCTTTAATGTGTAAAACATTTGAATCAAATTCTCATAGAGAGAAAGAGTTATGGGACACTGTGCGTGTTCGCTTGTTGTCGTTGGCTGATTAGCTCTGTCACTCGACCCATTGACAGGTACTTGCAGAGCTACTCAACTCTCTCTGAAATCGCGTCCATGCTGGCGACTTTGAATTGCCATTAATCTTCAACAATGGCTATTATCAATTATCAAATTATCAAACGCTAAAGCCAACTATCAGCTGACTTTGTTACTTGTATGCGTATTTATTTATTACTGCTGAGAACCTGTGCTAAATATTTATATTTTTTATGGCAGACCAACATGTTGAGAGTGTATTTTATTGGTAGGGACGTGTATATTATTAGTACACCTCAAATATTGATTGCAATCTTCGACATGCACTTATGCGAAGCAACATTCCTGATTACCAAATCCATTAGATCTAAATGGTAAAAACAAACTACAATACGTTAGTCGAAAGTGATCGACTGCTAGTTACCCTAACAATGCATAATGCACTAAAATATCGATTGCTTCGCTTCCCCATAATCGATAGCTATCGATTTTTAGACGCTTTTTGAGAATGTTGATTCCAAAAGATTGATTTACTGTTTAGGTTCTCAGCAAACATAGACAAATCAAATATAATATGAATTATTATTATGGAGCTGAGCATAGCGTATCAGCTAGTCGGCGACTCTTGACTTCTAATACTTTACTTTTGACTACAATTCTTTTAATAAATAATGAAAATCACGCTGCGTGATTCGAGCAAAATTGGCGTTCAGACTTAACAAAACAAACAATCTTTATTACACAATGCGTGGGTTTTCAAGGATAGATTTTACACTTAAGCTGACCTATATAAAGATTGTTTCATAATTTATATACGTAATACCTAAATGCTAAACACTTGTAGACTCTGAGAGCTCTTTCCAAAGTTGTTATAACTGAGTCTTTTATTTACAACATTTAATTTCCCATTAAATCAAATACTAAAGTACATTCTACAAAACTCATTTGTAGGTACAGTGTGTTGAATTCCAAGGAATATTTTTGAGGAATTATTCGCAATGCCATGAGGTCTCTATTCGAACATTTTCTCAATGGAGATGTACATATGTATCATCTGCAATGTGCTCTGATTAGTAAAATTAAAGCCTTGACGCTAGCTGTCATTGCTGCAAATACCGAATTTAACTTTTATTGAGTATTTGCTATCAGAAGATTCGACAGCTAATTCTGTATTTAGTGCAGTTCAAAGCTCAGTCTTAGGTCTAGAGTCATGTGGCGTTACCGACTGTCAATTTGTTTGAGGTCTTTAACTTGATCAGGACGTTATCATTAATATTAAAAGTCGATGAACGAGTTGATGTCTGTTTGATTAGTATTATTTTTTACTGCTGTGCAGCCAAGTCTCTTAGTCATGACGCTAAGAAGCTAGTAAACTTAGTACAGAAATCTCTGATAATCGCGTTATTATTATTATTATTATTATTTTTTTTTTTTGGGTGACTATTAAAACTGGAAATCCCAGATTTATAATTGTTGATTTGATTATTTTCTGTCAAAATAAATGTTTTGCATTGAAAGCCTGCCACCTGTCGCTTCGTGTGGTAATGAGTCACACTCTTATCCCACTTGATTCGGTGCGCCTTTCTATGCGATTTTCATAAGCTCGAGAAAGCTCAGACTCTTTAATCTTTTTTTTTCTATCTAAGCTCTTTTGCATTTAAAACACTTTCTATTTATGTGTCTCGCACAGAGACAGCGTTTTCCCTCTCTTTTTTCTAACGGCTCTCTCATCTGCTTTCCCATTCTCAAAGACATTCGAATTTTTAAGCATAACTTAACATAAGGAATATCACGTAAATCTCAATAATAAAAAAAAACAAAAATACGGACTCTCTCTCTGTCACTCTCTCTGTTTTTTACATTCATTCGCTTTAACCCTCACGCATTGGCGCTTTCTCTCCTTTTCATGCCGCCTTTCTATGCGATTTTCATGAACTAGTTAGTAGTTTATTAAACTTAAAAACTAATGTGGCTTCTAAACCATAAGCTCAACCTCTAAACCTTATCAATAAATTGTATTTTGGCATTTGAGCTGCAGAGCTCAATCACTTCTTCGCTGCGGCCCTTGAACGCGAATCGGTAGATGAGCGAAGTGAGTGCGGCACCCACTAAAGGACCCACCCAGTAGATCCAGTGGTGCTGCCAGGAGTTGTTCCACACAGCCGGTCCTAGGGATCGTGTCGGATTCATGCTCGAGCCGGTGAATAGGCCCTGTTAAAAATTCAATTGAAATTGCAAACGGGCCAACTCAGAAAAGCGCGCTTCATACTGACCGCTGCCAAATTGAGACTCGCGACGGTCAGGCCAAAGCGAATTGGCACCGAATCCTTGAGTCTATCATTGCGTGGATCCCAGACCGAACAGGCGACCATCGTCAGGCAGCTGGTGATTAATAGCTCAATGAAGACGCCCTGAAGCACCGAAATGTCGCTGCTGAGAACCGTGACACAGACACCGGCCGGTTCGTCCACACCGATGATGGCATTCAGGGGCAGCACGGCCTTCAACAAACCGTAGCCGATGAGAGCACCTGCCACCTGGGCCACCAAATATGCAATGGACATGGCCCAACCAAGAGCGCCATAGATTAAGGCGGCCAGTGTGATGGCCGGATTCAGATGTGCGCCCGAAATGGAGCCAAAGCTCTGTATGGCAATCAGTATGGCCAGGCCAAAGTTCAGGCTCAGTTCGAAGTGGGAGTTAAGGAATATGGGCGTGGTCACACAGCCCATACAGGCGATGAATATGAAAGTGGCCGTGCCGACCAGCTCGCCAAAAAAGGCAGCTATTCGCGATCTGTGCTCCCTACGCAACCTCAGATATCTCCAGCTTGAGCCGGAGCTGGAATTGCAGATCCTTAACTTCTGCTGCGACATGCTGTCCAAATACAACTGAGCGAGCCGGCTGGGCTGGCTGCTCGTGGTAGCAGCGGGCCCCGACCAGCGCAAGGTTCGACTTTGAAAATTTGGCCCTAATCAATCAATATGAATTATAAAACCTTAATGCTAATTATTATGCGGATATTTTTATTTTGCCTAGATAGGGCAACCTACGCCATTTGGTATTGTCATCGTCGAGTCAAGCGCAGAAGCAAATTAATAATTAATTAATCATGTTTGGAACTCTTTAAATGGGGTCTACCCAGCCAAAATTTCCAGTGTTGATCGCTGTTTAACTGGAATTGCCACACGGCGTGGCATTTAATGCGCAATCTTATCTCGCTAAGATGGTCAACAGCTGCGAATATGGCGCCTCGGCTTGGCCAATATCGCAATGGCCGCTAAGCACAGTTGATTAATGACAGCGAAACGCCGCCCAATGCTGGCCTACTTTGAGGCGCCTCCGATACGAACGGCGGGCACATTGAAGTGGCAGGGAATACGCTATTATTGCAGTTAATAATAGACCCCAATCCACTTTACTTGGATTAAGGCTGAGGTCCAATGCAATATAATCACATTCACATTGTTTACTTGGCACTGATAGTTGTGGGTGACTTTGTTCACACAATATCAGTCTGGCAAACAGTCTGTCTGTGTTTCTGCAATTTATTTTCATTTTTTTCTAGAGATTTCTATCAATTCTAGAGTTTCTAGACGAACGCATAAATATTCACGTTTAACTGATTTTGACTTTAAATTTGGTTCCCTGTTTTGTTCAAAATAAGTCAAGCAACTTTCAGTTGCGTCTCCGCAAACCAACGAAATACATAAATCTATACTCTTTAGAAATCAAAACGTATATTCAAGTCGTCTTATTTTCAGTATATGCATATATATCTCTATATATAAAACTGTTTGTCCCGACTGATGATTGACTGATTAGAGCTAAGAAGCTGACGAAGCAAACTGTCAAAACTTTGAGTTTATTCGAAAAATCATCTTATAATTTTAACGATATATAACATAAAAATTCACACATATGTTTTTGAGATAGAAAAAATGTCTATGTGCTTTATTTATCGAAAGTTTATATTAGTATACAAACATTTGTATTAATATAAAATTCGTGCATATTGATCTTAGCTTAAAACTAGTTAGATTTGTTTAAGTGGTTGCCCTTGCACTGGAAGAGCAGTACAGGGCAGTTTTGGCACTTGTGCGACATTGGCCTATGAGAGCTGAACATCCTCCAACTGGCGCAGTTTCTCGTCGGACATGATCTGCGCCTCGACAACCTCTCGTCGGAAGACGGCCTTGTAGGCGATGGCAGTGACGGCGGCACCGCTCAGCGGCGCCAGCCAATAGATCCAGTGGGCATCAAAGTTGCCGTTCCAGAGCGCTGGCGCAAAGGACCTGGCCGGGTTCATGCTGGCGCCAGTGAAGGGACCCTGCAAGCCACAAATAAAATATATGATATAGACAAAACCTACAACAATGGGGCACAGACTGCAACTTACCGCAGCGCAGGCCAAACCGGCAATGGCCAGGCCAAAACGAATGGCCACGGAATCGTGGTGCTTGGCATTACGCGGATCCCAGACGCCGCAGCAGACAATGACCAGAATCGAGGTGGCCGCAAACTCAATGCCAAATGCCTGCGGGCTGGAGACTTCGGCATGGGGCAGTGTAACGCAGAGGCCATTGGGCACATTTATTGTTGAGTATGGCAGCAAGGCCTTGAGCAGGCCATAGCCAATGAAGGCACCTAACATTTGGCCAACAAAGTAGACAAAAGCCATGGGCAAACTGACCAGCTCATAGATAAAGGCCGCCACAGTGACAGCGGGATTCAGATGGGCGCCGGACACACAGCCAAAGCACTGGATGGCAATGAGAACCGCAAAGCCAAAGTTGAGAATTATTTGCAAATGATTGTTGGGAAATATGTCAGTTTTCACGCAACCCATGCAGCCGAGGAAGACCAGAATGCCTGTGCCGAGCAGCTCGGCCAGGAAGCAGCTGATTTTATCCAATGTCGATGCCTTCATTTTGAACACCTTCAAACAACTGAAATGCCAAATGGTTAGCGTTTAATTAGCAAATGCCAGCAACTAAATTCGTTTGCTGTTTCTCTGTATTTATTTTTTTGATAACTAATCGAACTTTTGGCTAACCTTTGCCATTAGCATGCCAAACAAACAGTCACAGGAGCCTGGCGCCTGGCTTGGCCCCAAAATATCAAATCAAGCCCATCAATCATGCTCAAGCATTACCACCCGGCCATCCATGCAAAAGCCTTTCAATTAGATTTGATCTTTCACCCACACTCAGACACACATCTTATCTATTATGACTGTTTGCTTCTACATATGGCCTCATTTGGGTACAATGCGCAACTACTTGGTAAAAGAAGATCTGCTGCTCAGTTGCTGCAAGAACAGATCCTGTTCCCCGTTGAGGCCGCTTTTTTGTGGGAATGCCATGCATTCAATCGATACCAAACAGAAAGATATCCCTAAGAAGCACTGAGCGACTCCTTGTACTCTATCAAATGGTCATATCATATATACATTTATCATATATACCCGAGAAAGGCATATGTAAAACACATATAATACTCTCATATGTATAACATATATGATACTCTCACTTCACCCGTGTGGTTGGCGGGTTCTAGAATAATCACCACAGTATGTCACTGCTTGTGATACGAGGCGACTAAAAGAGACACATTTCTGGTGCCCCGAATTAGAGTCTGTTGGAAGCCACACAAGTCCTTTAGTCGTTACAACGGGTTGGGCGGTTTCAAGACTGATAGTTGAGGTGAGATTTGGTTTTGTTGATACTTAGTTGCAGGCCAATTTCAGTCTATGTTTAACCGTACAGAGTGTACATTTTGGTACAAGTCCCAATGTCCTAATTCCCAATAAGAAACACGCTACTTTAGACAAATACATAAGAATATCTAAGATGTCACATTTAGCATATGGCAAGCAATATCCATAAATATGCAATTCAAAACTCATGAATATTTAATAGAACTCTGAAGCTAAGCTGACTGAATGGAGTCAAAAGACAATATTGACACATATTTATGTATTTAACGTACTTTTTTTTGCCACACCAGCTATTTGTTAAAGAACTGAACAACAAATAACAGGCACAATAAAATATTAGGTGAAGGATATTCAAATATTTAAACAATCGCTTCTAATTGGCAGATTGTGGTATGTTTAATTTATATTCGTTTTTTTGGCCAGTTGGAAACTTTTTTACTCAAATCTCAATCTAAACTTGTAAAAGTTTTAGTTTTTTTTTGAAAACAAAAGCCCCGAATTTTCTTTAATTTTCTATGCTTTTTTTTTTGTTCGTTTGAAGGTCAAACTGGTTGCCAAAGTTTGCGTAATTTGTCAAAAAGCACAGTCTAAATTATTTTTATAACCACAAATGTATACTGAAACATTTTTTATGGAAGTTTATTTTTGATATTTACCGATCAAAGCACTCGCGACTCATTCTGACAATATTATGATATAAATATATAGCCAAATCTTAAACACAGCAATATCTCTAGTATGAGACACAACTCCTAACGTTTTTGCTTCCTAATGATCGCAGGGTATTGTACACCAAGTGACAGCTCCACTGTCAATGTCAATCTGAGCATTGGAGTGCCATAGACAAATATTTATATATGTGTATCCACATTGTGCATATATATACATATATATTTTGCGTAAATCAAAAGCACATTTTTAGACGCGAGCGACCCTAGAGAGGCAAACCGCAATTAGCAAATCCTCCGCAGCCAGCGTGTGAGCGAGGCGAGCATGAAAAACAGTTCCAGTCTCTAGAATTGTTTAGCGTCTTAAAAAATAAGAGTGCCCACTCTCTCGCACGCTCTCTCTCTCTCTCTATCTATATATATTTATCTCCTGACTGCACGTTTTACAACCTCTCGTGCGTTCTGCCGCCCTGTCATTTAAATATTATGAAAGATAAATTGAAAAATAAAAGCAATATAAGCAAATACGCGCGTTGTTATCAGCCGGTATTAGCGGGCCTTAACACCTGACTGAAATGAATGGGTATCTTGAGCAAAAGTTTACCCACAACACATCTGCAAGTATTTACTCCGACAGTAGCTGAGTGCGTGACGTTTGCTGCAATTGAAACTCCAAAGGTCTTCTTATCAGCAGCACTTGGGGCACTCGAGCCCCAAGTGCTGGTTGTCCATCAATTACATTGTCGCAGTTGTAGCAACAATTGCAATTGAAATTGCGTTTCATGTTTTACGCAATGTGAACAAATAAATCAATGCAACGATCTGTTTCTGATCTGATTCTCTGGCGTTTGTCTATCAAAAGTGGGCCCATAATTGCACGCAATTCGCGTTAAATGTCTCAATCGCAGCGCATTTTAATTGAGCAAATGGGCAAACAAGTAAGAATCTTCTAATGGGAAGAAGCCGACTGGGAAATACCCTTCATTAAGCGTCAAGTTGGTGCTACAAAGATTTACACACACACACACAAGCACGCACGCTAGCTGGGAACTTTCCTCAGCGGCTGTGCTTCTTCTATTAGCCTCACACTATCTATACGTAAAGCATTCTTGATTAACTTCGTTATTTAGAATCCGATTTTTATGAAATTTTCCATACTTTCCGAATGGCATACAAAATCGATATATATTGATATTCTTCAAATCGATTTGTATATCGATATTTAAGTTTCTGCCTCTTAGACCTCCTAGGTCGAAGCGTTCAAATAGAAAGACGGACATATTTAGATTGATTTAGCAAGTATCCCTGATTCATATATACATGAATGTGTATATACTTTATGGGGTCAGATGCTTACTTTTGCCTAGCACATACAATTGCACTAAAGCATAATACACTTCTTAATCATTGTCATTAGGTTCAAGGTTCACAAATATTCTGAATGAATGCGGAGATTGCACATCTTATATAAACATACATGTATATATAATATTTGGTGTATATATTTCTTATAGAGCTACGCGAGCGTGTCTAAATATAAATGAATTTTTTATATACATGTTTTTACTGCACAAGTTGAATCACGATAACCTTTCTGATCTTAATCCCGTTCCCATAAAAAACTGTTTAATGCTGGCAAACAGCCGCCTACTCGCAATCTTGCCTAGGTAAAATGGCAATAGGAAGTGTAGTCTGCGACAGATCGCGCGAGATATGTTTCTTTATAGTTTGTCATATGCCAGAAAACCATAATTATTTTATAGCCACACAAATATGTGAACTTTTCCTTTGGTCTTTCGACATTTGAAATGTGCAATTGCAATTCGGTTTGATTAACTGCTTAGCGCTTTTCACAAATACCCAATAACAATATTTGCAATTGTCTTTTGTGTGCGGCTTACGAGAAACGTTTGGCAAATAGCCAAAGTCAATATTTGGTTAGCTGATTGACGGAGACATAAACGTATGTGGGCGAAGTCGAGAAAGGGAGAAGGAGCTCAGCAAGCGCAAGAGATCGATCGGTGTTTGGCAAAGGGAGCAAAATAGACATAATCAAAACTAAAGGGCATTACTTTCTACCGGCATGTCGAGCATTAAATACCCTGTAGAAATAGAATTTAGAACGTGCTTTCATACAAAAGCTGTAAATTTGAGTCCAATTTGAGTTCTATTTGAATCCATTTAGCTGATGTTTTATTTATATTATATTTTGAAAAGAAAAGGAAATAACTTAGAAGGAATTAATTGAACGTTTCTTTGGCAGCTATAAGATATAGGGGTCGTACTTTTCTCAAATTGCACCTACAAGAACTCCAATACTCAAGATTTGTTGAGAACCGAAAGGTTTTCAGATAAGAACTTAATTTTCGAAAATTCATTGGACTTATCCGGCTGGCAAAGCTACATAGATGATAAAAGTTTTAACTAAGCGTTGCACAATTCGAAACAAAACTAAACTACTCTCTATAATAGCATAATAAAAACCAATGAGACAAATAAAAAGTAAGCAGGCATTAGTCCAAAAAACAATTGAAAACAATTTCTATGCATTTATTTCAAACTCAAAATGCCAGGCACGTTGTTTTATAAGAGTTTTGGCAAACGAAGAAAAGTGAAGCCAAATCAAAGCAGAGCTGGGCTGCCTAAAACGGAACTTGTCCAGGTTGAATTTACCCGTGTCCAAGTGTGTTATGCAAATAAATCAATTATCCATAGCGGGAATCGTGCGCTGTTTATTATTTATAAACTTAAAACAAACTGCTAATTGATATGCCCAGAAGGATCACGCAGTAGCTGCGAGAGTTGTCATGAATTGGCTGCATGCAAAACGATTTGATTCGATTAGCGTTCGATACAAATGATTATAGTGCTATTTATAATAACAAAACACAACTTTTTGTTGTAGTTTTATTTTCGAGAATAATAAATGCGTTAATGAAAGCATAAGATTTAATATTAAGAATGACTGGGCCCAATCGCCATTGATAAGCGTTTAAAATGTTGTTTTTGACGTTCGAACCACTGTGCGAGCTTTTTGCAGCTTTTATGTAGACTTTTTTAGATTTGCTAAGAGGACTGGACAAAAGCTTCTTCAGCTTTAATCTTTGGTAGACCACAAAAGCTTTTAGTAATCTCGGCATTGAACTTCAACTTATCTAGAAACGAATCTGGAAATGTTCTTGTGGAAATTCCAAGCAGGTTGAGTCAGTGAACTACAATTATTTTTAGCTACCCTTATGTACATATTTATATTTATTTTTACAAGATTAACTCTATTACGAGCTTTATCACATTTTAACAATGTGAAACTTTCCAGGCTATGCCTATTATGGAGAGTTTCGGCCTTAGCAATATTTTGGTAAACAAAAAACCAAACAATAACGTCTGATTTCTGTCTGCATACACATACATAAGCACCTATGTGTGATACATAATTGTGTGATAATTGGGTATGACGAATTGTTCAATTTGGGCCCACTTAATTGGGGTTTTGCGTTAAATGATCTGACAGCTATGCTACAGCGCACACACCTTATCGCGTCTGGGATTAGATATTGACATTATTATGCCCTACACTTATTGCATTTGGGTAACAAGGGTATAATGGTTATGTGCAAACGTATGTAACAGACAGAAGATAGCATTTGCGACTCCATAAAGTATTTATATATTTTTCATCAAGACGACGAGCTGTGTCAATCTGTCAGTATAAGCACATCGATCTAGGAAACGATATTCTTGTATCATACGCATAACAAGTATATCATTTTCGTTTTGATATCTTTCTCAAGGTAAGGTAAAACATAGCGCTTTAATATTTATGCGTATTTTGGTGGCATATTTAATAATGATCGGACTATAAGAACCGAAGTTTTTCAGGAATGCTCAGTAAAGTGCTCACTGGCAGCTCGTCTCTGTAGTCAGGGTATCCGATAGTCGTGCACTCCCGACTAGAGCTCTCTAACTTGTTTTTTATTGTTTAGCAAATACCAGCGCTATTCGACAAGCAGACAACGTGTTTTCACTTCCCCATTTGCAAGCTACGTATCTATTTGTTGAAGCGCATCTGTTTTGATACGCTTGTCGCGTTCAGACGAGCTGCATCTTGTTTCCATGGCACATTGATAACCAATTTAGCTCATTATATTTGCCACGGGCTGCCAGTGACTACTTAATATGCTGATAAGCTCTATTGATCATCATTGACGACAGCGTCCTTCCCTGTCGAGCGCTTCGAGAGTACGTATACTTTTAGTACACACTATATACGTATAGATCCACATAGCTGCTGCGACTTGTGGCTGTTACTGTAAGCCGCTTATCAATGGCATTATTATCAGTGACAGCAGTTGACGTTTTATTGCGCAACACGTTGACAGCCAACAAAAGCGTCAACACATGCTACTTCAGAGTGTGACCATAGATTCTTTTTATGGGCCCCGAGTCTATAGCCCCTCCGATAATGCCTCCAAAATTGAGAAGTTTACGCACCGAATAGAAAAACTGAATAAAGAAAAAAGTGGCCCAGTCAAGTGTTCATATTATCGCCTAGACGGGTATAAGTCATGTGTCTGTTGGCCAAGACAGCTGACGAAAGCCAAAAGTTAGTGAACCTTGTGCCTTATCAGACATACTGCCTAAAGCCTAAGGTCTGTCAACCCCTACAAAAAAGAACGCGCAAATAACACACGTTTATTTTTTGTAATTTTACTAAGATTTAACATTATGCAAATACGCGAATGCTTTTCTATTTTTGGTGAATTATTTATAATTATATGCACTGTAATTACGACTTCATTAAGTTGTTTGCTTTGACTGCGACTCGTGCTTTAATTAACACATTATCTACACTATGCTACTAACTGAGTACTCAATACAACAAATACAACAACAAACAACAAAAATGAAATCGGCAGTGATTTTCTGTGCCGGAACCAATATTGCCCTAGGCTCTAAATGCCGTTGCCGGCTAACACAAAAATGTCAATAAAATTCGATTTGTTCTCTAATCAAAGCCCAAACAATAAACCATAAAGTATTATTATTAAGCGGCGAATATCTGTAAGTGGTTACCGATAATGCCGCCATAAATCAAAGTGCAACTGGAAAACAACAAAAAAACAGAAAGTGGGTAGTCGCCTTTAGGTGGAACTAAATTAGAAACTGGTCACGGCCTAAACTGATTGAATTCCACGCAAAATGTTCGTCATATTCTCATCTGGAATGCGGACTAGAGTATTTGATTGGCTGCAAGTTTGCTGACTAAATCGACGGACTTTAACTCCCACGACTTTATACACGTATTTGACTTGCTTTAATCAATGCAAAATTATTTTAATTAAATACTCGTCTATACTCTCTGAAAAGGTATCAAAGATTTGTCATGGAATTAGCAAAGAGACTTTGCCGACTTCATATGGTATACTATATATATTCCTGAGCATTATCAACAGCCGAGTCGAGTCGTCTGTCCGTCTGTTGACTAAAAATCTCTTTTAACTTTAAAATTATCAGCAATGAACTTTGTCTACGATAGGAACATATAATTTATAAACTATATATAATATAGTATATTGCTGACATGGGGTTATTCAGTCGCAAATGATGAAAAACTTTCTGTCACAAAATATATTGACCAAATTTAGTATTTATTAGTTTCGCTATGCTCCTTACATATCTGTTAAAGGCACGAGTTAACACTATCCTGTTAATTAACATGTATCTGTACGCATTATCCAATCAACATCAGTCTATGATAGCAAATTTGTGGGTAAAGGGTTCTCTTTTTCACATTTGTGCTCAAAAAAACCATGTCATATGTATTAAAGGGTATTGAAAGTTCGACGTACTCAAAAATAGTCGTTCTTATAATTATAAAACGTCGATCGCATCGGTGTAAATCACATTAAAGAAAGATAATAATAATCGCACTCATAGGGCATCACGTGCGTATACTTAATGTCAGATTGCTTCAATATATCATCCATAGCGGAAGGTGTGTAACACATTTTATATACGTGGAGCGATAAATGTGACACCTCACACCTCAAATTGTGCGTTTCCTATGAAATCTTCCACGTCAAACCAGTTTAGCGATCATATGATAATAAAATTCGGCGTTTTTAAAGTTGGCAAACAGATTCAAATAGAGCAATGTTATAAAAATATTATTCAAATGCGTGTGACTCGAGCTGTTAAATCGAACACGCGATTCGATTAGCTCTATTACACACTGTGATGGATTTGTCAAATTGTTTAGCACGAATTAACAAGTTGCTCGTGAGCTTCAGGATATGTTTCAATTAGTCAATCCATTAAAAACTCTCAACCCTGTCGTCATGTGTCACTCGCCGTGCTAATAGCCTGTCTTATATAATTGTTTGTTGCAGTGCAATTAAACCTTTTTTTAAACACGCCCACCAGAAAAACAAAAGCACAATGGAAAATTAAACAACTCATGTGTTAGCCGCTAATATTTTAGGCAAATATCATTTGGGCAATGGATACTAAAAGTAATAAAAAATTGAATTGAACAGCTTGAATTGCGTTAACACGTGTCAGTACAAGGCAGACTAACGCCGACGCTTTGAATACCCTGTGTGTTGAGAGTGTTGAAAGGGTATGCCAGCCTGCAAGCCAATGTAAATACTTTGATTTGAGTGTTGGCGAGCTGGAATTGAAATTGTATAATTTGTATAATATTTAAATCAGTGCTATCCAGTTTAAAGTAGGTAAAAACCCGAATGTGGTTGAGTGCAGAGTTGACTCGACTATTGATGCCCTTTAATATTGTATAAAATTGATTTCAGTATATGATAATTGCCTACTTTATGAAAGTAGCGCATGAACAGAAACAGATTTCTATGTCGAAGTTCTGTGTCAGATAAAAATGTGGATCATATCTTAACTCGCCTAAAGTACAGAGTATCTGATAGTCACTAAATCTTTCTTCTATGGCTTCCACATTTTTGTGTTTCTTTAAATTATGCTTCAAAAAATAAAGGCACATAAACATTTTATCTAGCTGCGTGGACGCCAAGGCGAACGAATAACATTTTCTTGGCTGGTTCTGTTCTTATTTGGCATTCAGATAAAAAATATATGGGGCTATATACACACATGCTAAATATGTGAACTGATATTGACATAACAATTCGGCTTGCCAGACTAAGCTGCGCCGCGATTGAAGAACACACAAGAATTTTATGAATTGAAGTTTAGTCTGCGGATCGTACGATTGTCCCATGGAAAGTAAGTGGGGAGTATTTGGTTATCAGAGGCGACTTTTTTATATGTAGTTTATAGAATTGTTGACCTTATGCCAAATCAAATTGCAATCTTTATATTGTTTAGTGATAATTTTGATAAGAGGCGCGCACGCCTAATTAGTACAGAATACTTGGACACAAGTTTGAGGTACATACAAATATATGTCACATATATATGTAAGACATATGTGCGTGTATGTGCGTGTGTGTGTGGCACACAAAAAGTGGAACAGCATACATATATTGACATACGCAAGAATCAGCGTGAATATTTCCAAAGAGCTCGACTGGCATGTTTTAAAAATAAAATTAAAAAAAAAATAAGAGAATTTAAATGAATATAAAAATAAGACAAATTCAAGGCAATTGCACGGAAAGTCCGTATAATTTTTCTGTTTTGTTGTTGCTGTCGTTTGTTTTTTTTTTTGTTGTTTTTTGATTTACATTGAGTGTTAATTGAAAGTCATTTCGTAAGCAGCTAATGCACTTATACGAATATGGAATATGGAACGGACATTTGACAGACAACTTTGAACTCCAGGCGTATAAATTCAATTTCAATTCAGCTCCGACTCTATTCGAAAGTGTTGGCAACAAGAAATAATCCGTTATGTAATATGGCTATAAATTTTATGCGCTATCTCTCCCCCACGTGCAGGGCGAAACATTTGATTGCCAAGTGCATTAAATGCAAAATAATGCACATAATTATAAGCTAATAATGCGGTAGTATATAGAAAACAATAAAAAACCCAGCAGCAACAGCAACTACAACAACTTTGTATATTGATAGGAGGGGGGTAGGTGTGTGTACATTGTTTTTGATATTCAGGCAGGCGTGCACAACAACAATTAAATTCCATTTAATCAATATTAAGTACATAAAAATTCTACATGTGTAGATAGCGTCCGCCCGACAAAGGCCAGGCCCAAAAGAAAAAAAGAAGAAAATTATACACCTACGATAAGCTTGGATATGAGCAACATTTTAGAGCACAGTTCGAAAATTCTGGCCAACAACATTCACACATAAATTACACTCAAAATTGTTAACAAAGCCAGGATAAACTGATGATTATTCAATTTAATTAAGGCAAAAAACACTATTACCCAAAGGCACAGGATCTGTTGTCTAGAACTTATAGCTGAAATTGCACAATCTGAAAGTTGTTCAACCAAAACTGAACAGTCTTTGCACTGGAAGCCTTTTTATATAGATCAAAATAGCTTCAGTTAGAGTCACAGCAGCAGCCACAAGAAGAGAGTTCACATTTCTCTTATTTTGTTTTAGTCAATTAATTTTGCTAATTAATTAATGCCTTGACTTAATATCAGAGCAATATCAGGCAACAGACACACGCACTTGCAGAGACCACAAACTGGAACTAACCTGCGCTTTTCTCGATCGTTTGATTGCAATTAAAACTCTCAGCAAAAGGCGCGCGCGCGATCAACTTCGGCGCCACAAAAAACAAAAAAAAAAACAAGGCAACAGAGCTTCGGCTGGCCACCATGGCGTATTATTGCTGCTCGAAAGCAGCGCAGTCGACGCCGAAAGTTTTCTGCTTATCGCCCAAAAAGACAGAGAGAGAGAGAGAGAGTGAGAGCACGTGAGAGCGCAAGGGCGCGCGCGCGCGCATGAGAGCACGCGAGTGTCAAGCGAGAGAGCTTGCGCCGGCTCTTTTGTGTACGCCAGTGTTGCGAGCTTTTTGCAGCAAGTAGTCGCTGAAGGTTGCCCACGCTGAAGATTAACGTTAGAGATGAGCTTTCTGTTATACTTATGTTATGTCACAAAATCTATATTGACATAGCTGTTTAATTCGGAGTTCTTAATTTGTATGCCCAGCAGGTCTGGAACGACAGAATTTAACACTACTAATTACCCACTATGTAAATATATATAGATATATATATGAATGTTTGCATATTAGTATTTATGATTAAATTGTTTATTGGGTTAGTTCAGTCCAGGTTAACTTCTGCTTTAGATATTATGATATATTACTATTCTATTTTTAAAGCTGTTCTTATTGCAAAATTATTAAAAACAAACACACAATAGATGTTTTAAAATTTTTCAAATTCATTATATCATTGTTTTCATGTGGATATTATGCGCTTTAATTTCGCTATCAACAATATATTATTTTAAACAAAGACACAAAGCCGCTGTATCAAAGCCATTTTCATTAGCGTGAGCTTAGACTAATTAATTCTTGAATTTTATAGCCAAAGCACTGAACCATAAAATAAAGTTAAATGGACATTGTGTTGTATCACGATAATCATCTTTTTTTTTTAATAATTTAAACAGATTAGTGTTGTCTGTTCGGCCTTTTTTCCGCCAAAATCGTTCTTTTTTTAATTTGTAGAATAATATAGTTGTCATTACTTGCTAAAAATGGAAAAAAAACCTGAGCTAACTGAGGAAATTTATGCAATGCACTGGGCTAATATCGGAAAATCTGATTAAGGCTTAACGACAATATATTGAGAGCGGAAGTCGTAAAATACGCAGACTTTTTTGCCGACCTCTGCCAACCTCAGGTGTCTTCTGCTTTGTTCAAACGACGAGGTCAATGAAGCATTTAGCCAGGTCAAAATTGAATATATCAACAAAAACGGCATTAACAGTTATGTATATATCATGTTTATGGCAATCATGGAAATATAATAGAAATTGTATATTATATAAATTATATATATATACGTCTATATATATATTTTTTAATTTAAATATAAGATTGCCGTTGACATATTTTTGGATATGTTATATCACATGAAGTGTTCGTAACCTTTTTATACCCTTGAAGAGAGTGTTCTAGTCTTGTTATTGTTTATCTTTGAATGATCGTTTTTGAATAACTATAAGTTTAAGAATCTTTTCTATTTCACATTCGATTTTCGTTCTAATATACTTTCTTGTACCTGAATATATTTGTTCATAGACTTAAACTTTCCACTCATAAACTTATTCGTCCCATTGTACGCAGTGTCGCGCCCTCTATTGATAAGCACTTTAATCTGCATTTGTTTTTTATCGTTCACATGAGGCATTCAAATCGGGTAACCTTCATTTATGGCTAAGCCCATACTTACCTCCTTCGCGACCTACCTGTATGCTCTTCTAGGGTTGGCGTAAAGTTTCCGTTGGGCTTGTTTGCCAGGGCAGCCGTAAAATTTCACTTATCACATATCGAACTAAATTCCATAAACACTTGACGTCACATTTTTTGCGAAACGGAAAACTTTATCAGTGGGTCATGATAAACGCGATGTCTTTTCCATGACGCGTTTGGCAGCTTTTCCCATAGACCCCCAGCCTTGACTTTTATGAGACGAGGAAGCATTAAATTGTAAGAAACTCGTGACTCAAGCTGAATATATATATTTATATATATATATGTGAAGATATATATCAGCGGAGTATGTTAATGTTGTTAAAGTCAATCAATAAATAAAACTAAAAATAATACACAATGAAGCGTTGTCAAAGCATGTCAAATCAAATGCGCGGCAAGTTGATGAATAACTATTTTGGGTCCATAATGGGTTAAGCGGCGTCTGAAATCGTGAGCCATTGAGATTTTGCGAGTATTTCTGGTTGTGCCCATTCATGTGATTTATTATGGTGTCTGGCCAGCGGACACTTGACTCGCCGAGCTTGTTAATAAAACTTAAACTGGTTTTTCGGCTATTCAGGAAAATGCTAAAACTTCAATCAACCACGGCGCCATAAATTTGTCTCAGTTTCTGTTTATATTTCTAAATGCAATTTTTGCAAAGCTTTTTGGGTGCCAATCAAAAAAAAAAAAGAAGAAGGTATAACAAAAACAAAGAGACGCCGAAAAGCTGAGAGCACGTGACGTATACGCAACGTGGCCTCTGCGCGGGCAGCAAATGTGTGTCAAATGTTTTATATATGTATTTTCGTTTGTTTTGTATTGTTTGTTGCTTGAACTTAATATGTGTACTTAATAACCGTTGCTAACTATACTAATCGCACCTTTTAATCATTTTCTTCTCGGACAGCTCAAATTTGCTGGACGGCGGCTGCTGCTCCCCGCGATGCAGCTGCTGATTGAGCAAAGCTGCGATTGTGGGCACCGATTGTTGCTGTTGTTGTTGTTGTTGTTGCTGTTGTTGTGACATGATTTCAATGTATTGTTAAACGCACTTTAGCAGTTCTTTTATACACACACACACACACACGCGCACACACACACACACGCACGCACGCACGTCGCCAACACTTGAAATGCAAATTGGTTTTTTATGCAAACAAAATTACAGACGCGACGAGGAACTTTAGTTTTTTTTTAGTCGCCGCTTTTTTTGTCGTTGTCTGTCTTTGGTCTCGATCTTAGTCTCAATGTTGTTTCGCGAATTATATTTGTGCGTTGTATCTGTTTCAGTATCTATATGTCTGCATGCTCGCAGTTGCGACGCATCTGAATTTTTGCTTTTGGTTTGCCCAGCTACAGCGGGCTGACTGACAGAGTAACCGTCGACACGTCGACTACGAAGCTTAAATTCACCGCAGATGGCAGAGGCAGCCAATAAAAAAAAACATGTATAAATACCAACAAATACAAATACAAATACAAATGCAACAACAGCAACAGCAACAACGGCAAAAAAAATGGCAACAAGTGTCGTGTAAAACGGCTTTTGGCGATGGGTGAATTTGTTTTTCTACTATTTTTATTATGGATTCAAACGGGTATAATGATTTTGTGCACATATATGTAACAGGCAGCAGGCAGCTTTATATTTAATCTTTATCTCATATATTTCCTCAGCCAAGCTAGCCTGAGCGCGTCGACCTCAGAGTCTAGAAGAGCCAGAGACTTCAGATTTGGAACTAAGCACGCGCAGATCGTGTTTATCAAATGATTTAATTATTATTTAGTAAATTAACAATAATTCGCGCTGTTTTCACGTTCAGCATCTCCTCCGTATGTGTCAAAAAAACTCATGCAATTATGACCTTGAGCTTAGGTATATGCGCACTTTTTTAGTGTCATGTATATGCACTGAAAGTTCTATAAAGATCGGATAACAAACACGGAAGTTACTTGAGAACACATTTTTTATAGAGTAGATAAGAAGAAGCACATCCATTGTGTGTGCGTGTCTGTGCGTGAATGTGTGCAAAGTATAAAACTAGAATGTTTCTTGGCGCTTGGTTTAAGGTATCTACTAGTCGGACACGCCTCCAAATAGAGCACTTTTACTTTATTTCTCTTTTGTGTGTGTTATTTTTGTTATTGTTGACTTTCGTTCTCTACACACTTTCGGTTTTTGTTTTGATTCTAGACTTTGGGCGAAACGCTTTGAGAGAAATGGACGAAAAGCTTTTCGGGTCGAGGGTCGAGTGGTTTTCGGGGTTTTTTGTTTACAGCTCTAATTGATGGGTTAATTGAACTTGATTTGGCCTCCAATTTCTCTCAGTGTTTCATTGACTGCGCTAATGATGCATATTGTTTCTATCTGCATTAATAAAGTATCCGCCCCACTTTACCACCTAGATATATATATTTATATATTTATATTCATATGTTTAGTTTGGGACATCGCTTCAAGTGGCTGTTCATCATAAAATTGCAATAACAAAATGTTTTAGATACCGACATCAGCTGCTAAATACGCCGCAATAAATTGGGCGTGAGATAAGACCAAAGCTGCAAATAGAATGCAAATGAAATGGACAACCTTTTCTTTATTAGTTGGCATACGAATTGATTTGCGTACATTTATGTTTATTATGCGATAAGCATATAAATATAATAACTAATACACCAATCGACACTCTAATCAGTTCAATAGTTTTGCAATTTAATCATATTAAGTAATGCAAGTGCTCGGCCACAAGATAGTATTAACTGATTTGATTTGGCTTACAGATAACTTCGGAATGTTTGACAACTCTTCTAATATTATTTTAAGTGCTGCCAATCAAAGCAGGCACTTCTATATAAAGTGCATTTACCGATAATTGCCTGATTAATGATAAAATTATGTTTTATCAAAAAAAATATATGCTCTCAATGTGAACTTATCGCATTTTATATATTTTCGGCTACTTTTGTGGCTTTGTTGACACAAAAAGTGTTGCATAATTCTGGGCTGCCCGCGAAATTGGTTTGCGTCTGTGGAATCGGTTAAAATAGCAAGACTTATTCTTATGCAATATTCCACTTCAACGCACTTATTTCCCACAATTTCCAGTACAGTTATGGCAATATTAAATTTTAAAAAAATCTATACAACAAGCTTATGACTTATTTAATGAAATAAATGTTTATTTTAAGCTATAATGCTTTTGATATTTTCATTATATTCGATATACTTTGAATATTTAATAAAAAGATATAAACCCAATAAAATTTAATCAAACAAATATAGCAAATATATTCATTAAGCTCAAACATCTGTGTTAAATGTAGCCAAGTTATTTTCGATTTAGCCTGGTTTCAAACCACAAAAGCTGCTTGCTTTATAGCTTTTTCATATACGCGCTTGAAAGCTGCATGCTACAACAGCCAAACAGCTGCTTGCTCTGAAATAATATCCACATTTTAAATTGCAAAACTTGTCTAACGGCCAAATTCCAACAACTGAGCGAGTTGATTGTCGTATAAGATCAAAAACCTTAGCATTAGCAGCCCGCATCAGACACAAGAACGCGATTAGCTGGAATTAACATGTGCCGCATGTATCGCCAAAGTCGTTTCAATATTGACACGAGCGACTGGCATTGGCACTGGCCCGGGTCGGGTAGGGGGTACTGGGCTCCGGGCCTGGCTATATCCGGTCTTAACAACTGACCGCCGTTGGCTGGCTGCTTAATGTATGTAATCGATTTCACACTACTTTTTAATCACTACAAAACATTGATTGTTTGCGCACAGCGAGAAAAGTTAAACAAAACTAGAAGGGGTTTACCAGCACAAGAGTTGGACGGGGCGGGGCGGGGCGGGCGGTAGTTGTACAAATTGACTTGGCCACATTATTGGGCACTATGGCCGTAGACTGCACTGGGAACTGGGCCCGAAAGTATCTCACGCAGTTGTTGCCGTTAACACACACACACACACACACACACACACAAAAGGTCTTTATTGTGCGTATTCGTTGACAGCTTCAATCGTCGCTTTGGGGCCCAGACCCGAGTGTGCCCAGGGTTTCGGGCTGTTGTGGGATCGATTTGGGGGCTACGGCGCATTCGTCGCCGTCGTTTGTTATATTTGTTATTTATTTTGCGGTTATAATACTTATACTCGCCTTTTTTTTTTTATTGTATTTACAGAAAATATTGTCGGCCATTCAGAGCCGCAAAAAAAAAAGAAACAAAAAACAAAATAAAGTTTTTACAGTTTAACTTTGGGTTTTTGTGCTCGCAGATGATAAATTGGCTGTGTACGTAAATTCGAAAAGAAAATCTGTACGTGAAAATACAAATATATGCATGTACAAGCAGGGCGTGGGGAGACGAGGGGTACGAGGCGCAAGAGGCGAGTAATTGTGTAAATACCTTGTCGCTGCATGACAATAAGCCGATCCCGAGCTCCGAACACTCCATCCATCCATCCATCCATCCATCCGTCCATCCGTCCAGCTCCGGCTCGTCCGGTAATGAATGCCGCATTATTATTTTGTACTTTGTCAACTAAACAGCAACCCCGAATGGCGTTGATGCGATGTGATAATTCAATGTCGCGCAACCAGCGCACGGACACGTCAGATACAGATACAGATACAGATACTGATACAGATACAATATCTTTTTTATTATATATGCATATGTGTGTCTGTGCTGGAGCTTATGGCTGTTGATCTTTGTAGCGATGACCGCAGTTTTTTACCTCCTTTTTTAACATGCCAAAAGAATTGTAATTACGCGACTGTCATCTGTATATGTATCTGTATCTGTATCTGTCTCGGTATCTGTATCTTAACAATGGCATCAGCATAACAAAGAACAAATTGCTGTAAGCTTCGTTTCAGCTCTTTAACTCTGTGGCCTAAGCCCAACACGATCTTCATATATATCTAAATTGAACACCCGATTCTCTCGCTCTCTCTCTCTCTCTCTTTCTCGCCCTCTCTCTCTGTGTCTCTCTTGGGCCGTGGCGCATTTAATAAGCATTGAGAAAAGCGCACAAAGCGCCTAAATAGTGTCAATGATTAATTGCTTTTGTGATTATGTGGAAATTTAATAGATTTTTTATTGCGCTCGCTTGCAGACCAAATTGATATTCTATAAAGGTGCCACACAGCAGAGCTCAACCCAACTGTAGCTGGGAGGCACGTATCCATTGACTGCAGCATCATTATTACCCTCAGTTATTTGTCAGTTGTTGTTTTTTTTTCTTCTTCTTTCTTTTTCTATTTGTTTTGCTGCTGCTCGTATGACAGTTGATTGTTGTTGTTGTTGTTGTTGTTGCTGTTGCTGCTGTTAAAAAAGGGCCGCATCATTGTTACAAATTCACATTTCAAATTCAAATTTGAAATTCACACGCGTCACGCTGCCAACTGCAGTTCGCTTGATTTGCTTTGGATGGGGGTGGGGGAAGTTCTTTTTGCTTTGACTCTGGCAAAACTTGTTAGCATATTTGTCGCATGCCCCACGGCCAGGCACTACTTATATTAAATGTAATGCCACCGCAAATCCTCTAAAGCTGACCACAGAGCACAGCACGAGCAAAGGACACCCAAGCGTTTGCCAGACCTAGCTGGGCCGCCCCCCCCCAGGTTCGAGTCCTTTTCTACACACAACGCCAATCTGTTGAAATCCACACAAAGTCACAAAGAAAATACACATTGAAAGGGGAAATTCAAGTGGAAATTACTCAATTACAACGGGCGCAAGAAAATGAAAACGAAACGTACCACATGATACCAGATATAAACCCCCTCCACCCTCCCATTGACCAGTGGCTTAACTGTGGACGTCTCCGGCCTTACTTTTAGTGCTTGCCACTTGCTCGCCTTTGAGAGCGTGTGTGTCCTTGCTAGAGCGGAGCTCGTGTCACGAGTTACAGCAGAAGAGTTAAGCGGGGAATTTCTCAACTTTAAAACATTTCCAAGCTCTTGCTATTTCTGCTGCGCTTGCTTTATCCTAAACTATTTTGGACTAGCTATCAATAAGATATACATCTTATCAATTACGAAGTCATCAAGCCAAAACTTGGAATTTGTTAAGCATTACGAGCCACAACTTGAACCGAGTTTTTGCCTTAACATCTGTCTGACTGTACCTTGGTTCTAATAATAACGGAAAGAAAACCCCAAAAGATTAAATGCATGTGTAAAAGGCAAGCTCTAAATAAATTTCCGACTTAAATTGATCCCCGAAAAATTAACCTTCAATAGATTCTTATGCAATTGATATTCATTCATCCAACGGACAATTTCGTGCTCGTGCTCACGCCCGTGCTGTGTGCGTGACACGGGAACAGCGCTAATGCTTATTGATAATTCTGTAAGGTATAATAGTTGAAGACTGAAACCCTACAAAGCAATGCGACGATGTGCGCGATAATTACACCCCATAAAATGGGGGAGCCGAAGATAGCAATACGGACATTATAACAGGACAATTATGTAACCTGATAAGCGCAAGAAAAGTCGCAGACAAAGTCGGTGAAATTAATAACTTGCACGCCGCCCCCTGCCCCCTGCCCCCTCACAAGCAGTTCGCCAGCCTGCCCGCCCTTGCCCTGCTGGCCAAACATATTTATTACAAATAAAGAGACAAACACAAAAGACAAACAAATAAACAGACTAAACAGGCGGGCAAATAGCAAGTGCCGTGAAGAAGACCGGTACAACAAAGCGTTTGGAGCATTTAATAGGCTTAACTAGGGAAGTCGCACGAGGAGGAGGCGAAGGAGGAGGAGGCGGAGTAGGAGGAGGTGGGTTGAAAGAAGTGTTGACATGTTGGCATTGTTGTTGCAACAATTTACACTACAATTCAATTGAAGTACAAAAACCAATTGGGATTTAGTTTTTTTGGGTGGGGCACAAGCTGTTTGTTCGACTTAATAAATTTGATTAGTTTTGCGGCACGTTCGGCACTCGTCGCTATCAATTATGCATTGCGATACATGCGCTCTGCTGGGCTGCTGCCGCAGCGCAGCTTTCGGTTTGCAAGCTTCTGATTGGCGCATCGCCATCGGGCTTTACATTTGTTTAATGCTCGCGAGCATCTGAGCTACTCGTATTACGAGTCAAGTCGCCGCATAGATGGATCTGGTATGTACATAAATACCTACATACAAATGAATATCCACACACACACACACACACACACATATATACGTATACATTCGTGTTATCAACGCTGTCGCTCGTTTCATTTCCAGCATTTCCATTTATAATTTCAATTCCAATTCCAAATTCAATTTTTATGCGCACGCTCTCGCTCGCGCGTGCCTTTGCCTGTGTCTGTTCTCTCCGCTTGCCACTCCACCGTTCCCAATGCCTAATCGCTCTCTCTCTCTCTCTCGCGCCTGCTTCCGCACACGGCTATGCGCTGCCTCTGCTGCTGCTGCTGCTGCGCGCCTTGCTCGCTCGCTCGCTCACTCACTCACTCTCTTTTCGATTATTTTATCTGGCGCTCGCTAGCCAATCGCATGGCCGTTTCATTGCCAGGTGAGCTATTGGCGTTTTCGTATCAAAACGAAATTCGTATTGTAATTTGCTGTTGACGCCAGACAATTGAGTATATATGTATATAATACACACGTGCCACACCCAAAATAATAGCGAGGTGTGCCCAATAAATTAGCCACAATTAGCAATGGCTTAGAATTCAAGCAACTCCGCCTGATTGCTTAATAGCCGCAACACCTGATGCCCTTTGGCAGGGTCCAAGACTCAATTGCATTTTTACGCTCTTTTAATTGAGTTAGCTAATTAAATGACCATCCCTGCTGTGTGGTCGATGTGCAGCAGCACCCACAAGGTCTCCGGGCACTGTGGGAATTCGCACAGCTTTGGCGGGCATAAAAATGTGCGGCGTAATTGTTGGTTGGGCGGCATTTTATTGTGATTGGACAGCACTGAAAACTGTGCACAGTTTAATGTGTTTCTCGGCTAAACCAAATCGGACGGACCATAGCTCAAAATAGTCGAGCGCCTTAAACGTGGGCGAGCTTAGCGCTGGGCTTTTTCACGTATTTTCCCAGGGCAACAATTTAACCTGCGAGTTGGGGTAATTGCTATGCACACACCTCGTACACTGGCTGTCGTCCAATAATTTCACGCAGTGCTAATTAATTGCCCAACAATCGTCAGCGGCGGCGGCGTCGGCGGCGTCCAAAATGCAGTCAAAGGCAGCGTGGGAAACCCGGGCTAAAGCGGAAATCGAGTGTCCGCTCTCTCAGTTCAGCTCAGCGTCAGCTCTCGGAACTTGTCGCTTCAGTTTTTACAGGTTTTTCAATTTTCACACCTGTCTGTCGAGAGCTGGTCAATTGATTTCACCTTTTGTTGAATCGGGCAGCAGGCAGCAGCAAATTCAATTAGTAATAAACAAGGCATTGATACGCGCCCCCGGCCACCCAACGTTCCAGAGTCTACGATTCTTTCTCGTGTGACTATAAAATTTATTAAAGCCCGGGGGCTGCATCGCGCCCAGACTCAGTCGTCCTCGGAATCTGATTCAGAGCCGGGTCTGAACAGTCAGCGTTGGGTGGTAGGCGGGAAGGGGGTGGGGGGCAGCTGTGTGCGCGCCCACGTGTGGCACTTATAATAAAGCAATTCAGAGAAATCATTTGCAGCGGGAGCCGCAGCCGCACAGACACAGCGAGGCATTTGAAGTGCGCCTATTAAACGCTGCAAATCACAGCCGATGCGCAACAAGCTGTAAACTTGTTGCAAAAGATGAAAAAACTCAATGCGACTCTCCGCAAACACACACACACACAGGCATTTATATGTGTGTGGATGTAAATAAATGTATGTAAGGCAGCCAGAACCAGAACCAGAACCGTGGCATCAGCAAAGACCCCGAACACCAACGCAGCGTAAAGAGATCAAAATGAAAACATTTCAGTTTCGCACAGTGGGACAAGCTATGCAGAAAATACACACAAAGAGAGAAATCAAAATTCGATTAAGATAAGTTAAGAAATTTGCATATGTTATTAATGCTCAGAATGTTTAAAGCAAATCTTAGCGTACTATATTAATGAATATTAAATGTTTCATTATAAACTTTAAATAATTTAAGCATTTTAAGCAACAAACTATTTTTACAGTTCATCTAAGTTAAACTATTTATCACATGAGCCAATAGTAATAATAATTGTTTATGTTAAAGAAAAAGTCAAAGTTTAAGTTTAAAGTTAATGAAGAAGAAAGGAAGATTCATTGAGCGCAAATATTATCTATTAAGGTCCGCACACGAATTCCTTTAACATTTGTATTTGTGTAAATCGCAATGTGAGTTAGGATATCTTATAGTTGATACAGTTGGCATATCCTTATCGTTAAAAAGTTCTGCCTTCCAAATTCGCTTGTTTGTGTTATTATTTAAAATAGCTTATTTCTAAAATGTTGATTAACATAAGAGACTTTTATTTGGCTGCCGGTTTATCACAGTCAGAACCAATGTGCAGCGTCATCGAGCCTACAGAGCAAGATACCAGGTCAGCCCCAATTCCAGTTCCAGTTCCAGTCCCAAACACAGGCATCGTCCACGTCCTCGTCCTCGTCGTTGTCCTCATCCTCATTCTCATCATCCTCGTCATCGTCATCGTCATCGTCGTCTTCTGCTGCTGCTGCTGCTAGTCTGTAAATCATGAAGGGCGTATAGCGTTGCTTTTGCTCTTCATTTGTTGTATTTTATGCGTACATCTTCGCGGAAAACTCATAAAATTATTAAAAATCGTTTAAGTATTTCGGCATCTTTCATCGCTGCCACAGCGGAAGCAAAATAAAAATGCAGCCATCTAACTATCCAGCCAGTTGGCGCAGGCCCCCATCCCCCAACAGACCCTCAAGAGTGCTCCGCCTTTGCGGCCACAACAATGTTTTCCATAATCATTTCATCGCCGCACCCCCTCCTCCATTTCCCCCACACACACTCCACAAAAGAGAGGCTGTGCGGGTGTCAAGTGATCGATGCAGCTATGTTCGGGCTGGGGGAAACAAGGATGCCAACAAGAGTGGGTGCTAAATAGATATTATTAGCGCAGTTATTAATTGACTTGACTCTAATGAACTTATAAGTCTAGCTGCATTAATGACATGTTTTTGCTCTGGGCTCATGGGCGAACACTTCACAAACCAATTTCTTAATTTAAGATAGATTTCATTTTAATTTGCTTTCAAAAAAGGCAAGAGCTTTATATAAATGGCCAAGAATGAGAACCCAAGGTAGATCGAGTAAGCTCGATACTTTCCACGAGTGGAAAATGAGTGGAACAGAAGTGGAATTGAAATTAATTGATTTTTTTAATAAAACGTAAGTCCTTTTGGGCAACTAAATACTTAAGACCAAATGCTCAAAAACTGTTATTGATTACGACTTTGATGTAAAACATATCCCAGGCAAGAAAAATCATGTCTCCTATTAAATATACGAACTCGACATAATGAACAGAGTTCAGATTTTAAAAGAAGATCGAAAATCATGGCTGTATCTTCTCTTAATAAATTCTATGGATTGTTTTATTCAAATATATTTGTATCTTTTCAGATTGAAGGATTTAAGGGATCTAATTTCTAAAGATTTCTGCATATCCAAAAAAGCCAGGTTCGGACTGTATTTAAGCCAGATTTCGTTTATTTTAATGTTTTCTGTTCTTTTCAGCGAAATCTGCATTCGCCAAGGACAACAACAAATCAATATTGTTAGAAGATCGTTTCAGCTGATAATTATCCTTACCCAGAATGTGTTTTGAAAACCTACAAGGATGTGGCCGAGCTATGGATATTTAAATATCTGCAAGGACAAGGCCGAGCTTTGGCTACTTTCTATCCCTAAAGTACTCTTCTCTTTTATGGTTTGTTCTATTCAAATATTGTATATTTTCATATTTTTAGATTGAAGGATTCAAGGAATCAAATGGTTCCTAAGGACCTCTACATTCCAACAAAGTCAGGTTCGGACTGTATTTAAGCTAGATAAATTAAATTAATTAAATTAATTTTTCATTATGTTCTTTTTAGCCATATCAGCTGCACACAAGGACAACAAATTAATATTCTTAGATGACCGCAAAATATTTAGATGCAGATGGATGCAGCTGGTAATTACAATTCTAGCACACCAAGATTTTTGAAAATCTGCAGGGACATTGCCGAGCTATAACTATATTTCCAACAAGGATATCAATATAAAACTTGCCATAGCTTGGGCATTGCCAGGACTATCGGTATGCCCATCTGCCCGAAAGAAGTCTTTGCCTTTCCCATTCAGAATATTCAATGGAAAGGACGAAAGTCCTTCAAGCAGCCAAGATATAAGGACATTTGTTTCTAACATTAAAAATGATATAACTCAGTCATATCCTTGCGGATCCTGATAAGTCCTGTATCGAGCAATGCGCCTGGGAAAGGACCATAATCTGGCCAAAGGACATCCAAACCGTCCTTGTGGTTTCAGAAATATGGTTACTTTTTTAAAAAGGACATTTTATTTTTAGTCACTACTCGGCCAAATCCTTAAGGATACGGAAAGGATATGCCACTTTGAACTCGTCAAGAGCAGGACTATCGATTGGCATTCAAGGATTTCCATGATTCGACAAAAAATTTCACCTCGAGTTTTCCTAGGGGCTTGGTCGCAAAAATGGAAAAAACCGAAAAATTCCGGACTAACTTTGCCATTTGGAGGACGATCGGGATGTCCTTTGGACATCAGATAGTCCTTGTCCTCCCATTTAAGAAATAACAGCCCAAAGGACGAAAGTCCTTCAAACAACAAAGTTTTAAGGACATTTTTGGTTAAGGAAAACAGGCCATAACTCGGCTGTATCCTTGCATATCCTGTCAAGTTATGTGTCGAAAAAATTGTATTGACCAGGACTACCAACTGGCCAAAGGACATCAAGATCGTCCTTGTAGTTTCGGAATTATGGTGATTTTACTGTAATTTTGTGATTTCGGCCAATTTTCGTTCGCCCCGCGACTGAAATTTTACCAAGTCCATGATTCTTAGATAACCCCAAAATGTTTTGATGCAGATCGATGCAGTTGAGATCCATGATCCCAACGCACCATGTCCTTTGAAAATCTGCAAGGATATGGCCAAGTTATGACTATTTTCCTTTCTTAAGGAACTCATCTGTTTTATGACTTTATTAACTCAAATATGCTCTTTTCTTTTCAGATTGAAGGATTCAAGGACTCCAATGGATTCTAAGGAACTCTACGACTCCAACAAGGATGTTCCGACAAGGATCGGAAGGATATTAAGTTAAAATAAGAAATGCATTAAGAAAACAACAAATTGGTTAATATTGATAGAAATAAATAAACAATTTATTCAAAATAATTAAACAAATTCCTGTTTTTTTATTTAAAAGGGATATTTGGTTGCAAAAGAGGCAAAAAATCAACGGTCGTGAAAAATGCATTGCATACTCATAAGAGTCGTCCATTGGCAGCCGCTGGTTGCCGAGAATGGCCAGAACAGAAGGTCGACAAAAAATATTTCAGCTGCCGAAAAAATCTATTGCATATACGAAAAAAGCGCCCTCGTCAGTAAAATCGCCATAATTCCGAAACTACAAGGACGATCTTGATGTCCTTTGGCCAGTTGGTAGTCCTGGTCAATACAATTTTTTCGACACATGATTTGACAGGATATGCAAGGATACAGCCGAGTTATGGCCTGTTTTCCTTAACCAAAAATGTCCTTAAAACTTTCTTGTTTGAAGGACTTTCGTCCTTTGGGCTGTTATTTCTTAAATGGGAGGACAAGGACTATCTAATGTCCAAAGGACATCCCAATCGTCCTTCAAATGGCAAAGTTAGTCCGGAATTTTTCGGTTTTTTCCATTTTTGCGACCAAACCCCTAGGAAAAATTGAGGTGAAATTTTTTGTCGAATCATCGAAATCCTTGAATGCCAATCGATAGTCCTGCTCCCGGCGAATTCAAAGTGGCATATGCTTTTGATATCCTTAAGGATTTGGCCGAGTAGTGACTAAAAATAAAATGTCCTTTTTAGAAAAGTAGCCCTATTTGTGAAACCACAAGGACGATTCGGATGTCCTTTGGCCAGTATATGGTCCTTTCCCAGGCGCATTGCTCGATACAGGACTTATCAGGATCCGCAAGGATATGACTGAGTTATATCATTTTTAATGTTAGAAACAAATGTCCTTATATCTTGGCTGCTTGAAGGACTTTTGTCCTTTCCATTAAATATTCTGAATGGGCAAGGCAAAGACTTCTTTCGGGCAGATGGGCATACTGATAGTCCTGGCAATGCCCAAGCTATGGCAAGTTTTATATTGATATCCTTGTTGGAAATATAGCTATAGCTCGGCAATGTCCCTGCAGATTTTTTAAAATCTTGGTGTGTTAGAATCCTAATTACCAGCTGCATCCATCTGCATCTAAATATTATGCGGCCATCTAATAAATAATATTAATGTAGTTGTCCTTGGGCGCAGCAAATTTGGCTAAAAATAACAAAAAGAATAATTAATTTGAAATGTCTAAATCTGGTTAAATACAGTCCAAACCTGACTTTGCTGGAGTCGTAAAGGTCCTTAGAAGCGATTTGAGTCCTTGAATCCTTCAATCTGCAAGGAAAAGAGCACATTTGAGTTAAACAAGGCAAGAAAATAGCCATAGCTCGACCATGTCCTTACAGATTCGTACTGGGTGGGGGTATTTTCCAGCTGCATTGATTTGCATTAAAACAATATGCGGTCATTTAACAATATGGATTTGTTTTTGTCCTTGGGCGCTGCAAATTTGGCTGAAAGCTACCAAATGAAAAATTGATTACAAAAGTACAAAGTTTGCCTTAAATATAGTTCGAACGTGACTTTGTTTGATTTGTAGAAGTTCTTAGAATCGATCGCAGTTCCTGTGTCCTTCAATCTGAAAAGATAAGAGCATATTTTACACATTTACCTATCATGAAACTCGCGATCCGTACGAGTCTAATAACGAAATTGAAGTTTAGAAAGAAAAACTAACTAACAAAAGATTTGATTTACATGACGATTTCTGCCCACGTTAGTGTGATCCCATCCGTTCATTACACCTTTTCCATTCAATATCGATGAATATCGCGAAAGGATTATCATATGAATTTTAACAAAAAGTGAATTCGAGCAGTTACAAAGTCAATAAATAAAATTTGGTTGCTCTAGAGAGCGTTCAGCTCAAGCGACTGATTAAAATGATGTGTAGACTCGTCTCATTCGCCAGCCCAAGAATGTGCCGAATAATAACCAAGCAAAACATATGCTGTGCATATCAAAAAGCCAGCCATGGGATCCGGCTTTGGACTCGACGTTTATGTTCGGTGGCCAACTGCGGGTCATACGTATGAGTGTGTGTGTGTGTGTGTGTGTGTGAGTGTGTATATATATGCATAAACACGCTTGTACGTTTTAATATTTAGTGTTAATATGTTGACGGATTTCTGGCCATAAACACTTTTTGTGTGTGGAACGTTCGCCCGCCTCAGAGGCTAGGACCGTGCCCCAGTCGCTGCCAGAGTCGTCGTCGTCGTCGTCGTCGTCGTCAACGTCAACGTCAGTGTCGTCCGTCTGCATTACAGCAACTTGGCTATAATTTTCTTTAATGATGAAAGTTTGGCTGACTTGGACACAGAGAGAGAGAGGGAGAGAGAGAGAGAGAGAGGATGTTGGTGCGGCACATGCAGTAAGATTCGCCTCTGCCTGTGCTCGACAGGGTCCCAAAGTTCATTAACATAACAAACATTGTGAGGCTCAAGTAAAAAGCTGGAGTCGTGCTTGGATCTGCGTCATGGGGAGGTGGAGTCTACGCATTATAACAATAGTACGAAACCTATTAACAGCAACGATTTTTATTTTTACTGTTGTACGTCGCGACGACTGCAACTGCAGCGGCGACTGCAGCGGCGACTGCAACGGCGACTGCAAGTGCGA
Source organism: Drosophila ezoana (assembly GCA_035045725.1). Taxonomy (NCBI): domain Eukaryota; kingdom Metazoa; phylum Arthropoda; class Insecta; order Diptera; family Drosophilidae; genus Drosophila; species Drosophila ezoana. The sequence goes on from JAWNOU010000052.1 coordinate 7,094,286, forward strand.
ATGGTTGCCAGATTCGCTGCGCATCGCTGCATTTCATATTTTGCAAACGGCACGCACATGAAATGACATAAATTATGTGGCAATCAATTATCGACCTGATGATCACGAACCGTATATATATATATATATATGCATATATGTATATATATAATGACGATCGCCATTGCCATAATGAAGTTAAGGGCCAATGCGCGAATGGCTGAGAAACTGCCGACTGCAGCTTCGACTCGAGCCCAGCTCAACTGAGGCCAAAGGGGCGTTTAGATCCCTAGACCTATTTGCAATCGATCAGCGTTAAGGAAAAGCTATGAGCCATTTGCTGTTGGCATCAGCATCAACTCTCACCAGACAACACAGCTTTGCTCACACTGTCTCTCCTCAGTCTGTCTCTCGTCTGTCTCGTCTGTCTGTCTGTCTGTCTGTCTGCATTGCTTCATTCACTGTCAGAGTCAGCGAAGTGTTGTTGTTGTTGTTGTTGTTTCTGCTTGCTGCTTGCTGCTCATGTCAGGTATTACATTGTAACTGTATATATATATATAAATATATATATATTATATGTGTTTGTGTGTGTGTGTGGAAGTGTTGCTCTTTAGCTGACTGTATTTTTAAGCATAAAAACATAAAAAAAGGCAAATACATCATGCACATACATAGCATAATATGATTTTCCATATGACAAAAGTACAGCAACAGCGGTCGCGGTTCGAGGCGAATTACAGTGGTTCACAATCAATAAACATTCGCCGAAAGTGCAAAATAGAAATATACTAGACAGGAATGTGAAATTAGAACAAAAGTTTATCTGAGTTGTTGATTGGAATAGCAAAGGAAAAATGCAACAGGGAGTTAGGTTTAAGGTTCGGCTCGTACATCTCCTTTTCAACACTGTGAATGCCAGATTTATGTTCCAGCCCAGTTTTATCATATATTTCATTGGAGCTATAATTCATTTGAACAATATTTTTTTTAATAGTTGATATTAACTCAGACTTGCCTATTCTACTTTAAATATTGATATTTTTGAGAAGGGTTCCACCCGAAAATTGTTTATATTGAACCAAAGTAAGCTTTTATCTCTCAGGGTTTGGTTCATCATCTCAATTCAATTTCCAAATGCTGCTCCGAACCGGTTCATTTAACACCGTTTTGCAGCCCTGTATATTTAGCCCGCTTGCCGTTGAGATTCTTGGGCTTAATGGCCCACTGTGCACGTAATTTAGTGCTTGGCTTATTCGCGATGGGTCTGTGCCTTATTGTAATTGTCTATCTCTGTCTATCTGGCCATATCTCACTTGTTCTTGCTGCCTCGTGCCCTCCCTTTCACTTCCAGCTCGCTGTGGCCGTCGCCGCCGCCGTCGTCGACTATTGCTGTCTCTGTCTGTTGAATGGGCATATCAACGAGTTCGATGTAAAAAGTTATACTTATTTCGTTGCTGTCTATTATTTATTGCCGTTGAGAAGACGACGTTTATTATAATTCGAGTGTTGAACCTTTTGTTTTTTATTTGGCCCCGCCAGTGTTGGCTAGCGGGCCAGCAGCGGGCCAGCGGCTGGCGGTTGTCGGCCATTTTGTTGCAACATTTTAATGCACGGTCGTAAATTTAATACGCCCCGTTGGCCATAAACATTCATGCGAGTGTCCATATCAATGAATCTAAAGAGATAGACGAACGTTGGCCACAACTGCGAATTGTTGTTGCTGTCGCTTGTTGTTGTTGTCGCTAGTTTGCAATTAATTGTTTGGCACATTAATTAAGCGAATGGCGATGACACAAAAAGGTCAAAGGCCGCTAATAAGCGTTAGACAAGTTAATTTGTGCATGGCTAGAAATCTATATAGTTATCCACACACACACATACTAGTTTATATGTGTATGTATCTGTATTCTAGTCGTGCTGGAAATGGATTTGGGGGCATTAAGGCTAATCGCTGCCTTTACGCAAAAACGTGGCACACACACACACACACACACACACACACACGCACACTGATATATGCGATAATGAACAGAGATTTACAAAAATAAACAGTCTGCTTTTATTTCTGTTGCTGTTGGCCTTTATTTGTTTCATATCAAAACCAGGCGCATTCTGATAAATACAAAACAGCTCGAGCTTATATTTTCTCTATTTTTTATATATATATATGTATTTTCGTTTTGGTTTTTTAATTTTCAAACATTGTGCGATATGTAGCGATTTATAAAAGTCAACCAAATTAAATGTGTATGCTGCGAATGGACAGCAGCAACTGTGGAATTGTTTGATGTCATGCTATATGGGATTTGATTTCACACACGCACACACATGCACACACACACGCAAGCATACGCACACATACTTCATTTTGATATGACAATTGAATAGCTGGAGCTGAGGCGCAGCGTGGGCGTGCTTAATGTGGGCTAAACAAAACGCAACACTTCCTGTGTCGCGCATTATGCAAACGCAGTGCGTTTGTATCTGTGTATCTGTGTAGCTGTGTATCTGACGGATACACGAGCATTCGGCCGCATACTATTTGCAAAACTGTCTATGGGATGCGCGCCATTTGGACGCCTGAGATGTCAGCCAGGCATCAGATTAATTAATCAACGTGTCGCTGTCGTCAATCTTATTTGGCCTGGCCAAGAGTTTTAAATTTGAATTCAGCTCGAATCTGGCTGTTGGCGGCTGCTAATTTATTTATTTATTTTCGTATTGTTTGTTGTTCTTGTCTCCGGCAATGGACGTCAACAGCTGGACATGTTTGGGCCCGGCTGCCGCTGTTGCCTCTCTGTTGTTCGCATTCAATTTAATATAATTTCTTTATCGAAATAGTTTGTTGACTTTCTCGGCATTTCACATGACATTCTGCTCTGCTTACGTGTGGGCAAGCGCGTCACTCGCCGCTCGTGAATGTGATGTGATTTCAGGCATTCCTTCGTGCAACATGTCGCATACGTAACACCTATCGAAGCCCCACAACTGCCGCCCCACCACCGCCCGCCACGCCCAGCCGCAATCGCTTGTGGGCCCTAATATTATATATGTATTTATATTGCCCATGTCTTTGGCTCAATTGCGGCGCATATAAACACACAATAAATAAAGCAGCGGACGCGAGCATATACCGTATAAAAGTATAAAACAAAATGCCCAACTAAGAGGGTGGCACGAGTACAGAACAACAATTTGAGGCAGGTCGAATATTGAATACCCTTTCAGACATGACAATTAAGCTGCAAAGCTGCACAAATTGGAATTTGATGTGTTCTGCGCAGTTTTCACTGTCAACTACCATTTTGAGTATACGGGTAGAGTATAGCAAATTCTGCTTTATCTTGCCTTCGTCTGTTAACACTAGAAATTTCACACAAGACGTTTCTTTGACGCCATTTTTAAAAACCATCAAAATCGGCCACTTCTTCTTTAACTTTCTTCATTCACACGGTATTTTGTGTTATAAAATATATTAAAAAATACCACAAATTGTAAAATACGTGCATTTTCCAACACTAACTTTGTAAACCTATTCTTAAATGAACAAGTGAAGGCTCAGCTAGGATATTTAATGTAATAGCTCGTCACATAAAACTGTTTATCCGCATGCTGATTAGTTCTAAACCCCAAGTGTTACGAGTTCGGTCTCAAAATCAGCATGCCCTGCCCAAGGCTGTAGCGCAGAACACATTAACACAGCACCAACAGCAACAGCTACCAAATTCAATGTCATTATTGATGTCATTCGCATTGTGTTTGTATTTTTATGGTTTTATAATCGCCCCCGACTTTGTGTGTGTGTGTGTGTGTGTGTGTGTGTGTGCTCGCATATACTTGGCATTTATGTGTGCGAACATAATGAAATTAACGCAATTTAGTGCACACATCCGACACATCCGACATTATAGGGTATCATAAAAGTGTGCACATTCAAACGGAGTTGCAATCACATAAACTGGTTGAATTATTGTTGTTTATTGTTGTTTACGTCTAAAATGTTCATATGAATGGAACATTACGGAAATATAATTAAACTATTAGCTACACTTACAGCACAAGGTTGCAAAATGTAAATTACAAAGCCATAATTCTTGATTGGAAGAAATTAGTCAGCCTATATACGATACGATAAAGTTCCTTTGGATCATATGTATATGCATGTAAATGGCGCATTAAGCAAGTACAACAAAACTTAAGATAGAGGAAGAAGTGTTTTAAATAAACCTATTATAATTAACTATTTATTATTAAAGAACTTTATAGTTTAAGCAAAGGATATACACATTTTATTTCTGTTTTAAACCCATTCAACAAACATTCTATTCTAAACGATAGACCAAAAGGATAATCAAATATTCAAATATAACTCCCAAACAAACTTTGACTTCAAATGGAGAGTCTGTATAAATATATCAATAAACAAGTAAGAGGTTCTAGTCGGGGGCTCCCGACTAGAGGATACCCTGAACCCTCATATTCCAACACCAAATGCAGCGCGCGCTTATAGATAGAGAGTAGCGGGGAGGTGGCGATAGGTATAAAATGAAAGATAATCGATATATATATACTTTTCTAGAAGCAACATGTCAAGTTTGGTAACTCTAGCTCTTATTATTTACCAAAATTGCTTAAAAAACAGGATATCGATATACATTTTTATCGATTACTTGGAAACGGGGCAAGTTATCGATTATCGGAAACAAACTCGATCTGCGTAGGAACTAGGAGCATCTACATCTAAAAGTCTCTAGCTCTTATAGGTTCTGAGATCCTTGCGTTCATACATACGGACGGACGGACGGACGGACGGACGGACGGACGGACGGACGGACGGACGGACGGACGGACAGACGGACAGACAGACGGACATGGCTAGATCGACTCGGCTATTAATGCTGATCAAGAATATATATACTTTATGGGGTCGGAGATGCTTCCTTCTGCCTGTTACATACATTTGGATTTTGCACAAAAACATAATACCCCTTTTACCCATTTTTAATGGGTTCAGGGTATAAAAAAACACAATAGTGTAAATCCTGATATAGCTTTTCTACACATACGATTCCGTCTACATTGATTTATTTGTTAAAATAAATATGAATATTTGGCTCGAAGGCAGAAATTGATCAAGTTTTCAATACATATAATATTTAACTTGAACTTTACATTCGTTGAATTCAATTTAATAAATTGTCCATTAATATTTTTAACATATTATCTGAAAGGCTTTGTACAAAGAGAATGCTTTACTTTCAGCTTCTGCTGGAAATTCGCTTCGACTAATCGATACCAAGAATTATTGCAATGGGTTAAAAAGAGAGGCAACGAATCAAGTTGAATGCCACCCGTAATCGAAATTTGTTACGAAAAAACTAAAGAGGAGACTTGAAAAGAAGCTCACAAATGCGAGGCGTATTTTTAATTTATTGCAGTTTTGTTCAGATTGCGCTTCAATCAGAGTTTTTATGTCAGAGATTAACGATTAAAGTCATTAGCAGTTAAGATCGAGATCAGTCAAACAGTTGATGTGTCGTACCGTCCGACAAGGCCCAAACACACACACACACACACGCACACACACACAGGCGCGTATTTTTCATATTTATATGCCAGACAAAGGCGATACAGTTCATTCTTTTATCGCTTTTGGCATTTTAATGCTGTGGTTATGGCCCGCACTGGACGAGGGGAATGGTAAGCGGGGGCAGGGGGTGGATGGCTTTTACTGGACTCTGACATCGGGGGCATCGGTTTTATTGTTTCGACTCCGGACTCTGGAGCAGGACGATCGTTCGGCTTGATATGCGCATATTAAGGGCAAAGTTATAAAACATTAGCGCATATTAATCATTTCTGAAGTTTTATACAAAAAAAAAAACATTCAAGAAATCCATTTATTTGTTTCGTTCGTTGCGTTGATTCAAAATAAATATGCCCCCAAAACAGTCCGGAGCAGCAGCCCCAGCGAAATTCAATTAAAAGGCTTGCTGTAACATTCCCGGAATGGCAGCGTGCATTACACGGCACCGGATCCAGAGAAGACGACGGAGACAGAGATGGAGACGGAGATGGAGACGGAGATGGAGACGGAGATGGAGACGGAGATGGAGACAGAGATGGAGACGGAGATGGAGTCGGAGACGGAGATAGAGACGGAGATGGAGACGGAGATGGAGCCGGAGCCGGAGACCCGCCAGATGCGCCGTCAGAGTGTCTCGCGTTGGCTCCGATTCTTGCTCCAATGCTCGCTCGCCTCATTCTGTGGGCCTCTTTATGCTGGGAGAGAAACTGTCAAAATATTGACAGGCGCATCCGTTATGCTTTTTGCCCAAATTGATATTCTATTTTTGGCAGCGTTTGCTCGACTTCATTAAAAATTAAAAAATAAAACAAGTCTGAACCGAAAAACAAAAAAAAAAACTACATTTATATTTAAATAAACTAGCCAGCGAGGAAGTTGACGCGAAAAATGGAGCTGTTGCCACAGCCAAAACTGGCCAGTTAATGATGATAGTTAGACGGGCATAACTGGACAATCTGGCCCAGCTGCATACTGTTTCTAATACCCTAGGCTCTTTGTAAAGCGGGTATAATGTTTCTGGAGAAATGCATGTAACGTGCAGTAGAACATATTTGATCCCAGAAGGTGTATACTCTATATACTCCATCGGGCTAGGAACTGAGTCGAAGTATATATTCCTTTATGTATTTGGGATATCGATAAATATCGATTTTCAGACGCAGGCTTTTAAGCATAACACGAAGATTATAGGAGCTAGAATCAATAAACTTGGTATGTGGATGCCCTGTGTAGTATACATAGATTAAGAACATTTCATAGATTGAATACCTTCCCCTTTCCCCCCAAAATGTGTACACAAGTGCCGTCTTTAAAGAAAGAAACTGGCACACATTTCAGTGTCATATATAAGCTCTAACAATTTTATTAAGATCGGACTCTGAAAACCGAAGAAAGCGAAGAAGACAAAGTATGAAAGAAAGACTGAAATGTCAGCTTGTCGCTGGCTTGAGGGTATCTGCCAGTCGGGCATTCCCGGCTAGATCACATTTGCTTGTTTTTTGTGAATGAATTCGTCGATTGCTTCTAACTGTCTTTCTACTACTAATTGGGAGATGTATTGAAAGGCTAGAGCTATCCAGAGGCGACCCACGACCAACGAGATGGCCAGAAACAAATGAATATTGAATATTTTGTTGGTGGTTCTTTTTTGGTTAGCCGCAAGCCAATTCTGGGTGAGTGTGTGAAACGATTCGATCTGAAAATGATCCGCTGGCCATCTACATTCTGCTCTGGCTGGGGCTGTGCATACAGAGATATGGTCTGGCATATGGCTAGGCTAAATATCATCAATTATCGGCGATGCTTTGCGAGTTCATTCACGATGATCTGGTCAATCAATTTGGCTTTGGCTTTGGCTTTGGCTATGCCACTGGCCCAGGGCCGTAGCCGAATGCTAAACAGGTTGAGCTCCACTCACAGAGTTGTTAGTTCAACAAAATCGCTTTCTCACACGTTGCTCGAACTCATTTTTGATTGTCCGTCCCCGTCGCAGTCCCAGTCCCGGATTGACAAATTGCATTTTATGAATTAATGATTGGCTTAAATGGTGTTTAATTAATTGACCCTACGTTGAGCCTCGTTGCGCGTTGAAATTGTAAATGTCTGCCTAATTACGTGTAATTAAATTCGCATTTTTTATCGAACACGCCGAGGGAAAGCCTCCATTTTGGCCCAAGCACATTCCGCTAACAGGTATCAAAATAAATATCTGATTGGGCGGGCATTCTAATGATCTGTTAAACTGTGATTATTATACGATTCGACTTTGCAAATAAACCGAATCAAACTTTTGGTGGTCGTCAGATATCATCAGCCATCTTTTGGCAATTCATGAGCCCTTTGCTCTTAATACTATATTCAAATCTTGAAAAATAACATTTAAATTGCAAACTCTGTTCAAGGAAAGGTAAAATAATTGCAATGGATTCTGTGTTATACAAAATTGAATATAATATGGTATAGTATATGAATAAGTATGTGCTGTATGTGTACAGTTATTGTATGTGCTTCAATCATAATATGAGAAAAGAACTATTAATCTTGAAGAAATAATCACATTGATCTATTAGTGTTTTATTGCACTACACTATTCTCTACTCTATTATATTATAATATACAATACTCTATTAAAATATATACTATTATTATACTATAAGTATAAATACAATAAAATACTAATAGATAAAAGCGATTCCTTCTTCATATAATATAATATAGTACACAATAGTTATAAAAATAGAATAGTGTAATAAAATACAAATAGATCAATGTATTTTCTGCTGCAACATTTATATTTCCTATTTGCAGAGAATTTTTCAAAATGATAAATGAGTAAGTTTTGTAAACTTGCGGCTTTTTCTTTAAGAGCAAAAGAATGTGGGCACATGTAGACGCATATTTGGTTTATCGGAGCGAAAAGTTCCCGCACTTAGTCAGAATATCAGATTCCCAAAACGAATTCCCATGTTATATTTCCTATGAAGTCTCGCACTTGCAAAGTCCAATGGATAAGTGTAATTTTCAAATCTGAAACTCGTAAGAGTCATCAACTAATGAGGCCCCTAAAAGCCACGACGGATGTGTGTACAATAGCATGAAATACCTGTAAATACCTATATGTATCTACACGCATACGTATCTGTAGCTGTATCTGTATCTGTATCTGTAGCTGTAGCTGTATTTGTAGCTGTATCTTGGTATCGCCTTTTCGCTCTATTCATATACGCTTATTTATTTATTTTCGAATTGTTTCGGGTACATATTTCATTTTCGGCTGAAACACAAAATGCAGGAAATGGACGTGTTGACAAATAAACGATGTTCGTACTCGTACACGTATTTACCAATATATGTATCTATGAATTAAACACAAAAACAGCTCACAGCAAATTTCACCTGTGCTTTTTTTTTTGTTCGTTGATTTTTAGCATTTGAAATGCGGACGGGACGTACTTTGAAAATCAAATAGCTCAGGCCCCAAATGAAAGTTAACAACGGCAACAACAAACGGTAATTGTTATACTTGCCAAGGCATGTGTGTGTTTATGTGTGTGTGTGTGTGTGAGTGCGCGCACTTATGCCGCGTATCTTATGGATACATTTTGTTTCACACGCACAAAACGATCTGCGTATCTGTTGTAGTGTGCGTGCGAAAATGCCGTTCTATTTATTGAATATTGATAAATGCGTTCTGCTCGAAGACGCCAAACCACCCCACCACCCCCCCACTTGCCCGCACCAGCCCACCCCCTGGCTCTCCTGGGCCAACTCATTTGCGCCACGAATTTGACGTCGTCTCATTAGTCACATTTAAAATTGTATTTAATTACTTTCTCACTTCATCATCAGTCAAGTCTGTGGGTCGCCGCCGCCTCATCATTGGCGCTTGGGGGGTGGCACTCAGTACACCCACCCCCTGTCCCTGCCAGACGGACAGGCAGGGTGTGCGCTGCTCCTGGTGGTGTTTGATGAGCGCCTGCGCTCCCTACAATATATATATATATATCTATCTATATATTATATATGTGTATGTTTGTTTTAACAGACAGGCCGGCGAAAATTGATATACTCTCTCTCTCTGCTGGGGCGCTGCTGGGGCGGCGGGGGCTGCGTCGCTGCTGCGCTGCTTTCATCAATTTCAAATTAGTGAAAATCGAACAGTAAGTGAAATTATTTGCGGGGGCTGCTGGAAAATGTAACGGTAACGGCATTCTATATTATCTATATAGCCAGACCGTTCATTCCACCTACCTTGTTTTTGGGCCATTACAAGTGTAATTTATCTCGCAAATCATTAATCAAGTCGCAGGCATGATGTTTTTGTTGTATTTAGTTATTTTTCCAATGGGTGTGGAAAGTGTGTAATTTGCTCGATTGGGTTTTCCCTCGCCTGTTTTCCTTCTTAGCGCTGCATATCAAACGCCATTTGGCATAGGCAAGCCGCAAATGTTAACGCCCCACAAACAACGGCTCTCCAAATGAAAAGGGCGTATTTTAAATTAAATCGCATATAAAAAAGCGGCACATTTATGATTGAAAGATACACAAACAATACACGCATTCCCACACACTCACACATACACTCAAAGGCACTACACAGCACATTTGCGTTGATTTCGTTATGCAAAACCAGTCCACTACAAACTAGGCAAACAGCACTCGAATCAAGCACCTAAAACATGCTTCATAGTGTAGTCTCACTAACACACGCAGGGGGGCACAGCTTATACGGACACACATACGCAAGCGAGTGCGAGCGGCATGTGCTTGTGCCCGCCTGTGTGAGTGTGTGTGCCTGTGTGTGTCTGTGTGTAGTGAACGAATGAGCGGCGAGCGCATTGTATACACACACGACTTTCGTATTGCATAGATTACGATTACAAATTTAATTGAATGCCACCTGAGCGCAGCTGAAACGACAATCCGATTGGCCAGCCAGCCAGACCAGCTGGCGAGAGAGAGCGCATCACAATTGAAAACGAATGGGAATGGCACGCACACAAACGCAGCCACCGCTCATGTGTTCCATTTGCCAGCCATTCCAAGGCAACAGAGAGTAGGTGTAAGAGAGAGTGAGAGAGGCATTTTCGCGCGCGCTGTCTTTTGACGCGTCGTTTTGATGTGCGGAGAGAATCATTTTTATTCCCAATTGGAGTTCCGTGTGCGTCGGGCGAATGCGGCGGACAGTGCGCGATATCAAACGTGAAATAAATGAACAAATTGATAGTTAATAAGCAACAGGAGCCGATCTCGTTACCGATCAGGCACCATCAGGTAACAGTTAACACAACAACAATAACAACGTTACGTCGTTCATTCCAATGTGATCTGAATGTGTTTATGTGTGTGTGTTGTGTGTGTTGTGCACGCTCAAAAAGGAGCTGGCGATAAGCTGAACGATAAAACATTTCAATAATTAAAATAAGTGTATTTCATTTCGATATTGCATTCAACGGCAGCTCAAGCAAATTTAAGCATGTGCTCAAATTAAACAAACAACAAGCGAAAAAAAGAAAGAAAGAAAAAGAAACGCGAGCTCAGTTAACGGTGCTTTAAAGCAATTCCCTTTTTCACAGCCGCTGCAACGAAATAAACCAAAAACAACAACAGAAACAACAACATGAGCACAAAGCGAGGTGACAGCTCGATTATTTGATAACGGTAGTTCGATGATATAAACGCAGGAGCAAAAGCAATAAGCGAAACAGCCAAACATCAACAACAACAAAAAACAAAACGAAGAGAGAGAGAGAGAGAGGGAGCAAGAGAAAGAGAAACGACAACAACAACAAAGTGTGCTGTGCAAATTACGTAGAAAGTTAAAAGCTCGCGCATTAATTCCGCTATAAATCGAAACAATTTGCCATCTGCGTTTTGCAAATAAAAAAGAAATTTTCAATTTACAAACGGAGCGCCCAATTGGAAACCTCGCACTAATGCAACTCCGAGTGCATCCGACTATGGATTGCAGCGGCCGTTCAAATAACACTATTGAACGCGATTCCGATTTGGGTGACGATTTGGTAAGCAAAAGGGAGACGAAGATTTAGAAGAGAATACGCCTCAAAATATCTGAGAAAAAGCAGTGCGGGCTGCAAAACAAATAGGTTTAAGAATAGGAAAGCGATTTTAATCATAGTACCTTATAATACCCAATATAAGCTGTCCTATTATTCTGCTTTTATTATAACCATATAGTGCAGCTAAGGGAATTTCAGATGTTATACTCTATTTATAAAACTGTTTTAAGTTGTATATAAAACCAATCTATATAAATAAAACTTCTTGTGCGGACTGAGAGACTGTTTGGGCTTTAAGAAACCAAATAATATTGACAATACTTTCTTTTTGTGACGTGGGTCAGCGCCAGGACGGGTTCTAAAAAATACTTTAAGCAAGTAGCAATGGCCACTTTTTTTTGGCCTCTTAAATATTTTAACTATTATTAAACCAAGACTGCTTTAAAGATACGAATCTTTTTAAAAAGGTATCTCGGCTGCAATTTAAATATTCCGTTTTCATACAAAAAAGGATTCTTACTCTTTGCAAGTTTCAATTTATGCGCACGGCAGAAAAATAGGCGGAAATCAGATTTGAAAACTTCAATTTAAGCACACATAAAATGCTGGGAAATATAAATTATTATTTGTACCATATAATATAGATAATGCGAGCTATTGGCCTCTATTTTAGATTTATGTGTCTGTTTTATGATAAACAATATAAAATGTTATATAGAATAGAATAGAATGCAATGCAGTATTCATTCAAATATATACATACATATATACATAGAAATATATATATGTTTCTTAAATAAAGTTTCAATACGATATATACATTTAACAGACCTTCAACATAATACCCCTCATAGTTGCCATAATCTAAGTAAAGTTATCGTTGTTTTGCCGTCGGAAATATAAAAATCGCCTGCCTCTCTATAGACAGATGGGAGCCCATATATTATGTTATGGCCGGAAAGAATGACTAAAAGCTTTGTATTGATGCAATTCCTCGTCGAGTCGCGACTGTGTTTGCAGATGATTCGAAACGTAATTATAATGTTAAATTGTTGATTCAAAATTAAGCAGAGCCCGGGTCTGGGAGTATTCATTTTCGGTTGATGTATTCGCTTTGTTTGCCATGGAGCCGTTAAAAGGTGACATGCTAAATGGTCATACAAGGCATTTATTATACACACAGACACACACTCGCACACACTCACACACACAGTGAGCTAAGTGCATACACACATGCTCATAACTACAAATAGATTCATCTGTTTCGCTGAGCTCTGACTCTGACTCCGACTCCGGCTCTGGCTTTGGCTTTGGCGTGGAGCATCATCTTGGTACGTTTGCAGCTTGGGTCTAGGAGTAGGGCATGGGCCCCTCAGCTCGATGTCTCTCGGGTATCTCGTTCACCTTTCATCAATTGAAAGATCTCTTTCAATTCAACTCTTTGATGGCGTTCATATGTAAATAAAATGTTTAAATATTTGCATTATTTGTTAGTACCTTAAATGAATATTAAATGGGTTTTATTGCCTCTCTGCCACTTTTCGAGTGTGTGCGAGTGTATCTGTGTGTGTTTGTCTGTGGGTGTGTGTGTGTGTGTGCATAGGCACAGGTATGCGCCCATGCATGTGTCTCTTCTTCAATAAAACTCTTGTTAGGCCCCCTTTTGTTTTTCTTTCATTTTTATTTCATTGTTGATAGACAGTGTGCCGCGTTGATCAACAATGAGCCAGACTTTACATACATACTTACGTACATACATGCGTACATACATGCACTGAGTCAGATACATGGATATTTACATAATTTTTAATAGCTTCGTCTTTTGGCTGTCTCCCCCCTCCCCCTTTTGATAGCCTTGTGCAAACATTGTGCCCCGTTCGTCGAGCTGGTCAACCACCTTCAGCTCGACTCTTGCTGTCTCTTCTTCTTTGCATAAAATTTCGTATAAAATACCACATAACTTGGGCAGGATGGAGCGGGAGGAGGTAGGAGGCAGGAGGCGAAGGCGGAGGCGGAGGGGCACTGTGTGTTAATTGAACACATCGATCGATGCGAGGGTATATCATTTACAATTGCCCGGCCAAGTGGACATTTGGCAAACGAGCTGTTGCTGCCTTTTGGTTTGGCATGTGGGTGTTTTTAATTAGCCCGTCGGAATGAATATAATATGCTGGTGTCATTGGCGCGTTCGAATTTTTAATATCAATGCTCGTATCAAATCCTAACGCTGTAAACTCTGTGGAAGAACGGCAAACGAATTCTCAGATTTGGACCAAAAGTCACGATTAAACAATAATGTGGGCTGTCAAAAAGTCATAAATTTTCAAATGAAGCGAGTCGCGGAGTTGAAGTTCGTGCCCCATGGCTGCTGCAACAACCCGGCTGTTGTTGTTCTTGTTGTTGTCGTTGTCATTTGAGGCACAGCTTTAATTACTTGGGTTAAACGCACAGTTTAAAATCATTGAAGTTGGCTTTTTGATTTTTTTTGAATCGCTTTTAAATTAAATCAAGCAAAAGACACAGCCAAGCAGCCAAGTGGCATGCAACATTCAGTGCTGTGGCATGGGACAGTTTCGGCTTCCCATTCGACTCCCATCGACTTCCATTCGAGCCGAGGGCTGGCTGTCCGGCGCCGCGCACGTGTTCAACATCAGCGCCATTTGCTGTTCCCACATTAAATCACCGACTGTGGGAGCTCTTGGCAGTTGGCTCTGGCTGCAGTGCTGCCCATTCAGCTATTTTCTAGCTAAAGTTCAATTTAGCTGTTTTTTTGGCAGCTCAGTGACAAGCAGATGTAACTCTGCCAGTTTTTGGCTATTTTTAGCTGTTCGAGACAGCGACATTTGCCAACACTGTCTGGCTGCTGTCTGCCCTTGAGTGTGGGTGTGCAGCTCTGTCTGTGTGTGTATGTGTGTGTGTGTGTGTGTGTGTGTGTCCGAATCTCAGTGACGTTAACTGTTGTTTTGGTTTACAGATTCCCAACAGTTTAGCACTTGGCTGCCAGCCTCGTATCTGGCTATGAAGCAATGGAAAATTAGCTGCCGATACGAGGGCCCCCACCCCCAATCCCAACCCCCAACCACGTTCTCATTCCGGACTCAATTCCATAACTTGGGGGCATTTGTGCGCGTATGTGTCTGTGTCTGTGTGTGTGTGTGTGTGGTTCTTAATGCACTCAACAACGGCAGCGGCACCTGTTATAATTTGTTTGGCTTCTTGTACGCTGACAGGCAACGATTTGTATTAAATTCTTTGTTGCGCTCTCGGGGCAAGTGTCTGCAGTTGTTGTTGTTGCTGTTGTTGTTGTTGTTGTTGTTGTTGCATAACGATAACCCACATGAGTGTGTCAGGGCGGTAAAAAATATTTGATTAAGTATTAGAGAGCAGAGCAGAGCAGTCGAAATGTCGCCTTTGGGGCAGCTTTGATGCTGCAGGGTCTACGGACAGAATGACAGAAGAAATCCCTGTGGAGGGGGGTGGGGTTGGCGCTGGGGCATAGGCGTCATTTTTCTGGGTGGCAATCTCGAAAGTGCATACAGACGTGTCGTCGATGCGAATACAATTTTAATTCAATTAAAATGCAAAAGCAACAACAAGAAACTAAAACACATTCAAATGGCAAAGCAATAGAAATAACAGCAACAAAAGCCAATGGCGACAAATGCCACAAAAGCAGAACTGAACAAAAAAAAACAACAAGCTCATAAAAATGATGATTATTACAGTTTTGTTTAGAATGAATTTATGAATTATTTTTCAACCATAGCTAATAAAATTGTTAATTGGATTTTTTCCAGCGCTGGCGGCAGCTCCGCAGCTGCAGCTGCTTACGAGCTGCGATAAAGTGTAATAAACAATACACACACACACACACACACACACACACACACCTATTGTGCGAATACATTATGTACACGCACACATGCACTGGCAAATATAAAAGCTTATTATCAAAGCACTAATAAACACAACGTCTTGCCTCGCATCGCGAAAGGGCGTGGCTTTTTATATTGTCGACTTTGCAAGCGCTCTCACCGAAAACGGACGCCAGGCCGAAAGCTCTCGCTGGCCCGTTAAATGAATGAATAAGCGAATGAGAAACCAGAAAGAACAGTTATTTATGGCGAAAACTAAATACCCTTGCAGAAATATGTGCCTAGAATAGCAATGCGTGCGGATTTGCGTTACGCGTTCAATGCTGAAAGCACAATACTCTTCATCTGCAAGAGCATAAGTTAAGCTTGCTTATCGGCGCTGCGATCGATGGGCAGGCGGCAGGCAGCAGTCAATATTTGAGCTGTTGCTTTTGGGGCTGGTCCTCGCCGGCTGTAATAAAAACAATGCATTTTCGATTTTTTTTTTTTTCAAATTAATGCCGCCTGCAATCGACGCTAGACGCAGGCCGCAAACAAACAACAACAACAAGAGGCAGAGGCCAGCAGAAACAGTCGTTGGCCCTTTTATTCGTTGCTTTTTTAACCGGTTTCATTTTTTCTTCTTATTTTGTTGTTGTACCTTTTACATTATTTTATTGTTTACGCGAAATTTTCGTCTGCCTTCAGTCACGCACACACACACATACACACACAAGTACACAAAACATGGGCGTGCGTGCAGCGCCCATATAATAGTGGGTAGGTGGTTTGTTGGCTGATGGAAGTGGATGGGGGGGGCTTTGTGGGGTAGGGGCAATGGGCTCGCTCGCTCGCTCGTTGGGTCGTCCAGCCAGCGGGCAACCGGCAGAGCGAATGCGCCATTATGTTTGTTGCCCGTTTCGGTTTCAGTTTCTGTTTTGTTGTTTCCATTTTTATATTTTATTCGCTTTATTTTTTCCGCTTCGTCGCGTCGCGAGCGAATGAAATACGCGACGCACACATATACATTAGCGCGCGCGCACGCACACACACGACACTCACACACACACACACATGCTGGCATTCACTCTTGCACTCGCACTCACGCTCATATTACATTCATATGTACATATATGAGCTTGTATCTCACAGATACGTTTTGCATTTTAATTTTATTTTCATGCTCTTCGGCCTGCAGCGGCGTTTCCGTATCGACCACGTTGCACATGTTTTGGTCCTGCCCTTAATATATCTATATATATATATATATATATATATCTTTTTTTGTTGTACTTTTTAGTCGCTGGCTCTTGTTCTTCTTCTTGTCGTTGTTGTTGTTGTTGTCGTCATCGTCGCAGCGCGTTGAAATAATTCGCCACGGGGTGGATGCGTAAATGAGCAATTTTTATTTATGTGTGTTTGTTCGCATTTTTATTCAGATATGAGAAAACGCCGCCATTTATTACATAGTGTGTGTGTGTGTGTGTGTGCATCTTAAGTGCATACACATGTGGGTGCATATAAAAATATGCATTTCATAAAAACATTATGCTACATACGTACGTACATAAGAAATTGTACCCAATCTGTATACTTTTCGAGGCTAGTGTTAAATTTTTATTCAGTTAAAAACTTTTAAAAATGTCCATATTAACTTTATATTCAGTGTTGAAGTTGGATCTGGCAAAAAACCTTTAGTCTGAACTATCAGATATTATTAACAATAGTTTGCAACACGACCATTTATCACATTGACTAAGATGTCAGCAACGTCTTCTGTAACTTTCCTCGAAGAATGTTTGAAAATAAAAAAAGTTCATTATTTAACCCAATTTACAAATGAGCATGATAAGAACATGCCTCTAGCATTTAGTATTTAAAAGACTTTTTAAAATATCTTCTGTGATACTGTGGCCAGTTTTCAATTACTCAAATATAAACCTAAATCATAAACATTTCATTTCGAAAGACCTTACTAAACAAAATAAAAGCCTGATTTTTCCTCTCTTCTAACCAATCGATATATATCCATTGCTACTGTCATGGTATTTATGAGTTCCAGGAATACTGCAGGAATAATTCAAAGTAGATAATTCTAAAAATCGTGCTATGAAAATAGGACGTTAATAAACTTAAGACGCCAGCACGCCCAAAGAGCACTTGAATCATAAGAACATTAGGACTTCTAGTTTACAATTCGGTCTAAAAAAACACACACAACTACCCAATGGGAGAGAGAGGGAGAGGGGAGAGATGGCGAGCATATGCCTGCTGTATAATCTTAATCCTTCACACAATAAAACGCTTGCCTGCCCGCCTGTGTGGCTGGGCTGGGCGTCCGCTCTGGTAGTTAGTTGATCCTGTTTGCATGCTGCGCCCTTCACAGCTTGCCCCTCGCCCCTCGCCGCTTGCCGCTTGCCGCTTTGTCACATTATGGATTTCCAGTGGCCGCAGCGGCTCGTCCTTTTGTTTTAAATTAGCACGGCATGTTGCACATGCGGCGCAGCCCTGTCCGCTTCGTCCGCTTCGTCCGGCCGTCCGACATGCCCTCTGTGCGATATCCCGTTTCGCCGATGATGAGCGGAGCGCTGAGCGCTGAGTGCCGACGGCAGCGGCAGCAGCCCTCCTGACCCGGAGTGCTTCCGACAATTTGTCAATGCAACAATAGCAATTGTTGTTCATATCAACTTGTCGGGGCAACAGGAACAAAAACAACAATAACAGCCAAGCGAAATTAACTAAATTGCATTTGTGGTCAAATGCAATGATAATAAATTAAGATAAATTATTTACAGCGCTTCTATCGAAAATAATGTCAACTAATTAGTGATAAAAACTGTCAGCGGCAAATAAATTGAATATTCTTCAACCGAATACAAATGCAATTTGCAGTTAGATAGTCGCCACATTCGCCCCATGCGGCCCTTTGTGCCCCCATCCTGTCACAAATGTCGTCGTCTTTTGCGGTGCATCGAAAGCTATTAAAGTAAATTGCAATCAACGGGGATGAGGGGACAAAACGAAACGTGCGACAGGGGGGACACGGGCCAGTCATACCTGCCCACGAGTATCGTATCTCGTAGCTACACACAATGCGAGCTCTACACATGTACACATAGTATCTAGTATCTCAAGTATTGCTTTGTGGGTGCACCCGGAGGCTTTGGCGCAACTTCTGCGTCAGCTCTAATTGCGATTTAATGTCTTTTCGGCTTTCCTATGAAAGTGCTGCGGTAAAAGTTAAACCGATAACACGCTCCGGCGTTTATCATTGCCCCGCCAAAGTCCAAATTAATGGAACTGCCGTGTAGCTGTGCGCCCAAGTACTATCTCTGCCTATTTGTATACAAGTATTATATATAGATATATATACATATATGGGCTGGCGACACAGTTTTTTATTTTACAAGATACCTGGCCATCATTAGCGGCTGCGTTTTTACCTTAGCTAATGCTCTTGCCTAAAACTAGTACAGCTTATCGTACATAATTATTTATGCGACAGTTGTACATAATTGCATTCAGATATTGGGTCACATAAAAGACCTCCACACAGTGATATGCCAAATGCAGAGGAATATGGGCACCCAACAGGGGTTCCATGTGGGACTTTCCATAAGAAAATACCCTACTCATTTTTCTCGAAAGATAATCCAATTTAAGCATATTCATATAAATCGCTATAATTAAGATATTGCTAAAATGTTCCCCTTCAAATGTTGTCGCAATATTCTTAGAATCAATTTGTGAAAGTATATTAATGTGTATAAATTAGATGAATATAATTGAAATTTATTTAAATACCTGTTTAGGTTTAGATATTGTTAGAAGATTCCTCATTAATCTTGATATACCTGAAATTAATAAAGACAGTTTAGAATCAATTTGTTATCAAATTTGTTTAAAATAGCTTCTAAGGTTCGAATTGATTTGTCTTATGAGCCTGACTGCTTAAATATCCAATTTTTATCAATATCAATGTCTGTGAACTTAAAGATTTCTATATGTTTAACTGTAACTTCAATTAAACACAAGTCAAAATCCATATTTAACAAAACTTACTAAGCTGGCAGCTAAAAATGCACTTGTATTTTGCAAAGCAAAAACCAAATGAAAATTCGTAAAGTACACCGAGAAAAAAACAAACGTTTGGTTATCGATCGGCTAATGAACTGCATCAAAAGTTGCATTTTTTAGCTGGTTTATTTTGTTTTTTTTTTGTGCAACACGCAACTGCGGCGCAAATTCGTTGTGCATTAATTAGACATTTTATAGGTGCAACACGGCGTAAACTGCACGCCTTTGGCAGCGGGCACGGCCCAGGCCCAGGCCGTAGCCGGCTGCTTCAATACCACAATTATTGTTTGGGCCTGGTCAACAGAAATGGCAACAACAACAACAACAACAGCAGAAAATAAAAAACCAACCGCAACTAAAATGTTGCCAGCGAAGCGTCCATCGGCCTCTGAGTGCACATATTTCGCATGGATTCGATAACTTACATTAATTTGATGTACTCACACACAAACACACACACACACACACATGCTGGCTGTATGTACTTTATATATGCAAATATGGCTGCTTCCATGTGGTAACCGCGAATTGGCAACTAACTAACCAACCAACTGAAGCCAACAACGTCCAATGCGAGCAGCGATCAATGCGCCAATATCTGGCCACAAAGAAGATGGAGCTGCTCACGGAGATGGAGACGGAGATGGAGATGGAGATGGGGCGGGGATGGAGGCGATGGCGAAGGCGGAGGCTGTTGCCACCAAACAGAGGCAAGAGCAAGACGTTACCATTTCATTATGCGCGTTCGCGTTTGAGCCTGGTCGGAATAGGAGTTGCCGCATATCACTTGAGTTAACCAAATGGTGTTGGCCACATTTTTGCCGCACTCACATTCGGTTTTACACTGAAAGAAATGCCATTAAACTAGGCCTGCGTATCTAGATCTATAAGAAATCAATTGTGTTAATGGCTTTCTATCTGAAAACTTGTAAATTCTGTCTAATTTGAAATATTTAACTCGAACAATTGAAAATATTTGAAATATTAAATTTAAAATTTTGAAATTTAATTGAAATTTCGAAACAAATTTGATCAAAAATATTTAATTGAAATATTTTTTTAAAATAAGAAGACATGAGTCCGAGTTGGAAAAAAATATTTCTATGTTCCTATTTTTTTTAAGTTTAATGAATTTTTGTTAAGAAACTTATTTTATCAGCTGTGAGAATAAGTGTATAAAAGAATAAACGATTATGTTAACTAGTTAACATAATGTTAACATGCTAATATTACATTTTTGCCAGTGTACTTGTATTCGTACTATTAAAGACGCTTGCGTTTTGCGCGAACTTCAAAGAATTCTTGGAACTGCAACAGCTCTCTGCTGCAAATACCAGAGTCCATAGCCCCTGTTGCCCCCTTCAGCTCAGAGGTTGTCTATGTATGCTTTGGTTTTGGTTGCATTTATGATTACAGCAATGCGACAACAGCGACAACAACGACAACAACGACGACAACGATACCGGCGATAAATGTTGTATACACACATGAAAAGAGTTGCACACTGAGATGCGAACTGTGCTCCGATGAGGCTGATGATGAGCATCATGATCATGATGATGATTATGATGCCCGGCCTAACCTGGGCATGGCTTGGCTTACATTGTGCAGCACAGGTTACTTTGTGTGTGTGGTGTGTGTGTGGTGTGTGTTGTGTGTGCTGCTGTCGGTTGGCTGCCGCTTGGATGTGTTTAAATTGAAAATTCCCGATTTGCACACAGTCACAGATGCGCTTAATTTGCACCTCTCCAAATGCATAAAAAGCAAAGACCGGACCGCGGACCGTGGACAGGCAGCCGGCCAAGCGTGGCCGACTTCTTGCCAGAGTCACGGCTGGCAATAGTACGCTTGAAACGGTTGTGGCCACGGATACGCCATGGATGTAACTCTTGCAACGACCCACCAGCTCCACTCGCTCTTAATAGCCTGGACTGTTGGCTTGAGCTTGAGCTTGGGCCTGGCCCTGGACTGGCTGGCTGTGGTTGTGGCTGTGGCTGTGGCTCTCTGCTTGATTGCCATTACCGGCTTGCCATTGTTAATTTATTAAGTGGTTACCTTTGTTGTCGCCTCGCTGGCAATACAATTGAAATAGAACTCGTCCCCTCTCCCTCTCTCTTACTCTCTTTATATGTGCTAATGTTGTGCCTTTGGCACGGGCTGTGGCTGAGACTAAACGCTGCCCACGCTGCACGCAGCAGCAAAGTCGCCGCCGCTGCCACATGACAAACTGTTGGACATTTGGCCAGCGCAGCGGGCGCATAATCGAGGCGATCAATGTGATCAGCTCGAGGATGCGTTGATAGCAATCGATGCGGCATGTTTTGACATAAGCGCCGTCATCAATTTGGTGCAGCCAACGCCTGTTTAACTAATTCTCTGTTCTCTGGCGGCTCTCTTTGCAGTCCCACGGCGATCGCACGGATGACGAGATGCGCGACTGCGATTCCGTCGACGGTGAACATCATCAGCTGAGCGCCAAGGCGGCAATTGCCGCACGTCTCAGTCACACAGTCGCCGGCGGCGCTGGCCTCAACTTTGCCAGTCCCGAGCAGCAAACAGATCTGCCACTCAGGTGGGTAGCATTTAATCCCAGCTCCATCTGGAACATTTACCATATCGATTCATATGCTTCTTGTTGCAGCCATCACCATCAACTGCCGCCGAATCATCCGCTTAACGCGCTGGGCAGCTTCATGGGCATCGGCGGCCTACACAGCATTCCAAATCTCCAGCACAGCGATGTTCTCGAGAAGCTCAAGATGCAAGTGCGTGACATGAAAGTGGGTCTCATGGTGAGTGTTAAGCCCAAAACTGGATAAGTATTATTAACTTTTATGAGAAAAGCACAAACGATCTAGGATCTACGATCTTTCTGTTATGATCCTAGGCAAAGTATTAAGCGAAAGACTTTTTAATAAAAGCAAATCAGATGCACGGTATTTAATCTTAAAGGGCGACTTATATACTATATAATATCTCTATATATAAAAAGAGATAAGCATGTAGATATAGATATATATATATAAAAGGGAATATCGATATATTAAATAAAAAAATGTATGGTTTTGTAAGAATTAAATTTGGTGGTTTTGGGGGGGTGAGGGGGTTTTTTTTTTAAAAATTTTTATGGGTTTTTCGGAGGATATAGACCTACATGCTCTAAGAGCTTCATATTTATGTCCAGCAAAACATACGAGCAGACATCGCTATATACTGATCGGATATATTATATTTGACTTTTGTTATTCAACATGCATTTCCTTATAAAATTATATTAATTAATGTAAATTACCACACTTCAAAATCGGTTAAAATATGCTTTTAATTGCAAGTCGCATCAACTTGTTATAAAAGGGCAAAAAGGGAAAACATATTTCTATTAAATTGTCAGCCCTTTGATATTTGATATTCAAGGGAATTCCAATTAAATCAAAAATTTATATCAAATTGTGTGATTTGGAA
Organism: Drosophila ezoana; assembly: GCA_035045725.1. Lineage (NCBI taxonomy): Eukaryota > Metazoa > Arthropoda > Insecta > Diptera > Drosophilidae > Drosophila > Drosophila ezoana. The sequence goes on from JAWNOU010000052.1 coordinate 7,117,265, forward strand.
TTTTAATCGTACAATTCGTACATAAATATAATATTTAATGAATAGTTCTCACAAAAGAAACGGAGTTCTTTAATATCAGATTGTGTCAGCAGACGATGAGCTACTCTGATTATCATTGGTTACGTTTCGCTTTGACTGCCTTGCAGGAACAGGACTATGCAGCAGCGGCCCATGCGGCCGCCTTTGGCGCCAATATGCTGCCCACGACGATCAGCACGGCCTTTCCGCTGCCGCACAATTCGGTGGCAGCGGCCGCGGCAGCTGCATCCTTTGGCCATGCGGCCAATGCGTCCGTGCAGCCAGCCAGCAACGGCGCCAGCTACAATGGTGCAACTTTGGGCACAGGAGCAGCTGTGGCAATGGGCAGCGCCGGCGCCGGCAACAATAATGGAGCCAGCAGCGGCACAGGTGGAGTCAGCGCTGCCGCCAACAACAGCAGCAGCAGCAGCAACAACAATGCGGCAGGCAATGCTGGTGGCAACAACAACAACAACAACAGCAACAACAACAACAGCAGCAGCAACAACAATGCCGGCAATGGGCATCCCTTCTCGTTTGCATCGCCGACAGCGCCGAGCGCCAAAGAAGGTTGGTATGGGGCTGTGGGTTAGCCGGTGTTTAACTGTTGAACTCAGCGCGCCACTTTGCAGCTAATTCCGCATCAAATTCATCGACGTCCAGCGAGGCATCCAATTCATCGCAGCAGAATAATGGCTGGAGCTTTGAAGAGCAGTACAAACAAGTCAGACAGGTTAGTGTTAGTCAATTTAATCTCTTTGCAAACACAGTACGAGCCAAGTTGAGACCGTCCAGGGGCCAGCGGCCAGGGGCCGTTCAGCCCAGCCATTTGGGCAAACTATCAATTAACGGCTAATAGCCAACAACTTGAACCAGTTGCCAAGATGAGCTGTCTATGCGTTTGACTGTGTGCTAGTGTCTGTGTGTGTGTGCGTGTGCTGGGAGCAGGGGTATGCGCCAAGTTTTGATCTCGTTTTGACGCTTCTGCCCGAAGCTGTTCACATGCAATAAACTGAGTTCCACGTTGCCCAGTTCCGGTTTGCTGCAATTGAGCAATTAATGCTCACATCTTGAGCACACTAATTTGGTGAGAAAAGAGCCAGTTTTTGTATTCCTTTTTTGTTTAGATGCTTTGCGCTTCAAGGAGGCTGCTAAGTGGGCCTAGATGCCTGCGCCTGGGTCTGAGCCTGTGCCTGTGCTTAGGTCTAAACTCATTCACGCATGGCTGCGGAGCCAGCGTGAAATTATCACAAGAAGTGCACAATCTGTTAATTAAAATATATCTCTCTCCCTCTCACTCTCCCTCTCTCTCTCTCTCTCTCTCTCTCTCTCTCTCTCTCTCTCGCTCTGTTGCCAAAATTGTTGCGCCGTGTGAACCGCAACAGCTTTTTTTTTCTGCCACTAGCCATAAAAACTAAACTTCGATTAACTCTGCGCGTACACCCTCGACGTTGTTGGCAATTCATCAAACAGCCCGCATTCTCTATGCACTATAAAAACTTTGACCCTTACACAGAGATACAAATGTATCTGTAGCTGCTTGCCATGTATCCGTTTGTATTTCGGCCGCTTCACGCTTAACACCTTCGCTTACACCGGCCAAGCAGAAGAGGAAGATATTGCCTGAAACCGGCTTAGCCAACGCCTACCCGCCCAGACGACCCAGCTGCAGTGCTCCCTGGATATAGGTGTCGGCTAGTTGTTGTTAGTGTTCGGTTGCCTAATCCCTTAAAGCTGCTGCTGCAAGTATCTGCTGCTGCCACAAAATGGCGGCTTTCATTAATTGTGAAAATGTGGCCGCTGCTCATAACGATAATTATGTTAATTGAGTGAGTGGCTGCTGCTGCTGCTGCGTATGAAAAGCCATTTTGAATTTGTCTGCCTCGCAAGATGCTAAAAGAAAATCATTCTACGATGTGAGTGCCCGTTGTTGTTGTTGTTGCTGTTGTTGTTGTTGGCCTGGTGGGTCTGGGCACTGCGACTGCCGCCCCACAGCTTGTCAGACATTCATTCATCCATCCATCCATCCATCCATCCATCCATCCACCCAACCAACCATCTATCTATCTATCTAACGCAGACGAAGACAAAATATTATTTTGGTACTTTTTTCCGCGTTTCTATATGATTTAGTTTCGTTTTATATATGCATATATATGTATGTATATATATAGTTCGTTTTGCTCTCATTAATCAATGTCAATTATCTGTACATACTGAATAATTATGTTTAATTATAGACCCCAAAGCATTTTCCAATATTGTATTATTTCATATTCATTTCGTATTTCTTACCGTACATAATCTGTACATACTCATTCATATTATGAATTCTATAATGTTCGCCTTTCGACGAATTCTCGATTGCAATTTCCACGCCATATGGATTATGAAACTGTTGCGCATTTCGGTTTATTATTTAGTGTTAATAATTATAAATTCTATTGCCGATTTGTACGAAGGCAATTAAATAGTTATATTATTGCCAGCGAAACGTTCTAAAATAATTAACACAAATACACAAAATTAATTACGTCTGTGGGGCAATCAGCTTCAGAAATTAGTTGAGTTTATTACAGCTCACATTTTTATCGATCAACACGAAGTATTTAATTATCAGAAATATTCAATTAAACTAAATGCCAAATAAACAAATTCGAGTTCCGATGAATCAAAGTCGAGCTTCGTCGAATTCGCGTTTGTCTGTCATCATAAAATTAAAATAATTCCCTTGGCCTCACTTTAAGTATTCGTATTCGACTTTGAATTGTTTTTAATCAGTAAGCACTGTACTTTAGGAACTTCTTAAATCAACAAAGGCAATAATAAATAATATAATATAAAATAAAACGAAACCTCAACGGATTTCAGTTAATTAAAAAATGAACAAAACAAAACAAAACAAAAATCTGGTCAACAGATTTTCGATTTTCAATAACGAGTGTGAAATTCTTAAATAAATATGTGCACAAGATACACTCGCAGTGTGTGCGAGTGTCTGTGTGTGTGTGCGAGTGTGTGTGTGTGCGTGTGTGTGTAATGAGCATGTGTATATAAAAACTGGACAAATTATGAGCCGATCGAAACGAGGCACAGCAAACAGAACATGCAACGGGATCTAGTCATATAATTTTTAGTAGCATTTCCATTCGAAACCTTTGCACTTTCACAATGCCATATGCCAAGTACGCTGATAGTTATAAATTACACACACACACACACACACACGCGCGCGGACACACATTAACACATACTCTGATCTGGCAAAACGCATTTGACAATTCCCAGAATCAAGGATTCAAATTTCAAGCACAGCCTGCACACATTTAGGTACTAGTCCAAAATGCTAGCGACAAATAAGTGAGATTATTTTTATAACCGAACCCCAGGCAAGTCTCTCTCTCTCTCGCTGTGTATGTGTGTGCCATGTGTCCTACACACACACACATATACATGTGTGTAGTTATAAAAACGATTATGATTGGTCTAGAACTTCTGTTAGGGTATTTTATTGTTTTATTGCCCAAGGACCAGACGGATTTGTCGACTGGCCTGCGGCTGCGTCCGCCGCTGCTGCTGCTGTGATGCAAGGATATTTCCAGGACTTGGTCAGGTTTGCCACAAGGGTTTTTTTTTGTTTTTCGCTAAGCGGACTTCATTTTATTAGGTACATATTATTAATGCACACAGATACAAATGCAGACGCACAGACAGGCAGGCAGCCGGGCAGCACACACAGATACGCACATGGTAATCGATGCGTATGTACGCGAGTGTGCGTGTGTGTGTGTGTGTTTGATTTGTGCTGCGACGTCGGCGCGTCGATTGCTGCACCCTGCGGCACTTTCAATATTTTTAGTTGATAAACGACCTTTGATGGCGTTGCATCGTCGCGTTGATCAATCGATGTAAACAATTCTCAGCTCTATCAAAAAACAAGAGAGAAAAAAACGTGAAACTTTAACTAAGCAGAAATAAACGCGCAAACATTGAATTTTGCAAGTGCAACAACCGCATTCAAAGCTCAATTAATCAACAGTTGTGCCTGTGTGCAAGTGTGTGTGTGTGTGCCTCTGTGTGTGCGTGTGTGTGTGCCATCATGCTCATCTCCGAGGATCAAATACAGGAGGTATTCATCATAAATAATACATTTTGCATATAGGCATTAAAAAGCAAAGAGAAATCGCCAGAAAAAAACTTAATTAAAAAGCCAAATTTGTGTTTTGCTTTGTTTTGTTTTGGCCACAAACTGAACGTCAAATAAAATTAATGCCAAAAAGAGCATTAAACGCAAAACAACTTCAGGTTGAACTTCAATCAATTCCTGAGCCCGACCCGAGAGAGATATATACATATATAAGAAATACGCACACTGATGCGCACATGTATGTGCACATGTATTCTATATACAGCTCTTGTGGGCGTCGTGCATCATAAAAAAAAAAAACCAGCCAGTCGAAGCTGTGAGCTGTGAGTTGCAGTTGCACTCGGAGAGTCCAAGTCGAAGTTGGGGGGCAACGGCAGCTCGTCTGCCCGCTCTGATTTAGGCCCAGACTGAGCCATAGCCTGGCAACTTGTTGAGCTCCAGCCTCGAATCGGGAGAGCGGCAAGTTGTTGTTGCCGCAGTCTGCAGTCTTCAGTCTTTAAATCATTTATGCGAGTGGGGCAGCGTGGCAGTTCATCATCATTCGCATTGACTTAGAATGTGCACCCAAAGCCTCAGAGACAGAGGCAGCTGTTGCTGCTGCAACAAAGCTCAAACTTTGCCTGTTGCCAGTTGCCAGTTGCCTGTGAGTGTGCCTTTGCCTTTGCCTTTGCCTTAGCAGTAGGCGGAAAATATGATGAATTCCAAATTTGATGAGTTCACTCAGATGTTGTCATTAATTTTATACATACATATGCACACATACATGTGTGTACATCTGCCTGGGCTGTGGACATGGTTAAGGCCTAGGCTTCTATAATTTAACTAAGCAAAAATAATGCCAAGCGAGCACCGCACTGCAAATGGGTTAAAGGTCAGAGTGTGCGCCCGAGGAGCCATCAAGCACAAAACAAAAAACATTCCAGAAATAAAAGAGGAATGAACAATCACGAATGCACAGGCTAAATCCATTAAATGCAAACTGAATACTAAGAACTGTGGATGGGAACCAGAAATTAGGAACTTTTTATTCACATGTTTAATATATATGAATATGAATATTTATCTAATTGATTGTTGGGATTTGGTGACCTATTTTTATTTTTATTTTGGGTTTGTTTTTTTTGTGTGTTTTTTTATTAAAAAAAAAAAAAAAAAAATTAAAATTTTTATTCGTCTGCGAGTTTAGCTCACAACTCAACTCCCTTGACTATGTGTGCTATAATTTTCTGTACATAAACTAAATACATATGTACATATGTCATACACATATATGCACATACATAAGTACCATATAGACGACAATCTCATGTTTATCGCCTAATTATGGATTGTGCCGAGCCACTCACGCAACTCAAACCTTGCCCTTTTTTTTAATGCTCTTTGGGGTGTTTCACACATTTTCTGTTACTTTGTCTACGATTTCCACCCCCCGTGAATGAGGTGAATGAGAGCGCGAACACGCGCCCCTGTTGCCCCTGTTGTTCCTGTTGTCCCTGATTGCCGCCTGGACCAGGGTCGAGGCATGTCAAGGCGTCTGTTTCTATTGTCTGTTAACCAACACCGAACAACAACAGCAACAACAAACACAACACTGGCACACAATGGAATAGCGTGTGGCAACCATTTTGCGCAAATCCATTGGCCCGCAAGTCAAGTAGTCTTCGAGCCCCTTTTTGTGCGTCTTTGTTGAATAATCTCGACGTATATCTAGCTCTATATATGCCCATATATAATTGGAATTATAATAATGCATTTGTATTCTATTTTGCAGCTCTATGAAATCAATGATGATCCCAAGCGCAAGGAGTTTCTCGATGATTTGTTCTCGTTTATGCAAAAGCGCGGTAAGTACAGCAGTAAGTGTGCGGGAGGGGGGGGGGGGGAACTTGGGGGCAGGGTCTTGAGCTGAGTTGGTTGGGGCAACAACACAGTCTGCGGGCTGCTGCATTTGCATTTATTGCTGACTCAGGCTAAACAAAGTTTGAAGTGTTTGCATTGCGGACGGACTCAAATTATGTTAATTGAATAAATTTCTCGGCACTTTACCGTTTGATTTCTTGGCTCTGTGTGTGTGTGTGTGTGTGTTTGTGTGTGTGAGTGCATTAAAATATGCAGAAATTACTTAACGAATGACAGAGAAATCATCAAAATGATGCCGCACTTTTGTCGTTTTGTCACTCCAAATTACCGTCAAGCAAACACAGATACACACACACTCACACACACACACGCACACTCAAGAACACTTCGAGGCAACACTTTGGCCAAAGGATGGCAAGGGGGCATGGGGTGGCCAACGTGTGCCGACATATATTGGTACTTAAAGGCTACACTGAAACAAATGACGACTATTTTTAAATGTGGCAAACAAATTTCATTTGCTGCATTTTGTCATTAATTATAAGCATTAACAATTGCCCAGTTGAGGGCACATGCGACGCGACGCGAGCATGTGGCATGCAACCAGGGCCAAAGCTTTGGCCACTTCCTGTGGCACATGCAAGTTGCAGAGCCGCAGAGACGCGTTGCACAGCTGAAGTATTTGCTCGTTGCCGAGTGCATTAAATTTGTTTATATTTGCATTTGCGACATGCAAAGGCAAAAATGTTGTGCAAAGAAAAAGCCACAGTTAAATTACATGCACTACACATGTGTGTGTGCGAGTGTGTGTGTGTGTGTGTGTGTGTGTGTGTCAGTTTGTTGTTGCCTTATAAACATGCTAATGCCTAAGCTCGACTTGCAACACGCTGCCACAGAGCAATTGCATTTGTGCTTAACTATTTATTTTATCCAATTCACACACTCAGACACACACACACACACACACACACACATTTACACGCATGAGCATAAGATGCTTAGATGTCTATATGGTATATAGCTGGCGCACATATCTCCCCACGTTTGACAACTTAATGGATTTTAATCTGTCACATGCGTTCAAGTTTTGACATATGTATGTTTAGTGCGGCAACGCGGTCACTGTGACTGCGACTGCGACTGTGACTGTGACTGCGACTGTGACTGCGACTGCGACTGGGCGTGGACCTGTCTAAAGTGTCGCTGGCTTTGCAGCCAGTTGATGGAAACGCCAAAAATGCGCAGCGCCTGAGCTATATGCATGATATATACTTGTGTATCTGTATCTGTATCTGCAGCTGTAGCTGTATCTGTATCTATAACTATATTTATATCTGCTCTGATATTGTACAATTGTACAACTAACCGTATAACGGAAATTATGCTGAAAAAATATATAAACTAAATACGCGTCCGTGTCCGCGTCCGCATTCGTGTCCCTGTCCCAGTCCCCGTCCCCGTCCCCGGCGCTGTCTCCGTCCGTGTTGGGGCTCGTGTGTTGTTTGTGCAGCGAAGAGCGGCGCAATTCTTAATTAAAAGACGTCAATCACTTATCAACCGGTCGCGCTATTTCTGTAGATATTTCCCAGTGCTCTGCCAGTCTGACAGACCCTTGCCAGAGATCAGTCCAAACGCCAGCCAAACGCGGGGGCCAAATACAAACCAACAAACCAACCAACCATCCGACCCAACTAAATCAGCTGTCAGAGGCTGGGCTGCGACTAGAGGTGCGCTATGATTTCAGACTCTATCAAATTTCTTTAAATTCCATTAAAATGCCATGACATCTAAGAAAACAATGCATAAAAATAAATAATAGATACAGCTAGCTCATCGGTTGTCTTTTCTAAAAAGCTTTAAGGCCAAATAATCATAATCATCTATTGTTGAAAATTGTTTTTCAAATATTTTTGCGCACTTTTAATAATATTCTTTAAATCAATAGCAATTGAACATTTTCGTTTCGAAAATTTTCCGCTTTAAACGTGAAATGGGGTTAAGAAACATAAGAAATTGAACGATTATATATACATGTATATTCTAATGCTGATAATAATAATATGATAATTAATCTGCTTGAAATGAGCGCAATGCTCCGAAGTTTCTATGAGAGCTTTATGATATAGTTAGAATGTTTAAAGTCATAAGAGAAACTACTTTTCGACCGATCGCTACTATGGCAGCTATATGATATAGTCGTCCGATATTATTAGGCTTAGGGAAACTGATAAATGACGAGCTTAGTCAAGATATCTGCAAAGAAAACTTTCATACAAGAACCTAACTTTCGACCAATCGTTCCTATGGCAGCTATATGCTATATTGTTCCGATCCGGATTCCAACATATGTACTGCTTGCAAGCTTTACAACTGAGAGACTAGTGCGTGTAGAAATAGAAAGGCGGATAGAGCTGTCCCTATGTCAACTCGGCTGTAGATGCAGATCAAGGATATATAGACTTGTTTTGGGGTCGCAAATGTCTCCAATAACGAAAATAACACAATAATAATAATAATATTGAACAACATTTTTTGATCATATGCTGGTTGGCGTGAATGTGCGTGCCAGCGCCTGGCGAGGAGTTGTCGAGTCAATCGGATTGGGCCCCAGAGGCGACCTCTGGAAGAGTTTAATGATCGCCGAGACTGGAGCAAAGTTAATCATTAAATTGCTTTGCATTGATTGTGTTTTGCCTTTGTGGCTCGTGCAGCGATCCAAATGAACGCATCATCACAATCGATCCGCTGCCCGCACCCCCGCGCCGTGCTTGTCCTTAGTCTCGTACCACAAAATAAATTGTTCGATTTACTCGTTTTATTCCTTTTCTTAAATTTTTTGTTGCTTGCATAGAGGCAATCATCGTTTCCCCCTTTCGCCTTTGGATTTGTTTATATGCATAAAAAACAAAAACGTATTTTCATTCAATCAACACGTCCATCAACGAGTTTGATTGATTCCTTTGGGCTCATAAAAAGTCGAGAGGCTTTCGGGCACAGGCACAGGCACAAACTATAACAACTCTCTGGCAGCAGCAAGCAGCATTAAATGATATTGAACCAAATTGTATTCGTATCGGTATGTTGGGCATAGAGAGGGCTGGAAGGGGGGGATCCGGGTCATACAGCACAATACAAAATCGAGTTACTCACGTACCAAGCACAGCAATTATGCAAGTTGATTTGATTTTTATATGCGCCACTGCGCTACACGAGCGAGGTACATGGCAACTACGGACGAGCTTGGTATCTGTCTAATACAGTTAGAGCTCACCTGACTGGGGTCCATTTACCAATCAATCTGTTTAGAGATAAGTTACTGAGCTAGCGATTAAAATAATTAAAAGAGACAAGTACATTAGTTCTTCAAGATATAGACAGAAAGAGGAAGGCAAGCGGAAGACTTGCAATTATTGGTTAAGCTTGAGTACATTATTTTGCCCAACGCCTTTCTATGCGATTTTCATGAATTCAAGCGGTGATAAGACTTAGGAATGAGGTCGTAATGGGGCATAATGAGAGCGAATGCGGGCGGAGAGAGAGAGAGAGACGGAGAGCCGATAATAGAGTTGGATTGAATAGCTTATCAGCTGTGAGATAAAGCTTAACTTTATATTTTTAGTATGTTGGGCGAAGCCTTGAGAATCGCATAGAAAAGCACTCCCACATTAAAGCTGTCACGAAATCAGTCTATATATGACTACAAACAAACTTTAGATCTGCAAATAAGAATTCTCGTAGCCACGCATTCTTGAGTGCAGGACATTTGCGATTCATCTAAGCCCACATGATTCTAGGCTGCTTTCTTTTTATTGTTATGTGGGACGCATCCAAACAAATGAGATGGGCAGGCAAATGGGCAAATGGGCAAATGGGGGCCCAAGGCGTGGCAACTGAAAATCGAATAATACGAATCCAATAGTGAAATAGAACTGATGCCAAAGTTGTCGATGATGATTATGATGATGATGATTAGCCGCCATAAACATATATGTACGCTTAGACATATGTACAAACATGTGTATCCATCTACTCGCAGAGCCGGCAAAACATTTTGAATTTATTTATGTTTTTATCGGTGCACAGGCAGAGGTCTGCACTTGGGAGTTGTTGTTAGCAACTAGTGTTAATTGCCCGCTGGCCATACGTGTGAGCGGAATGCAGGGGACGGGTTGCTCAAAGGGGGTACGAGGGGGCATGCTCAACGAGATACAATACAATAAATCGATTTTATGGCATCTTTTAATCGTGTTTTGCTTGCTGGTGCATTTAACAAGCGCATTGGAAAACATTTACATGCCACAAGTGGAAGTTTTTATGGTGCAAACACAGACGCTTTGCTAATTTTCTAACCATTCGATTTTTGTTGGTTTTCTTTTCTCCAAAAGGCACGCCCATCAATCGCCTGCCCATAATGGCCAAATCGGTGCTGGATCTGTATGAGCTATATAATCTGGTGATAGCCCGCGGCGGCCTTGTCGATGTCATCAACAAGAAGCTCTGGCAGGAGATTATCAAGGGGCTGCATCTGCCCTCGAGCATCACCAGTGCCGCATTCACGCTGCGCACACAGTAAGTAGTGTATCCGTGAGTCGGTCACAGCCAACTCGTTGACATCTGGCCGCGAACTATGCGACGATCAAACAGAAGAGCGGGCATCGAACGGGCAGCAGAGCAAATAAAAGCCGGAACAATCAAACATCGGCAAACCGATCAAGGAGCCGATCGAGAGTTGCCTGTTGCCTGTTGCCTGTTGCATGCTGCACGTTGCACGTTGCCTGCTGCTAGCTGCTAGCTGCCCGCTTCTCTGCGATTTGTTTGTTCATTGCTCGTCACGTTTCGTATTTACACGTTAATTCAATATAAACGTGGCTGCGACAGGACGACTGCGTTGCGTGTTTTACTTGCACTCGATGCATGTTTGCTGCGCTTATTAATAATTTTATGCATCTTTCAGATACATGAAGTATCTGTACCCGTACGAGTGCGAGAAGAAGAACCTGAGCACACCCGCCGAGCTGCAGGCGGCCATTGATGGCAATCGCCGCGAAGGACGCCGTTCCAGCTACGGCCAATACGAGGCCATGCACAATCAGATGCCGCTGGTGAGTAGACCCCAAACCCCTGCCCCCTTCTGACGCCTAACAAAATCCAATCACCTGTTGCCTTTGATGCAGACGCCCATTTCGCGACCACCGCTGCCGGGTGGCATGCAACAGATGTCACCCTTGGCGCTGGTCACACACGCCGCCGCGGCCAACAATCAGCAGGCGCAGGCAGCGGCAGCCGCCGCAGCAGCGCACCGCCGTCTGATGGGCGGTCCGCCATTTGGCCAGATGCCCAACCTGGTTACACAGGAGATTGAGAATCGCATGATGGAGTATCTGCAGCTGATACAGGCCAAGAAGGAGCAGAGTGCGCCAGTGCTGCCACACAATCATCAGCAGCAGCAGCAGCAGCAGCAACAGTCGCTGCATCATCACCAACAACAACAACAACAGCAGCAGCAACAGCAGCAGCAGCGGCAGCGCTCACAAAGTCCCGAGCTGAGCACGCGCGATGCGCTGAGTGCACAGGTGGCGCTTTGGCATATGTACCACAATAGCAGTCCAACCGGTTCGGCGCACACCTCACCACAGCAACGGTAAGTGTTATAGACACTGTTATACGCGGCAGCGTGGACACGCACCACAGCGTGTATGCTTAGCTTAGACACTAACCGGCAAGCTTTAATGTTCCATCTCACTCTCTTTCAACTTTAGCGAAGCTCTGAACCTCTCCGACTCGCCGCCAACTCTCAATCTGAACCACATAAAACGTGAACGCGAACGCGATCCGACGCCTGAGCCGGCGGATCAGGAGGATGCACCGCATCAGCCGCCGCCGGCGAAACGGGTGGGCAGCGGCCTGATGCCGCCCGGTTTCCCGGCGAACTTTTACTTGAATCCACACAACATGGCCGCCGTGGCAGCCGCCGCGGGCTTCCACCACCAGCAGCAGGCCAACAGCAACAGCCACCATCAGCTGCATCAGCAGCACCAGCAGCTGCAGCAGCAGCAGGATGCCGCGTCCGATGGCGAGCCAGAGGATGACTATGCCAATGCGGAGCACAATACCACCGGCAATTCGTCCTCCTTGCACGACGACAGCGAGCCGCAGCAGCTGAACGGGCACCACCACCACCATCTGCATCACCACCACCAGCACCACCATCATTCGCATCATCAGAACCATCTGGACAAGTCGGATGACTCGGCCATTGAGAACTCACCCAGCACTTCCACAACAGCATCGGCTTCGGGCGGCGGCCATCGTCACAGTTCGCCGGTGTCCACCAAGAAGAAGAGCAGCGGGAGCAAGGCGCAGTCCAGTTCGAAGGAAGGCAGCTGCACAGCTGAAGGGGGCGGCGGTAGCGGCAGCGGCAACGGCAGCAGCGGGGGCATAACTGGAGCCGGCGCTAAGCTGAATCCCCTCGAGACACTCAGCCTGCTCTCGGGCATGCAGTTTCAAGTGGCACGCAATGGTAAGCAATCCAATTAGGAGCCTTTCACATTCCAATCTAATCACATCCATTCGCTGAGCAGGCACCGGCGCAAACGGCGAACAGCAGCTGATTGTCAATCTGGAGCTGAATGGCATTAAGTACTCGGGTGTGCTGGTGGCCAATGCAGCCGGGCCCGAGCAGAGCGAGCAGCCGGACACAGATGCGGACGCCGAGACGCCCACAGCTGCCGAGGAGCCGGCGCACGACGAGGCCGCCCACGATGCCAGCCAGGAGTGCAGCCAGAACGAGGCAATCGACGAGGATGAGGAGGAGGAGGACGAGGAGCAGACGCAGCAGCAGCAGCAGCACACGGAGGATATTGTGAATGGCAGCAGTGCGGTCGGTGTGGGTGCGGGTGTGGGTGTGAGTGTGGGCGTTGGATTGGGCTCGGTGGGCGTGTCTCTGCTAAAAGATGCGGTGGTCAGCTCGTAAAGGGCAAGTGGTCAAGGAAAAAGTATACAAAAGAAAAAGGAATACCAAAGTCATATTTTTGAGAAAAATAAAAAACACACACACACGCAGCATAAACCAATGTAAATAGACACACACACACACACAGACAGAGAGGGAGAGAAAGGAGCTAACGAGTCCTGGCTAGAGCTGAAAATGTTGTTGTGTGCGACACGCGAACACAGCGAGTAAAACAACTCGTCGCGAACAGTACAAAGTAGGGCGAGTATTGCCGCCAGCGAGTTGTTTACTCGCCGCGTTCGCAGGCGTCTTGGGTTTAGCTGTAAGCAGCGAGAAGCGAGTAGCGAGTAACGAGTAGCGAGTAGCGAGCGACGAGCAGCGAGTGATTCATGTGTGTGAACTCGTTAGCCTGGCTAAGACAAAAGTGCATACCACATAGCAGTTACACCCAAAACTAACATAAAACCATATACAAACATATATACACACATTTATATATATATATATATATATATAGTTATATATACGCATATATGATATATCGATTAGTTCTATTCATTTTCCACACTTTGCATAAAAGACAAGCCTGCGAGCATTGTATTTATTTAAAGGCCCTAGTTTTAAGCAGCTGCAACAATTATAAACAAAAACCAACAACAAAATATTACAATTATAATAATAATAGATTTGATTAGTTGTTAGGGTGCCCAAGGTAACGACACGCCCACCTACACACACACACACACACACCACCCCCTACGCCCACGCCACACCACGCCCACATGTCGCCCTGTTTTAGCGAGCAATTTCTTTAGATTTGCTGTTTGTTAAAAAATTCTCTATTTGCTCAGTTTCATTTTTTTTTTTAAATTGTGTTAGGCTGCAAAGCTTGTGTACATATCAATAATTGCTATGTAGTAGTAAATATCACCCCATATATATACATATATATATATATATATATACTTTATCTTTATGTAATTCTAAGTGAACATTCACACACACACACACTTGCATTTTGACCACATGCATAGCCCGTAAACCTTAAAGCATAGCATATAGACATAAATACAATTATGAGCCTAAAGCATAAAGCATATATACATACATACATACATAATACACAAACCACACACACACACACACACACACACATGCATACACATAAAGTAATAATTATGACATAAAACTGTTTACGCATTGGCTTTCTATTCAAGAAGCACTTGTCCCCCCTCCACCCCCCTCCCCCACAACAACCTACTCCAAAGCCAATTAAAATCTAGCTACAAATATTGTAAGCGTAAGCGTTCAATTTATTGAATAATAAATCTATTTAATTTTAGCTCAATACGCAATACTTATCAGTGGGCGTGGCAAGGGGCGTACATAAAATAAAAATGGCTGATTGCCGGCAATTAACAGATCGCCGCGGGATCGCGGAGCTGGGCCGAGGCCCGAGGGCGCCGCTAAGTGGCTGAAAACAGAAAACAGCATAAAAAAAGCAATATATATAATATATATTATATTTGTATGTGGAGCGGCGCCTGCCACAATTTGTTGCACAAGTTTGCTCGCATAATGCACACTGTTTGCCTTTGCTTATGTTGCCACAAATATTTGGCTTGCGGTGCCCTTTTTGCTTTTTGGCGCCCGCTCAAAAGTCATAAACGCGCTGAAATGGCCGTAGATTATAATCCCAGACAGCCTACTTCCCCCGCCCACTTTCCAAGGCGGGGGCAAACCCGCCGCACCTCCGCCCCCGCTCATACCACAAAATGTACACCAAACAAAGTGATGAAAAACAAATGTTGTTGCAAACAATGGATGCGTGAAATTGTCGACAGACGGGGGCGGGAAGGAGGGTGGGGGTGGGGTTTAGCAGGTGAGCTGAAATCAAGTGCTAACTACATTAGGGGCAACCTTTGAGGGATGCTGCCAGCAGACGCAGACGGCGGCCGCACTCCTCAACATAATGAGCAGGCGCAGCGCAACATTTTGTGGCGCCTTTTGTTATTGCCCCAGCCTCGGGGCCGCCGTAAGTGGCAAGTGGTAAGTGCGCTCCAAAGAGCCCTGGCCATAAACAGCTCAAGTTTTGCGGCCCAGTCCAGCTAAAACATTTTACGGCTACTTCAGGACTTGTTTCATGCCGCAAGGCGGCTCGAGTATTATGCCACCTTAATTGTGGCAATTCATTTCTTTATGCTGCACTCTCATAATTGTTGCAGCAGCAAGTGCTGCACGAGCTGCAGGTGCTGCAGATGCGAAATTTGTATTGAAATAGTGCATATATGTTTTCGACATTTAAAATATAATAAAAAATCATATTGAAATAAACACAGTTCTATTCAGCTTCAATTCATGCCATCTACTGACTTCTTTTGATGCAGGATTTATATAACTCCCTTATAAAATTTATATTAATGCTTTAAAAGATACAATTGGGATTGTTTATATCCCAGAAGCATGCTTCTTTTGATAGCCAGTTTATAAAGCTATAGCTTTAGAGAACTTGAGTTATTTTTATACCCTGTTTGTATCAGGCAGAAATAACCATCTCTGAACCCATAAAGCATATATATTCTTGATCAAAATCAGTAGCCGAGTCGATCAATGTCCTTCTGTCTGTCCATCCGTCCGTATGCATGAACGTAAGGATCTCAGAGCCCAAATGAAGAGCTAGAGACTTGAACGTTTATCTAGTACGAGTATGTTTCTGATAATCGAAAACTTACCCCGACTTCAAGCAATCGATTAATATTGGAATCTTCTTTTTTGAGCAAATCTCCTTCAAGAACTGTGCCTTAACACTTAAAGCCAAAATGTTTATTTCTCAAAAATCTAAATCAATCTAAAGAAGTCGCAGTAAAGAAAAGAGAAGGGATATAAATAGAGTCGTATTCCCTGCCCGAACAAATGGTCTTTCAATCATCTAACCGAAAATAACCAGCCCATAAATCAATTAAATTGCACAGCCTGCAAAGTCAGGTTAAATAAGAACACGAATGATAAAATAACAACAATAACCAGAACGACAACAAAACAAAGAAATTGAAATTCAAAAGAAACAAAACACAAATTAGCCAAACGGAAAACGGAGGAAATTCACGCTGATGCCTGGCAAAATATTGATGGTCAAATTAAAGGCCAATAATAAAGCAATAAAGTCGCCAATGGGCCAGTTGCCTAACCGCCCATAGTAACACCCACACACACATACACACACCCACACCCACACACACACACCCACACACACACACCCACACACCCACACACACACACAAGCAGGCATACACGCAGCCAGCACCTTTGGAGGTACCGCTTAGAAGTATTTATAAATTTTATATAACGCTCCATAGATACACATCTACACACACACACACACCAACACACAGGCTACATTTGAACACTTGCTGCGATGCCTACGTAAAGTACAATAGCTGTTTGCCCTTTTTATGCCGATACCAATACAAGCTAAACTTTAAAAAAAAAAAAGCAATGTGTGTGTGTGTGCACGCACAAAGGGAAGCACAGGAAAAGCTACCGTTACCAACATGTGTACAGTGCACACACATTTAATGTGTTTAATACAACAATTGTGTGGCTTTTTAGTACACAGCGAGTGCGTAATTATGTTGCCAGCCCTCATCTGCCAAGTGTGTGCGTGTGTGTGTGTGCGTGTGTGTGTGTGTATTGCCTACTTGTCGAACTTGCCAGCCTTCGGCTCTCGGGCCACACGCAACAGTTGTCAATGGCAACAGCATAAAAGTTGCAGCCCTTTTCCACTGCAGCCCGTAAATGTTTAGCAACATTGTTTAGCAACATTCGCAGCTGGTTTTAAATTAAAATTCGACTGAGCTACGTCGCATTTTGTGTTTGCCATAAAAAACTGCATGGGAGGAGAGGGTCGAAGATTATTGAATAATATTCCCATCTTTATCATTCTAACATATCATACTTAAGAAATATATATTATATAGAACACAGGGAAGATAAGACTAAAAGTGAATATGACGAGCATTCAACGAGCGATTTTTAAATGATGTTGTGTTTTAGACTAGAAAGGTTGGCAATCCTAAATCCGCATTCTAAGCTTTGATTCATTTTAACAAAATAGGTAAAAACTGAGTTTGCTTGGAAATGAACAATTTTTGATTGTCAGTTCCATAGAAGTATTTATTTCCCAGATCGAACCTAATAAATAAGAGTTATAGTAAAGCACTCTGAGAAGTCTAAGATTTGAATACTTCAGATATTTTACGGGCGATTTTCAAAAGACATGGTGTTATAGACAAGAAATTCCAGGTAATTTCCAGGTATTCCTGTTTTCCGTGCTTAAACATTTATTTGATAGATTTTATCCACTTTTACTCACGTTCAACCAAAATAATCTACCCAAACTTTTTTCTCAGCAACTTGTTGCTGCTCTTTCCGCTAGCAACATTTCGCTGGCAACATTTAATGCGGCGCCTGCGCTCCGCAAAAACTGTAGCACACTTTTGGCCGCTGCATGGCAGGCAGCTGGCGCAAGTGCCACACGTACACACACAAGCGTACATGTATAGGTGTGTGTGTGTGTGTGTGTGGAAACAAACTCGATTTCAACTTGCAGTTTTATTCTGCGCTGTCGCTGTATGCCGCTGCGCTACCTGGCGCCCGCACAGTAAACCACCCTTAGCTGGCGGAGCTTGGAAGCTTTTTTGTATCTCAACATTGGGAAGCTCGCGGGCATGCAACAAGCCAAATGTTTGCCAGTTGTTGTTCGTGCGTGCGTATCCGTGTGTGTGTGTGTGTGTGTTTGTGTGTGTGTGTGTGTAGCTTTATCTGTGCCTATGCCAGCGCTCGTTGCGGCATTCGTGCCAGCCGCAGTCGTCAATACCAACATTTGCTCAGCAGCTACAGCTACAGCTTCAGCTGCTCAACATAGTCGCGTTCGGGTGCCACGGCTGCCACTGGTTCTGCCGCCGCCATCGCCGATACTTCACTTATGTAGGATTTTTGCACACTTGAGAGTTTTAGTTCAGTTTTGGCAGAATTGATAGATACACGAAGCACAGTGCGCGCAACGCAACGAGGCGTCCGCCTGTAGATATATAGATACAGATACAGAAACGCAACGCTTTGTTGTACACAACACAACACACACACACACACACAAAAAACAAGAAACAAGAAAAAAGTAAAGAGAATAAAAGAAAAATAAGGAAAATTGTTCTATTGCTAGTGAATATTCGACTCACGCGAATGCTCGATTGACCGACTAAACGACTGACTGACTGACGGACCGAGCGCCCCGCTGGCTGGCCAACTGGCCCATATCGTGACTATCTGCCCGGAATCAGTTGCCGAATCGGTATCGGTATTAGTTAAACAGCAGCAGCAGCAGCAGCAGCAGCAGTAGCTCGCCTCTAATTGGAAAACATTTGGTGGCTGCCACAACGATTGGCTATTTAAATGAACGCGCGTTGATTTCTATTTGTTTTAACGCCGAATTCTTGTGATTTATTCAACGACGCGCAACGCAGACTCTGCAATCGCATCTGCAATTGCAACTGCAACAGCAACGATTTCTGTTTCTGTTTCTGTTTCTGTGAGTGCATCATTTAATTAACTGCGAAATTGCAGTTGCAAAAATTCTGTGGAAATTCAGCAGCGCCGCCAGCAGCAGGTAATAATAATTCATATTTTAGTGCATGCCATGCCATAAATTCAAATACAATAGACATATGTAAGTATATACATACATACATAAATATTTGTAAATGTATGTGTGTGTGTGGGGCTGAAAGTGGGTCTACGTTCGGAGGCGTTGCCGTGATTTGTTTGCATGCAGGCCCAGACTAAATAACTGGCTGGCTAATTAATTGATACCCAGAGCCAAAGCTGTTGCCCGTCCCGGCCAGCTGATAAAGCGCTCGTGCCCAAAGCGAAAGCAAACGCAATTACAGTTACCAGAAAACAACGAAAGCTCGCTAAGCGCAACAAAAGGCAAACGCCGCTAAGCTGCGACGGCAGAGCCATTTCAATTTCAATTTCTGTTTCTATTTCACTTGCTCTCCAACCACTGTGCGAGGCGTTGGTGCTGGCTGCGATCGTCGCTTCTGCTCGCTCAATCGCGTCACGTGCCACGTGCTTGACCGAGCTGTGCTCTCTCTGTTAAGTTTGAGCGCTCGGTCGGTCACAACTTTTGGGCTGCTCACGCGCTCAGCGCCAGCAATAGCCCACCTTGTGCTCTCTTCTGTGCGCGCTCTCCCACTCTCTGAGGCGCTCTGCGTGTCTTGCTTGGCATTGCTTTGCTTTGATTTCTTTCGCTCTCTCTCTCTCTCGCTCGCTCACGCTCTCAGCTGGCGCTGGCGATTGGCGTTGCCATGTTCTGTATCTACTGATATACTCATACACATGCTCATGCTCATGCTCGTACTCGGACTTGTACTTCTCGTGATGTGCGTTCGCCTCGCGTTTGTATCCCGTAGATTGTTTTAGTTTTTCTTTTCTTTTATTATTTTCGTATTGTTTTGTGTTTTCGTATCGTAACGCGGTGCGCCGCGCTTTGCAGCTCTGAGCGAAATCAGTTTGACGTTTTGCTTTGACAGGCAATCGTCGTCGTCGTCGCCGTCGTCGTCGCTGTTGCCGTCGCCGTCGCCGTCGCGTCGGTCCGTGTGGATGTGGATCGAGATCTCCAAGTCGCAGTCACAACTCGCCGGTAGCCGTCGCCGCAGCGCAAGAATATTTTTTCCCTACAAATTCTTGAAATAAAGCAAAGAAAACTTACGCAGTTCTAACCAAAATACGAGTATGCATTTATTGTTTGTGCGTGTGTGCGAGTGTGTGTGTGTGTGTGTTTGTGTTTGGAATAGTGTGCGTGCGCTTGTAAATTAGGCAACCACAATGTGAGCCAATTGTATCTCGCAGATACACAGTTTGTGTTATCGCTGGGCGCATTTGTGACGTCACAGCGCAATTTGTGATTGCATTTCAGTAGCTGCTGCTGCTGCTGCTGCTGCTGCCGCTGCTGCTGCCCGCAGTTGTTGCTGCTGCTCGTGTTGTTGTTCTTGTTATTGTTGCTGTTGTTCTAGCTGTTGTTGTTACTTCGGCTGATGCTGTTATTATTCTTAATGCATTTAATTTAGTTATGCAGCTTTGTGCACACTCGCACACACACACACACACACTTCCAATATCTTGTGCGTCAACAACAACAACAACAACAATAGGAGCAACAAGCAGCGCTGCTGGCGCCGCTGCCTCCGTGCTATGAACGTGACCTCCGTGTATTAAAATAAATTCTAATTTGTGAAGAAAGAGCAGCAAAAAAATGTTTTGTTATTGTTGTGACGATATTCCGCGAAGAAGTATTCGAGTATCTATGCATACATATGTACATCCATACATAAATCTGTATCTATAGATACATACATGGATATGGATATGTGCATGTGTATGCCTATATGTATGTGCCTGTGTGTGTGTGTTCGTATGTGTGCCCATTGTTCATGTGTATTTGTTTAATTTATATCTAGAGTCTGATATAAATATTAAAATAATAAGTAAAATACCAGCCAACAGGCCAAAAGCAACAACAACTTTAACGACTACTTTTTGGTACGTCAACAGATAATGTATTATTGTATATGTATGTACATGCTTTAGTTTATTGTTGTTATTTTATATGAACATACATATATACATTTTTATTTTGTATCTTCATAAATATGCTGTGGCATTTACACAAACATTCGCGAGCCACAGCGCTGCAAATACTACACAAAACTGAATTTTAATACAATATATAGATGTATGTATGTATGTGTATATGTATGTATGTATGTATATATGGTACATACAACTTGCCTTGAATTTGTCGCTGTCTCATTGTCGCATAGTATACGAAAAATGCCCTCCGAAAACAAATTGAGGGAGAAAAAACGGCATGCAAAATAATGATAATAAAAAAATAAAGAAGAAATTAAAATGACAAAAAAAAAAAAACAAAAAACGAAAAACGAAAATGAAATAAACATTAAAATTAAAATCAAAAGCATATTCGGTAGCTGTAGACAATTTTCATGCGACTGGCGTCGCGCACATTTTCAACATTTCACATACATATATACATATGCATATACCTATATATATATATATGTATATATGTGAGTATATATGTGACTGTCGGCTCGGTCTCCATCTCTGGCTGAGTCTCTGTCAACAGCGACAGCAGCACATTAAAAGACGCTTAAAGTTGTCGCATGCTCATGCCAGTTAGCTATAAACTCACATTTGCACCCATAGATACACCTAGGCACATGGCTGTACACACACACACACCTATACACACCTATCCATAGACCTATATAGCCATAGCCATACTCGTAATAAACAATGCAAAAATATCGCCTCGTACTTATAAACAAGCCACAATCAACTTGCAATTTGCGTTGCGTTTCGTTTTGTTTCGCTTTGGCTTTGGCTTTGGCTTTTTTGTATTTTTGTATTTTATACAAATTTATTCTTACGAGTTATATGTATATACAAATATCGTCGTACTGACCCATTTCAGCGATTATCTAATGCCAGACTTTTTTCCATTTTTAAGTAATTTGCCTTCGTTCAATTTCGATTTTTACTATCTATGCGATACGTTGTCTCCCGCAATCAGTGACCGGCACCTCGCGTAGTTTATTTATTTTTATTTATTTTCCCTATTTTGTATTTGTTTTTTTCGAGTTTTTCTTAATTAATTCTCAATTTTAACTGTTTATTAAAATTGAAATTGGCGTGGCGTAGTTATTGTTTACAGCAAATAAAACTGAACCGTGCCAACGCATACTGATTTCGATAGTCAACCGATTTCGATCGGCCACAGTGCGCACTGTATATATGCGGACGGCGACTTGAGCATTTTGTAACTACAGTTATGCAAGCGCCCGCTCATCACAGTGTGCATGTTAAGCAGCCCGCCCATTGAGCTGCCAGATATATAGTAATAGCCATAGCACCCACTTATCTATACTCTATACGATATACTCTATACTATACACTCTATATTCTATACTATATATAGAGGAGGTACATTTATTATATGCATATGTCTGGGCATTCCGGTATTGCGATTTATTGTGCTCGCATATTGTAAGCCACTTTCTAGACGCCCCGTAATGGACGACACTTTTGCCATTATCTTCCAGTTTAGATCGGCATTTGAAATGCTAATTCCAGAGTAGCGAAAACTCTTTCAACAACATTTGCTGCCTAACAAATGTGGTTTCAATTTGCGCACAACATTCACTTTACCTCACATATGTATATACGATAGTGCCATATATCTGTCTACTCAGATCCATTATCAAATGGGGCAGCATTTCCCTTGTAAGCGGTAAGCGATTAGCTTTTCGGGGGCTGCCATTTGTCGTCTCATCTCAAGGGCAATGATGTAAATATGTCTGCAGCTGACATATCTCTGACGCACAAGCGAAGAACGAGATATTCTTGGTGGCCACCGAAGGACGTACACTCTAATCATACACACACACACACACACACACACACACACAGACAAATGCAGACAGCCCACGCAGCGAACAAAAATGTCGTCGTAACTGATTTGCTTGCCATTTTCCTTGCCGGTAAATTGAAGCTACTAAAAATACACATACATTAATTAGGTGTGCACACAAAATTAATTTCTTTAATTTACAATTGCACGCATTTGGGTATCAGATACATAGATACATTTCTGTATTCTGAGAGCTGAACAATAACAATATTTCTCCGCCAATAACACGTAACTGGCGAACACGATATCCCAATTGCAATAGGAATAAACAGCGTAAATATTAATCACAAAAATACGTAACCAAGTATTTGATTATCCTCAACTTCAATTCCGTTGAATTATTTGATACATTTGTTATATCACAAGTTCCAGGTTAAATCCAAAGCAAACGGCGCAGATATTACGACAAAATTAAATTATGCAAGCCAGCTTTAGGGCATAGTTAAAAACAACAATAATATACTATGAAAATAAACAAATAGTAAAATAGGTTCTCAGTGGAAATAGTTTAAGCGCTTAGCAATAAAATTGTATATTTATGGATTTTTGAGCTAGTTTTAAAGCTAACAATAAAACTTGAGATGGGTTAAATTATCGAAAGGTTTTTTTAGTTGCGTTTTGTGTAAACTTGATTAGTTTGTTTACGTAGAAGTTGGACAAGGTGTCAGTGCAACGTTTACGGAAATGGAGCGCAAAACAAATTGATAAAAGTACATTGTGTATATAGACAACAGATTGTTATACTAAACACACATGATTTGTTTCTCTTCTCTCTCTCTCTCTCTCTCTTTCTCTATGCACATTGATTTAATTTATTGCATTATTTATTATTAACTTTAATGTGCGGAAAATTAATTTGTTGCAAAATAAGTTGATTAGCCAGAAGAATAAGCTGCATCCGAGAATATTCCAAGGCGGAACACGACTTTTATAATTCCAATCCAATCGGATTTGTGTACCCTGTTATTTATACTTATTTTTAAGTCAGACGGCAATGGGCGAATTAAATAATGATAAAAATCAAATTAAATACTCATTAATATGTATTCAAATGTGCCGTTTAATGCATTTTTGTCACAAATATTCAAATTAATTGCCGTAATGCACATACATTGAACCCAGGCCTAAACGGAGGGCGTCACACGGACGGGCTTCGAGTCCGGCTAAAGCTTGTTGTTTATTTTTTGTTTAAGCTAATCAATTGCTTCGAATGACGATATTCATAAATAATATAATTATGGCTCGTCTTCACCTAAATTATCTATTTCGGAGAGAGCATATAAATCGCACGATTAAAAATTCGCTACAATGTGCGCAGCGCCAAGATATTACTGCCTATGAGCACATGTTTCTATATGCAGCTACTTGTATCGATACATTTGTAATTAAACAATACACAATACAAAGCGCAGCAGCAGCTGCAAAACATCAGTTTGCAAAAACTATTAGATACAAAATTGTTGTCTGTCTGTCGGCTGCGTTTTTCGTTTCTTTGTCAGCGCCGCTCGCAGTTGCCAAGTTGGCTCGAATATGGCTATGGATATGGCCCCCTGTCGCTCTACATGGCGATGCCTGGCTGCTGCCACTCCATACATGATGTACGCACACATGAATACACTATATATATATATATATATATATATAGATATAAAGTGCCACGCATACACACTATAAATTCTCGGGAACACACACATCTGATGATGCTATTATACAAATACCAACTACCACCTGCATACTAATAACGTGCAAAGCACATTTCATATGCCCACCTTGGTGGCATCGTGACTCTCAAGATGCTTCAGCCGTGCCTTGCAACAGCCTCCTGCACTCCCCGCACGCCCGCAATCTTGCAGCCCGGGCACATCCTTTGGCGCTAATAGAATTTGGTGCTGTTGATTTGATTAGTTTTAAGTTGCATAGCATTGGGCGGCTGTCCTTGTTGCCAACTGCCACCCACACACACACACATCCACACAGCATGTTTGTCTTATTTATGCAACTTGAAGGCGCAAAGCAAAAATCATTAATTTTCTTTTAATAGTTATGCCTGTGCTAAAAATAATTTGTTTAAAACAACAAACAGACTGGGACAAGAGCTCTGCTCTATAAACAACAGCATCTTCATACATATTCATACAGAGACTACATATATGTATATGTGTGTGTGTGTGTGTGTGTGTGTGTGTGTGTGTGTGTGTGTGTGTGTGTTTTCCTCGATCTTATAGCATTGAAATTGACTGGCCATTGTCTCGACGCGCCTGGCACTGGGGCCTGCTGGTGTTGTTGACGCTGTCTGTCTAGTTTGTGTCTTGTTGTGACGCCTTTGTTTTTGGCCAACAATACAAGCTGACAAACACAAACAGGCAGGCAGGCACTCAGACAGACAGACAGACAGACAGACGGACGGACGGGGAGGCAGCAGGGCTTGTTAGCGATGTCAACAAGTGGGCTCAAATGTTGTGCATCCTTACGGACAGATATACTGTGTATATACATCCCTTTGGTTAGTCAATCAACGTCGTGCACTGCCGGCGCCCAATCAAGTGCAGGATATAAAGCAACAGCAGCTCGCATATCCACTCAATGATACAAAAAGCAGACATCCTCCCTGCCCTCTCAGCCTCCCTCCCGGCCAGACACGTTGCGCCTCAAACTGCAAGGCGAACACGAACAGCAGGCACTGTGCGAATGTTTCGTAAATTTGAAATAGGTCGACGTTGGGGCCGTTGCTAATCTAAAGTGTTTTTGGGGGGCCCATATCAGTTGATTTGGTTCTTTCGCTTTCGTTCGAGTTTTATCTAAATATTTAAAATTGCTTTCGCCCCGTCGATGAGGCATATTTCGTATTTCTATTTGTGTCGCAAATGATAAAGCGGCCCGCGCCAAGGCGACGTCACAGCCAGAAAGCCATTAAACAAAGCCGCAAACAGCCAACAAAGTTGGCATAAGTAAAAACTACGAGCTGTCCATCCAAATCCCCCAATTGTTCGGATACGGACGCATGTGAATATGCGTGTAAACGTGCCTCCAAAAGGGTCACCTACGCACATTTCACTTGGCTATCAAATTTCACCGCCAACCCGCTTGCAAAAACTTTTGGGTCCGTCCAAATTCATGTTTTGTGTGCAAACTGAGCCGACAGACCGTTGACCATTTTAATGGGGTTGCATTAGCCTCGAATATGTTTTTCTTCATCTGGTTGCATTACTGATTTATGCTTTTGCAGGTCGAGCACGTAGCTCGTATGCGAGCGGGTTTCCCAATACGCCAATACCTTGGCTTCAATAATCATTGCCAATATTGGGCTTTTTATGAATTTATTAGCCCGTTGACAAGTTTTGGCATTTTTTAATTGTCTCGCCCGCAATATTTGTACTGCTTGTCAATGAAACCGAAACCGAAACCGAAATCGAAACTGAAGCTACTTACCATACATACTTATCAGTATCAGTAATAATAACAATAAAGCCCGTCTACCGTTCGATACTCTAAGTATTAAGGTGCTCGAGTTTATGGCTACGCCCAGCTGGCTACGTCTATGGATCTGGTTTCTTTACCAAACAGAAGAAATATAAACAAAATGTAAACAACGAGGTATAAATTCAGCTTCGCTTTTTATCAACTAAAAATTACGTGCTCTCTAAATCTGACTAATGAAATGGGAGAAATTAATGCAGTTTTGAAGGACATGCGGGCTGAAAAAAACCAAAACACAAATGAAACTAAGACTCTGCCGAATTGAACGAGACTCAGACGAAACTGAGACCCAATTCGAGACTCTTTGAAGAATCTAAATTGGTAAAATGTGATTCTATTACATGTATCTCGCACAGGTGGCGCTTGTCAGGTGCTCAGAACGATAAAAAACGAAATTCAAATAAACTTCTCCATGTACCTTGTACCTGAGCTCTCGGTTTTAACTTGTCAACAGTCTCGAGCTTGTATTTCGTCTAGTTAGATAAAGGCACTTGTACCTCATCAAGAGAACGCAAAAAAAAAAAAGAAAACAAAAACAAATAATAACAATATAGAAAACTGGAGACATTGAAAACCGATCGCTCAACGCTTTCAACTGCTGTTACAGCTACCAATTGTAATGCTTTAGTTTATTTGACATGCAGAAAGCAAGCAACTTCCTCATTAATCTAATAACAATGCAGTTATCTGAGGCATACACATAACTATATCAATTTATATATATATATATATTGATATTATCGATTAGATATGTTTATTTATGTATATTGTATCACACGAGCCACATAATCTATTTTATCATGAGTAATTTCCTGTGAATAACTTCTGTTCATTTGAATCCCAGCGCATTAAATCGATGAGGCTCTAATTTTAACACGCAGAATATTTGATGCAATAAATTAGAGAAGAATCTTCAGTTTTGGGGAGCCTAAGTCTTCGACCCTATCCTATTCCTACCTTCCCGATCAATACGAGAACTCGATATAGCCTTGTCGGATATATCTGCCTAAAAGTGCGTATTTTAGAGACTGAAAAACACATTCTGCTTTATAACTTAGGTGCATCTGCCTTTGCCACTTCAGTTCATTCATACAAAAGCCCATCGCCCTTCTATGCAATTCTCACTGATTAAAGTCAAACTTGAAAAGATTTTAATTTTTTAGAAATGTATCTTTCTGTTTCACTGATTACTCTAACGCCAATCTATCTCTCTGTATTCGAGCTGACTCTGGCTATCATGAATATAAAGTGTCTTCAGTGTATCTCAAAGTCGAGCCCTCTCATCCAATTTAACAGCAGTATTAAACGCTAAATTATTATATTTAAGATAGCTAGAAACTAATAATAAATAACCTAATTTAGATCAATTTCAGCCCAACTGCATGGTTGATCAAAACTAAAAAGTCACGGTTATGGTTTTTAAACTGAAAATATTGTAAATAGCATTTGATATGCATTTGAAGTGTGACCAGCTCATAAAGAAATGCTGTGCGGAAATGAAATATTTATATTGCATGCAGCTGTGTTTAATTTTCTCTTTATAAAAACATTTAAAAGTAAATTGAGAAAATGATTCTGAAACAAACCAGAATAACTGGAACAGGCTCGATAATCATCAATGTGTGAGAGCCAGCTTGGTCATATATTTAAAAATTATATGAGTGCTTATAAATGCATATAAAAAGAACCATTGATGAATTGATTTACTCAATTTGCGATGATTTATGATGATCATGTAGCTAATCTTAATTGTTGTTTGTTGCCCGAGTTGTGTTCACCTAGCCGATCGCTTCTCATAGCTGGCGCCAAACAGGTTTTAGGGTCTAAACTCCAACTGTTCCAGCTGATTGCAAGATTAGTTATTTAGTTGCTTCAAATGCAGACGATAGCTCAGCAAAAACGACTTGGCCAGCTCAAATGGAGGTCAACAATTTATTTATTGAAACAGCAGCAAAAATGTATCGCAAACTCGGGCGGGGCACACATCGAGCGCCAAAAACTTGACTATTCATGCTACTGTGCTCTATTTATCTATACTTTTATTTATATTGACTTTTTTCTATTTTCTTTATATTTTTCAGCTGCTCGAGATGTAAGCGGGAAGCCGGCCAATCAGCCACTCAATTGATCGCCGCTTGACGCGCACACCCAAAAAAATGTTTCAATTATGTTACCCGCAACAACCAGACAACCACAACAGCAGCACCCAAATAGAAGCAGCAGTTTCAGTGCCAGCACCCAAAGCCACAGCTTAAGCAGCAACACAAGTGGAGGCAGCAGCAGCAGTAACAACCGCAGCAGCAGCAGTAGCAACATCCAACACTCGGCAGCTCCATTGAAACTCAAGAACCAAACCAAACAGCGACCAAAACCAAACCGAAACCGACAGCAAATTAGCATACACATAGCAACAGGGGGAGCAGAAGCGGGAGCAGGAGCAGAAGCAGGAGCAGCAGCAGCAGTAGCAGAAGGAGGAGCACAGGAAACAGGACAACGCCATGGGCTGCTCACCGAGCACATTGCCCAACTCGGCGTCGTCGACAGCAGCGGCGCCCGGTGGTGGCGGGAACGGTGGCAATGCCAACTTGCCATTGGATGGCAATGAGAAGGATGGCAGCCTTCTGTTCTGCATCAAGTTGCGACGAAGCCGCATGCGCCGCTGCAGCTGTGGCGCCGTCACACTGCAGAATCAGAACGGGGAGGGCAGCCAAGGCAGTGCCACCTGCGGCGATAACATGATGTGCAACCAGGGTCTGCTAAATCCGCTGCAGACCAAAAACGAGTCTGACTACGAGAAGGTGAGTGTGGGTGTGCGTGTGTACCAGCTGCCACATCCGTTTCCTCTTCCCCCCCACTGAATACCGCAGACCAATTGAACTGCGTCTATCTTAATCCTCGCCTGCAGCTCAGCACTGGCAAAAAGGATTCCATTGTGACGGTGGCGGCCTTGGGCAACTTTACACACAGCGTTGTGCGACGTGCAACCGGAACGGGCAGTAAGTACCACCCTATAAAAAAAACCCCATCTAACACACAAACAAATAGCATAGCTAAAGAGCACATCAAGGTAAAAACATATGAAGATGTGAAATAAATCTTGTGTGTGCCTTAAGTGAGTGCAGAAATTGATTTAAAGTGGTGCAATATTGTTGTGAATAGAGTGTGAAATATTGTATAAAAAGAGTTTAACCAGTGTTGGTAAATATAAAAGTTAAATATCCTAACTAAATGTTTCCATATAATAAACAAAATAATATAATAAAAATAATTATAATAATAATAATATTTACTTACGACTTACCGAAAAATTGTTGCGTAGTCAAGACGATGTATTTCCACATTTTGTTGATTGCCTAAAACAGAGAAAATAAAAAACCCCATTAGTTTCATATAAAAATCTCTTATCGCCCCCACTGAGTTATGACGAGAGGCCTCACGCTTTCATTATACGAAAGCAGTACAAAAGGGTTAAGGGCATTTAAGCTGCGGTGTGGCTCGGACAGCTGACTTAGTTAAAGTTAAGGGCGGCAGTACGGATGGAAGTAATACGATCTGCGAGAAGTCAGCTGGCGCTAGCGCAGCTCTCTGTTAACCAGGTGCAGCTGTTTTTCTGTCGACTCCAATTAACAGCTCGCCCAGAGCTTGGGCCTGAGCTTCACATATCAATGGCGCGGCAGACGCAGACGGTAGCCAGATCGGCAGCCAGATCCAGATCCACAGCCACAGCCACAGCTGCTGTCCAAAGAGCGGGAGACGCAGCGCAGCGCCGAGAGAATGGCGGAGATTATGAATGCGCTTTCGCATGAAACTTGATCGCGCTCAGCGGCGATCGCCGAGCGCCGAACGCCAAGCGCCGAGAGTCACGGCGTCTATCGGTGCTCGCTCTGCAAAGGTGACTGTGCCTCCCCCGCCGTCGCACCTGCTGCCCGCCGAGGCCGACGAAGTCGGATCAGAGCTCGCACTCGCAACAGCTGCTCGCCATTTATGGAGTCAGTCGCTTTGAATTGGTTCGCCGTGTCGGTTGTTAAACGCTTTCGTAACGGGACGTTTGCACTCACCAAAGGTCTGTCTTTGCCTCTGAGTGATTCCGATTCCGACTCGGATTTGGATTTGGTTTTGGATTCAGTGGCCGGGTCTGCTGCGTTGCACACAATCACCGCATATAATAATAATATATGCGATACGATAATACACAATACAGTGTAATCGACGACATACATATTTGGGCTTCGCCCAACTCGCTCGTTATGCAAATCGAGGCGGCAGAAGGTGAAGGCGTTCAAATTCAAATTTACATTCAGATTCAGCTTGGGAGTCTGATACAAATGCAGCGGTCGCGATTCGCGGGCGTGTCGCCAACTGGTCGCTAGCAGCAGCAGCAGCAGCAGCAGCAGCAGCAGCAGCAGCAGCAGCAGCAGCAGCAGCAGCAGCAGCAGCAGCAGCAGCAGCAGCAGCAGCAGCAGCAGCAGCAGCAGCAGCAGCAGCAGCAGCAGCAGCAGCAGCAGCAGCAGCAGCAGCAGCAGCAGCAGCAGCAGCAGCAGCAGCAGCAGCAGCAGCAGCAGCAGCAGCAGCAGCAGCAGCAGCAGCAGCAGCAGCAGCAGCAGCAGCAGCAGCAGCAGCAGCAGCAGCAGCAGCAACAGTTGCAGCAGCAGCAGTAGCAGTAGCTGGCTGCAGTCGCTGGTTCTACTCGCTCTGTTGCAGTGCAGGCCTAATGCGACAGCACAAATTTGGCAAGAAAATCCGTGCAAGTGATTGCAACGCGTATTAGCCAGGGCCAACCAGTTGAGAACCAAAATCGAACGCAATTAAAGCTTATGACACTAACGACAACAACAACAACAGCAGCAGCAGCAACAAAAACAACTACAACACAACAACAACGCACTGTGTGACACACAAAAAGTATCTGAAAGATCGCTGCAATTGGTGGACGTGTGTGGAAAAAAACAGCTCGGCCGCCGCATAGCAAGCCAAAATAAAAAATAAATACAAAAAAAAACCGAAAGAAGAAATACAAAAATAATACAAAAAAATCAAATAAATTATAGCAACAATTTATACACAAGATCGAAAAGTGTTAAAATTCAAAATAAACTTCACAACTAAGTGTGCCAATAACAAAAACAACAACAAATAAAACAAGTAACTGTGCTAGTAGCTAGAAGAAGCGTGTAGAATACGATTTGTCTAGCAATCTCCAGCCGTATGTGTGTGTGTGTGTGTGTGTCTGCGTGTATGTATGTATGTATCTATCTATATGTGCTAGCTGTAGCTGTATCTGTATCTGCGTTCGTGTATCTGGCTGTGTTTTTGCGTGCGTTTTCATTCTTGAATTTGGATGCATTTGCTTTTATGCACACTGCGCTTGCCGAGTGTGTGTATGTGTGTTGTGTGTGTATGTCTAACACTCATTAACATGTTGGGGCTGTCAAACAAACTGGCAGCTAACGGCCAACGGCTAACGACCCAAAGCGCTCCATTAATGCAAATACCAGCTAATGAGAACAAAACACAATAAATTAAAAAAAAAAATTGCAACAAAATAAAAAATAAGCTTATATAAATTTTGTGCATATTAATACAAATGCCAAACAAAAACACACACACTCGCACATTTTTTAGTTTATTAATTTTTTACTCAGAGATAAAAAAGATTCACATGACAATCGGGTTTACGTTACACGCGACTGTGACGATCTTTTTAGATGGCAACATTCACACCCAAACACACTCACATACGCACACACGCACACAGACCCACACAGAGACAGACGCACGCATCGATGCTCGATGGCGTTGCCAGAGCGTCCCGATCGATCGGCTCTAAACAATAACAATTGAGTAGACGCCCACGCAATGGCGCCAAAACATCAATCAAAGCAAAATACACAAAAGCAACGGCAAAGCAAGCTAGCAAGAGAAACGAAAACAAAACAAACTGAATTCAATTGAAATGCAGTGTGGCCAAATGCCTTCGATACATTATGTGCGCCTAATCCCCGCCTGCCAGCAGCTGCTATGGGCAGGTGTCAACTGCCGACTGCGCGCGATCAGTATGCTGCAATTTATCAATGCTTCACATTAATTGCTCTCTCCTCTCGCTTACTCTCTCTCTTTCTCTCTCTCTATCTCGCTCTCTGCCGCTATCGCGTAGAATTGAGCTCAATTGAATCAAATTGAATTGAACTGAATTGAATTGAACTGATTACGCCCTTTAAGTAGTTGGCGTAAATCTCTGTGCACTTGTGCCTTGCAAGTTGTCGCATTAAAATCGGATTTTGTGACTGTTGTTTACATTTAGCTGGCAGAGTACATTGCCACTGCTCCCGAAAGCCACGTGAAGCTTTTCACAAATATATGTATGTATGTATATATACTACTCTGCCAGTTCCAGAGATTAGATTAATGCGCAGACAGCGGCCCGTTCGCTGGGAGTGAAAGCGACATTTTTCACCAACTGTCCGCTAGTGTCAATATGAGGCGACACTGGACTTGGCGACATGTCCATGCCCACTATCGTCAACTATCAGCGGTGATGATCGCCGCTGGATAGATAAAGCCTCGGGGGTAGGTTTCGCATTTCGGGTCCGGACAAAACATGAGCAACGTGCCCAGAAGCAGGCCAACTAAGTCGTATACTAACCAGCACACGCCCTCTCACTCTCCCTCTCTTACACACACGCCTCCACCTCTCTCTCGCTCTCTCTCTCTCCTACTAGCAGATGTAGATTGTGCACGGGCTTTGTTTTCTACTTGATTATTTATTTGTATCTGTGTGTCTTTTTGTCTATGTGCCCGTGTCTCTGTGTGTGTGTGCCCGTGTCTGTGTTTCTGAAAACGCATTATACGCCTGTGTTTCAGTATCCGTATCTCTGTGTGTACGGGGGCCTAAACATCTGAATACTATGAGCAAACTCGCCTGATATTATCTTATCAAAAATTAATTGGTTGTCATGACAACAAACAAGGCGCAAAAGACACTCTCAACCAAAGACCGGCTAATGTCATCCCGACAATGCTCTGCAATGCAATCGCAACACAATCCACGTTTACTTTCAATATATATCAAAATCAAAACTCTTCTTATTTTGGGATTCTAGCAGCTTAAAAGAATAGAGAAACATATTCAAAGTAAGAGGCGAGATCCATTTCAAATTTCAGATTGAAACGTTTTGATTCTTTGAACACCAAACGCAAAAAACAATAACAAATAGTTTCATGTCTTGATTCTCATTGTTCATTCGACTTGGACTTTTTATAATTATGTGAACAATTTTTCGTACGCTTAACGTATTGCAACGGAAATTGTTAGTAAATATTTTTGTTTAGTTCTTTTTGTGCCTTGCGCAAGAAAATATTTACCCGATATGCAGCGGATGTTAAAGCCTTAAAAAATCACGTCTTTGCAATAATAACTGAAGGTTGTTCAAATTGATTGACAAAGAATTTTACTTTGTGTACAAGAATAATATAATATATCGTACTTTAATAAAATTTGTATAATTCCAAATAAGGCAGCATAATGCCTTATGACTTTTCGCATTATTCTTAACAATTGTTATTGTTGACGAAGCGCTTGAACATAAATATGTATAACATATGTATGTATATAAATATATATATTATATAGTGCTGTTGGGTCACAAAATCAAAGAAATTTATTTCTCTGAAGCTGCGCCACAAATTACTGAAATTCCTAGAAAATTTATTTGGCACAAAATTCGTCGAAAATCAATTTGCAATACCTGAGTAATTGGATGGCTTTCAATAATTTATATATGTACATACTTATTTTTTACGCAACATAATTTAGGCAGTTTGTTTAACAAACATAATCTCTAACCAAGAAGAAGTTATTATTATGCACTCATTGATATACAGACATAATAAATTAATACTCTTGCTTGGGGTATTACAGATTTTAAAGACCAGCTTGAATTATCAGAACAAAGAGTTCTTTATTTTGTGAGACTAAGCATTGATTCAAGGCAAATATTAATTTCTTAAAGGCTTATCCAATTCCCATCAAGCCATGACAACGAGTAGAACTCTCTCCCTCTCGCTTGCAAGAGCACACTTAAATTCATAATTGGATTCGCGCTTGCAATAAGTCCAATTAGACGAGTTTAAGGGCAAGTTAACAGGAAATCATTCTTAGCAACAGCAAAATGGAT
Source organism: Drosophila ezoana (assembly GCA_035045725.1). NCBI lineage: Eukaryota > Metazoa > Arthropoda > Insecta > Diptera > Drosophilidae > Drosophila > Drosophila ezoana. The sequence goes on from JAWNOU010000052.1 coordinate 7,151,443, forward strand.
GAGGCCAAGTGGCCGACGGTTTGGCGTGTAGCGCGCAGCGCGTTCGCTGGCGGTTTCAGAATCCGTGCGAGAATTATCATCTGGCAAACAGTTTTTCATAACGGATTAGTGCGGACGTTGCGCAGTGGCCTGGTCTAGTCAGTGCCATCCAGTTACCAGTTACCAATTGCTAGTTGCCCGTTGCCCGTTGCCCGTTGCCAGTTGTCCGTTGCCTGTTGCCCGTTGCCAGTTGCTACGGCTTCATATTTGAACTTTGAATAACAAGAATTTGAGTTTCATTAAAGTTGCGGCGGTTGCTTTGCGTTGCGTTTCATTCCGTTTGTTTGCAAATAACGCCATCCGCAGTCGTAACCGTGCTCCTGTTTGTCGAGCAGTTAAATTTTAATATAGCCTGCAGTGTGTTTGCACAGCGTCGTCGCCGTTGCGGCCATGTTGCATACTCGTAAATAAGCCAAGTGATAATCGATCAAAATCAAGCGCACCTTCACTTACAACCATCCGTCCCCAACCCCCGCCGCGCCAACTTGTGTGTGTACACTTTACACACTAATGAGCCAGCAACTGTTGCGAGCGGTGTGTGTCCGTGTGTAACATGAGCCTTAATGTGAGCAAGTGTTGTAAGTATTTGCAGCCACTTTCATTGGCGCCATTTCTGCAGCCGCTCCGAGAGACGCCATAGGTTTAAGTACCCCCGCGAGTGTGTGTGTGTGGGAGTGTGTGTGTGTGTGTGTGCTTGAAATAGTTGAGATTCAACTGAAAATTCAACACGGCTATAGAGTATCTGAGCATGGCCTCGTCGCAGGCCTAAGCCAAAACCAAAGCCAAAACCAAACCCTGTTGCTTATGGCTAGCGACGTCAGCGGTCGGTCGGTCGGCTGCTGTTGCTGCTGCTGCTGCTGTGGCTTTTATCTAAACAATTTATCGATTTTCGTTTAGATTACAACGCGTACCGCTAGCCAGCGCAACTGAGGCAGGCGGACGCTAACAACGATAAGATACACACAGACCAGGCAGCCAGCCAGCCAGGCAGGCAGGCAGGCAGGCAGGCAGGCAGCGTGTATTTATTTGAATATACGCAAATATTTTCTCTATATATACATAACTGCGAGTACATACCTATGCATATATATATATATATATATATAAATATATATTATATATAAAATGATATAAGTAGGGTACTGGCAGCTCAGTTCCGCATGTTTATGTTTCAGGGCTATTTTTGTTCATAAATACTCATAGATACTCTCTCAAGCACACACAGTTATGCATGTGGAGCAGGTTATCATTACGCACTAATTGTTTGAAATCAATGCCAGCACAGCCAGATAAACAGCCGGGCAGCCGAGGCAGCCGGGTAGCCGGGGCAGCTGGGCGAGCTACAACAGCAACAAAATAAATGACAAATTAACATAGTGCCACGAAAATAATCAAAAGCGATAATTATGTTGAATATTTGTAGTTAATTTGCAAAGTCAGCGAAATAAAAATACGGAAAATACCAAGAAAAAAAACAACAACAACAAAGTAAAAAGTAAAGAAAACACAAACAACGCACGGCCACGACAAAGGCAACGGCATCGGCAAAGGCAACAACTAAAAGCCGCGCCATGATTATATCTAGCCAGCCAGCGAATCTGTCCGGGACATCGTCGTCGGCCCACATGAGCGAGGAAGACGTTGAGAGCGATTGCAATTGTGTGGGTGCGGGCGTGGGGGCGGGTCCGGGTCCGGGTGCGGCCGCACTAATGATGGGCAGGGCGGCTAGACAAATGCACGCCGTGGAGGCAGAAACAGGAACAACAACAACAACAACCAGCAGCAGCAGCAGCAGCTTCAACAGCAGCAGCTACAACAACAACACCCACAGCACCAGCCATAACAACAACAACAACAGCAGCAGCAGCAACAGCAACAACAACACGAACAACTATAACAAGCAGAGCTTCATTAACGCGTCCGGCCTCCGAGTCCGAGCTGCTTGTGGGTAAGCGGATTGTCTTAATATGACCGTGGGGCGGTATGTGTGACCTGCTGTGGGGGTGTGGGCGTGTGGGAGGTGTGGGCTAAACGTGCGTGTGCCTGTTATAAAGTGTTTTTTGAAATGCCAACGCTTATAATTAAATAAAACGTGCGACTAGACGACGGAAGATATGAATGGGCGGCATGCGTCTGCTGCCCTCTCTCTCTCTTTCTCCCGCTCTCTCTTTCTCTCTCTCTCTCTCTCTTTCTCCCGCTCTCTCACTCCATCTCTTTGGCTGTGCGTGTGTGCGTGCGGCGATCTAAAAGTAGGCAACACATTTGCCGTCGCACACACAAAAATGTAGCATGCTTTTCAGCGCCACACTTTTATTGGACACTCTTTGAAGCGTTTGGCATTTATTGTTTGTCTTTGCTGTCTTTGCAGGCACCGGCACATCGGGCACCAGCTCCTCCGGTGGCGGCGGCGGCAGCGGTCGTCCTGGTCACCGCAAGTCCTCGCTGGCGCTGGCACTGACGCCCGAGGATGAGTCAATGGACGTGTATCAGGTGAGCGCATTTATCTGTGATGCTGATTACACATTTTTTTCTTATTCATTCTCTATTTTTTTCGGCCAACTTTGTTTCGCCTGGCCCCGGGCCAGCGCTTTCGGTTGGGCATTTTGTCGAGCGCAACGCACATGTGTGTTACGTCTTTGATAAGATATCTTATCACAGCGCGTTATATGATGGAAGCTCTCGCCAAAGTTTTTTCTTGCCTTTTTCTTTTTACTTTTCTTTTTTTTTGTGCTTTTTTGCTTTACATTTTGCTCAGCTGCGCTTCTTTAAATAGCCGCTCATTTTACACTGACTGAGAACTGAACCGCGCGCGTCCGAGTGTGTGTGTGTGTGTGTGTGTGTGTGTGTGTATGTAAAAAAGAGCACAACGCTCAGGTGTGCGTGTGTGTGAGTGTGTGTCGCACATAAACAATGTGCCGCCAGAGAAATCAAATCAATTAACATTGAAGGTGGGAAATCAAAAAGTAAAGAAATAGATTAACCCGCCGCATTGCCAGCTACTCGTAGCTGTCGCCCCACTGTCGAGCCAATTGACTCAGTCAGTCAGTCGCGTTTCGACCGCAAAACCAGTGAAATATTCAATTTCTAGACACATCGCAGACCTAGCTCACGACTCCGCCAGTGCCCCATATACGAGCAGACTCGTTCGACTGGATTAATTAAATCTCAATTTGATCAGTGGAAATCTTTTCATATCAAATCAATTTTTATTTTTTTTTGGTTTTTGTCGGATTTTAATATGTGCTCCGCTGTGGCTGCTTACGCAAGTGCTCTGCAATTGTTGCCGTCGCTGGCATAGAAGGACATTTTGTTGAGCATTGAGTTTGAGAAGCGAGTCAAGTGTTCTTTTGTTGTTGTTGTTGTTGATATTGATATTGTGAAGTAGCTTAGCGCAGTGAGTGTTATTGTATAATTAGCAGAATGCGCAATTGTTTGCCAAAAATTTTTCGCACCAAATCTTCGTCGTCGTCGTCGTCGTCATCGTCGTCAGCGAGAGCCGCGGCCGCCCATTCAAATGAGTTGGAGACGGACGCCGATACGGAGCGCTATATCATTGCGAAAGCAACAGCAGCAAGAAAAACAACAAGTGCAACAACAACAAAAACAACAAGCACTGTGACGACGACTACTGATCAACAGCGCGATAATGACAATAAAAAGCTGCAACGGGCACCAGCCACAGCGTCGACGACGACGACAACGACAACTACGACGACGACGACTTCGACAACGTCGTGTGCTGATGACGTCGATAAGAGCCGGCTGATAAGCGCTGTCAGCACAACTATGCCTATGCCTAATAGCTCGGATTTGGAGCAGAGCAACAACAGCCGCAACAGCCGCACAACAGCGTCAAATGGCAGCATCCGTCCAGTGCCTGAAACAAATGCGACCTCGGAAATGAAGGTAGCTGGCGTAGTTCCAGGGGCCGCGCCGTTGCCAGTGTCAGTCCCAGTGCCCGCGCCGTTGCCAAGCAACTCCAGCAAAACGCCCGAGCAAATGGAATTGGAGTACGAGGCAAATGAGGCGGCAGAGGGCAGGGATGTAATGACGCCATTGCTTCGTAATACAAGGTCATTGAGCATGGCCTTCGGTGGCAGCAGCGGCGGCGGTGGCAGCGGCGGCGGCGGCAGCACAGTTGGCGCTGGCAGCGGTGTCGGACGTATTATGCAGCCGGAAATAGTCGAGGCCATACGCAATCTGGACACCCAAGCACTGCGACTGAACAACCTCACGCTGGAAGATAGAATCAAGCTGACAGCGCAACAACAACAGGAGGACAAGGATGGGGTGCCGCAGCGTTCCAAGAGTTGCGGATTTGATCGACAGTGCCACAGCCTGTACGAGCGGCGTCTGCACAAGGGTCCCAAGCTGCGTCTTTGGGTGGGCAACGGCAAGAAGCCATCGCCGCAGAGTGAAGAGGATGAGTTTAAAACATTTCAGGTATTTGGGTGACAGGCATTATTGTAATTGGGACAGCTTGGCAGGCAAGAAAATTGTCGACTCTTTTATTTATCAACTGATAGCCTCGCCAAAGATAGCTGGCCAGCACAACAAAGAGAACCTTTAAGATTGTCATTGCCATTATCAGTGCTCGATTTCGACTTTGTCCATGATTCAAATTAACGAAAACGTAATTGATTGGTGTTACCAATTCCGGAAATCATCAAAAGCTTTGACGCTTCGGGCAATTACCGACATTGATTCATATAAATATATATATATGTATATGGCGTATTCTTATGAGTTCTATTAATATGTCAGTTGACGTATTTTTGGAAAATTACCCTTCGTAGGTATTTTGAAAGTCTACAAAACTAAAGGGTATGTTAGGAAGAATGGGAATTCAACAATTACATCTGTAAGTTGAGGTTTATTTCTGTTCCACTTCAGCTGTGGCTTAAGAGCATTTCGAAACACGTTTCAGCCAGGAATTCATGATGTTGAAACAAGTTTCAGCAATTAATTAACAATTAATTGAACATTAATCAAAAATTGTATAATTTTGTTCTTCAGTTGGTAATTTGTAAATTAATTGAAAGGCATTTCTCTACAATGAAACGGCAAATTTTTGCATCTGCTGCAAAAACAAGGCATATTGGATTTGACCAGTTGTTTGTCTATCTATCTATCGATTCCTTTGTCCATCTATCGACCCATAAAAGCTAGTTATTGCATACTTAAAATATATATTCGCTTACTTCAATTAAAGTCCTACACTAATCATATAACATTCACACACCCATTTCCGCTCCCCACAATCTTAACTTCTCTAGTTCACACAAGTTCACAAGTTCAAGAGCTCCTTAAACAAAATGTGACGAAAACTTCACTTATTGTTTTTCCATATTTAGTGAAAATAAATTATGGAAAATACATTCCCCCAATCAATTGTTGTTTGTGAAAAACTCCATGTGGAAAAACTCCAGAATCAATAATGTTGCCAATTTAGCTGGAAGTTAATTTGAAACGTAAATTGCAAGAAATTACTTTTTCTCGAAATTGTTTTTGCAAAGCAAAATGAATTACTTCAAGGTGCCCTGCTAAATCCAAAGTTATTCTGAGGGCTTGATTATGCGCAATTTATGAATATCGATTTTTAAATCAACGAATGGCAGTTGTATATCCAAAAGATGGTTATAAATAGTTTTGAATTTGGTTCCTTTTGATGTCAACATGTGTTTTCATTACTGAGCTACGCAGTTGTATTTTATCCCAACGTATGTATGTGTCTGTCTTTGTGTGTGTGTATGTGTGTGGGTGTGTGTTTTAAATCCCTGATTTTCACATATCGCATTTATTCATACGAGCATAATAAATCTGCAGGCCAAGTCACCAATACGGCAAATGGCGCCCCAACAATTTTCGTCGGGCACAAGCAATTTTATTTTAATTTATCATCATTTTAGCGACACATACACCTTACGCATATTGTGCGAGACAAACACACACACGCACGCACGCATAGAAACACACGCACACACACACTCACGCACACTCGTAAACTGACACGACACAGACAGAAGCCGAGTTAAGCCCTCTTATTTTGATGGCAAAGCCAGCGCTGTAGATTTTTATTAAATTTTACACGTTGCTTCACCTGCTCACCTCTTGCTCACCTGTTTTTGACTTGTGTTGCAGCGAAATCTCATGGACTTGAAATATCCAACCGTGCTACCACCGAATCCTCAACTTAAGGTAAGCTGACACGTGCCAACCAGCCAGCCCGGTCGCTCGCTCGTCCGTTCGCCCGGTCGCTTTCCTGTCCAATTTGACTAATGCCCAATCCCAATGTCAATTCACCCGCAGGCGCTTTTAGTTTTTCACAAATCGGATAGCATCTGCGAGGTGGTCACCTTGGCCTGCCAGCGCCATCAATTGGACGCAACGCTGGTTAAATCCAAGGAGGAAGCCCTCGAAACCCTGCACAAGTCATATGCCACAGCGCAATGCTATCATCTAATTATAATTGATGCGCGCTCCACAAAAGGTCTCGATGCCGAGCACATTGCAAGGTGAGTTCCGGCCAACGTTGCGTATACGTGATGTCCCAACAATAGCAGCGCAAAACTTTACTCAAACTTATCACTTAAATTGATTTGCCATCTCCCATTTCCCACTGCCCATTAGAACAATACGTCACACACATGGACATCATTTAACGACAATAATTGCCGTCTGCAAGAAAAGGTAGGTTCACATTAACTTGATCCAACTGGAGCCACTTGCTTAATGTCTTCTTTTAGTTTCTTTGAAAAGGATGATGCGCTTATTGCTCTATTGGACGCTGGCGTTAATAGAGTAAGTTACCAATTAAATGGCTCACGTCTTTGGTTCGCATTGAAACAAGTTTCTTTTGCACTCACTACGCCTTCTGCTCCCGTTCCTGCTCCCGTTCCTGCTCCCGTTCCTGCTCCTGTTCCTGTTACCTGTCACAGTGCATAGCCGAGACGACCAACCTGGCGATGTGCAGCGTGGAACTAAAGCAGATTCTGCACTCGATCATAAGGCCGCATAATGTTATGTCCACTCAACAGGTAAACGCAATACGCAATCGAGTTAATGCTCTGCCCGGGGGCCAGCTCAACAGGCTGCAGCTGTCCCGGTTGCATTAATTCAATTAAATGGCGCAAGTGGCGACCACCACGTTGCTGGCGCTTTAATCAAATTGTAAATGTAAACCACAAGCCTGCCTCTTGCTCTTGCGCTCCACTGCCGCACCCTACCCACAGGCACTATACACGGCCCTGCACCGGCTGAAGGAGGTGGTGCTCATCACGGACGACGTGCTGCGCATACAGTATGCCAACCGGGCCACAGAACGGCTGCTCAACATGCGGCTGGTGAGTGACTCATCCGACGTGCCACCGACTTGCAATTGCGGGCATTAATGAGATTTCTCTATTCCCATGCCCCTACCCGCAACAGGATGAAATAATTAGCAAGCCATTAGCCGACATCTTCGTCTCGGACCTGTCCACCATCAGTGAGCAGGGCAAGAGCATCAAGGAGTTTGATGGCATACTGACGGTCCGTCGCAAGAATCAGGAGGGCATACCCATGCACGTGCGTGTCGTGCCCGTGGCCTGCATTGGCAGGTAAGTGCAGTCTTCCAATCTTCTTAGTCTTCCAATCTCTCTAATCTGTCTCTCTCTCGCTCTCTGTCTATCGGCAGTGCGCCCACCCATCTGATTTTCAACTTTGATATACCCGGCGGCGGTATGGACTTCATTGCCACGCTGCCGCAGCCAAAGGAGGCGCCGCGCGGCTCTCTGCACTCGGTGCGTCGCTGCAGCTTCGATGTGCGCTCCATTGCGTCCGACGGACTGCGTCGCACCAGCCTGGCCAAGCTTACGTCGCTGCCCCTGGAGGCGCCCATCACCAAAGTATGACTCCATTTTGTACGCCCAATTGGTTTTGACTAAAACTGTTGACCTCTCCCACATCTGACAACCTACGAATGCTTTCTGTGCCCATGTTGCAAATACTAAATTATCGTCCGTGTCCGTGGTGTGTGGTGTGTGGTTCGTATGCGCGTATATGCGTGTGTGTGTGTGTGTGCGCGCGTTTGTGTGCCTGTGTGTGTGTGTGTGTCATAATGTCCTGCCATGTAGAGACTAGCACTGTAGTATCAGTAGCAACTGTCAACACCCACAACCACGCACATCAAATACAGTGCACACACACACACACACTGATACAGATACTGACAGAGACCCCTTTGAGAACGTCGGAGTTGTGCTGAACTGATCAAAATCACTTCTTTAATTAATTAGCGGGTTCTTATTCAGTAAATGTAAATATGGTTGCTTTAAATAAGAAAGGCGACTAATAGGAATCAAATTATCTACGAAACAGAAATTCAACTTTAAAATAGATGAAATGGATACATTTGCAGTCGAGAAATAGGATAGTTCCCTTGTATAAAAGCTGTATACACAGTATACATTACTTAGTTTCAGTCATTAAATAGGATAAGTTGATCTTAAACGCATAATTCCAACGGAGGTTAGCTATATAACAGTAGGAAATAGTTTCAGTCAAGAAATAGGTGAGTTTAGTTGATCTTGAAAGCACAATTTTAAATGGGGTTAGTTGAGTTTTATAAACGTTGTATAACAGCTGTATAACTGCTGTATAACAGTAGTACAAATAGTGTCGCTTATCTTGGTTGATTCTAAATGCACAACTCTAATTGAGCCAACAGGTGATGGATGTCCTGACCATGACAAGGCATACTCAATCATCCGTATCTAATGGCTCGTTTCTGGCAAATATTTGAATATAATCTAACGCTACTAATCTAATACAGAGTCAATACCGAATCAATAACAGACTACAACATACCCAAATTGCACAACTAAAACTATTGTTTTTACATATATTCTCTTTTTTATCTCTTATATTTGTTATGTTCTCTTTTACTTTTATGTTTTCTGTGTACATGAACAAATCAAAAAAAAAAAAAAACCAAAACAAATAACAATTCCAACATTATTGTACATATGAACTGGTTCCATTCGCTCGCACGTTCGCTCGCTCGCTCGTTCGTTTTGCTCGCTGCGCGTCGCTTGCAACAAAACAAAACAATCAAACAAATCAATCAACAAACTCTGTTCAAACAATCAAACAACACACAAACTGCGCACTCGCACTTTAGATAATCAATTTACTATCACAAGTACAGGAGAATTGTTCAGCCGACGAGGCACGCCTCATAGACAAAGTCTTGGAGTTCCTTAAACGCGAAGGACTCTACAGTCCACAAATGAAAGAGATACGCACCGATGATCCCATAGCCACCGATCTCATTGGCGCCCTTTTGACGGTACGTGCACCGCCCGCCTGGCAAAGCACACTCTTATAACATTCTTTCCATTTCAGGGTCCCAGTGTCTACTCGTCGCGACGCAGCTCCAACGACTCCATCATCCGCACTGGCAACTCGACGCGTGCTGCCACAATTGTGCCCGCCAAGATGAAGGTAGGTTTCACGATTTGTCTATAAATCCCCAGTTGTAGCCACAAATTATTTAATTAAACTAAGCAAATTTTCAGGTACTTAAAAAATTAACTTTTAACGAACCCCTAACTTAATTTGCTGACCAAAAAAACAGCTGAACCTTAACCTGATCCGAACCATACTTTTAAATAATATGGTTTGGCCCAAATAACTCCAGTTTTGTGATATTGGAAAAGTAAATTGAAACAATAAATAAAAATATCAGAATAGTCTACAGAGAATTATAAAAATTATGAGAATCACAGAGAACAGGGCTCGAATGGAACCTTAAAGCAAGTCAAATAGTTTGAGCCGTGAACCGGAACAGCAAACATTTTTGTTGGGCTCACAGCTTTGTTTACAAGACTAGCGACAGGAGCTAAATATTTAGTTTATAAGTTGTTTTTGGCGCTTTAATAAACCATATTAACATTCGCAGGCCAATCCCATTATCATGGAACTACTTGAAGAATCTCTTAGCTGGGACTTTGATATTTTCAAATTGGAAGAGATCACCGACTACCATCCGCTGCTGTACTTGGGCATGGAAATGTTCCGTCGCTTTGATGTCTTTGCCACACTGAACATTGATGAGAACGTCTGCAAAGCCTGGCTGGCCGTTATCGAGGCGCACTATCACAAGAGCAACACATATCACAATAGCACACACGCCGCGGACGTCATGCAGGTGCGTACCATGTAAATTCTATAAGATTACACTCCTTTAAAAGTTACGTCTATTTGCAGGCAACTGGCGCCTTTATCACGCAGCTGGCCAACAAGGACATGGTAATGGATCGCATGGATGAGGCCACGGCCTTGATTGCGGCAGCGGCGCACGATGTCGATCATCCTGGTCGCTCCTCCGCTTTTCTATGCAACTCGAACAATCCCTTGGCCATATTGTATAACGATCTGACGGTGCTGGAGTCGCATCATGCGGCAATCACTTTCAAGCTGACTCTGGGTAAGTGCACACTCAGTATAGCCTGAAACCCTTCCGCTAACAAATGGACTGCCTGCAGGCGACGACAAGATCAACATTTTCAAGAACTTGGACAAGGAGACATACAAATCGGCGCGCAGCACAATTATCGATATGATACTGGCCACGGAAATGACGCGTCACTTTGAGCACTTGGCCAAGTTTGTGAGCGTCTTTGGCAGCGAGGTTGAGCCGCGTGAGGTAAGACGTTTGGGCAATGGGGGATCTGACAATATTCTTAACCATTCACATTTAATGCAGCTCGTGCAGTCGGAGGAGGAGACATCCATACTCATGCGTCGCATGCTCATCAAGGTGGCCGATGTGAGCAATCCAGCGCGTCCAATGCAATACTGCATCGAATGGGCGCGGCGCATTGCCGAGGAGTACTTTATGCAGACGGACGAGGAGAAGCAGCGGCACATGCCCATTGTGATGCCCATGTTCGATCGAGCCACCTGCAGCATACCAAAGAGCCAGATTGGTTTCATCGAATATATAATACAGGATATGATGCATGCCTGGGACGGTGAGTGCGCTCAACTTTCACTTTCGATCAATTTAAATAAGCAAATTTGTATTTCATGCAGGTTTTCTGGACATGCCTCAGCTGATCACGTGCATGCAGATCAACTACTCACAGTGGAAGAAATATGATGAGCAGGGCGTTAATACCCTTGCCGATATTATGGCCAAGCAGCCGCCTGTGGGCAATAAGCAGTCCAATTCTAAATAGCATACGGCTTTTCGGAGAATATTCTCGGGTCTACTAAAGCCGCTGCCGGCCCAGGCGCCTGGCACATCCACAATTGGCGAGAACGAAATGGAGGATATGCTCTAGTGCAGGCGAATCCGGGCCCAGAGACGTGGCTTTCGTCGCACTCTCTCGGCATAGGACTCGTTCTTGTTGTTGTCGCTTGTTGCACACATATCTCGACTAAATAACGCTTCCCAAACAGCTCTGCGTGTGTGTGTGTGTGTTAAGGGGGATTCTTAATCCTTATTGCGAGCTGGCCACAAGAAATGGTGCCAAAAACAAACAAAGATTTTTTATCCAGCAAAACACAGACACACAAGAAAAAAAACAACAACAAAACAAACAAATACAAAACTGTCGCAAATGTTTGAAGAGCAAAACAAAACAAAACAAGAAGAAAACAAATATAAACAAAAAAAATTATTGGGCTGGACTCAAAATTTAATATTTAAGTAACATCACAAAAAAAAAAGTAAAATTTGTGTGTATATGTATATCTGTGTGCCCTATTAAATGTGTGTGCGTGTGTGTTAAATCATTTATATATATATAAGTATATAAATAAATACAAATCTACATGCAAACACAAGAAAAATAGCAAACATAGTCGCATATTGTTCAACGAACAATATGGCGCGCGCTCTAGGGTACCTAAAACGGTATAACAGCATAACCAACAAAATGGCGTCGCGGCCATTGCATACACACACACAAACACACACACACACATACTAGTAGATAAGTCGTGCGTGTTGCCCTCTCCCACCTTCAGTCACCACCAGCCCCTCGCACACGAAGACAATCTCTGTTTAATACAAGTGTCCAACTACTTTTAAATTAAGATTAATTGCAAGGCCATAGCTAGATGATTGTGTGTGTGTGCGTGTGTGTGTGTGTTTGAATGATGTGCATAGCAAACGAACTATTGCTGGAATTACATCAATATCTATTTCTACTAATGTACAACAACTAAATTGATTAGCAAAAATACAAAAAAAAAAACAAAAAAAAAAACAACAACAATTCGAATCCACATATGTAACGTGAGAAATTCTATGGGGCCCCTTACTATCTACCTTCTATCTAATATCTAATATTTACTATGTTTACTTTTGATGCATAAAAGCAACAAACAAAATGCAAACAATTTATGATTAAGTGAATCCTTTTTGAAATCTTTTTTATCTAATTGACTGAACAAATTACATATTATATATAACAAGTAAATTAATACGAATCGATATAATGTTCTTGTTAAAAAAAAAAAAACAAAAAAAGAAAGAATCAAAAAACAAAAAAAAGAAAATATTATATATACACATATACATATATAGATATATATATATATATATGTTTGCATACCTATGAATCAAAGCAAAGGCAAATTAATAAGTATGAACTATATATATGTTTACAATTTATACAAATTTTACGAACATATAAGCATATTCAAAAAATATATTTATATATTATTATATATGTATGTATGTATGCGTGTGCGTCTGTGTGTGTGTGTGTGTGTGCCACACAACATCAAAATCATTCACACACTGTTATTTGTATCTGTTATTAGACATTTATGTAACGATAACATTTTTGATACAGTTTATACACACACACAAGTAAACCCCATAAACCGATACGATCGAGCTCCAAGAACTTCAGGATTCTGGATTGATTTGTCGAACCTGTCGAACTTGAACACACCTCTACATATATACACACACACACGTGCGCACACCCTTTAACTGAACGCAAATACAAATATACGAATTCATATATGCATATATTTATTGTTGTTAATATGTGTGTGTGTATGTTTAAAATGTATGTGTATGTGTTAAGGACACGCACACATCTTAAGTATTTACAATTTCAAAACAAAAAAGAAAGAATTATTTTTTAAATACGAGCTCTTTAAACAAATGCATAAAAATTTCTAATACTAAATTCTTAGATACTGTTTGTTTCTTGAACAAAAACACGATAAATCTTTATACAACTACATACTGACATATATTTGTTACTACGTCTGTTTGCTCCTTGCAGGTTAAGGATTATAAATGTTAAGATTTAGTCAAATTTACTGTAAAAACAAAAACAAACAACAAAACAAAACGCGAATAAAAAACGCAAATACATAATACAAAAACTTTGCATACTTTTCAAATTTAAAAAAACAAAAACCAAACTAAAAAAAAAGAAGTGAGAAAGTGAAATTTACATTTTGGCCAAGGTCAGAAATTAGAATAATTTCAAATTCTCGCCAAATGATATTCACATTTTGAATAGTGAGCGTTGGGTATGAAAATCTCTGCTCTCTGCTGTGGAACAAAGCGAATATTTTTGTTGTAGTCGCCCGCGCGAATAGTTCCATTCAATTCAATTGGCTTTACACTTGCGTCAAGCTTTTGCGCCTGCGATCTGCATTCAAACAACCTGTTTACGGCCTGACGATTCGATTCTTTTGGGCCAAATGGCTGCCCAAAGATGTACGCATAATTTCACCTTCGTGAACACAGGGTAAACAAACAAACAAAAAATGTTGACAATGAGTCGTTAGCACCAACAACTTTCTTTTACGGCTGGCTTCAATAAGAGCATGCCCAGCCACAAAGGTCCGTCCGTAAAGAAAGTCTTACAGCACCCGATCATTAAATGCGTTTTCGAAATATCAAACCGAAGATGAGACAAAACGAGTCTGTTTACAAGTTTTTGGTGCCGTTGCGAGCATTATATAATACAGCGACATATATGGTTATGGAGATGGAGATGAGGCAAGCTGTAGATCACTTTACGTTCATCGTTATTTACGTGTCTTTTTGTTCGCTTCAGTTCAACCTGATCATGGCATTTTTAAAGTAAAAAATGAACAGCAAACAATTGAAAATTTGCTGCTGGATTTGAAACGGCGACCTGTCGCTTATAAGTTCAATCTTTAGACAACCAAGCCGCGATCTTGAACCCTTTTGTTTGCTTCTTTGATATTATTACTAAAGCTAAATTAATAATATAAAGAATAAATAAGTCGAATATATCTTGTTAAATCGGTTGAATAACTGACTTAACTACACAATTCAAAGGAACGAGCTCAGGCTTTCATATTTGATAAGTTATTAATCACGATCACTTCACCTCACTTCCCTTGAATTCACGCGCTCATCTCTGGAACTGAGCGTAGGGCGAGAAATTCTGCCTCTGATTTCTCGCTGACTGTGTAGCAGCGTTTAATGCGGCGCCAACTGCAGAGCCGTACGGTTGACTTCGATCAAGCAGAGCGATCAAAAAAAAGTGTAGCTTGAGCTGTCTGTTAGCAAGCCCAAAAAAAATATGCCCGAATCGAGTTTCTTTGCGAGAAGCGTGCCCTTCGAGCAAATCGATAAGCTGGCCATCAGCGGCGGCTACTCTTCGATCTATGCCACTCGAGAGCCAGGCGTGCCCGTGGTGGGCAACTGGGAGCAGCGTTTCTGCCGTTTGGCCGACACATTCCAGCCCGTGCTGGATCGCGTGCATGACTTCGAGGTGCGCGAGGACGATGTGTGGATTGTAACGCTGCCAAAGTGTGGCACCACCTGGATGCAGGAGCTGACTTGGCTGGTGCTCAATCAATGCGACTTTGAGACGGCCAAGAGCGTGGACCTGACCATACGTTCCCCATTTTTGGAGTAAGCCCAAGCCTTGAATTAGCCATATTCACATTATATTAAGCTGTGCGTCTCGGCATACTTAGATTCAACGGAGTCGTGCCGAACGTGCCACATGACACAATCGAGGCGGCCAACGCCTTGAGCTCGCCACGCCTGATCAAATCACATTTGCCCGCCTGGCTGCTGCCCCGCCAACTATGGACCAAGAAGCCGAAAATCATCTATGTGTATCGCAATCCCAAGGATGCGGCCATCTCATATTTTCATCATTGGCGCGGCATGGTCGGCTACCAAGGCACAAAGGATGATTTCATGCATTCGTTCATCGATGGCTATGTGAACTTTACGCCCTGCTGGCCACATGTCCTCGACTTCTGGCAGCTACGCCACGAGCCGAACATCTACTTCACCAGCTACGAGCGCATGAAGACTCAGCTCGGCCAGGTTATTGAAGATGTGGCGCGTTTCCTGCAGCGTCCCGTCAGCGTTGAGCAGGTGCACCAAATGAAGAAGCATCTGTCCTTTGAGAGCATGCGCGATAATCCCGCGTGCAATCATGCCAAGGAGTTTGAGAGCATGAAGGCAGCAGCCGGCCGCGAAGTGGAGGAGTTCAGGTAAGCCACACTTGCATTTGGATGCCCAGAGATCGCTGCTGTACGTCTAAAAAGTGTTTCTTCACACAGATTTGTGCGACGCGGCGTCGTGGGCAGCCACAAGGACGAAATGACGGCGGACGTGATACGCGAATTTGATCTTTGGTCCGACATCAATCTCAGGGACTACAAATTGCACATGGATGATTTTGCAACTTACAGCAAGTACAATGAACAGGCAATTACCAAGACACTGTTGTAAGCGCGCGTCGATTAATCACATTGAATAGATTGTAAGCTAATGTGATATATGCACACATGCATCAGTATGCTTATACTACAGCTATATGTATTTGTTAATAATAAATCGTTTCGTACTTTACAAGCACATGAGTGTGCTTCAACACAAACAATTGCAACTATTAATGAGAAAATGCGAGAAGCTGCCATTTTACAATCAGCTTGCACTTCACATATGAATACAGTGAAAACTGCCATGGGTGAACAGTGACAAATGACAAATACATAATTTAAATAAAATAATTATAACATATATATAGCCTGCGCAGATAAATAATATTATGAATGCTTAAATTTATTGAATTTTTAAACCCGATTCTCTGTCTCAATATTATGTAGCCTGCTTTATATTCAATTTTCTTCTCATATGTATGCATGCATATTCATCCATAATGCTATCAATTTAGGGCAAATTTGCCATCAAACTGATAATAAATCACGTTGTTTTAAAAAAGTAAGCTATTGCACATAATTCCCAAACAGAGTTATCTGAAACTCTTTTGGTGAGAATCTTTATAATCAATATTGGTAGACTAATCAAACTAGGTATTACAATCTATCTGTATGAGCACAACAAAAGTGAATTGAAAGTCCATAAGATTCTGAACATGAGTATAGAAATGTAAAAGATATAGGTAATAGGTATCTCTTAGTCGAGCAATGTCGACAATCACATTGTTTTTACTATCATATTTGCTCGCAGAGAGCTTTACATTCATTTTGATTACAGCTGAGCCATTTCTGCAACAGAGCACAGATTTTACTGAAAATTAAGAGCAAAGAAAACTCTTCCTTTAAGTTTCGTTATGCGTGGGTCTCTGGTATATCAACTACATATAACCAGATAGCGTTAGTAGAGCTTTGAAATGCAGTACGAGCGGATCACCCCGAAGAGCTATCCGGTCAATCTAATTGACAAAAACTGGGCCGAACGGAAATTGTTTTTTCGCAGTCCGGCTAAATCATTTCCAGAAATGATTCACAACATGGAGGTATTGGAGGATGATGTTTGGGTGATTACGAATCCGAAAAGCGGCACCACTTGGATGCAGGAACTAATTTGGCTATTGCTAAATGACTGCAATTTCGAAGCGGCTCTGTCCAAGGACTTGGAACTACGCTCACCCTTTCTAGAGTACGTATGTAGATCATAACAAGGCAATCTAAATATAACGCTTTGCCTTAGATATGATTTTGCAATGCGCGCCAATGAGCAAAGAGCTCTGAAGCCCGTACAAGAGCTGCCGTCGCCACGTCTTATCAAATCGCATCTGCCGCTCGCCCTGTTGCCCGCTCAGCTCTGGCAGAAGAAGGCGAAAGTGGTTTATGTCTTTCGAAATCCCAAAGACGCCTGGGTTTCTGCTTATTATCACGGAGTTACCATTGGCTTCAACTATGGCATCACATTGGAGCAGTTTTTCAACGAGTGTCTAAATGGCGAAAACATCAAAAAGGAATCAATCGAACATGCAGCTGAGTTCTATCAGCTGCGCAACGAGCCTTGGGTATACTACACCAGCTTCGAGCGCATGAAACTCGATCTGCGCGCTGTTATTGAGGACCTCTGCAAATTTCTGGACAAGACTGTAACGGAGCAGCAAATGGAACGCCTACTTAAGCATCTGTCCTTCGAAGAAATGAAGAGTAAGTCACAAACTAAAGGGGAATTAGAACGTTTCTCTAGCCCTTTTATTTTCTTAGAAAATCCGACCACAAATCATAACTGGGAAATTGCCGACTTCAAACATGAAAACGCCCGTAAAACAATTTACAAGTAGGTCAAGAGAACATGTGAAATAAATGCTAAAACATAGTTGATTTTTATTTATATTATTTATCTTCTAGCTTTGTTCGCAGCGGCAAGGTGAATGGTTATAAGGACGAGCTGTCAACCGAACAAATTGAGCGAGCTGATCGTCTAATAGAACAAAGACTACAAAGCAACAAAGTTACACTGGAAGAACTTTTGTTGCTGGATGAACTACGATAAGATACCTTACCCAGATTAACAAATTGTTAACTGAACTAACAACAACAACTGGATGTGTATCTTCATATATTATTTCTCTCATTGTCGCTCATATCAGCACAAAAGACGTAGTGAAAGATTAACTATATTCGAAGGTTTTCATAAAAATTATTCGCTATTTTAGGTGTTGTTATAATTAAAAATATCTAAAATATTGTCTAAAAACGTGTTCATTCATTTTAAAAAAATCTTATTAATAGTTTCTATATCTTATAGCTCTGAAAATAAGGAATATATTTAAATTCAATATTTCCGAGTAAAACATTAAAAAACTTTGTAACTAAGAGATGGTAAACTCATGTATGTCGATATTTCACAAAATATCAAATATTTCGCATAATTTTTTGTAAAACAAGACAAAAAATTCGTACAAATAGAAACAAATTTTAAAATGTTGCCATTCTCATTGCGTGCTGTTTTCAAATTTTGCCGCAATTTCTTCTTCTTAAAACCTTAAATATGACGGGAATCAAGCGGAATTGGCAGCACTGGCTACAACAGCTGCTGTCATTTTAAGTGCTAAATTTAAGGCGACGAGCGCTGTGAGCCAGTGTGTACAAGCCGCTGAAACTACAGTAAATACACATACAAAAGAACCATTTGAGAAACATTGCTTGTAATTTTCTAAAAAAAAAGAAGCAATATTACACAAATGCGCAGCCCAACTTAACGTTTGTCTAGCGCTATCTGCTAACATTGTTAAATAATACTGTATACATTTTATATACATAAGAGCCGACCTGACGATTGTTTACGAATTGAGAGAGAGCATGAAGAACTGATAACGCTCACATTAACTGATAAGCGGATAATCGACAGACCGAGAGCCATTGAGGCTGCAGACGACAGTAAACAGAAAACAGTTTTTACCGGTTAGGACAAGTGTGCGCACCATGGCAGCTACCATCCAGAACAGTCTGAAAGTCGCACTGCGGAAAAACATGAAGGAGATCCTCAGCTGCCTAACGCCCGAGATTATAGCGAAGCAGTCGCAGGCAGTGACCTCAAGGGTCGGTACATACAAAATCACCTCAAGATCTAAGTAAACAACATCTGTGTATATTCTTGACAGGTGTTGCAGAATGAGGCATTTCGTCAGGCGCAGCGCGTTAGCATTTATTTGAGCACCAGCGATGAGCTGGACACCACGGCGATAATCCGTGAGATGTTCAGGCTGGAGAAGATGGTATTTGTGCCCAGCTATCAGGGCACGAAGATGAAAATGGTGCGTTTGCGGGATATGCAGGAATACGAGGGTTTGCCACTGACCAAATGGAACATTAAACAGCCAGATTTCAAGGAGCCCCGCGAGGATGCCATGACAAATGGTAGGCAATAAATATATATGCTATGGTCATGGAGAAACTTACCCCACTCTTGCAGGCCATGGAATTGACCTCTTCATTGTGCCGGGTGTGGCGTTCACGCGTAGAGGTGATCGCCTAGGCCACGGCATGGGCTACTACGATAAATATTTAAAGCAGCACGCGGAGAAGTATCCACACAAGAAGACTACCATTATGGCGCTGGCCCTCAACGAACAGATCGTTAGTAACGAGGAGCTGCCCGTGGAGGAGCACGATGTGCGCTTAAATTGTGTTGTTACAGAGAAATCTTAAATTTAATCACGTTACGTACAAATTGTATAAATCGAATATACACAAAAACAATTGCCATTTGCGGTGTTGATTCTAACGCAAATAGGGCGGTCTTGAGCGCAAGCCACGCCCACGAGATCGTCCACTGTAATGTGGCGATGTATAGTGGGAGTCGCCGCCGCTAAAATGCGTTTCAGCATTGCCGGAGCGATACGGCGGGCCCGTCGACTCCGACCAGCTGGAGGGTGAGCCAATACGCATCAGTTTCTTTTGTCTGCAAACGAGAAACAACAAAAAATGAGTTGATGAAAATATGTCAAGTAGATTTCAAACTGTTTACCTGTACGCAGCTGCCGCGGAGATGCGTGAGCCGCGATTGCGACCCACACGCGAGCCGCGCAGCATTGAGGGTATTTTATTGTAACCCGTTGGCCCCGTGGGCTGTGCGCCGCACGTCTCCAGCGCCAGAAAATCGTCCACATGCAACGATGGCGGCCGCGATGTGTTTGGCGGCCTAGATCGGAATAGATCGCCGCGCGAGGGTGGCGGCCTGGCAAAGCCTCGGCCACGCACTGCGCTCACAAACATTTTCTTTTCGGGCCGCCCTGTGGCGGGCTCCACCTCTACGCGTCGGGTACGGAAACAGGGTGCTGTTGGCGTCAGCTCGCGATTTGATTGCGGTGAGCCCGATAAATGCAACACACGCTTGCAATCGCCCGTGAGATTCAGATCAGGATTCAGGCACACATTGGCCAAATCAGTCAAATCGCAGGCAATGCGCTCGTACAGCGGCTCATCCATATCCTCAATAACCTCAATAGGCAGCGGTTCCAGCCAGTAACGCGCCGTCAGCTGCACGTTATCAGCCGTCGCACAGAAGCGTGTAAATATGGGACGTGCCTCGTACTGAGTGACAATGCCCTCCGCTTGCGGCAGATATGGCTCCACGTTGAGCGCGCCTGTGACGACGACGTTGCTGCTGCTGTTGCCAGTTGCATTGGGATCGCTTTCGGTTGCCGTTTCCATTGGAACAGCCGCTGCTGCTGCGAGCGTATCCTGCTCCTGCTTGGCTGCCTGCAGTGCAATGAGCTGTTTCAGGTCACACAGCGCCGCCTCATTGGCTACTGCTTTGTGCTTCTCCAGCACTTTAAGTATGCGCTGTAGCACTGGCGGTTTGTCTAGTTCCACATCCTGAAATTCAAGTAGCTGTACGAGCTCGACGGGGCCTAGTTTAAGCGTGCGATGTGGCATGGCTGACATTCCAGGCGGCGGCTCGATTTGTGTCAAGGATCGCAACAGCAAAATTAAGGACTCAATGTTTGCATTATACTCGACCGTCTCGTTGTGAAGTATAACACGTTCCATCCACGCCTGGAACTCGCTAATCTTTTGCTTCAGCAGCTGCGCCAGGTGATAGAAGGTGAAGCTAGGAAGAAAGGAAAATATGTTAGTTTTCTGAAATTTGGCAAGAAACACTTGATACCTACTCATGCTCGGTGAGTATAACCAGATTGCGCACTGCCAGAATGGAAATGCCGTGCGTCACCTCCACGCTGGCCAAATTACTGAACACAGCATCGATGACGCGTGGGATTAGCTCCTTGGGCGGCAGTGCAGCAGACAAATTGAGCGCCGGCTGTGCTGTGGATTTGTGTGAAATCAACGAAATGCCCGAGTCGAGGAAACTGTCTAGTATGCGATGCACCGCCTCCTGGCAATTGGAGACCACCTCGTTGAATTCGTTGAGCGATAACAGCGATTGGAAAAGCTCCCAGAATTTGCCCGATAAAATGGACAGCATGGAGCTCTTAAGCGGGGCAAAGGCACACAGACGCGTGGAGAAGCGCAGCAGACGCTCCAGATTGGTGGTCGGCATGCAGTTGGAGCTCTGGTATTCATTGCACAGCAGTTCCATAATCGTCTTGGCTATCAGCAGCGTCATATTGGGCGCCAAGTCCGATAGCTGCATGCAGACGCGCTGCAGCAGCTCCGACAGCTGCGGGAAACTTGAAGGCGCCAGCGCTTCCACCAACTTGGCAATTTGTCCGCTCTGCGGATGCAGGTGAGCGGACCACAGTTTCCGTTCGGTGATCAAACGCTGTTTGTGCTGCTGCTGCAATTGATCGCTCAACGGCTGTGGCATGGGCAACGGCAGCGGCAGCAGTTCCGCCAACAACTTGAGACCCGGTATAAAGTTGGCGGGTCCATCTATATTTTTCAGCACCTCGCGTATCATTTGCGTCCAGAGCGACTTGTGCAGCGACTCCTCGTCCTGCTCGTGCGGCTGTGTATAGGCCAAAAGAGTCTGCACCACCTCCAGTTTGCACTGCTCTACCTCGGCACCGGCCTGGCAGCGTGTTGGATAATAGTAGAGCAGAAAATATACCTTAACCAGATGATCAATGGAGGTCAGATCTTTGAAGGTGCCATCGCGGCACAGTATGGCATAGGAGAGCAGTTCGCGCAATATTTGCAGCGTGGGCAGCATAATCTGGCAGCAGTGCACACCCTGGATGGTCATCAGGGCGGGCGCATGCATGCCAGGCTGCTCAAAATACGTGCATAGCCGTTCCATTATCTGAATCATTAGCTGCACGCCGTCTGCCGCGTACAGCTGGAGGGCCACAAAGCGATGTTTTAGCTCCTCGGTGCCCACACGCTTGGATTGCTTGATGCCGGGTGGCGGTGTCGACTTGGTGGTGACCAAGAAACGCAGTATACGCAAGGCCATTATCAAATCACCCGGAAATGTGGTCAGATAGTCCAGGGATCGTCCAATTACCTCCACCAGGGGCATTATGTCATCGTAGATAAACACATTTATGGCCTCCAATGGCTTCATATACACATACATCTCCTGCAGCACGGCCGACACAGAGGGCTCAAAGGTTTCATGGTTCTTGGCCAGCTCCAGTATGACTGCGCCATGTTCAATAAGATAGTCGAGCTGCTCGCAGTAGCGTACACAGGCGTCGACCATGTCCACCGCATAACTAAGTACTGGACTCTTGTATTTAGTGCCCGGCGAGCTCAGTTGTCGCTGCGATTGCAACCGCTGTTCCTTTTTAATGAGGTCCATGAATATTTTCAGGTTATTGTTTAGTCCCAACACCTCAATGGTGTGCTGACGACCAGCCGGATCGCAGGTCTGAGAGTATATCGAGTGCATGTGCGTAGCCAGTTTAATGGCATCGTACTCGGGCGCTGCTGCCGTAAAGACAATCGCATCCAGGTGATAGCGTGTTTGCACTTTGTAGGCCAGCTCAATACCCAGACGAGCTAAGCGCGGCAAAACAGGCCGAAGAATGGGTGCCAACTTCTGAGGTACTTTGACGGGTGTGGGCTCCGTTTGCACGGCAACATCAATAGCCACAGTAGCGCTGGGTGAAGTTTCAACTTTTCCCTCTGTTTCCTTTTCCGAGGTGTCTAATGTTTCCAAGGGTTTATCTGTCTGCTCTGTTTTAACTGTAAGATACGCAAATTTATTTTTAATTTCTTGAAGCTTCAGTTTAACAAGACACCTACCTTCTTGCTCCGGCTCCTTGACTATTTCCGGCTTGGGCATCGTAGGCACTTCATCCAGACCCAACAGTATGGCGACAATAAGTTGCGTCGCATCGAATGCATCGTCTACAAAGTAATCGATGCCCACGTGCGATTTGAGCAGAGCATGCATCAGATCCAGTGTGCACAAGAATGTGGTGGCTGGCAGTTCCTTCGAATTGCTTAGAATAAGCAGCAGGGACTCGGCAAGTGCGTGCTGCTTAAAGTAGGACTGCAGCGCATTGCCAAAGCTGCGCTGCGCATTTGGATCGGTGACCAATTCGAATTTCTTGGAGACAGGCAGAAAGCGACGCGGCTGCTGAAAGCTTAGCTGGTTGGCCACCAAAGCATCCATGAGCATTTCGAAAGCATATTCGATTTCTTGACAAATCTCCTGCGGCGGTCGTTCCACTTTGCGCACGAAGAGCTGATTGCAGCTGTTGCGAACACTCTCTAGAGCCTCATAGAGATGCAGCTTCTTGATGATGGCCTGCAGGGCGTATTTAGTGCGGGTTAGCTTGGCCGTCTTGATTGACTCTACAATTAGCTGATAGCCGTTGGTATTGCCTGCCAAAAAGTGCTTGATGCCGATCTGTGTGTCCAGCATGGCGTAGACAGCCTTTAGAAGCAGCAGCTTGATAGACAACGCCATGTAAGGCTCCTTGTAGAGAGCAAAGACAGCTTCAAATGGATCAAAGTTGTGCTGCTGCAGCAGATGCCGGAACAGTTGCTCGTTGTTGCACAGCAACTCAGCCATGCGTGCGCCCAACTTGATGTGTCGAATCTTAAATGCTGGCTGAGGTTGCATGCAAGCCGCCTGAAAGCTCAGCGCTATTTGTAATATATTCGCTGCTTGACGCAGATGCGATTCGTCGTTCTTGAAGAACTGCTGCAGCACAAAATTGCGCCGCTTGTAGTGCTGCGTTAAGTAGCCCAGCTGATTGTTTAACTGCTCGCCCAGGTAGACGAACTGTTCGCGCTCGTCCACAGTGACGCCGCCGTGCTCCTCGTTGAAGGCGCTCACATTGTCCCATCGAATCTGCAGCGATAGCTTCTTGAAGAGTAGCCGAAGGGTATCGAGCTCTTTACTGAAATGCGCCTGCAAGTCACCGTCGAATGTCAATAGCGGACGCTGCCATGGCTCGAAGGCGTCTATGGCCGGCGGAGCAGCAGCTGCAGCTGCCTCCAGTTCGCGTTCATACTCAGCCGCTGCAGCCGCATCGACTCCATCGTCTTCTTCTTCTAGATCATCACCAATGATTTCGTCATCACTTAAAATGGGCTCAAATTGCTCTTGCGGTGTATCTGACCGCTCTCGTTCACGCTCCCGTTCCTCTTCTTCGCGCTCGCGTGGCAACGATTCCGCCGAGTGTCGATAACCGTGCGAATTCTGTAGTTTATAGTGCGAACGTGTATCGTCATCGTCGTAATCCATGGTGTCCGGGGAGCGCGGACGTGTGGGTGAGTCAATTGAAACTGGCGGCGTGCGCGGCCACTTGTGTTCATCTGCATCCGAACGCGAGCGTTCCGAACGCTTGCGACGTGAGCGGTGGCTGGAATACTCTGGTGATCGCGACCAATCACGAGGCGCCTTTTCGCGGGAACTGTACAGAGGTAGATTAGAGAATGAATATAACAGTCTCACATTATACTGTACTCACCAGCGCAGGTATTCCCTGTCGTTGCTCTCCGAGTGCGTGTGCGTGCGTAACGGTAGCGGTGGCGGCGAATGATCCGTGGAGTGCGTGGAACGTCGCAAGCGACGCAATTCACGCTGTTCCTCATCCGCATGTTGATGGTAATGATCGCGCGACATGCCGTATTCCATGTCCTCGTGCTCGTAGTCACTGACGCTGACACTGGTCTTGTGGGCCGCTGAAACTAGCAGCTCGCTTTGCATTGGCTCTGACCAGTCGTCTTTGAGCACTTCATCCGGTAGCAGCACATTATGGGCCTCTCCGCTAAGATTGCACATCTCGGGTCCGGTCAAAGCCGGCTCGCAGGGCATCGTCGGGCTGGCAATGGGCTCCGTTACCGAGTTGGTTAGTATGCCATAGACAGCTAGGGTAATGGCGCTGTACCAGCCCCGCAGCACGAGCCCATCTGTTGGTATCTTCTCCTGTGAGCAGTCGAGATGTATGCAGTCGTTCTGGTTGTAGCGCAGTAGTCCCAAATTCTCAAACGCCGAAGCGCCCGGCATGCCCAGATCATTAACAAAGAACTCCAGGTCAAATTTTGAAGGATTCGTGGCACCAAGCCGAACGCCGCCTGGAAAATCCGCTTGCACTCGAGCGCCCAGTGGAATAATGCGCACTTGTGTTATGAAAACAGGCTTCGGGAACTGAACCAAGTCCAAATTTATATCCTTTGGCAATTTCAAAAACGTTTTTAATGCACACACACATGTTGATACTGAAAAAATGCAAATTGAACTTACGGTAACTTCCTCGTGTGAGAAAGTGTCGAAGAACAGCAGCTCAGCTCCATCATCGGCATCGGCCATTTTGGCTTGCAATTACGACTCGTTTATATGTAATAATATTAATTTGTATACTTAAATAAAGTAAAATTTATATTAAACAAATAAACAAGCGTCCGTCGGCAAATTTTTGTTGAGAACTTATAAAGTGTGACCGTAGCAGTGATATGTTAAAACTACCGAAATAGCGTTGCCACCCTCTTAAATATTATGCTGCCAAACAATTGCCAAACAATTTGCATTAGGTGAATACAGTGTTATTTTTATAAACTAAAATAATTTTGATTGTATATAAATTAGAGTAATTAATTTAGGTTGTTAGTTGCGAAAACATAATTTTGCATGACAGATCGTATAAATTTGGTCATGCATTTAATGAAACAGAAGTGGCAGCACTTACCAATTAAATATAGTGGCAGCCCTGGAAGCAACCGGCTCGAAGCTTCGGGCACACTTGCGACATATAAGTTTCACACGCAGAGAAGTCAGGTAGGGTTTTTGCGCCACAATAAAAATTGTTCTATATATATGTGTTCATACATATAATTTAATGTTTTTCTTTGTGTGAAAACAATAAAGAAAAGCGCAACATACCCATAAGCATCTCGATACACAAATAAAAATGTAAATGTGTATGCTTATGGCTTTTCTTTGTTTATTTTACCTAAAATCCAATTGCTTGGGGAAATTTCTCGACGATTTTCGTGGTTTAATAGCCGTATTTTCTTTTTCCAGATTTTTTACATCAGTTTTTGCATAACTTATTGCGAGAAATGTTCGTTGTACGTCGAAGCACTTCCCGTTTGTACCCCGCAGGAGTACAGTAAGTATTTAACCTATAATTAAATGCTAATTGGTTAACACCTTTATACAGAGGGTATATGGTATTTAGTTAAGCTTACAAAATACATTACACAAAATGATTTTTCTAAAACGCACATACGTAACTTTCGAAAACTGATTACTGATAAGATAATTTGATCACCAAAATTCCATTACTCTTGACCCGGCAATATATGCATTTGTGTATGTGTGTGTGCGCCTATGACTTCATTATTACATAACAAGTGCAAGAGTTCTAATGCTTTCTATGTATTGCGCTGCCCTCCCTATAGATTGGCGAAAATGAGCGGCAGCCAGCTAGGCGACTTGGGCAGCGGCGCCGGCCAGGGCGGCGGTGGCGGCGGCTCTATTCGTGCTGCTGGTGGCGCCTTTGGCAAACTGGAGGCTGCACGCGAGGAGGAGTTCTTCTACAAGAAGGTAAGTAATCGGCAATTGAATTCAGCTAAATCGAAATATGTACAGTTTATTTAAATGGCGTGTAGGTCACACTAAATGAGAAATGCTTTAAAATTTTACCGCAATTTCGTTGTGTTGCATGGCGAATGTGCTAAAAAATGTTGAAGAATCGAGAAATGAAAAAAAGGTGGCAACACTGGGTTTCAAAAAGAAAACCAGATTGGGATTGGGCTTAGTAACAGGGCAGACCATGGAGCAGCTCATGAATGCCGCACTTCTGTATGCGAAAGTTGACTTCTTTGAAATTGAGTCCCGCTCCAAAAGCCTTTTGTAAGCGATTCGAGAGCGCCCATAGCTCCTCCTTGCCTTCGTGGTTTCGGACAATCTTAAGACCGCTGATAAATTGCAGCCGTTGCTGATCCTGGATCAGTACGGATAGATTCTCATGATTGTACGCCTGGCGAATGTTCCAAGCCAGTATACTGGTCGGCTGTACCAAGCCGCAAAGCAACATGCCTGTTTCGCTCATGGCTGCGGCCACACACTGGCTGCCGCGCTTGCCCAGCAGCAGGAACTGATCCAGCCCAGCGCTGACATCGTTTCGCTTCCAGATGCTAGCATTGTTGACCACTTGCAGTGGTATTGCCATTTGCCAATCGCTGGATAGCGAGTGGAAGTACAGCATACGCTCCATGTGCCCAGCCAGTCCGTGTGGGGTTAGTGTGAGAGCCACGGTCCCATCCCATAGCTGGAAACTCTCGCCGGCTATCGTAAAGGTGCCAAAGTCTGGATGCGGATAAGTGAACTTGTTCTCGATGCGCCATGATTTTTGGGCGGCCATGTCATAGACCACAATGCCATCGCCAATAGAGTCAGCCATGTACACGTGGCCCACATCGCAATTGTGTGCGTCCAGGTCAATGGTGGGCGTCACAAAGCGACTCACGCCCGTCTTGTACATGTCCTTGGGCATGCGGTAATGATGCACCACGCCCCCGCTAGCCAAATCAAGGGCGTACAGCTGCGGCGGGCAGTGCTGCACAAAGTCTATCTCGCCACTGTCCAATATCCACATGCGCCCGCACTCGTCGATCTGTGTGCGATATACGGATGTCAGGCCGTTGCAGTCGGCGCCATGGGATTGATGCCAATCGTAGCTGGGGTAGGCACGCAGCTCGGTGCCGTTCTCTCCCACCTCGTTAGTCATATAGGCCAGGGAGTAGGGCACGCCCTTAGTGAAGCGCGGTATGGTCACAAAGATGGAGGGCGTCCTGTCACCATCTAAAAGAAGAAAGAAGGTTAATATTTAGTCAAATCTGGAATGAAACTTTCAGCACAACAATGGAGAATGATGTCAGCTTTGGAGCTTTTTGTTTTGCGTTAGCTAATTATATCGATTGTCATTTACTTACGTGTGTAGTAGACATCCACGTCGATGGGCACGACACTATTAGGATCATAGAGACCGGCGTGCAGTACACGGTCCCGCTCCTCGGACGTTGGGAAGCTCAGCTGCAGGTTGCGCGCCTCAAGGACTCTCTCCAACGCCTTGGAGTCGTATCCAATGCCAGGTGCTGTGGCAAATTGTCCTGCCACAATGCCGAGCACACAGCTTAGCATTGCTATTATCCTTAGGCCATGTAGGTGTTCCATGCTGCTGCTGTTATCCATTCACTTTCGCGTGATCTGCGCCACGTAAGGCCAAAATTGTAACTGCGCACACGTCGCCAGCGTGCGGTCCATGTCTTTCTAATCCGCCTTACCAGACCAGACCTGGTCAATTGGGTCAGCTTTGTGGTAAACTGGTTTAATTGCACATTAAAAGCTTGCATTGAAATTCTCATTGTAACGATCTTGTTTATAACAACCGAAAAAAATAACTTCCAAAAAAGCTGTGCAATTCGTAGGGGCTAATTATGCACGCCTTCCAGCCACTTCCAACTGCCACACTGTGCAGCAGCATACGCTGTCAAGGTAGAGTCCATTGGCCTCCGTAGGTGTCGCAGCAATAAATCACATATACTCTAACGGAAGGCTTTTATGACTAACGTCTTGTTTTCGTCCGAGATCTTAGGCACACTGAACTTTCCGTTTGCTTAAGACTTAAACGTTGGAAATGGTTTTTCCCTCGAAAAACAACAAGGTTTCACTACTTAGATCTGGGTCTCTGTGCTATTGGATCTCTTTGTTGGCTTTGCTAAAGAGTAAACTGTTTGAAGGTTGATTATACAAAACAAGGTTCTTCTTGCAGATCTTATGCTAATATCTAAAATAATCAAAATACTCTCTCACTTTGTCTAAAGGTGACAATTTAAGATCAGAGTAAGATTTCTCTTTCCGCATATTGTTTGCTTAATGCCGAGTCTTTATGCAAAGTGAACTCAGCATGAAATTCGTATTTTTAGCTTTCTCTAATCATTAGGCTTGCCAGAGAGTATTTAATATTCGTTTGATAAGCTTCTGTTTAGCTTATTTGTTGCTTATTTTTAACCGGATCCAGCTTGAATGTTGTTAACCAGTTGCTTTAATTCAAATTCCGCTCGTTCCACGTGTCCGCGAAATCATCTTCAATGCGTAGCATTGGCGATAACGCGACTTTGAACTCTGTTGACAAAACTATTAGCGATAAATATGGTTTCACTAGCCGGCCAGCATAACGCAACACTGCTCGACTATAAAAATACCCCGGTTCGGGGGGTAAATGTTATGTAAAGTGATGTAATTTAATTGCGTCCCATATTTACTGTTGTTTTACGATTAAGCAACTAAATAACTAAAAAATTATAATTAATTGTATTATCTGTTGTTTTGTTTACCCTTTTTTTGCATTTGACAATTTTGGGTAGTTCGAAATTTGAATCTTTTCGCACATTCTCTAATCAAAGCATTCTAATTTGCGAGCGTTTACTGAAGCTCCCGTGACCTGCTTAAAATAGTTAGACTGTTTATTGGCTCTTATTCGTAGTCGACTTATGCACAGATTAACTAAAGACCAAACGGTTGGTCAGATCATCGTCGCTGGCAAAGAATACCCCGCTGTGTATATCGTCCAGCTGACGGCGCAAAACGCGGAAATTGATCTCGTTCGAATTTTGTGTGCCGCTGGAAATTTTCTGCAACAGGAGAAAGATCAGGCAGCATAAGAAGTGTGTACGAAACAGGTTGACAAGGAATACTCTTACCTGAAAACGGTTGGAGAACATCCAGAGCTCCTCCAGACCGCCGGCATTGCGCACCACCTTCATGCCGCTAACAAACTGCAGCTCACTGGACTTGGCTGGCAGGTTGCCAAAGTTGCGTGTGGTGTAGGGCGTGTTCGTGTTCCAGGCGAACAGCTTGATGGGATTGAAGGTGACACAGTAGAGATTATTGCGACTGTCAATGGCGGAGGCGGCACATTCGCTTTTACGCCTGCCCAGCAGCTTGAATTGCTCCGGCATGGCATCCTCAGCATCCTCCCAGTTCTCCCGCCTGTTCAGCACGCTCAGAGGCACCGAGTACTCACTGACACTGGCCAGTGGATGGAAATAGAGATTGCGTCTGTCATTGTTAACGGCAAAGATGCCGTCCATCAGAATGAAGCTCTCGCCGGCAATGGTGTGCTGTCCATGGTCGGGATCTGGGTACATGAAACGATTCTCGATGCGCCAAGCCGCATTCGCCTGTTGATCGTAGACGACGAGGCCGTGATAGGAGACATCTGCCACATAGACGATGGTGCGTGCACAGTTGCCACGCGGCGGTGGATCCTGCACCAGCAAATTGGGGGTTATGAAGAGCGAGGCGTTCGGCACATAAGTCTCATTGGGTAAACGGAAGCGATGCAGCAAACGATCGTCGTTGAGATCGAACTGCAGCAACTGCGGTGGACAGTGCTGCACGCCACCAACATTGCCCGAATCAAGGACCCACATCTGATTGCACTCCGAGACCTGGAAAGCAGTAAACCAATGAGGCAACCCGAAAAAAGGACACACAATCCCCAGCTACTTACAGCCACACGAAACGCGGAGGTGATCTGGTCACAGTTGTCACCATTGTTGTTGTGCCAGTTAAAGCTGGGATACGGCTGCAATTGGGGTCCATTGCTGCCCAACTGCTCCGAGACAGTGGCCAGAGTGTAGGGTATGCCGCTGACAAAACGTGGCACGGTGGTAAACACACGCACCTGCCCGTTGGGCAAATAATGTGGCTGTACATCGATGGGCGTGCCATAGCCCGCCATTAAATTACCATCTGCCTGCGCCTTCTGACGATCCTGTTCCGAAGCGAAGCCGTACTCCAATTGTCGCCATTGATGCACCGTTTCCACGGTGCGTGTGGGACGTCGTATACCTGGCGCAACAGGAAGGACACCGGCAGCGCTGTAGCCAGGACCGAGATTGGCAGGGCTATAGCCAGCCTCCCCAAGACTTGTGCTGATTACGAGCAGCAGAGGCAAAGCCAACGGCAGCCGCATTATTTCTCGTCGCTGTCTCATCTTGAATGATTGCTCAATTGTCAAAGTTCTGGTAAGAATTGTGATGGGTAGCGCTTATCAACGGTTTATATAGAAGAATATTTGTGTTTATATTTGTATTCTTTTTGGTGCTGATAATTTTAATATTTAGGCTTGCAGGCGAGCTAAGCCGCATTCATAAATATTGACTTTTAATTAGCTGTATTTGCGTTCTTTCGTTTGAGCACTGTTTAGCCAGATGGAGCAATAATTGCCTTGTGTCCAATATCCAATATTCTGCTGGAAGATTCTTTGCTCTTTGGTCGCGTTTTCATCAGTTCGACTGCCAATTTACAACTAAAACTGGCTCGAAGGCAACGCCAGCCAATACCTAATAACCGAAACGGAATCAGGTTCAGGTTCAGGTTCAGGTTGGAATCTCAGGCAGATGCTACAGCAACAACGGCGGCAGCAGACAAAAATAATATGTTGTCGTGTTTCCCCCGTCTTTTCTCCCGTCTTTTTCTCTTATTTAGCTTTTATGTTCTCACATTCTCAACTTAATAATATGGTGGCTAATTTGCATGCGGTGACAAGTTAATAGAGATTTTTGGGAAGCTCGTCTGTGTGTGTGCGAGTGTGTGTGTGTTGAAAGTATTTTTACCTAATATTCGCGCTGGCGCTCAGACACTGGGGCTTTTGCGCCAAAGCTAAGCGGCTTTATAAAGTGCGCAAAGTCGGTAAATAATACTTTCGAATACAATATTGTCAATTATCGCAAAGGTATAATTAACTTTTGCCCATCAATTGTGCTCACGTTGCAATAATAAATTACTCAAACAAATCGTTATTTGTTTATTTATTCTTTTTTTTTAGCAAAAGGAGCAATTGGAGCGCCTAAAGAACGATCAGATCCATCAGGCCGAATTCCATCATCAGCAGATCAAGGAGCACGAGGAGGCCATCCAGCGCCACAAAGATTTCCTTAACAACTTGCACAAATGAACCGCTGAAACACTCTCGAAGCACTTAAAACTAAAACTTATAACGTGACATTTAACCTAATTGCATTTAACGTTAACATTTTTTGTATGGTTCTTAAAGTAAATACGAACTGTTTGAATGCTTTAATAAAGAATTGTATTTAATGCACGCTTTTGGCATATAACTTGAAATTTGCATTTCTTCTAGGGTCGTCAACAGGTTATTCCATTGATTAAAAACATTTGACTAAGATCTTATTTAACAGCTTGTCTACCTATATGGGAGAATTTTAAATGTTTTGTTTTTGTTTTTCATTTCATTTCGTGTTTAACGTATTATTATTTAATATGTGTAGTAAATAAATTTAATGCACGTCTAGAACTTGCATCTAACAGTCCTTAAGTACGTATTGAGAACAGGTTTTCGGCTCTGTTTATATTTTGAATTAAAATTCTGAGCGTTCTTTTACGCAACGTCATTCATTAAATTGTATTTATAAGCCTTATTTATTCACCTGTAAATTAACTCGGATATTGCTTCTGGTGTCGCAAGTCAACGTAAGCATATAAAATCAACATATTCCTGATAAATTTGGAACAGGTAGGAAGAAAGTACACACCCTTCAATTGAAATTGTATTACATTTTTTTATTACATAATCTTAATTGGCATTTGTACTGAGTTGAGAATTCGGAATTCGGAATGCAAATATGTGTGTATTTATATATACCTGTATCGTGTCAATTAACTGCGATCTCACAGATCACAAGAGCTGCAGGCTCTTGAGTTCTTGTATTCCCTTCGCAGATCAAACACACTTGGTTGCATACCCCTTTCAGAGGCATTTAAAGGGGAACATCTGGTTTTTATACACAGTTGAATGCCATCTTTTCATAACAATCGAACAATTAACACAAAAGTTGTTTACAAATGAATTTTCCATGGTGCTGATCGATAAATGCAAGGTCAAGGTCATTGGAGACGTGTCATTTCCCCCAGTCGACTGTGCTCAACGTTGACATGAGTTGACAATTACCAAAATTAACTTGAAATCAGCCCAAAAGTATGCAGCAAGAGTTTCAATTCAGCGCATTATTACAGCGACGTCCACAAATAAAGTGCCCGCATGCCTGCATCAACTATGTAGCGTCTCTTAGATATCGACTTTTGATTCATTCACTTTTAGATTTGGCAAAAATTTCTAAAAACAACATTATTCTCATGTTGAGAAAACTTAGTTACATTTGCGTACACATCAAAATTGTGTTTTAATAGAAGACTAAATTCGTTTCTTTCTATTTATATCAAAAACCAAACTCTTGGCCTTAGCTTAACTATCCGAAAATGTCGAATATAATCCGAAAAATTCTAAAACAGACCAAAGATTTTACCAACTGGTAAGGCCACTGCATTAATTAAGCAAATACATTAAAAACCTCTTTCAAGGAAATTTTTGATCAAAAACAACTTTAATTTGGCCAATGTAATGGGCAACAGTGTGGATCTAAGGATGGAGGAGCTGCGTTTGGTAAGACAATGCATATAGATATATGCCTAGACTCATGCGAACATACAAATTCCCAGGAGCGCAGCGAGCTGGAGGCACGCTCTAAGCTGCTAATGCAGCGTCAGCGTTGCGTTGAGTCCATGTTAACAGATCTGACGAGGAGCATTAAGCAAATGGATTTCGACATCGATGTGATGCAGATGCAGAAGCCGGCAGAAATCGCCCCTCAAGAGCAGCCGAGCACCGAACCAACTCAGCCAGAGAAACGTGAACAAAAAATATAGCAAAGGCCAGAAAGCAAGAGAACAAGCACAGCTCACCAGAGATCAAGAGAGAGAGAGGACGAGCAAGCAAAATTAGTCGGTGATTTTTGTGGGCTTATCAGTGACAGACGCAAATTTCTTTGTATGCAAAACAAAAACCCCGCGCGGTGCTTCACAACAGCCACAACAAGCACACTGCGAAATGTCTATATAAATTGCTCGACCAGTAAGTCGGGCTAATTAGTCGAAGGGAGGGTTTCCCATAGAACAACATGAAATTCAACGCACTCTGTTTTCTGCTGTTGGCGCTGATTGCAGCGCTTGGACTGCTGCCCGGCGCCCAGGCCGAACCATCGCGCGACAGTGGTGGCAACAGCTGGAGGGGCGGATCACAGTCGCGGCCACAGCAGCGTCCTTTCTATTATGATGCGCCCATTCGTCAGCCTGGCCAGCCTAGGACCATGTATGCCTAACACACGTGTTAATGACACAGCTGATTTAGCTTAACGATCAAATAATGAAATAAATTACAAAAGTTTAATATATCTAACGTGTTTTTCTATAGAGGGAAATAGGTGCTGTTGAAGGGCATATCAATAGCATATAGCTCACATTTATGCTCATAGTTGATTTCTGTTTATTGGCTTTCAGCTCTAAGGATGGCTCGAAATAATGCTTAACATGTTTTGTTTATAGCCTTAGCCTCAACATTTATATTTCTGTCAGACCCCCTTTTTTTTATACTCATCAAACTCCCTTTTTCATGTAAATTCATATTTTTTTTTTTCAAAATTTTAAGTGAAACAATATTTAAATGGGTCCAAATTTGCTAACCGTTTCTGCCTTCTGGGCCAAAAGCCTGCGATTATTGCAGCCCCAACAAGTGTACTGCCAACAAGTGATTAAGTAAGTGTGCATGCTACCCGGAAAGTCCGCTCTGCTCTGTTCAGCTCCGATCTCTATATCGCACTCTAGATACACCGAGAGTATCCGGGAGACGGGCAAGGCCAAGGAAAGTGTGCACTTCTTAAAAATGGTTTGGTTCTTAGTGGATTCTGTGCATCAATCAGCTAATAAACATGTGTCCTTGTTATAGCAACGGGAACAACTGAAGGAACTGCGTGGTAAAATACTTAAGGAGAGGGACCTTATAAAAGATAGAATTGAACAGTTGGATAAGCAAATTGATAGCATCAAAAAGAAAAACGATGAACGCGAAAAGAAGTCGACCAGCTGAATGGCTGAGTTTTCAAATCATAGGAGCAATTGCTTCCAAAAATTCTAATGTCAGTTTCTTTCAGTCCAAATTTCAATCACTTTTAAGTCTAGTTGTGCCTGCTCAAAATTTTAGTTTTCTCTTTTTTTTTCTTTTTTTCTTTTTACTTTTTCAGATGCTAATTATGGAGGGCTTCTTCGGGCAAACGAAGGGAGCTGCGCTGAACTTGTTGAGACCCTTAAGGTCAGCTTATCAACAGACTTGCAAGTGAGTTTCCCGATATCTGTGGCAAAACATAATCATTTACCATCATCTATCATCCAGGCATTACAGCGGTAAAACCTTTAAATCGATGGGCGGAGGTGATAATTATGTGAACTCCTTGAAAATGGTATGTATTCTATAAATGTAGCTCCTTTCTTTGTAATTAATTATTTGTCTATCCACAGCTACATGCGCAAACGAGTTTTATAAAAAGTAGAAAAATTTACGAACGCAAAATGCTCGACTATAAAATAGAAATATTGGAAGATAGAATAAGATACGTCTTATCACAGTTGCACAGTGCCAAATTTGGTGGAGAATAGTCTGCACGAAGAAGCCAACCATATAGAAGATAAATTCGATTTAAGGATGACTTTCTACTTCGGTTCTTAAATTTAAAAAACCTTGTTATTTTTAAAATAATATATGGTGCACTATTCTTATAATATTTAAAACTGTGCTTTTCCTTTGTTCGGCTTCCATCATCGGAATGCGTTGCTTAAATTATTTAGAATCGCATAGAAAGGCGACATTTCGAATAAAAGGCTGTGCTTTTGCTCCAACCATATGGAAGATAAATTCGATTCAAAGATGACTCTCTACTTTGGTTCTCAAATTAAAAAACCCTTGTTATTTTTATCATAATATATGGTGCACTATTCTAATAATATTTAAAACTGGGTTTTTTCTGTGTTCGGCTTTCATCATCGCAATGCGTTGCTTAAATTATTTAGAATCGCATAGAAGGGCGCCATTTCGAATAAAAGGCTGTGCTTTTGCTCCTTTTAAGTGCATCCTTGCATCCTTGCGTTCATACATACGGACGGACGGACAGACAGACGGACATGGCTAGATCGACTCTAGGCTATTGATGCTGATCAAGAATATATATACTTTATGGGGTCGGAGATGCTTCCTTCTGCCTGTTACATACATTTGCATTTTGCACAAAAACATAATACCCCTTTTACCCATTTTTAATGGGTTCAGGGTATAAAAATATTATCAAAAATGTTTGCTGTCGCGTAGTCATTGGAAATATATTCAGTTGCCTTTAGGGTTTCAAACGATATGTTTATATGTTAGAAAAAATATTTTCAATACAAATTAAATTTCTAAATTTTTGTTTATTTTCCAAACTAAATTTTCTGGCTGCGGCTATGGCAACTATTCTGCGCAACAAATATCGAAATGTGTTTAGTCTATTGAATAGGCAAAGTGTGTGGTCCTTACAATACCTAAAGTGAGTCTTTCTTTTTTTTTTTTTTTTGGTTATAACTATTACTAAGCTAATTCCAAACGTTTTTCTTAGGCATTATACTGAGAAGCTTTACGAGAGGGGAAGAGCTACGGAAAACGTTTACTTTCTGAAAATAGTTTGTACTTTAAATGATACCATTTTCTTTTTAATTTGTTTCTTTTCCATTCAGCAATATGAACAGCTGCGTACGCTAAGACGGGGAAAGCTAGCTAAACGAAGGGAACTTGATAGGAATATCCAGGACCTAAGTGATAAGATTGAGGAAATTGAGAACGCGCTACGAGAACAACGAAAAGTCTAAAACCTGCTTAGTCATGTTATTTTAATTTATTTTATAGGATCTAGGTAGATAAAAAACAGTGTTAGGCTTACATTATTTATTTTTCCAATTTGGAGAATGTTATTCTTCGCCAAAGGAATGCCTGACAATATCTACACAAAAAACCTTGACAGAGGCGGACCAAATGTGTATTTTTCTTCTGAAAAAAGTTTGCAACTACAATCTCTTATATATTTAGATGGGATAAATCATCAAAGACTCGATCATGAATCTGTTTCGAGTTTTTAAGCCAACAGATTCATGAGCGAGTCTGCCCATTTAGGGTTCAATTCCGAAACTTCGTTTAAACCTGAGTAGAGGTGCTTTTGGAAAATATTTCAAGAAATTCTCAATTATCAATGGGAAACTTCAGTTTAAGGGTCGCTGCAAAAATCCCAGCTATGATAGGTCCATTTATAACCAGACATTACGGCAAGAAAATTCTTGAAAAGGGCTAAGCAAATGAAAACGTCCACTTTCGGAAAATAGTTAGTACTTTGAATGGCATTCGGTTTCATCTCTTGATATTTATTTCTTCAATTTCTTTTTAAAGCAATACGAACAGTTTCAACGTATTATCGAAAATCAATGGAAGAAATTGGATAAAGAGCTGGTGGACCTGAAGAGAAATATGGAGAAGGGCGAAGAAAATTCATCCCACACTTATTGATAAGCATACATACCTTAGTAGGCGCCGTTCAGAAAAGTTCTGAATAATGATTTCCGTCAAAAAATTAAACTTTGTAAACTCTTTTCAAAATTAAAATCTCATTTCACGACTACATATTTTTTTTTTAAATTTTTAATAATTTTTTTTTTTTTTTTTTGTTAAAGCAATGCTGCCTGCCTTTAAAGCGTTCAAGTCCATTAGATTTGCTTTTGCTGCTGTGCCACAAGGATATTGGAATCTCATCTCTCGACCCTATACCAAGCAGATTTACGAAAGAGCCAAGGCCGTAGAGAATGTGCACTTTTTGAAAATTGTTCGTATTGGAAATATATTAAAATATATGTAGACTGCTAAAAACAAGCCCTTTTTATATTCACTTCAGCAACGGCAGCAGCTGCAAAAGCTGCGTAACAAAATGATCAAGGAGCGGCAAAAAAAAGAGGATGAGGCCGATGAGGTCGCCAATCAGGACTTAAGAGAAGCACGAGTTGCGAGAACACAGCAAGCAGATAATTGAAATTGTGTTTCTCAAAAATTGATTCAGCAAAATTAAGGTCAAAACAGTATTCACAAAACAGTAGGCAAACGTAAATCTGTTTCAAACACATTCTATTTTGAACAAAACTAAAATCCAAATTCCAAATTCCAAATTCACTATTCTGCAATGTGGAACTGCTTTAGGCACAAATGTTTGATGGAAAGCCTTATTAGATGGAGAATCCCGTTCCCTCAACAGTTGCGCTTGATATCAGACAACGAAAAAGCTAAAATTCTCGAAGCGAAGGTAAATGCTATTGCTTAAATATACCCTAGAAAAGTGTTATTTATGCTGTTTTTGCTCAGAACATAGCCGTTTGGAGTAAACAAATTAAAGAGTTAGTTCGGGTAAGTCCATCAGTTCACAGTTCACAGTTCGATCGACTTTCACCAAATGCAATCATTCTTAGAAGCGTGAAATGCTTTCACTTATTAGCGATTACATTCAGCTACAGGAGCGTTATGTGGAGTCTAGACTGCGAAGCAATAAAAAGTTACTGACTTATGCAAAAAGAATTTGGAACTTGCGTAAAAAAGAGTCGTCTTGAGAAATGCAGATGAATGATTGCTTTGGAAGTTGTGATTTACGAGTCCTGGTCTTATGATTATAATATCTCTTCATTTTATTTAAAATAGTGTGTATTTATCATTTACAAATGCTTTACAAGAAGCGTTACATAACGGGCGCCAATAAACTAATGAAGAAATGCGGCTTCAAAGTAAAGGCTTTTTCATATAATGTATGTTATATGTTTGTACATATAAATATATATATATACATATATATATATATATATATATTATCGATCGCTTAACAACATTTGAAACAATAAATGTGTGGATATACTTGCAAATTAATATGGCATTTAAAAACGAAAAACATGTCCACGTACGAACTATACAAAATAAATATAAATCAGCATTAAGAATTTTGATCATATAGATAATATATGCGCGTAATATGCAAGATGAAGTAACTTAGTTCTATAATAAGATAAAAAAGGATTTGTTGTGCATTTCGTTAGTCGAACTCAAGTCAAAAATATATACATATATATATATATAAATACATACATACATATATATATATTTTATAAGTACATTTTTAAAATACATTTGTGGTAAGTAGAGTGTGTGTGAGTGTGCGTGTGTAGGTTTGAGCAACTTGGAGAGCTGTTACGGGTACTACAACTAGAACTAGAACTAAGTAGAACTAAAAACTTGAATGCGTTCGGGCGTATTCACAAATCACTTGACTTGGTCAAGTGCAGAGCCACAAAACACGCGCCTTAACTCACCTGCCTCTGCCCAGGAGTCTGTTGTGTCCCTGTGTGTGTGTGCGTGTGCGTGTGTTTGTTTGTGTGTTGTGTGAGGTAGGCTGTATGCATGGGCTGCTGTTGTATTGAGGGCGAGAGTCCTTTAACTATATAAAATAATATGGCATACTTTTGTGCGCCGCTGCAGCTGCAAGCGCAATGAGCTGCCGTTTATCTATGTGTGTGTGTGTGTGTGTGTGTGTGCTTCTAGCTTTTAAATACTGGTCAAAACAATGCCAGGAATGTTGTGAATTGCAGCTCAATGCATGTGTTGTGTTTCCGTGTGTGTTTTCGTGTGTGTGTGTGTTTCCGGTCTGTCTCTGGTTATAAAATTTGTTGCTTATTCTAAAATTTAACTTTAGCTACGCCCTACGTGCTAAGTGCTACGTGCTACAAAGTTACAGCTACAACTATAACAACGATGTAAACGATGATAATCAAGCAGTTAACAGTAAACGATGCGTTGCTCTAACTGGGCAACCGTTTGCTGGCCAGCTCCTGCAGCTTTTGCAGCGCCAGCGTCTTGTTAATCTCGACCAGATCGCGACTGTGCTTGGCCGCCTGCAATTGTACCTCCAGTATTTTCATGCGCATCATATGCTCCTTGCTCTGCATCTCCATGAACAGGCGCAGCTCAAAGGAGTTGCCGGTGCTGCTGGCGGAGCCGGCGGCGGCGCTGCTGCTGCTACTGCCGCCAACGACGACAACGCCGCTGCTGCTGCTGCTGCGCTCCAATGCTTGACTGTCTGCGGATTGTGGCACAGCTGCGGTTAGTGGCAGTGGCAGTGGAAGCGGCAGCGTTGTCTGCTGCTCCTCGCTGGCCAGACTGGTGCTGCTTGTGCGCTGGCGTTTGGCCATGGGCTTCATCAGCTCATCATCATCCTCATTATTGTTGTTGTTATTGTTGTTGTTGTTGTTGCTGTGTTGATGCTGTTGTTGTTGCAGTGCCACAGCCTGCGCCTGATGCTGCTGTATGGCAGCAGCCGCTGCGGCAGCTGCGCTCGGGAATTGGCCACTGCGCAGCGCGTTGAGCGCCTCCAGCGTAGCGGATATGTTGTTCATGTTGAAGCTGGGCTGAAAGCCGGACATGTCGCCGCCAGTGGGCGGCAAAAAGGCGCTGCTCGCATCCAGCGCTGCGGCCGCCGGACTCTCTGGCTCGTGCAGGCCATTGCGACTGTGATTGGGCGATACGCTCAGACGCTCGCCATTGGCATGAATATCGCTGCTGTGATTGTTGTAGGTCTCATTGAAGGTTTCATTGGTCTCCTCCTCCTTAATGTCCACATCGCATAGCTCCTGTGGCGGTGTGCGGCTGCTGCAATTGGCCAAGCAAAAAGAAAAGTTAGTTGTGTTTGCCCCGCTTAAGATATTGCTGTGGCACTTACTCATCCATATCATGCTCATCGGCATTGAATTTGTAGTCATCGCGATATTCAAAGTCCTCCTCAAGGGCCAGTGGTATTTTGGAGTAATCAATGCCATCGAGTGCCTCCGATTTGCACGCCTTTTTCGCCTCCTGCATAAAGTCCCAGACCTCAAAAGTGAACGGTGAGGGCTTCTTGCGATCGGCCACCTCAGCTCCAAATCTGGCCAGGCGATTGTTATAGTCGAGTATCTCGTTACGCGTGCAGGCTAATATGAAACAAGAATAAAAATAAGTTTGGAATTTTAGCTAGAACTTTGTCATGCTCACCCTTCATGCGACGCCATTGCTCCTTGAGGCGATTGCAGGTGCGATCGGTGCCAAATTGATTGGAGAACTTTTGATGTATGATCTTCCAGGCCTTGTTCTTGACGGCGGTTAGGCCAGCGTCTAGTCGCTTGTTCTCAATGATGCGCATATCCTTGCGGCACAGATCCAGCAAGTATTTCTTCTCCTGGTGATTCCAGTTCTGTGTACGCTCGCGTTTCTTATACATGTTCATCGACGGGCTGTTCATGTATTGCGTCATTTCTGTGCAAAAACCAACGAATACAAATATGTTAAACAACAATTGTGTTTAAGTTTAAGATGTAGTTTACCTGTCTTTAGATCGACACCCTCCAACAAATTGTGGTTGGTGCTCTGCCAGTTGGCGGCTATCTTCATAAAAGCCTCCAGATCGTTGGCCGTATACTGTTTGTTCACCTGAAATAATTAGAAATTATAAGCGTTCAATTAAATGCGCATTTTAATAATACCCATTCCCGATCCCAAAAACTCAAATCTCAACTTGTACCAGCCAAAACTGAACCCAAATATCGAGCTACTTGGGCATGCAAAACTTGTGCCGCTTGAGACTTGTGAAATGCTTTAAGACGCACTTCAAGATACATTGAACCTGACTTTCTGGACTTAAATTCCAAATGCCACAAAACAAAAGAAAAAAAAAATACAAGGATTCGAGCTGGTTTTTGTTTTGTGCATGATTTCTGACAAGCGTCTGACATTGTCTGATATTCTGATATGCTCTGGCAATATGTGATGCCACAATTTAATTGATTTTCAATTAGCCAACAGACAGCACTGGCCATAAAGGGGGCAGGGCAAATGAGAGGGACAAGGGGCAAGGGGCAAGGGGCACGCGTGCTGGCTTCACACGAAATATAAATGTTTTGCGAGCCATTTTGAAATGGGCCAAGAAATTATGAATAACAATGACTGTAAAATGCATTTATATAAAGGAGAATCAAATAAATTTTATCAAAAGTAACACACACATGCACACCCACACACACACACACACACACAACAATAACACTCTCCCGGCTAACAAACAGCTGCCGACATTTTGTGCGATGGTTTTTTTTGTGTGTGTATTTTTCAGGGGCGATCGAACGTCGCACTGACAGCCAATTATATTAAGATCGAACACACACACACACACAAACGCACACACACACTCATACAATTGCACACAAATTCTTCATAATCGGCTACATATATAGCCAATATGCCCATCCATATATACTTAATTATATGTGTTTGTGTGTGTGTGTGTCGTCTCTGCCGTTCTACCCAAAAACTTATGCGCTATGCACCTTGGTTAAAGCTTTAAAGAAACAAATGCAAAAAATCACTAAGAAAAAAGCTTTAGAAATTCTCAATATCTAGCAGATACCTTATGCCCAGCACTGAGTTGGCTTATTTATAGTTTCTAGGTAATTTTCTCAATGAATATTTCCTGGAAGCCTATCGCAGCATCAAGGCTACAATAATGAATAGATAACATACATAGACCCACTCAAACCGCAGTTTGAATAGAGTTCACAGACAAAAGCCATATAAATATGGGTGGTAATGTAGAATATAGAACATAAAGTAGTTTACTTATTAAATTAAATATATGTATGTCTGTACTATTCTTTCTCTAGTCTCACAGTCCTCTATTTGTTCAACGCTAGTCACAGACTGACACTTAACAGTAATGCTTAACATAATCTTTAACATACATGGGATCTGCTGACAGATTTTTTCAAATTATTTATATTAATTTGTTTTTTTTTGTGGATTTCTCCAGTTTTGATTGTTATGGGACCACTGTGCGCGCCGCGGCGCTGGCACAAAAATCGTCAATCTTTAAGTACGTTTTATTGTGCTTTATTTAATTTCATTTCATTTCGATTTTTCAGCTCTCTGCCCCCCTTATCCAATACCCCTGCCCCGCTCTCCGCTCGCCTACCCCCCCTAGCCCCCGCTACACCCGCTACAAACTTCACTTCACTTAACGCTGCGCCATGTGTTCAATATTTTTATGCCGTATCTGATTTACAATTTGCATTTGTGAGTACTCATGTATACATATATATTAATATATGTTTGAATGGATGTGTATGGGTATTTAATGGGTATAGACGAGCGCACATATATGTACATATATACATGCATATGTGTATGTATGTGGAAGGAACTTAGTCATTGAACGACGTCAAATTGTGTTTATGATTACGTTTATTACTTATTTATTTGCACATATTTATTAACAATTGATAATTATTCAATTTGAGCTAGGAAGCTGCCCGTCGATTCGACAGCCATTTAAATGCATGCCGAGTGCTATCGAAAGGGGCGTGGGGGCGTGTCTAGGAACTGGACTAGACCAGGAAATAAAGAGAAAACTATTTACTTGAAAGATATGTCAAAGAAGTGTGCCAGATATCTCCAGATAGTTCAGATTTCGGCAGTCCGCGCTGAGATCACTTCAATAACAAACTGAAACGTGTTAACAATAACATTTATAATAATGAAAAATCTTAAAAATAATCACTCCAATCAATTGTGACCATTAAGCATTGAAATTAAACAACTAAAAACTGGTTTATATGCGAGTAGATGGTTTTATTTATTTTTATATTTTTTCTTCGTATTTCTCGTTTTGTTAATATTAAAACCAAAAATAATTATTGCTAGTGCTTTACATTGTGTGGAACCTACACGCAGCGACAATATGTGTTAACCTTGTGCCTTTAAATAAAGCACGGCATTGTGATGGGGGCCCCCAAGCTACAGAAACCGAAAAAATATATCA
The DNA here is from genome assembly GCA_035045725.1 of Drosophila ezoana. NCBI lineage: Eukaryota > Metazoa > Arthropoda > Insecta > Diptera > Drosophilidae > Drosophila > Drosophila ezoana. Next base: position 7,195,435 of record JAWNOU010000052.1, read on the forward strand.
GACAGTAACTGTCGAAGGTAGTTTTTTCTAGCTGCCTGCCGCCCCCCTCCTCCTCTCTCCCTCTCCCTCTCTTAAGAGTGTGTGTGTGTAATTACGACAAATTAACAAAGTTATTGCATGTACTCTTCTTCGACTTAGTACAGTGAACTATATTTGTCAAAGACAAGTTAAAGCAACGTTACAGTTCACACTCGCTAACTGTTTCGGCTGAAGTGCGAATGGTACGCATTTTAATGGGGTTCCATATAAGTACAGCTACGAGTACCGAGCCGAAAGACCAGCAGTGCCTGGAGGGCACACTCACTCACACACACACACACACACACATACACACACATACACGCGAATACATATCTTTTATATTTATTTAGGCATTATAAGTACGTAACTGGGAATCGTTAAACTTTGTAGCACTCGACATGATTTTACAGATTTCATTTTAATATGTATACCACGCATTTTAAGATGCATAAGCAAGGAGGTTTGATCAACAGTTATGACCATTGGTGAGCTCTTCAAATCTCTTTAATCTCGAGATCTTTAAGTTCGGGAACGATTAAATTTAGTATGCAGTAATTCTTCTATGCAATTATGTATACCAGCTATTCAGAAAGCTTTAAGTTAGGTAGTTATAGCCAGAAGCAAGCATTCTTCTCTTAGAACTCAGGATCTATAAGATCGAGAATTATAAAATTCAGTAAGCATCTTCTCATATGCCAAAGCCCATCAAAACTTGTGTTAGTTTTCATATTGAATCAAATTTCCAACTTTTTACAGAGCATCTCCAGGTCGAGTTAACTCACTTTGTTCTTTTACGTTTCGTGCCTTGCGGCACACAAATTTATGTATTATTATAATTACACAGAGTCGAAATACTAAAATAAAAACTGAAATGTCATCGAACGTTCAAGTGGGCAAGGCAAACCCATGAAAACTCGAGCTACCAAAGAGCCGCAGAACCGAAGTGCCCAAATCCCAGGTCCCAAATCCCGAGACCCATTCCCAAAACCCTATCCCAATCTCGTTGGTTCCGCCGTGCGCTCTGGTTGAATTCAAGTGGCATCGAGCATTGATTTGTATAGTGTTTATTGTTCTAACGTCGCAGTATTCCCTATTTCAATACGAAGCCCATTCTTGTGGCTTAAGTGGAGCTTGCTTTGCTCTCTGCCCAACCCCTTTGCACACCCTTTCGGCTCTTCGGTTGAGTACTCAACTACACACACACACACACACACACACACACACACACAGCCACTTTTAGTTTAACATATGCATTTTTATTCATATATGTATATATTTTACTTGAACAATTTTTGTTATAATTTGGACGCAGCTGACGGAAATTGACTCATGGCTGGCGAATTATGCTCCAGGTGTGCATGACACTGGCGCTGCCAACAACAAATTTATTAGAAATTGCTACAAAAGCAACAACAACTACAGCAACAACAACAACAGCACACACATGCACAAACGACTTATGCAAACAAATAAACTAATTTCATGACGCACACGCGCGCGCCTGCGCAGTTGCTTCAACTGCCGCCGCCGCCGTCGACGTCGCGCGTCCTGTCGACGTCGCTGTCGCCGTCGCCATCGTGTTGTGCTACTTACAATTGTAACTAGCTAAAGAAAAAAACCGAACTAAGATTTTTTCGTTTTTTTTTTCCCAAACGTGCCTTTGTTTACTTCCCAGCTGAAGCCTGGCCTACACCCAAAAAAAATATATATGCTGGAAAAAGCGTCGCGCGCGAGTTCAGTGACATTTTTTACTACTCTTTAACCTACCCTTACATCGGGTATCATAAGTTTAACAGCGAAAAGGCGACTATCTGCGATGCGATAATAACATCTCCAGTGTTGGCAACTAACAAAAAAAGTAGCTGAAACCAATGTTAAAATTAGCTGTATCAGCTTGCTGAGCACTAAATTAGCTAAGTTAGCTTACAATTTTAGCTGTTTCCGACTGACAACCGCTAAAAATAGCCAAAATTAATGCTAACTTATCTTAACTTAACTTATCTAAATTCGAAACTAGTTTGGTGGGCGGCTCTGTCATTCTGTAAAATCTAAGCTCTGACAGGATTGGTTTTCTATATACCATATGAATATATATCATAATTATAATCATCAATAATATAATAATATTTATAATGATGATAGTAATAATATAATAATAATGTATTAAAAGATTTCTTCTCCTGGCGAAGCTGAAACTTTCAACTAATAAATTAATCGTTTAGCTGTTCCCAATTGAAGTTAAGAGTGTTTAAACTTCGCCTACACAAAACCGCCGAATTCTTTGTTGCTCGTTTTGTAGTTGTTGTTTTTGTTTTTTTTTTTATAGTCTGTGACAATTGTTGAGGCATCGACTGTAAGTCGAATTGCGCATGCGTAGGTAAAACTTACTAAATTATTGGGTTGTGTTTCATTAGTCAGCCCACAAGGCGGCGCATGGATGGGGGGGAATACGCTTTCGAGCGCAGCTGGCTGGCTGACTGACTGGCTCAAAGTTGAGTGTTGGGGACCCAACTGCGCGCATACTTTTCAAACAGACTGTAGCCGTAGTAGTATGTTGTGTCTTTTTGGTGTCTCTGTGACAGCTGCAGAGATATCGGCAAGCCAAATGGATTACCTATGCCACTAGGCGACTATTTCTATTGCTATCGCCATCTCAATCGGCCTGGAAACAAATGGAGCAGAGCTCGCATTTGAATAGTCATTATGTGGTTAAGACGCGTACTCGCATTCGTTGTATTCATACACTCATATCTCCAAAACTCATTGTACTTTATGCGTACTGTCTGTGACTTTCTTTGGCCGTATACACACACACACACACACACACACACACACACCCTAAACATGGCTGGCTGACAAGTTCATTACACTGAACACTCCACACACATGCACACAGAATTCAATGGGCTGCCCCCTCGCCTTATATGGCCAATGCCGATTGTTAAGTGTATTGTTACGAGCATATAAATTAGGAGGCGTGCGCAGACCTTGCCCCAATGGGCGTGTTATAGCAAATGTTGTAGTCAAAATTAAGTGGCAAGACATCTGCAATTGATTTGTCTTCAGATTTTCACATTCAAATGCACTATAAAATCAATCGACCGAAACCTAGCTGCTTATAAACTAACAAAAGAACAGCTAGAACTGCTTGCGAATTATAGCTGAACTCTACTTTTCATTTGTTGCCTGTAGCTTTTTATGTTTTCTTTTATATTTTGTACAAAGAACTTAAGCCAACATATGCATATAACATATTTGCATGGTATAAAGTTTGTTTGTTTCCACACAAATATTTTAGTTGACTTATTTTGAGTTAGTTTGCTAGAAAGTTGGCTTAAGCATGGGCAGTCTCATTGTCAGCAACACCCACACAACATAACTCATTTAAGTTGCCTGCACCCTGCCCTCCCCCCTCGGCCACCTTGCCGCAAGTCGAAAGCAGTTGCCACCAATTGCTGACTGGCATTTGAACATTTTTCGTAGCTGCCACTTTTGAATTTCTATACAAAAGTTTCTTTAATTGTTTATAACTTGAGCGAGTGTGTGTGCGAGTGTGTGAGTGTGTGTGCGAGTGTGAGTGTGTGTTAAGTTGAGATATTTTTTGATGTGGGTTAACATTTCTTTAAGCATTTCACTTGGTAGTCTCAAATTCGTTGTTGTTATAAAATCTTACTCGACAATTCTAAGCACTGAGAACGCAACAACAACAACAACAACAATAATTTTTGTTAGTCATTTTTTTACCCAACAAATTTCATTTGAATATTGAAACTTATTGTTGTTGCTTTTAACTGGGATATATGTTAATGTGTGTGTATGTATCTAATTTCTTTTTATACTGCCTTCAAGCAGGGTCTTGTGGTTGTTGTTGTAGCATTTTATAATCGCATCAAGTCATGATTACGCTATGACTTTATACTTTAGACTTCATAGGTTGTGTGTGTGTGTGTGTGTGTGTGTGTGTGTGTGTAGCACTTGAAGGCGTTCAAATAATTTCTGGTTCCATTTAACTTGGACTTAACGTAACGAAAACTGAAACGCTTCAAGTAGACGACGATGCCGAAACTACTTACAAATCAAAAGAAAGAAAGCCTCATATTCGATCCCCACCGTAATGTCGGCTGACAAGTCCCCCTTTCCCTTTGCCCCGCAGAAACCCAACCCCTCTTAAAGATTTCAGCCATGTGGTTACAGAGTTGAGTTATTTTTGAAGTTTTGTTGGTTTTTTTTTTTTTTTTTTTTTTTGGCATTAATTGTTCCGAATCTAAGATTGATTGAAGGAGTTCAGTGAACTATTTGAGAATCATGTAAATGATTATTACTTGAACGCGATACGCGGCCTTTTAGAATGCAGTCATTAAACAAGCAGCCAACCAGCTACTCAATACTCGATACTCATTTGAATTGGCCAGCCAATGCTATATAGAGATATATATATACAGTCGTCGGGTGTGACCACGCCCAGTGGCTGCCATGTCATGTCTCGCAATGCGCAATAATAATTACAAATGATCAGATGTCAATTTCTTACCCAAGCAGCAGCAACAGTTCTCTGTATCTCAAGCCGCTGGCGTTGGTTTTTTTTAAACAAATGAAATTTATTGTTAACGGTTAGTGACCCGAATTACACGTATCGCTTATTTATATCTATACATTACCAAACACACACAGATACAGAGACAGAGACACGGACAGAGCAGATCAAACTCTACACCCAAACGCCAGGCCGATCGACTCTGGGCACTCTGTAAGAGTGTGTGTCTGGATGTGTGTGTGTGTGTGTGTGGCATGTATCTTTAAGTAGCATAAAAGTCAATTCAAGTCGAGTCTGTATAACTGACTGACTGTCTCGACTTTCTGCTGCTTAGCTTTAAGCGTTTTAATTGCGCCAAACGCCGCCTACAAAGCGAAGACGTTGCTCAGCTCAGCTCAGATAATGTATCTTTGTATCTGATCTTAATGTGCACACACAGCACACTCTTTTCTTCCAAGTACTTTGTGTGTGTGTGTGTGTGTGTGTGTGTGTATGTGTGTTTGTGTGCGTGTCTGTGTGCAAGTAGGTCTCTAAAGATCGAACTGCTTCAATTAGTAAGCAGCCATAATCATCAAGACAAACTTTGGCGCTGCTTTTCTTCGAACTATTTTACGCAGACTCAAGTAAAAACGCGTTCAAATTGTATTAAAAAAATTTGTCGGGTGATTTGCAGTATTATTTCACTATTAGAATCTAAATAGGGGAACAGACTTCCAAGAGCTACCAAACACCAATCGTTGCAATATTATGTCTTATAGTTATGTATAAATGCAGGGTCTCAGATACTTGCCGAGATTCTGGACTTGGCAAATTTCGTTATATAGGCTTTGATAACATTTTCATGCGGAATATATGTTTCTTTCTTTGAGTAAAGTTTAAAAATATATTTTCAGGAATTTTCTATTCAAATTCTCGTATATTTGAGCATTGAAAACCGATCTTAAGTTTATAGCGTAAAATGTATTTTAAGTATTTTTCTACGTCAAATTCTCGTATATTTGAGCATTGAAATTTTATCCTAAATGAAGGGATTTACTCATATAACTTTTCGAATATTTGAGCCTTCAAATTCTGTAAATTTAACCAAATTCTAAACTGGTCGACTCGTAAATCTAAGCATATTTCTTAACTGTGATCATAAGTTGGTTATATCTCAAAAATAAACATGGACTATCTGAAACTATTTAATTATCTTACAGTTTGCTCAGTTTGACTTCCCCTGGACTCCTTTACTCCTGTTTGCATAATTTCTTAAGTTATGCAATGGATTAATTGAAATGCAAGTTGGCTGCGTTTTGTTGAGACTCATTTTAATGGAAAAGTGGCCACGCACAGTTGCTGAGCCACACACACACACACACACACACACACACACACACACACACACACACACACACACACGCACACTCCGTCATCAATATTGTATCTTTGTATCTTGCTTCTTTTTTGCCTTTTCACTGTTGTTGTCGCCTCACGTTCTTTGGGCCTGTGACGACCATCAATTGTTGTTCTTATTGTTGTCGTTGTTCTTTATAACTTTGCACGTACGCATTTCGGCTTTTCCTTTGCAATTCAAACTAATCCCGAATAAATAAAGATTGTTTTTTGTAAATCTGGCATTTTGGTTCCTTTTTCTGCTGGATTCTAATGCCCAATTCGCATGCGGCGTCACATTGTGGCCAATGCGCAGCAGCTGCTGCGACTTGTTGCAGTTGCAGATGCAAAATTGCGCATGTATCTTATGGATACTTTTTGTATCTATCAGCTTGTTTCGGTTTTACATGCGTTTATTATTTGCCTTTTTGGCATTTTGCAATCGCAATTTAATTGTTGATTTAGGCGTGTTTTTTTATGGCTTATCAGGCGGCGGCTAAAAGCCAAAGGCAAATTAATTTAAATGCGCGCCCTCAAATGGCATAAAATACAAATTGTTTAATTAGCAACAAGAACAATAACAACAACAAAAACAACAACAACACGAAAGTACAGCAAAACAAATGTGTTAACTAATTCTAGGCAATTGCCCCGAACTGATAAAATGACACAGAAGAAAAGCTAAAAAGTAAACGCGCCCCTTTGGCAATGTGACGCCTGCCTTTGTTGAATGTTTATCAGGGTCTTTGTCTCTACTCTATTCTATGCTGGGTATACTCGAGTAACTACATATGTTCTGCTTGGTTGACTTGATATATTATCGCCTTTAATAAGCCATATAGAGAGTGGAGACAGCCATTGTCGCCTAGTTACAGTTAATAGTAACTAAAACAATTTTCATTTATAATTCCCAAAGAGTTTTATCGTTAAGTAACATATATATATATGCCACGACCTTGTGCTAATTGCCGCTGTTTATTAAAGAGTAACCGAGTTTCAGCTTGATGTAAAAAGTTTCTTTATGCGGGCGCTTTTAAATTGCATTTAAATATAAACAAGGTTTAAATTTTAATTAGTTAGAAAAACGTATAAACGCAAACTTCTTCCTGGTATCAGCGACTTGTTAAATAAATTTGCACAACAATTCGAATACAATCAACAAGGGAAGTGCGGGTGTGCGTGTGTGTGTACCTGTGTGTGAGTGCGTGTGTGACTAGGTGTAGGCATATCTGTGTACCTCCTACGTTATACAATAATTGTGCCGCTTATCGAACTAAATAAATATTAAATTGTAATTAAAGTCATGCGAGTGATTTTCGGTTTTCCATTTTACTGTCAACAAATAAAGCACCCAAGTCGGTGGAGGGGTAGGGGTAGGGGGAGGGGTAACGGGTACATAATTGTATTTATTTATGGATAGGTTGTGGCCCAAGTCGTAATTTGTAATTGACAAATAAGTCGAAAAGTCTTTGGCCAGGTATTAGGTCAACGGAAATTTAATTGCTAATTGCATCGTTTATGAAGGCGCGGAGCTTAGGGCTTTGCTGTGTTCATATTCTTTCTTCTTGTTCATTTCGTTTAAACTCGACTAAACTAAGTACCAGGTGATAGATAGCCTCAATTAAGTTGTCATTAGACAATCAACGCGTTCTGTTGGCCCGATTCCTGACTTATTTCCAGCCCGATACGCGGCATTGGCGCGCTCCGTTGGACTGGAAATCGAAATTCTCAAATATTTGAAGGCAAAAAGCAAATAATAACAACAGAAGAAAAAAAAAAACCGAAACACCTCAAACAACATGCAACAAATTGCGCGAGTTATTTTTTTTTTTTTTCGGGGACACACAGCTTGCAGCATTTTTGTGGCGCACACCTGGAGAGGTGCCCACCAGAGAGTATCTAGAATCTAGCCGCAGCCAGCCGCCTGGCAACACAATGCCACAAGGGGCAACAAATCGCAGACAGATACCAAAAGTCGAGCTGACAACTGGGCAACTGCCAAACAGCAGCTGATGCCAAACGCCAACGTCAACTGCGTCTGCGTCGGCGTTGGCGTCAGCAGACGGCGTCGACGTCGACGTCGCCGTCTGCGTCAACATCAGCATTTGCGCCTGCGTCGGCGTCTTACGCCTTGCGCCTTGTGTTTCTTTCTTTCAATGTGCCGCTAGTTTTGTTGCCTGCTCCGTTTTGGCTTTGCTTTGCCTTGTGCTCCTTTAGTTTTTATACCCTTACCCGACTTAGCTGCAAGCGGGTATATTAGGCAGCGCAGAATCTGTTCGAAGAAATCTTTATAGACATTTGATCACACGATCTAAATTATTTCCAATATTGAGTAAGATTTTAACCTAAATGGGAAGTTTTACTAACGGTTTTTGCAGTATATCTCTTCTATGAATTTAAGTTAAGCTTGGCATTTTATGGAGCTATATTTTTTAACTACTACTTTTTAGTGATTGCTAAAACAGTATGAATACGTTGAAGGTATTGGAATGATCATTTAAAATTGGGTTAAACTGAATCACAGTTAATAGTCCCATTTCTTTGTAAGCTAGCTTCAGCTTTAACACTAGAAGGCGGGTATTTCTTATTCGAATATTGTAGCCTTTCCCAGTTCAAATCGAGATAAATTGAAATACAATTAATAGAGAGATTTTCTATATAAGCTAGCTTTAGCTCACAGGGGTACTTCTTAGTCGAATATTGTTTTTGATGTTGCAATTAATTTTGGTGTTTGACAAGGTTCAGTTTTTAGCCCTCTCCCAGTTAAAATTGAGTTAAGATGAAGTAGGATAAATAGACAGATTTCCCAATAAGCTAGCTTTAACTGCCACACAGAATCTGGGGTATTTCTTAGTCGAATATTGTATCGAATATTGGAATTTATTTTGTGTTTGGCAGTGTTCAGTTTTTAGCCCTCTCCCAGTTATTATGCGCAAGTGTGACGCATGAATCATAGCAATTTATTTTGCTAGTTTTTGTTGTTGTTGTTGTTGTTATTTGTGTGCTATTTGCTCTGAACGTCATGCGCTTTAAATTTTAATAAATTAATATTTTGTTGTTGTTGCTTTTAGTTGATTTGGCTGCTTGCATTGGGTGGGTGACTGATCAGGGCCAACATTTTCAATGCTTGAGTTCTGAAAAATGCAATTCACAGCTGATGCGAGTTCAAAGCTCAATTGGAGAATTTAGTACAAGTTCTTAAAAACCCCAAAAAAAACAACAACAAAATAAAACAAAAGCGCATTTAAATGATGAATAGTTTGTCGAATTTGTTGCCCAATCGAAAACCCAAATCAACTGTCAAATAGCCAATAAGTGAAGGAATTGAGATAGATATATGTAGGTATGTGTATACGGTTTAGATTGTAGATTGGGTGTGTTTTTTATTAAATCAATGCCAAATGATGTGAGAGCTGGGAAGAGAACTGAATTCAGCTTAAAAAATGCTGACGACATTTTTAATCCTAAAATTGAGACTAAAGGCCAGAAAAGGTAAGGAAATATGAAGAGAAGCAACAAGAAACGAAGAAAATAAAAATAAAAGTAAATAAATAAAATGAAGCGCAGATTTATGTGCACTTCTCAAGGTGGGGGAGTTATTATGACCAGATCTGACGAAATGCCACAGAAATGCCAGAGAAGAGTTCGTGCGATCGCAACGTCGAGACATATTATAAATTCCCCAACACTTAAATCAAGAAGAAAAAAAAACAATAAGAAGAAGCAGAAGAGAAACTGTAACTGAGGGAGGCAACGAAATATTCACTTATGTATACAATCAAGATTAGGTTTTAATAATTCAAAGTGAGTCGCACACGCGGGATTAGCTGAAAAACGCGTCTAATGTACAGACAGAGGGGACATCAAGTAAGTAAAAACTGAAATCATGTTACTTTTTGACAAATTCGAAAGAAATTAAACAAGCCAAGAGAGCATGGGTGTGCGTGCGGGTGTGTGCGATACGAAAGGAAGTGGCAATGCGCACGCGGCTCGTAGCGCTATTAAAATACAGAACACACCCAAAAATATTTTAACGACGACGACCAAAGAAACTGAAAAAGAAAGAGAGACAAAAACAACAAACAAATGAGAGCAAAAGAGACGTGACGATTAGACGGGTAGACGATATCCAAAGTTTTTTAGCTAGTTGCGACTCGATGCGACTCTCCGATGGATGGCTGGCTGGCTGGCTGATGATGATGATAATGATGATGATGATGATAATGATGATGATGACGATGTTGATGATGAGGATGAGGATGACAAAAGGCAAGTCGGCTGGGTGACAGCGCGCGATTTATGCTGAAAATTGTACGCGTTGATGCATAAGTTATGCCCAAAAGCGTATTAAACGTATCTAACGGATGCATTCATGGGAACAGATACTTGAAGCACGCTCAATTCTAACTTCAATTATGACATTAGGCAAGCCGGTTTTAATGCCATTCAAAATTGAAAATATATTTGACTCCACACTAAACAGTTTACATGCCAAGTTGCAGCATCCCAACTGGAATCCTTGAGAGGGAAACCACTTTTTTTTTGACAATTTTTCAACCAGTCTGCGAACCGGTTCAAAGTGCGCATACGAATCCTTTAATATCTAATCTTGTTTTCCATTCTTAGTTCCAATTATGACATTAGTCACATTGCAAAACATTTGCAACTGAACCGGTTATGAACCGGTTGCGTATCGGGCAAATGCCAAGCCACATCTCTACCTTTATGTGTGCTAACTCTTCAAACTGAAAAGGTTCTTAAAACCTTTGCGAAACTCCCAAATTTTGAACCGGTTGCGTATCGGGCAAGTATTTAAAGTAATAAATATGCTAAACCACAGCTGAGATATTTATGTGCTTGCTCTAATAAATGGAAGCACTTTTAGAAACATGCGAAACGCACAGGTATCAAAGGATTTTTAAAGAAAAGCCAATTTTTTTTGTTTGAAATTCATAAAATATTCCTATATTTGATATTTAAGCTACGCAGGACTTGTTTTAAAGGCAACGCCTCTTCTTTATTAGTCCTCGCAGCTGTCATCATTTCAATAACTGGTTGTATTTAGCTGTGTATCGGGTATAAAGTGTTTGTTCGCTATTCAAAGGCGTCGTCAAAAAAGAGACAGCAATGCGCAGTTGTCAAAATTTTATACCCACACACACACACACACACATACACACACAGAGAGAGACACACACACAATGCAACTATAAAATGTTAATCCTATTTTATTAAGTGCACGCAGACATTTTGACTCGAGGAACAACGACAACTGGCAACCCCCTTCTGTTGCTTTAAAGCCTGAGCACTGTTCCATGTGGCCAGCTGACTAACTGGATGCCACAGTGTGTCGCACACACACACACACACACACACACATTATGATTCCTAAAGCCTGGCATTGAATAAAACGCAAAATATTTTTCCAATTAATTGGCCAGTCAGGGTTAGAAACTTGAAGATCGTCTCATGTATGTGTAGATACATCAGCTGGGGCTGGCAACTTGAAATGCGAATTCATAAAAACAAAAACATACTGAAATTGCAAAATTATAGCTCACGATTGCTTGAAAATTCAGTTTTTGAAAGTATAATGGGTATATAAAAGTTTTACAAATGAATCGTAAAAAGATGTTGAGCTTAAAAACCTACCAAGCCACAGAAAGTAAAAATAGGAAAAGCCTTTAAATATGAGACAGAAGGTATTGAATATATCAATATTAGATGGATGATATTGAATATATATACTTTATATAGAATATATATACTCCTTCTATGGGTTACACATTTATAAATGGTAAGAATAATATATGTATATAAAAAGGACAGATAAGACCTGAATCCTGTTTAAAGTAGGCTTTGAAGAAAGCAAAGATAAGTTTTGCAAAGGATTCAATTTCTGTTTCTTTCAAGAATGGAATGTTAAGGAAGTCGGGTTCGAGTCCCAATCAACTGTCTATAATAACTAAAGTAAAAATCTACCATATCGATCTTAATAACAATATTAATAATAATAGGAATAATTCGTAGGGAACAAAGTTGTTTCCCTAAGAAATCTGTGTTTGTTTTAGCCTAGTTTTAGCTAGGCATGGACTGTTAGGCCTCAGTTTTTGGCTCGATATCGTTCCATATATAAACCTTGATATATCATATTTTTTTTTCCTGCTGTTCTCTGGCGCATTTGATTAATAGTTCTTGTTGAGTGCACATTCTGATTTGTCAAATTTCGTTTGGCTTGCGTCTCAATTCTCGCTGTCTCTTGCTGCCTCTCTTGGTTTAGCTGCGCCTGCCTTTTGGCGTCTTGTTCGCGCCCCAGTGGCAACAACCAGGTGGGGCGTTACCCGGCTACTAGCTACCTGATGCGGGGGCTCTGTGAGTTGTTTTTTTGTTTTTTTATTATAATTTACGATCGAATCGAGATCCGAAATATGCGCACGCATTGCAAACAAACAGATATTGCCATGGGAAATATAGACGAGTTTTGGGTGCAGGAAAAACGGAATTTTCATTTTGATTTTGTGTCTAATTGCGATTCGGTTTGTCGTCAATTGCTTTGCATGTGCCACACAAATAAATTAATGGGCCTATCAGGGGTGGAGGGGGGCGGGGGCAGGGGTAAAGTTATGTTGCACAGCCCGCATATGCAGCCAACTGGCGGCCACATGAAAAGTAAACATTGGGAACCGACATTTTTTGTAAACCCCCCCTAAACCGTAGAAGACATGCGACTAAATGTGGCAACAGGAGCGGGTTAAGCGGCGATCAATTGGCCAATTGCCACCGCACAGCAAGGGGCACGCGGGTACCCGTAGAACCCATTAGATAGGGTATACCATATGTTTAGACATTAATTCATTGCTTAATTGTTGCTTTTATCAAATACAAATTTTCTAGCTAGCAAAGGGTGGACAGCGTGGCGACAGGGGGGGAGAGGGAACGCAAGTTTTAGTTGCGCCTTGAAAGAAATTTTCATTTCATAGTCGCTCATTGAAAATAATTAAAATTAATTAAGCCATTTTATGCCGCTGCCTGTGCTACTGCATTGGCTAACTGCTTGTGCCCCCCCCCCCCCCCCACTATCCGCTCTTCCCTCTCCCCCCCGCGCCATCCCGCCTTGTGCAACGTATCTATAAATTTAAATCGCCTTTAATTGAGGCAACTTTTGGGTGACGAACCACTGCGAAGATTCTGTGGAAATTGTCAGGAATTTTATGTAGATTTGTATTTGTTTTTATATACCCTAAACACATTGAAACTGGGCAAAAAGGGTATAATGTTTCTGTGCAAATGTGTGTAACAGGCAGAAGGAAGCAGGAAGTGGCAAGCTCTGAAGCTAAGGCAAACGAGCTGCATTTGATGTTGGTAGCAGAAGGCGCAGGGTATTCCCTAGTCGGGCATACCCGACTAGAGCACTCTTACTTGTCTTCTTGTAGTTTTGCGCAATGCTTTAATTAATATTTAATTACTCGAGCGGGGGCTTAGACTGACTGATTTGTTGAAATTTTGGAGCTTTTATGGAAAGGCCTAATCAAAAAAAAAAAATAAGAAATAAAGATATACAACACGTGCAATGATTGATTGTTAGCTGTTTTTATTGTATTTGTGGGCCAGGGCTTAAATGTGAGTACAAACAACAACAACAACAACAACAGCAAAAAGAGAACTCAACTCGGCATTTGGTTCTTTGTTGTCTGTGTCAAAGAAAAGAAAATCACATACATGTACAGAAAATAAAGGATGCCAATAGACAGAGAAATAGTGAGTCACACGCTCAGAAGCCTGTCGCACTTGAATGACTGTCTGATTGACTGACTGACTGACTGATGGACGGACGGACTGACTGACTGACTGACGGACGGACTGACTGACACGCATTGTCTATTGGCCAGGCTCACATTTCTTTACATTTTACATTTAACATTTAATTCGTTTTTCTCGCTAGCCCAAAGTTGTCGGAAAAACTACAATTTGAGTGATGGAACGAATTTGCATTCGACATTTTATGATAGCTGGCGTAAGAGAGAGAGACAGGCAGAGAGTGTCAGAGAGAGATAGAGAAAGGGAGCCGCAAATTTATGCGTCTTAGTTCCACCAACAACTAATTCACTTAATTATCATACTAAACAAAATCAAATTACGTTTGTTTATGAATTGGGAAATGTTTTGGGGACGCATTTTTATAACATCATCGGAATTTACGTTGAATTATGCCATTAAAAAATTAAATGTGTGACAAATGTTTGTTTTTATTTAAACACATCAACACATCATTGCCTATTAAAATTATTAACATGAAATAAAATATTTGAACATTTTAAAACTTACTCAAAAAGCATTTTATAGCTTTAAAAATCGGACAAGAACTCTTCAGCTGAAATAGTTTTGTATTTCTTTCTATTGAAGCCTAGTCAAAAGTTCTTAACTTTTCAAAACCAATTGGGAATTATAAAGCAATTCACTTCTTTTGGAACCAAGCCAAGTCCTGAGGTCCTTCCCAAACCAAAACCGTTTGGGAATTATAATGCAATACTTCCTAAACAAGTCCTAAACAGTTTTTCTTAAGTCCTTTAGGAACAGTTTTCGTGAATTATAATAAAGCTTAAAATTTAACATTTCTCAAAGTTTTCTCAAAACCTTTTGGGAATTATAATGCAATTTGTTCCCTTTGAAATCCGGTCAAATCCTATTGCTATTTTATTCAAGTTTTCTCAAGATCTTCAAGATTTGACTCACAAAGAAGCTGAATAATCATCGCGGAATGCATATTCATTAGCTTATATATACATTGACAGGCTATATTGGCTAATTTCTACCATTTCCATATGCCGTTTGTGGCCAGAATGCAGATAGGGTTTTCTGTTATGGCATAGCGCATTTTCACAAGGCCAGGCTGACAAGAATCGTCAGATAAAGACAGCGAGATAAACATAGATTAACGAGTATTCAGATCAGAAACCGATCAACTGTCGCTGTACACAATTTCCTATGCATACTGTAGATACACGGAATATATATATATATATATATATATATATAGAATATATATATTCATATGGCAATTATTCGAATTTAATTTTAATGTGCAATATATCCATATGTATGTGGATTGCTCTCTCGTTCGACATACATACACTCAATGGCTTCTGACTACTTAATTTCCAAGTGCCATAAAAATGTGAATGCCTTTCGGTATTGAGAATTGAAAGCCCAGCATATTTGGGCGTTGAAAAATAAGTTGGCTTATTTATTGTGCCATGCTTATAAATATTTAAAAAGCCTCCAAATGAAATAAACAATTAGTTTATTTATTGACACACACACACACACACACACTGTCATAATTACTTATTGATTTACATATCATATACATTGACTTATAGAGCAAATATGTGGCCTAAAGTGCACATGTTGAAAGGCAATTGTATTTGGAGCCCTTTACAATTAATAACCCGACATGAATCAGGTTTTTTGGATACATATATACCCAGAGAATCGAAAATCAGCGCATATTTCTGGCACGCTATTCCCGCTATTTCAAGGCAAGAAAGCAATTTCTAAAGGTTTTCGCAATAATTCACAAGCGGTTTAAGCTTCACATTGCCCAAATGGCTCGCTTGGTCAGTTGATGCTGGCTTTATTGAACTATTTGAGTAAGTAAGTTAGTTAGTTAGCTAAACACGCAAAATCTACTTTTAAAGGTTTTCGCTTATAATTCGCAAACGGTTTTAGCAACGCGTTGCTCAAATGACTCGCTTAGCCAGTTGATGGTGCTTATGATGAGCGAACTGTACACTTATTTCTAGATAGCTGCACAAAACAAACATATGTTAAATATGGCAATTAATAAATAAAATGCGTCTATTTCAAATCTCCCAGTCAGCCCAAGCTATTCCCTCCCCACCTCCTCCTCCTCCTCCTCTAACCTCCGCGGGCATCTTGAGTGGTCGTTGATTTAAAACATACATTGCGGCCTTTAATTGTGGCGCATTTTTGTCGAATCCGAAGAAACACCAGCCACATTTCGTTTCCTTTTAATGAAAACAAATTTGATCGAATGTGTGGTTAGTTTTGAGAGGGCGGCCGGGGGCTGGGCGGGGTGGTGGTTAGAGGGAATGAAGTGGGGTATAGAATACCTAAGAAACAAATCGAATATAACGAAAACTTGAAAGAGGAGCGCGCGAGCACCCTGCAAATGGGCATTATGAATTGTATATGTATTCACAATATATATACATACATACATGTGAGTGAGTACAACGGGTACTCGCTCGTGAATGTGAGTGTGTGTGTATGTGTGTGTGTATGGGCCACAAAATTATGATTTGTGTAAAAGTTGCCTGTGATTAAGCACTTTTAAGTGTAATTCGGCGATGTTGTTGTTCTTGTTGTTGTTGTTGTTGTTGCGCTTTGGTAGGGTCTATATAAATAGAAGCAGGCAAGCAGTCAGAAGAAGAAGCAAGATGTTTGCCTAAACCATAACTAAAAATCTTTATAGCTAAAGAGATATTTGTGAGATCTTCTGCGTTGACCGACGACGGCGACGGCGACGGCGACGGCTGCTGCGATTGCGACTGCGGCGGCTGTTTAAAGTCAATTTTTGAATAATTATGAATCGTTTTTCAGTCTTTTTAGTTTTGTTCTTGTTGTTCTTGTTGTTGTTGTTGTTGTTGTTGTTGTTGTTGTATTTCTTCTCGTTGTTGTTCTCTAATTATAACAACATCATAATCATAATAATTTCATATGAGTTGTATTTTGGCTGGCTCTTCGTGTGTTCTTAATGTGCCAAATATATTTCTATCTATTGAGCCAAAATTGCGAATATTTGTCCAACACACACACACACACACACACACACACACACACATCTGCACACAGATACACACAAAGTTGCCTCAATATGCAAATGGTGCAGAGAGATTTATAAAAAAGAAAATCTATCTAAAATGAATTATTGAAACCGATTTGAAATGCGTTTATGAACTAAACCAAGTGAAATTATGCGATTGCGAAATGCAGCCGCAATAGCTATGCCAAAAGTAATATATACATATATTTATATATATCACATATATATAGATATATATATACGGATATGTAAATAAAAGTATTCAAATGCATTTGAAGAAATCAAATCAAAATATTGAAAAACTGCAAAGAAATTGTTAAAAGCGCATAAAACCCAAAAAGATAAAAACAAATTTGAAGACAAACTTTGTTTTAACTTAGTTAGTTGCATAATTTTGTATATACATATGTATATTATATACCCTAATTTATAGAGTATCGAAAATGGGCCAAGATAATTGAAGGTTTGAAGGATTTCTATAAGTTTATCCTATATAAACGACTCTTCCGCCGCATTCTGTTTGCTTAACCTGATATACAATATTCCCAGAGATCAATATAGTTCCGTATTTTATATAGTTATTGTAATATCTAAAGTTAAGCCGAAGGATTTTTATAATTTTACCCTAACTAGCCAACTTTTTCGTCGCTTTCTATTATCCAAACCCGATCTATTTCCATAGATCAAACATTTTCAGTAAACTATATCGCAAGTCAATTGCATTTAAGTTGACACTCATTTTGGCTGAGTGTATTTTTGCATAGTTTACACATAGAGCGGAAGTTCTTTAGACGTCACTTGCACTTTATTTCGATGATTGGAATAAAATCTGGATATGCGAATGGGCTAACTCAAATCACAGCTGCTTATATGGTTTTGCGCTTAATCAAAATCGCCGGAAATTATAAGATGCCAATAATAAAAAATTAATATGCAGAGATTAAAACGATTTATATGTACGCCATGGCGTTGAATGCGTGCGACTGCGCCATTAAATTGTTTATAATATAGCACTAAAAAACATACACACTCCCCATACACAAATACATAGGTATATATATGTAGATGTAGATATGTATCATATACTCTGGCTTGTTCAGTTAACACTTTGGTTTAATGACTAAGACTAAGGAGCGCCCTCGTGTGCTCGAAAGACATACATTTTTGTCAATAAAATAGAAATTAGCGACGCTGAATCACAATTCTAGTCAGATAGGAAAACGCGGCGTTTTTGTACTTATATGGAGAAGAGTTTGTTCTAGGGTACTTATTTCCATATTTAATTAGTGAGAGTTATTTACCATTTTGTCAGCTTTGTTGTATCCACGTTTATAATCCCAGCCTGATAGAATTCTAGTTAAATGTTTATTTGATTTATTTGTAGATATATTTATTAATTTCTTCACTTTTAGCACATATTCAAATGTTTGCACGTTGCAGCTGCAAATTTTATTTGATTTCTTGTTATTGTTGTTGTTGCTGTTTTATTGTTGTTTGTGTTTAACACTTTGTTCAAATTGTCTGTCCGTTGCGCGCGTGCCGAATAATAAGCAAATATTGTTTTACACTTATTACAATTGCCGATATATATTGTCAGCTGTATGGATATAAATGTTGTATTGCCTGGATATAATAATAATATTACAGTATGCAACAATAAAACCGAAGCCGGGTATGCCGCTGCGCGCGCTCGTGTTCGCACTGCTGCACGTTTAGTCAATGACTAAAGGGCGGGCAATTCAAAATTTTTTAAAATTCATCAACGCTGCTGGCAGCGACGGCGACGCTGACGCTTACGTCGCGTCAACGCAAGCGTCGACAGCAGCAAACACACAACAAAAACCAAAAACTAATAAAATCAATTACAAACGCACACAAACACATTTACATGCACAAGAGCAGCCGAAGACGCAGACCAACACACAACACAACCGACGAACCGAAGGCAAAGAGCACGAACAAAAGCCGACAATGCGACGTGCTACACACGAAGTTCTCGTTCTCTGGAAAAAAAAAACAACAACAACAATACATCAACCAGCAGCGCCAGCAGCGACGGCGGCAGCAAAGGAAACGGAGCATGGAATTAGAGCTGAGAGCGTGTATCGTGCTTATTCTTAGTCTTAGAGTATTTGGTCCGTTGAGACTGCAGCATAATTTGTTGAGCAAAAACAAGATGTATCAAAAGGTATCGTTTATAGGTTTTGCGCTCGTCTCTAAAGGGAATTCACGTTGTGCGCAAAGAGAACGTTTGCGAATGTGCAGTGCTCTTTGCCGCTGTGCTCTCTCTTGGCCATTCGAATGTGGGCCAAAAGTAATGACAATAGCGGCAATTGTTTAGCTTGAATTTTAACGTACTTTTGCAATGCTGTCGCTTGGACCACTGCCAACTATTTTTTAACTCACGCGCTCTCTCTCTCTCTCTCTAGCGCTCGCTCTCTTTTTTTGGCACGCACAAACACACTTGTATGGCTATTGCGCTCTTGCAGGCGTTGAGTTATGTACGTGTGTGTGTGTGTATGCGAGAGCATGTAAGTGGGTGTGCGCGTTTGTGTCGCTTGCCAAATGAGCCAAGCAAAACAAAAAGGCAAAAATATACATATGTACGTTTGTAGTAGGAACAAGAACGATTGCACCTCGCCTTGCTCTGCCCCTTACACTCTACACTCCAGCACCCACAATGCGCACACAGCATTTACAAGCGAAATATGCAAACGATTTTTGCATTTATGGCAAGGCAATGACGTTTGCTCTGCTGCTCTCGAAACGTTAAGAATTTTTGTGCTGATCTCGTTTTACATTATTTACTTGTGGGAATAGATTTTAAAAATCACAGCTGCCCAAGCTGCACAAATACAAATGAGCACGCAAACATGCACACATACATACAAACATACATACATACATATATAGCATAAGTTTAAGCGTACTGGAGTGCGGGCTTTGACACCCCTGAGTAAGTAGCGTCGTGTGCACTTTGTTTCATTATTCTGTATCCTAAAATATAATCGTTGCTATAAAGTGTCCTTTTTAACTCATACATTTCAATCGCACATTGCGTCGCGAGTAACCCTCATGAAGCGTACCAACTGAACCATTATTGCTACAGCTATCCATAATTACACAAAAGTCTAACATATATCGCATATAAGCCGCAGCGCTGAGCATAAATCGCAATTAATCAAGTGCAAGCCAATGCCGTTAACTCCCCTAACACCCCGTCTCCTAGCCACTAGCACCCTGTGTATGTGAATCGCAGGGCAATCGAAGCAGCAGCAGCAGCAGCAGCAGCAGCGGCAGCGACAGCAACCCTCCCCAGTCCGAATAACCCAACCCAACCCAGCCCAATCCCATCCAATCCAGCAACAAGAAAAAGAAAAAGTTCAACTTCTGCTTTGAGCTGAACAACAATTACAAGGCATGCTATCTCGCTCATTCACTTTGCACTGGCCCGCTTGCACTCTCCCCCTCGCACACTCACACTGGCATAACGAAAGCTACTAAAAATGTAATCATTATGCTTTATCGTAATAATCAGCAGCCGCAGCCCAGGCAAGTTTTGCCCAACAGCCAGCAGACGGCGCACACTTGTGCATGCATACATACAAACAGACGCACACACACGCACATACATTGAGAGAAATATAAGTACTACATTCTAACATAACAAACAGGCAAACAAACAAAACTAAATTACAACAATTCCAAAAATTTATAATTGTGCTGCGCACACAGTTAGAAATCTCAAACTACCACCAGCAGTCGCAGCCACCCTTTCCACCAGTGCCGCTTGCCGCCTCATCTCCCCTCCACCAGCACAATGTTCATGCTCATTCTCAAGCTCTTATTCGGCCCTCAATCATCATCCTCATCATCATCCTTTTGGCTTGCCTTCTTGCCTTACAATTCGCCATGCTGCTTTCGCTGTCGCTATCGCTGCCGCTGCCTCTGTCGCTGCGTTTGGACGACAGCGACGACGACGTCGCAACTAACACACAAAGCTACCCAAAAAAAAAAAAGGCAGTTAAGTTAAAATGTACTTAGAGTTTAAGCGTAACCCCGAAATCCCGACCGAACCCAAACGAGATTGTGTGTTTTAAGCGTTTTAGTTGCCCGCTTACACACCCCTTGCTGCCGGCAACTGCGACTGCGACGGCGACGGCAGCTGCGACAGCAGCAGCGCAGCCAACGTTGCTGCTCAACTTTGGCAGCAGCAACAACAACAACAACAACAGCATGCCAGGCAGTCAGTCAGTCAGCCATCTTGTGCGGCGTTATTAAATTTTATACAAATACTAAAAATGAAATCAAAATTTTCTTATTACAATGACTATTTTCTCTTGAACAGCTGTGCGCCCGAGCAGGGACCGACAATGAGTACGGTTGCGTTTCTCAGTTTGTCTTGGTGGATTTGCTTGCTGGCTTGGGTTGGGTTGGGCTCGAGAGTTGGAGGGGTTCTTGAGTCGTATTCGAACCCCCCCCCCCCCACTCACTCCCCGCCTGCCTGCCTGCTCTGTAAGTATGTTTGCCGAGTCGAATGAATTGTACTTATGGCCATACTTATCGACTGCATTGTAAGGGATCCCAAGTTTTTTGGGTGTTGGCCCTAAAAATTGTTGCCTGCTGGTTGCCATTTTGCCTTTTGTGGGCGCAAACGGGGATTGTGGGTAGTGGGCGGGGTGGAAGTCCTGCAAATATTTTGTGCATTCGCAAAAAGCTATTCACACAATTTCAATGCAGCCGTAGAAAATTGCCATAAATTCAATTATAAATTTTTTAATTGTTATACGCTTCTTTGGTAGACTGAACACGTTCTATGAGTTCCTGCCACTTCCTGCTGCCTTGCTGCCTTGCTGCCGTGCTGCTGTTGCTGTTGCAATCAAAACAACTAAATAAATGAGTTTTCCATTAAAATAGATTCTACCTGTTTTAGATAAGCAACTCGCGCACACAATCTACTCGATCCGGCAGACTACCTGCAAGACATACTTAAAATTTAAATTAAACATCGCACGCAAAAGGTAGACAAAAAAAAAAAAAACGTTGTGCCTAAACAAATTCTGATAAGCACTGTGCAGATAGGACCGCCAGGACAAGTGATGAATAATACCAATCACGTACCCGAGCTCGGCTGGCCAGGCCGGGCCACCTCCAGACCACCTAATCAAAGGAACATTGTAAACTAAGCCAAGACAAGACAAGACAAACGAATTCCAAAGGATCACCAGACGAGTTCGTCAAAAAGAATCAAAGAAGGAAACAGACAACTAGAGACTTATCGACTAGGCCATACCCTTCAGTTATCGACTAGGCCATACCCTTCAATCAGGCTGCCAATAGAATTGAAACATATTCAGTCAATATAAATGAATTCAGGATAGATCACTAAATATCCAGTTTAAAAATTTACTTATACCAATAAGAAATTGGATTATTCTAAGCATAAGGTGAGTTTGAGGTTATGAGCAAACAAATCGCGATACGTTACGTTACGTAACGTAAACTATTGAAAGTCTCCAAAATGGTTCCGCTTTTCTGGATGCAATTTACTTTCCTATTACCTGAAAAACTTACACCTCATAATCGTAGCTCTGCTAAGCTTATGCCTCATTAAGTTGTTAGCTTTTCTATAATATGATGTTCAGTTATAATTGATAACGTAACACACGTTACGTGACGTATTTTTCGTTAAGAGTTCACAAGAGTTTTGAGTTCTGCTTTCTAAATGACGTAATGAGAAATATTTTTGGGATATGAAGAGATAGTTTACACAGTCAATTTAGCTTTTAAGATTTAGCTCATCCCTAGTCCTGTTCAAGGATAGTTTTTAATAGTTTTATATAGTATACAGTTTCGTTATTTGCATAAATCCTTTATAAATCAGTATACCCTATTTACAGGGTATGCAACAGCTTAGTGCTGTGTCCGGTCGTATGGAAAATGCGTAATCTCACACCAACGCAGTAGACAAGAACAACAAATTAAGTGCCAATGCAATGCACACACGTATATACACACACACACACACACACGCACACAAAAACACACCTAGGTATACAAATATCAATCTCAATATAGGGTCTATCTATGAACATGTTTCATGCGCATGCGCAAAGGCTGACAAGAAACGAACGAAACTCGAAGACTGCCGGACAATTAGTTCAGACAGGCTTCCATCTCGTTTTGGTCTTGTGTTAAAAGGTCACCGGTTGCGGCTAAGAGTATACTATGCCAGGGCATGTCAGGGCCCTGTCTTGGTCTTCGACTCGGTCTCGGTCCCGGCCCTGTTCTTTGATAGCGTTGATCTATTGTGTGTGCGCATTGCTTTTTACATTTTATACGCATGCGTCTCTCGCTCTAGCTCTCTCTTTCTATATTTCTTTTCTTCATCTTTTTAGTGCCCAACGACTAGGTTCGTCAAAATGATTGATTTGTAGGTGATGAATTACAACAACAGCAGCCGTACCAAGTCTAAGGCTGGCTTAGTTAAGAGCCTACATATCTTTTATGTGTATATATGTCTGATTGTGTGCATGTGTGTGCATTTGTGAAAGGTACGACATAGTGAGGATTAAATACGAAATTCCATTTAAAAATCTTTCATTGTTCGCTTATTGCTCTTTTTTTTAGGGGTGCAGCAGCAGCTTATATGAGTTTGTATAGAATTTTTACAGATAAACTGATATCGAAGCTGGAAAATTAATTATCATAGTAGAGAACAGAACGGACGAACGTCCAACATTCAAAGTCAGTTGTCTGCATTTTGAAGGGTGGATTTATTGCCACTTAGTAGGTACATACTGTACAGAGAACACACAAAAACGTTCTAGTGACAAACCATATGAAAAGTGTGTGAAAAAAGTCAATCAAATAACAGATATATCTGATGTAGACTCCTAAACTTATCATATGAAACTCTATATGATCTGAGCTTAAGGATATGGGTAGGGTATATAAGATAGGCTAGATAAGAAGTTGACATTAAACAAAACTTAAAGTTAGGCATGGTTCGCAAAGGATCACAAATACTCCAAAAAATATCTTTTATTTCTACACAAGGAACCTGGTTCGAATCCCAGTTTATCGATGTAGGCTGTAAGCCACAGTAGCCGAGTATAATAGTTTATTACTTTATGATTAACTTATAACAATAACAATCGATCTTTAGTATTGTGTGTGCAAATATCAAGGCCCAAGGCTAAAGCTTCACAAATGAGTTTCTTATAATATTGGGTAGATAAAGCTTGGAAGCATCCTAAAAGTTAAACTTTCCTATCTCTGGATACACTATACAACAATCTATTTATTACTATTACTATTATAATTATCTCAAAATCAACAAAAGAAAATATCGATATGCGAGTATATATGATTCCATATTAAAATCTCTAGTTTTTTTTAGTTTTCGGGATACCCTTTAAACCCATTTTAAACGTCTATCAGTTCACAGTTATATAACAATCTTGTATTTAAAATTGTCAAGCTTAAGCGTCAAAATACTGCCAGATATGTTTAAGCATTTATTTATAATTTAGCTGACATCATCAATGCATGTGATCTAAGTATAGCGCAAGCAGATTCCAGAGAATTTAGTTTAGTTTAGGGGAAAGACAAATATTTGGAGTGTATGTATATTTTCAATTGAACTGAGGAGCTGACTAATTCGCCAGCTGTTGGGCGCAAGATTTTACAAAAAAAAAAAAACATAAAAGCGAAAAATATTGCCAATGTCAAACCAAAGTAACGCCATCTAAATTACATTTTTCTTATATTTTTTTTTTGTCTTTTTAATGATGTTCCAACCGTTGTGAATTCGTGCGCAACAACTCAATCTGCCAATATGATAATTTGCTTATAGCATGCATGAAACGCCCATTTTGCAGGCAACTCCCAAAGCTATTCGCACATCCTTTGCAGGACTTGAGTGTGGCCATCATATTAATGGAAGATTGAAGCAACCCCCGAGCAACCCCTGAGCAACAGGGGAACAGGTCGAGGGTGTGCCCTGCAACAGATTCTAGCAATCAGTAGTTAACCTATATAGAAGTATTATGCATTAACCTAGAGAGCAGAACTTGAGATCAGACAGATTTCTCGCCTGAGGGGGGGCAGCAGGGGACTGCTGCCATATTGCCGCAAAATGCGCAAAAGAGAATCAGCAACAACAACAGCATTAAAATATATAATAAAAACTGAAGACAATAAAACCGAATCGCATCTATGAAACAATACGCCAGGCACACACAAAAGGGCCCCGTGTCCGTCCCTTTGCTTCGGTTTTCCTGCCCCTGCAACGTTCTATCCAAAAATTTATTTGAATTCAAATTCAAACTCGGGAGTTCGGCTAATGGCCGCGTAATCAAAAACTTGCTCATTAATATTATTTTTGCTGCTGCTGTCGCATTGTTAAAGGCACACAGTATTTGTATCCGTATCTGTATCTGTGTTTATGTATCTGTAACTGTGTCTCTGTGTATGCGTGTATTTTGATTATTGCTTTAGCTATCCCTCGGCTAAAGCACAAAGTTCCCCCTTTTATTTTATGTTATTTTATTTTTTTTTTGGTGCGTCGCAGTTGACGTTACGTATGCGATATCTCAGGGTAAACATCTAGAGGCCGGCCTCGACTTGCGACTCCCTGCCGCCACCCTCTGTGTCATTTTGCCACTAAAAGTATCTTTGTGCGTTTTTCTAAAATGTAAATACATTTGCCTAACTTTAGAGCGCGGTCTCGGTCTCGCAGTCGATTTTGAAATCGTCGCTCAATCAGCGATGCTCGGCAAAAGGCCTCGCCGCCACAAAGGCAAAATTCAAATAAGCGACGCTTTCAACAGTTTCGGGATTTGAATTTCAAATATGTACAGTTGCCGTTAATCTAGATACGGATGCCGTACACATATTTGACTTGACATACTCTCTATGACGCCTTTTCATAACTTAAGTCCGCTCCTCCCCTACCCCCGCCAAACAGAAAGCCCTCACCCCACACGCCTGGCTCTGCTACCCCTGACAAGCTGGCTAAACAATGCAAAAGTCTGTGCAGCTTTGAAAACCGAATCGAGTTTTAGTTTTCGAGACGTTTTAATTTGTTTACAAATACGAGGGTTCTTTGTATTATATACAAATCAGCTTTACGATTTGGGTATAATACTTATATGTACATATAACTAGTGGGTATTACCCGGCCTTGACCGAACCTTGTTTTTTGCCGCCAATCACTTTTTCACCCATTTCCCACCAATTTTAGAATATCCTATCGAGTGGAAGTTAGGATTACAACTGAGAAAACTTGCATACAAATAGCCCTAACAAATATGGTCCTTTTTGCTTAAAGATTATGACATTTTTTCTCGAGCTCACGACATGGCTAGCTACTTTTTGAGAATTTAAGATTAAATAAATGTAAGCAGGATGAACCCTGTTAATGTTACTCAGAAATTTATGTTACATTGAAAATAATCCTCCTTTCCTTTTAAAAATATGCAAAGAATATATCGCTAGGTTTAAACAATCTTTAAAAATGGTTTGCTGACAAATAACAAACGAATCCACAAATATCTTTAATACTTGCAGTTTACTATTATATTTGGAATTCTTCTTTTAATTGCAAAGTTTTGCAACTTTATAAGCAGACCTCGCAGCGAGCCACACTTGAGACTTAAGCACTTTCCAGGGGGGTTGCATTATTAGTTGGTAAACTTTTCAACAATCTCGACATTGAGGGTGGCTGAATAGATTTAAACCGAGCACAGACTGAAGCCAAGCCACCTGTTTTTGGTGCAAGGCGGCTCTGGTGAAATTCGATCTGTTAACGTGACAGGAATCTGAAACTGAAGTAATCCGTAGAGTACAAAAGATGAATGCGTAGAGTTTTGCATCTATTGGTCTTGGGAAAAGCGTATAGAACGCAGCTGCTCAAAGGAAAATCTCGGTGTGCAATTTGCCAAAAAGAGAAGAAAACGAAACCGAAAAGAAAAACCAAAAACCAGCTCCTAAACATAGATACACACAGGCACACAGACGCAGATACAGCTGCAGCTACAGATACAGATACAGATACAAAAGGCATTTAGTTATTTCTAAAAATTGTATTCATTTGTTTACGCTGAGCGCTTAGCCTAAGCAGCCGGAGACACATGAAGCAGCCGGGCAAAACATTTTGCCATAGGCATCCAGAGTATAAAATATGGTTCCGTTTGGTTCCATTCCATTCTATATGAGGTTCCATATACCGACTGGCATTAGCCGCTGTTATTATGTGCGCCCCTTTTCAAAAGAGGAAACCATTAAAAAAAGGA
This sequence comes from Drosophila ezoana, assembly GCA_035045725.1. Taxonomy (NCBI): domain Eukaryota; kingdom Metazoa; phylum Arthropoda; class Insecta; order Diptera; family Drosophilidae; genus Drosophila; species Drosophila ezoana. Next base: position 7,222,508 of record JAWNOU010000052.1, read on the forward strand.
TAACGTGTTCTCTGGCATTGTCTAGCTTGTAGCTAACTGTGTGTGTGCGTGTGTGTGTGTGTGTGTGTGTTTGCAGAAGACGCAAAAATGTTTACAGGCAACTTGATGACGTAGCAGCTGTAATTTCAGGTAGTCAAGGATTCATTTTAGTCGAAATTGTTTTGCTTACTGCCTATGAAATGAAGTTTTTATTTGATTTGCCGTTTCTCTCGATTTATGGCGTTGTACGAATATTTCATACGACTTTGGTAACAGGGTTTTTGATTGCAATGTCATTTGATATCCCTTTGTCTCGCTCTCGCTCTCTCTCCCTCTCTCTCTCTCTCTCTCTCTGTTTATTCATATCTCAATGGAAATCGCCACAGCGGAAGTCTGCCTAATGCAACATTCTGTTGAGTGACAGTTCGAAAGTATCTAACAAAAAAACTCAAAAAGATTAAAGATTTTAATGGTATCTCTTCGGGTGACAGTTGTACGATAATAAAAAACCGTAGATACATATTGAAAGAAGAAAACCAAGGGGTTGTATTACACTGGGAAAGACGATCTATGTATACGGTTACGAAAATACGATCAATATTCACACCAGCTTGCATAAAATCCGGAAAAACTATATTAAATGGTGTATTATTTCCATATAGCTATTTCTAGGACCTCACGCTCTTATCATGAGCAGATTTCTATTTAGTAAACATCTTTTGGTTGCTTTAAAGCCTTAACTTGTTGGGAATTATAAGCGCCAAGCAGCGCACAACTGCAAAGCGTGCATACAATTACGGTATTAGCTAGATTGACATTTTCACTTAAGCTTTAGATAAAGCCCACGCAACGAAATCTTTAAAAGCATATGAAAGCTTTCACTTGTAGACAACTTGCCACGCTTTAAGTGAACTTAATTGTATTGAATGCATACAATTATTATCTGCACCCAATCGACATTTACATGTTGCAATTTGCTCCGGCTGCTGCTGCTTATGCGTTCAACATGTGTCACCAAGGCAGCCGCAACCGATGTGGCCAACTGTTGAGGTCTTGTTTGTTGTTGTTCTTCCTGTTGTTGTTGTTATTCTTATCATCATCGTCAGCGGCAGCAGCAGCAGCAGCAGCAGGAGCATCGCCGGCAGGGCAATGTTGTTGTGACATGCCACACAACACCTAAATGGCCTCAGAGACGGCTGGCCCCGGTGCCCGTCTGCGTTGCCGTGCCCGTTTACCGGTTAGCCACGTAAGCCTCTCCATTATGTTGCATATTTAGTGGCATTTAGCTTACGTTTTCACGTATTGTTGTTTTTGCCTGTCCTGACCTATGACAGCAGCGTCTGTTTCTGTCCTGTTCCCGGACCTGACGAGCCGGCCGAGCCGTGCACATGTTGCCAAATGTGTAATGCGTGCGTGTGTGTATATATATATGTGTGTGTATGTGTGTACACAGAGTAAACCGAATGCCAAAACAAAGTGAACAGCAAGAGAGCAACAGCAACAACAACAAACAGACTGTCGGCTGGTCTGTCCTTTGCTCGGGCTGCTGCCTGCGTTCTCTTTTCACTTTCTCACCTTGGCAGCAGCCCACAGTTGCGCTCCCAGCATGTGTTTTGGGACTCGGTCTTTGCCTCTGCTGCTGCTCGCAGTCGCTGCCACTGCCGCTGCTCGCTCGCATAGCGGCGGCGACTGCGGCTGTTGTCCTTTTGCAAGCAGCGGCGCGTGTCGATGTATGCGCGTGTGAGTGTGTGTGTATGTGTGTGCGCGCGTTGCGTTGCGTGTGTGCCCTTCAACAGGTGTCGGTCGTCTGGTGCGGCACATGTGGCATGTGTCGGTAACGTTGTTTTGACTGCGTGTCCTTGCCTCTCCATTCATGCATTCCATTCAATGTGGCAGAGGCTGCCGCGCTGCCACAGACACGATAAAAACTCAATCAGAGCTTTTACTTTTGCAGGCACAATCTCGATTGATGGTGTGAGAGAGACAGATAGGTAGGCAGAGAGCTTCATTTAACTTTTTGGGAGCACAACAAAAGCATTCATTCGTCTCACTCAAATTACGCAAAATTCGTTTGTGACGACAGCAATTCAAAGTTGAATTTATAAAAGCCAATGGAAAAGCACCAAAGAAAGCAACAACAACAATTAAAATCAAAATGGGCGCAAGAATAATGGAAAAAGTAACTGCTCAACAAGTCAAGCAACTTTTAGACTCTATGTGCACACACACACACACACAGCCACACTTAAATACATTTGTACATATGTACGTGCATACATATGTATGTATATACATACACATTTACATATTAAGTAACGTTTGGAGTGCGACGAAAGAATCGGAGAAGTGAAGCGAGCTAGCAAAGACAAATTGTTTTCAAACGTCGTAATCAAGAAATGATTTCTTAAAATATTCGTCTACTTTTTGAATTCAGATTATTACAACAACAACAGCAAGAACAACAATAGCAACTGAAGCAACAACAATGACGACAGTTGCTGGCATTTTACAAATACATTCACAGTTTACATAAAACAGCGCAAAGGGGATGCAAAATACTTGCTGCTAGAGATGGACGCTTGTGACAAGGTTTTAGTGCACGAAAATACATTTTCGTGATTGTGGTTGGTTGGTTTTTGGTTTTATGAAGCTTTTCTTTTGCAACTTAATTAAAATATTACTTTGGAAGATCGCAAATCAGAGATCCTGAGATCCTCCATTGACAAAAATGAGGAAAAATCAGCTTAAACAATATTATAGTTTAACATATTATTCAATGTTAATACTAGAAACTATATATGAAGTAGATGGATCTTAAGGCAACCATAGTAAGGTTTAAGTGGGTCAGTAAAGTCGAATAGATACAATAGTATTTGTATACCGATCGCCACAGCTTTATTTGGCAAAAATAGGAAACATCCTGCCTGCCTTTAAGGATGCATCACGCGTCCATCTCTAGGTTGTTACTTTGCCATAGTTCGTTTGATGAAATCACAGACTATGAAAAGGAGTTGAACTGATTCTATTTATTTCAGTCTAAGAATGCGCCTTTATATGTATGTGTGCGACTTTTTGTCTGTTCAACAAATTCACAACCTTCGGCGGCACAAAGTACAGTTGTTGCAACCAACCACAATAGATACTTGAACCAAATTGAGGCGTCGCATTGTGTTTAGATAGCTCGATGCGAGCGACGCAACTCTAATGGAAATTAATAGAATAGTATACAGAGAAAATATATAGAAAAAAGAATATATGTATATGTATAAATTTATGATTTGATTACATGCGCTCAAGTGTCGCCCCGTTCGCATCTCTCAGATACATTTGCTAATGGCTTTTGTTTATTTGACGAAAGGGCAGCTGCTGCCTGTGGATCGTAGCTCGGATCGGATTGATTGGTGTTATATGCCACTCTGCCCATCCAACTGCGCCCCTCAACCCCGTTGCCACGCCCCTGGTGCCCCGCTGCGTCTGCTCAAAAGACTTAAAGCGCACTTGAAGCGGCAACAAATTGTCACATTTCAATGACTCTTCAATGTGCTCCATTTTTATGCGCGTATTAATACTTTTTGCCTTGCCCCTTGTCTTGTCGCCCGCCGCCCTTCATTGCCGCATCTGGGGCAGCGTGTTCGATTTCAGAACTCACAAAAAATACAAGATATACAAAATATAAAGACAACAACAGCACTCATTTAATTGGGCTGCTCGAGCTTGAAAAACCAATGCAATCAATGAATATGATACGAATTATATTTTGAAAAGATTTTTCTTTCAAAACTTGTTGCACTCATTTCTTATCCAATTGTGTAAAAATCCATAAATATCAATAAAGTCGGAGTGAAAGAGACAAATTTTTCGACATTAAGCAATACATATCAAACAGTCAGCGCTTAAACTTTTTGGGAATTATAAGGGCGCAGTATGTAGAATGAAGAAAATGTAGAATGAAATAAATTGCTATATTTGAGGCAATCCAACTTGAAGGCTTGATATTCAAGCAAAGATGGGGATTATGGATTGTAAGTTATGTTTAGTTAGAGGGTATAAAGAAGGAGTTTAGGATGTGAAGTTTTGTTGATCATTAAATATTAAATTTTCATTCTTAAGATTCCTATAGGCGAATAATATATTATTAAGTACTAATTATAGGGCTTTCTTCAGGCAAATTTCATGAATGAAAGACAATAAAATAAGTTCTTCACTTAATACTAAAATTGGATTCAAGTTTGTGTTGAAAATGCTAATTTGAAGACTTTAACAATTCCAATTTTCTCAAATTATAATTATATATCAATTGATCTTCTTAGTGTTAAGTGAAATTTGCTTTCTCAGAAACACATTTGCAGAGAGAAGATCAAACATTAAAAATTCTAAACACGTAAAGTTGAGTATATACAGTTCTTAAGGCTGCTAAGATCAATGGTATATAGTATAGTGTATACAAAAACAGCTCAAAAGCAGCGTTGAAAATCTAATTACACGAAAATAAGATCTATAACAACTTTATGTAAATGTAGAGTAAACAAAATCATTAGCTAGATTTATGCCGTAGGCGGCTGAAGAATGGGGCGGCATTTATTTAAAACCGGCGACAATAAACAATAGACTCTAAGGACAACTGGCAGTTAAGAGTTAAGAGTAAGGGGCGTGACAAACGCCTCTTTCAACCCTGCCCTTGACTGAGCCAAGCGCCAAAAGGAACTTGGCAACAAATGGGGTCAAGGGGTGAGAGTGCGGTTAAGAGTTGTAAATAGTTGCGCATTGGCGAATGATTTTTTTGCTTAACAAATATACATATGAAAAAGTAGCAGCAACAAATACACTAAACAAATTATCAAGCTTGTGCCCCGAACTGGGGTGGAGCCAAACTGTGTGATAGTGTGTGTGTGTGTGTGTTTACTTATAAATATGAATGTGTATGTGTGTGTGTGTGTGTGTGTATATACATCGTATAACGTATGTGCTAACTGGTTTTTAAAGTAAACAGCGCTTAAATTAGCGAATAAAAATGTATTATTAATGCGAAAACATGTTTATAAGAGCATATACACAGATACACTCACACACAGATACAGATACAGATACAGATACAAATACACACAGTTCCAGAACGGAACGTGTAAAAGAAGAGAAGCGATGCGAGCGAGAACGAGAAAAAGCGCTTTTAATTGTTGTTGCTCTTTTTTTTAAATAAATAAGAACAAAACAAGCAGTCGCTATATGGCGACGTCTATAACTAAAGGCGGGGCTAAGCGATCAACTGAAAGTCGCAACAAGTAAGAAGGCGCTAGTCGGGTGTGCCCGACTGCAAGATACCCTATGCTGAAACATAGAAACATATCAGCTTCCTTCCAAGCAGACATGCGGCCGTGCTTCTTCTATCTATACTATCGTATAATGCATTCCTGATTAACTTCGGTGCTTACAGTCCGATCTGACATACAAAGTTGTGCAAAGCTGCAAGGCTCTACCTTGATAACTTTGGTGGATACGGGGTACGAGGTATCCAGAAAGTGAAATATTGTGGATCTGAGTATAATATACGATATTCTACATACTTAATTGTGGGTCTCTCATAAGCTCCGAGATTATCTATGCCCCGTACGGACAGACGGACAGCCAGGCGAACATGGCTAGACAGACTCAGCTTTTGAATATATCTATATGCTCTATAGGATCGGAGATGATTTCTTCTGCCTGTTACAAATATGCGCAACAAACAATTATACCCCATTTGGGTACAGGGCATTAAAAAACAGCACACACAAAAGTCGCATTTACTTATCTTAAATGAAATTAATAAATTAGAATTGAGAATTGAAATTTCAATTGCGGCAAATAAAACTTGGCGAACGATAAATGTGGATTATGTGAATGGGTTGTGTGTATGTGAGTGTGCGTGCGTGCGTGCGTGTGTGTGTGTGTGTGTGTGTGTGTGTGTGTGTGTGTGTGTGTGTGTGTGTGTGTACTCGCCGATAAAGGTTTTTATTTATTTATTTTTTAATGGCTATATAATCACGTAGCAAAAGACGGGGGAGCTAAAATATAAAATATATACACACACATCAGCATATATTATAAGCATTTATATACCCTGTATAGATCGTATATTAGGCGAAACGCAAAGCTGCGACTGCTCCAAAAACAAAATGTAAAACAAAAACAAGTTTTGGGGAGAGCTTAATTTTAATTTCATGTGACGCACATAACATTTGCCTATACAGGCAGGCACGTAGAGCCACACAAAAGTATCTAACAGATACCAAAAGCCCAAAGCCCCTAAAAACCCAGCTGAAATTTTAGGCATGCGTTTAAACAATTATTGTGTCGGATATGTAATAAAGAAAGGCTTGATCTTACGTTTGGGGCCAGGAAATGTAGTCTTATATAGAAAACATTTAATGTTCATTTGTTTAAACTTTGTTTGCCTCGTAATCTTTGGCTCATTATTCAACCAGCAGATTTTCAGGCATATAAGAAATGTGATTCGATAGATTTTATGTGCCCTTTGCAGTGGAAAACAGGCGAAAAGCGCGTTACAAGAAAAGCCAGCCCCAGGAACCCATGCAAAGTTCGCTGCCTTTTTCAGGCATTTGGTAGAGAATACATATATGTATTGATCTTATATGTAAGATCAACAGTATCAAATGAGACAGTTAATTTGGAAGCCCTTTGTAGTTTCTAGCTAGCATCTTTCTTGTATAAACTACCATCTCTCTTCCATAAACTAGCATCTTTTCTCCATAAGCACGTGAATTTCTCAACAATTTTTCACGCCCAAATATTTCAGCTGGGTACGTTTTGGACTTGTAGGTACTACACAAATACCTGAGGCGGCCACAAGTTGCGCATACTTAACGCAGTCAAGTGACAATAATTGAATTCATTATGGGCAAAAAACGATTGTGACAATAGCGAACCAGTTGGATAGTTGGTTATTAGCTGATATGCTGGCTAGAGGATTAACAATGGCGGGTTAATTAACCTGATGGTTACGTTGGCCTTGGGTAACCAACAACCGGCAATTGACGACAAGAGCGAGAGAAAGAACAAGACATGGTTACGGCTCCGGCTACGGGTTTAAGCTATTATTCGGCATAGTTTAAGTTCTGCTACCATTTTTATTTTGGTTACGTGTGCGTTTTACTTATGAGTTAACCCCCCTCCCCCAGACCACAGACCCCTTCTCTCGTTGACAAGAGATTTTGTAGTGGGGCCATAAAATGTTGTTATATTGACATGATCTTCGCGTAAGTTGTTGCCCGCTTCGAACGCGTCTTGCAAAAATCTTTATCAACCACATTCGCGGCGCAGGGTCAACAAACCCCCTCGACGGGCACCGTGTGCCTGACTGCCTGACTGTCTGACTGTCGGCCTGCCTGGTTTGGTTTGGTTTGGTTTATCAGATAATGTGACCAAATACAACAGAGACTATGACTACATTGATGGCAGCGTGTGACTCAAGAACCATAAAACTTCAACGCTGACTTAACGGTAATATTGCCATTATAAACCTATTCCAAGCTATTCCAAGACTCTGATTTGAAAAACTTAGATTTTGCAATTGGCTTAAGAGTATACGAATATAGAATATATAAGAGTATACGCGGGTTATTTATGGTACGAGTTAAGAATGTAAAGCATTTTCGTAATGGGACTCTTATAATTATCAAGTATTTTAAAATACTCAATAAATTTCTAAAATTTCGAGTATTTCCCCTCTAATGCTTTCCCTGCCTTGCTTTCCATTTCTATTCTTTTGTTTCAACCCACCTTTAAAGAGATAAAATCCTTTTATATTGCTGCTATTTACTTCAATCTTTGTTTAAGATCTCTTTTCATATTTATCAGGCCTCTTTTCTATCCTTTCCTAAACCTAAGTTCTTATTCAACTTTCGACTTTCTTCTCTGTTCGTCACTCTTGACCTTTGACATTAAATAAATATATATTCATTTGTTAAGGAGCCAAACTAATAATAATTCATATTTCTAATGCTGTAAGCAAAGGAACTTAAGATAAATATCTTAAATGCACATAGCATACTTTTAAGAGTACAAATAAACAAAATAATATGAGGGCAACAATAAAATAAAGTTTAAACATAACTTTATGGACAATATATAAGGTTAGATAATAAGTTTAGAAAAGTTAGTATGCCTTAAGTTTTAGACAATAAACTTTTCATGACCAGGAGCTAGAGTTCCATAAAAAAAGGTAAGTGAATTAAACATTTATCTTGTGAAATTACCCAACACTAAAATAGCTTTTTAATTGGTAAGGAAATTCTATTTTAGTTAATAATCATTTTAATAGACATGTTTTCTCAACACAAACTCACCATGTAAACAAATATTCGCTAGAAGAAATTCAGCCTGCAATTATAAAGCCGTTTGTTGCACGTTTATTTCAAATATCGAAATGTTGCACCAACTGGATGCATTTATGAGTCAAGCCAAATAGAATATATTACATATATCCAAGAGCCGAGAACGCATCACAGATAACAAACGGAACGTCAGAACACAACAGAACAGAACAGAACAGAACAGAACAGAACAGAGCTTCGAGTCGAAATGGAGCAATAAAAATAAACAAACACGTGCGAAATGCGCTCACCGAAAGAACCCACCGGCTGCACGTAGTCGGCAATGCTTGGTGGGATGGAGAACTAAAAGAAAATTGCGCGCTAGGACAACCTAACCAGAGGCGGCCAAAACTGCACTGAATGCGCCAGAACTGGCCCCGGCTCCCGACTCCGAGCAGCAGACGAAAACGTGCAAAGGGGGGACATAGACGTAGACACGGACAGAGACAGAGACCGAAACAGAAACAGAGATTCTGATACCGAGCGCTAAAGAGAGAGCGAGCAGCGGCAGCGGCAGCGGCAGAGGCAGCGGCATCGGAATCATCGGAGCAACGAGCGATTCGCATACATAAATAATAAATATTCACTTACATATCTAAAACAAAATGGAAAAAACAAATAACTGTAAAAAAAACACACACACACACAAAAACAAAAAACTACTAAAACATAAAGCGAAGCAACCGAAAACTTGGCTAAACAAAGTGCATAAACAAAAGTCGAACTGCGGCTTTTGCTTTTCTCTTTTCGTTTTCCTTTTTCTTTGCCTGTTTTCTTATTTATTTTAACTTTTTGTTTTTGTATTTGCTTTTTTTTTGCATTTGAAGAAAATTTGCTGACAATTGCAATAGAATTTTTGTTTTTATTTTCGTTTGTTCTGTGCTTTATTTAGTTCTCGTTTCACGCTTAACTGTTGCAACGCCAGCCGGAGACGTTGCGGGAGCCGGGTCCGATCCGGGACGCAGCAGTAGCAGCAACGGCAAGCAACGGCGAGCGGGACGCTGCAGCTGACGGCGGCATACGGGTCTTATTTCAATTTACAACCAAGTGACGAAGTATCACAATTCAATGTTTAAAGTTTTTATCACGTTGTGGACGCCGGCGACACACATACAAACAAATAAGAACGCTGCAAATTCATTTAAGCTGAACGGCAAAATACCCTGCAGCAAGTCCAAAGGAATTAAACACATATATACAAATTGCCCATTGCCCATTGTAGAAGATATTGTATAATGTGTAGATGTTTACATTAAAAAGTTTTAAAAGTATAATTATATACAGTGACTAACTGTACTAATGAACAGTAGCTCGCTTGGGTTGAAATCTCCTTGAGCTGGCCGATCCCAGTCTTAAAGAATAAAGAAAGATTTCTTAAATACTCGTTTCCTCTACTTTAGTTGACTTCTTAACGGGACAAAAACTCTAAAGCTCAATTTTCCCATTCAACACAGCTCTCTCTGTAAACAATATAGCCCATTTATCAAAAATACAGGGTGTTACTAGCAAATGGAGCGTCTAGCGGTTCGGGTGCTTGCATTGGGGCATATGCAAAAAACGTCGCATATGCAACTGCATGTGTATGTGTGTGTGTGTGTGTGTGTGTGTCTGTTTGCGAGCAACACTGGGCTGACACAGTATGGTTAATATGGCGCGACAGTCGCTCGTTGGGTCGATCGCTTAGTCAGCCCGCTCCGGCACTAACTATTTAGTAAGCAACTGAAATAGTAGCACCCGTGTTAGTATCAGTTCATGAAATAACAAACAACAACCAAAAAAAAAAAAAAAACTGCGCACACCATATTAGCACACATACACAAATATCAGTATGTCAGTAAAATTACTTAGATGTAGCTACATAAGTTGCATTTGAACACGAGTATGACTATGAGTGAGAGTGTGTGTGTATATGACTCCGAGAATGGGCATGCAAGAAGCAGCAGAGAACAACGTCAGCGTAAACTGATTACCCCCCCTCGATCTATGGAGCTGCATAAGCGGCACGTACACAGCGTTCGCTTTGGATTGGTTGTTTTTTTTTTTTTTCGGTTTGTCTATGGGAACCTTCGGCACGGGAGTTTGGTTTACAACGTCACATCTTGAATCGAGTCTTTTCGCGGACAATAACTGCAAAACTAAAGGGTGATACATACCCAGCCCAGTGTAATTTGTGTAATGTGGTAAATAGGAAATCATAGCTGGGCTTTGAATTACAATTGCACAAAAACAAGTTGATGGCTTCTTTTTGACTAAAAAGCTGACTGCGCCATGTGTTATCGTAGCTTGCCGGTGATCGATAACTTTGATTAGTTGTCACTTTTTATGTCAAGTGGCAACTCCCACGATCGAACATCGCTGACGTCACAAGAGGATACATGAACATATTTAAAATGATAACTTGCACTTTCTAACAACTCTTTCATCTGCCTCTGAGCAAAGATTGTATTTACCAATATGTACTGAGCATAGGTCTGCCCTACACTTACTTTAAGCTGCACGTAACGATAATTTGTTGTCAAACAAACAAACATATTTACATTAATACATATACTCAGACGCAATGCTCACGCATACCTTCACAGTATGCCAAAAAAAAAAAATAAAGAAAGAAAAAAACAGTGCAAACATGCATACCTACATACACGACCATAAATTTTTGCATGAAAATGAACACGTGCTGCTCCAATAAGGAGTGCTAGAGCGAGAGAGGTTGCCTGCAGGCACAGCCGGCTGGCAGCACATGTAGAGCGGGGAGGGCAAGCGTGCACTATGCTTGCATTCCAAGCACAACAATAACAAAAGGCAACGTGAGAGCTACGTCTGCTTTGCGGCTGACTCATGGCTCGCAATGCAATTGTGTTTGCCGCTCTTTGAGGCTAAGAGAGACAGAGAGAGAGAGAGAGACTGGGATATAGAGAAAGAGACCAAGAGGTTACCCAATAAGAGCGGGCAGACCAAGTTTGCTAGCTGAGCACTAGTTGGACGCCAGCTAAGTTGTGGGGGCGGGATGCGAACTTGCGGTGTCTGCAGCTGCAGAGCAGAGCTGTTTGGCGTGAAACTTTAGTAGCCCAGGCTAACTTTCAGCAACAACTTTTGATATGAGTACCTGCCACTAACTAAGCACAATTCTATGCACGCACATTTGGCAAAAAGTTGGCGCACGAAAACACCACGCATAGAAACTGAACTATGAAAATCAGAAAACTTTGCAGACAGTAATTTCTAGGAAACCGCACTCGAATAAAACAAACGACTACACTTACCGCACCGCTTGCCATTTAGTCTTAGTACACAGTTGTAGTTGTTGTAATAAAAGTTTTGCGAATCGCTACACACTGTAATTTTTCCCAAAAAGTTAAATACTTTGCGCACACCAAAAACACTAAACTAAATAGATTACAATTGCAATAACAGCGTATAGCCAAAGGTTTCAAAACAGCTGTAAATTTGGGCGCGCAATAAGACAGGGCTGTTATGGCAAACAGCTGATGCGAATTTTTATCGATGGCGCAAATATCGAAACGTTTCAAATGCTGGGGTTGCCATGAATACCACCTTCCGAATATGGTGGCTTGCTACGAATAACATTTTCAAAATATGTTTGCTTCCTTTCTGCGACTTTGGTCACAACGCTGGCGGAGAGCAGTTGAAACCAACGAAAACGGCTTACGTAACGCTCAACGTCCTTGCTTATAAAGTATAATTGAAGTCGACGTTTGCTGCGCGTCACATTATCAGAAAAAGTAACACTTCCAGGACAAAGGAGAATATCCAGCGCAAAGGTGCAATGCAGATAATAGATGGCAACAGCATACAAGCTCAAAGTGGCATTTTTATTACAGCAGATTATGTAGCCGTCCTTTTCCTCCTCGAGATCTTTGAGAAACGGCAGCAGCTTGTTATGCTGCAGCAGATACATATGCGCATAAACGTTAGCTAGATACATCGTACCTAAGGTTCCGCTGGTTAGGGCCTCAAACACCATGGTAAGCTTGTCGGCGAAAAAAGTTCCGACCAAGCTGAGAATGCCAATGATGCAGCCGCTTCCGAATGTGGAGCACGGTAAAAAAATGTGCGGAGGTTCTTGCTCATAAGAACCAGTTAAATGCACATAGCCAGAAATGGAGCTTATCAAGATCTCCAGAATCTTGAAAAGCATCCACACGGGTTTCTTGGAGCGTAAATGCATTGTGCATACCAGTAACAAAGAGGCCGCTTAATATATACACACGACACAATAATATATTTATATATATATAATACACCTGAATGTAGGTATGTGCTTTACCTACTGCGTTTAGAATAAAATACACTTACCTAAAAAGTTAAATTACATAAGAGCAGTATTTACTGGCATTTACTTGCGCCAATATTGCGTGATACGATGTATCTGCTCGACCAGCGCCGGCATCACAGCTGTTATGGATATGTCCAGCAGGCTCTGCAAATGCTGAACCGCCTCCTCGTCGGACAGGCCCAGTTGTAGATTCTCCTCAACCTTCTTGACCGCCTTGTCCGGCTCCAGAGCGATATCGGGCACAGTTGCATCCACCATCAGCGAGAACAGATTCAGCATGACATTGGCATGCCGGCGTAAATGTAAATACGCCGTATAGCACTGTTTCCGGAACTCGTGATAGTGGTCCGAGCTAACACCGCCCATTGCCTCGACCATTTCCTTGCTCAGCTTCATGGGCGGGGGCATAGGCTTCGGATCGCGTCCTAGTATGTAGCCGAAATCAATATGGAACAGCTTGCCGGTGCTCGTCAACAGCAGATTGTCCAAATGCCGATCACCCACTCCTAGTAAATACGTGATCACACAGTAGCCCGCACAGCTTTTGATGTATGTGTCCATCACTTCGGCGGATATGCCGTAGGGGCCGCTCTCGCAGGGATTGTGCCGCTTGAAAAAGTTAAGTATGTTGCCCTCCCGGGCCAGCACCTCCGCCACGGTGCAAGAGTCGATATATTGAAGGAACCCGTGCTTCGAGCTGGTCGCTAGCACCTTATACGGCGTCAGTTTGAGATCAAGATTCTCCCTTCGCAGCAGTTTGTCCATTAGCGTAATCATTTGGAGTATTAGCTGATCCTGTCGCAGGTCATCGCCATGCTTGAAAATAGCCACATACTCGTGCTTTGCAATGGATGTGACAAAAGTGAGCCTGTAACCGGATTAAGATTATTTTAAGTTGGCAATTTATGCAGCAATCCAAAGTGGAATCCACTTACTTGGCTGGCATCAGGGCGCTCTTGAAAAGCGACGTGCGCTGTGGTATTATTTTGGTTATATAGATCTCCGGATCCAGGGGGAATGGAATGGGCTCAAAGTTGGTAAAGTTCACCTTGAACATGGTCTGCTCGGCCAGCAGCTTTTGGAACTTTTCCGTTTTCTTGTTGCGATTGCCCGGCTCCTTGGCCACCAGTTTAACCAACTTGACCAGCTCATCAATGAAGCACTGCTGCTTGCGCAGATTGTAGGAAATGCCGCGCAAATGAAAGTCACCTGAGGGTGTCAAATATAGAAATAACAAAGCCGAATTGTTGGACAGAAAATCTACGCACCGTCGTAAAGCTCCTTGAGGAATATATTGAGGACCATGGCGTACATGTCGTGTGTCCGCTGATCCTGTTTATGCACCGATGCCACATCCTCCACCTCGATGGACAAGTACCAGTACAAATAATTGGCCAGCGTGGCGTTCTTACAAGCGCGCTGTATTAGGAATTGGCACAGATTGGGAGCTCCAGTCTGGCCAAACAACGTTGTATGCGAGTTGGACTGGGTGGCCAACGAGGCAGCGCTTGTATCGGCAGCATCAGCACGCTCCATCCTGAGTGCTGGAGTGCTGGCCCTGATCGCCGGCGCACTCGCACTGCTCGCCATGGTAGATTTCTCAACCTTAACGGCGGCCAGTGCAGCACGCTGATTGGCGGGTATGACCGAGGCATGCAAGGCGCTGCTCGCAGTGCTCAAGTCGGAAATGCTGCTCTGATCTAGCAGAGAGTCATTCTCGTCCAGCAGCGAGCGGACCACGTCGCGTTCCGGCTCGGGTATGTTGAACTTGTGCAGCTGTATTATGATGCGGATATCCTCATATTTGAGCGCCTGCACCAGTTGCAGCAGATACAGCAGGAGATCTTCGTCCGGTGCCTGTGCCAGACGACTTATAGCATATTTGCGCACCTCCGGGTGTGTGAATGTTGGACTGAGCAGCTCCAGTGCATCCTCCACATCCATGGGTGCCCAATTGGCGAGCATCCACAGCGCTTGGTTTACCTCCTCGTTCAGTTTCCAATTGATGCATTTTAGAAACTTTGTGAGCGCCTTTTTATGCGATGACAAATAGAAACGGAACTTCCACACCAAGTCCTGCTCCTCGTTGCTCAGCACATAAGTGGGCGGATAGCACACTATTTTGTGCAATTGATCCCGAATTCTGAAAGTATATGCCATTAGATTTAGCTTCCATCTAGATTTAACCAAATACGTACATAGTTGTCGGTTTGGCTTCCCGATCCGAAATGCCAGAGCGCTCCGAACGTGCCAAACGATGATGTTTGCGCTCCACTAGATTCTCCTGCACCCAGAAAAAGCATATAAGTATAGTAAGCATATAGTAATTGCTTTAGATAATAGCTCACCATTTGAATTTCCGAGTCCGGGACCAGAACCAACTTGGGTTTGGCTGGCAATTTATACTTGTTATCCACTTCTGGCTCAAAATAGACAACTGAATACTGTGAAATAGTTCAAGACGTGAGCATATTTAAAACGTTCAGCAAGTTTTCAGTCCACTTACGTTGTACATATCGTCCACTATGATGGTGGGGAACTCAATCATGAGAAACATGTAGTCGGACATGCGTTTCTCGCGCTCGTTAATCACCTCGATTTCACGGAATGTCAAACGATCCAGCCAATCGACCTTCTGCACCTGACCGTTGCGGTGCTTTTTGGCCAGTTTGCCAAGTCGCTGCATCTGCGATTTGGAGGATTCCTTGCCCTTGCCAGGGGTTTTGCTCGGAAAATTGCCATCGCCTTCGACGCCTAGCCAGACTCGCAAATCGTACATGCCCTGGCGGAACATGCCGTCTTTGCCAAACATGGAGATTGCCGTGCCGCCAATGACAGTTGTTTGCCCAGCTCCTGCGCAGTCGAGTATGGTCAGCACCAGCATGGCGCTGCGTGGTAAGTCGGAGAATAGCAATGGCAACGTCACCCACTCGTTCCAGCTCCAGCGTTTGCCGAAGGCCTTGTACGAATTGTGCACGGGCAAGCAATAGGGGCGTCCATCGTTGTAAACTTGCAGACGAACTTGGAATGAGGGGTACTCCTCGGAATAGAGGCCTGAGAAGCGGAGTATGGGATCATCGAGCAGTTTCTCATAATCTGGCTGGCGTTTCTTGCCCTCAAGGGTGCCGCTGCGGAAAAACAAAAACAAAAACTTAGTAGGCGTCTTAGCAGTTACAGTAAACTTGTACTTACACTTTGATTTGGACACGTTCGTGCAGCGAGGAACTGTGTATATAGCGAAAATGATCATCAGGCTGGTCCATTGCGTCTATTTTTTATGCACAAGCAGCTGCTTGCTGACGAACTTATCGGCAATCAGCTGCGCAAATTGCAGCTGTTATCGCTACCGACATATCGATAAGTGTATGTTAAGTTTCTTAAAATGTTAAGTTAACAGACAAGCAAAGCCGTTCGAAACACGCATTGTGAACGGAAGAGGAAGAGGCGCGAGCGCATTGGAACAGAAGAGGAAGACTAAGCGCTCTGGAAAGGATGTCAACAAACGCAATGATAGACCTGGCGCTGGATCGCGTTGACTGGAATGCTCTGGCCGAAAACCAAGAGCAATTACCCCGCATTTATACACCCGGCGAGGTGCTAATGCCGGAAGCGGGCTTCATGCGCGGCCACGGCACCTTCGTCGAAGATGAGAACATAAAAGCATCTGTGGCGGGCGTGATTGAGAAGGTAAACAAATTGATATCGGTGCGACCGCTCAAGAGTCGTTACGTGGGTGAGATTGGCGATGTGGTGGTGGCACGTGTCCTTGAAGTGGGACAAAAACGTTGGCGTGTCGACACAAACTCGCGCCTGGATTCGGTGCTGCTGCTCTCTTCAGTTAATCTGCCAGGCGGTGAGCTAAGGCGACGCTCCGCGGAGGATGAACAAATGATGAGACGTTATCTGGACGAGGGAGATTTGATATCCGCTGAAGTCCAGGTTAAATCATGACTAAATAAAAGTACTGTGGCTTGATACTAACTGTACTGTCTTTGCAGAATGTCTTTGAGGAGAGCACCTTGTCGCTATACACCCGCAGTTTAAAATATGGCAAACTATCCCAGGGTATACTGGTCAAAGTTTTTCCTGCGCTGGTCAAAAGACGAAAGATGCACTTCCACAATCTGCCATGTGGTGCGTCCGTTATACTGGGCAACAACGGCTACATCTGGATATCGCCCACAAAGAGCGAGGAGCAGGAGGGCGGCGAAGGTGGCTTCGCACAGAATCTGAACGAGGTAGTGCCACGCAATGAGCGCGAGGTCATCGCACGCCTGCGCAACTGCATTTTGGCGCTGGCCAAATGCAAGCTAATGTTGTATGATACGAGCATTCAATATGCCTACGAAGAGTCCCTTAAATATGAGCCACGCGAGCTCCTGCAGCAGCATGTTATCTTTGATATTGGCGAGCAAACGCAAGCCCGTCTCAGAGATGTCGATCTAATGGACTGATGCACATGCAAAAATAAAATATATATTCCCTTATTCTTTTTGTTCATTCAATATGTTAATTGTCTGATCCAATCGGAAATAACTTAATTTGCTTTCTGAGCACAAAATGGCGATAAGCAGTGTTAGTTGTTATAAGGATACAAAAACACTAAACCAACACTGGTGACAAAGCTAAGTGTAAACTAGAACTAAGCCAAGGAAGATGTTAAAAATTATATAAGAGACCTAGAAGGTTTCAGGCAGACTTGTATTTTGCTGCACATCACGCTTCTTAATTACTTTTAATGGTCTGCAGGTAAGTCCATTGTCATGCGACTACCTGAGTTAACATTTGGCTACCTGCTCGAATGTATTTTATCCAATGTGTTTACCTTGTGCGAATATGTATACAAAAAACAATGAGCGTGAATTGTCCAGGCCAGAAAAACTATTATCTTATTTATACATGCGTGAGACATTCGCCTGATTCGTAACCATTCGTATCAGGGAAAGTTGTAGACACATAAACCAATCCAGCAGCATATGACAGCAAGAGCAGAATAGATTTAACTTAATGCAACAACAAAAATTCGCTTTGTTTATTATCTATTGAAAGCAGCGCGTCATATTTAGTACATTCGTTGTTCAACAAGGTAGCAACGTTCTGACAGATTTGTGGCAACGCCAACAAAATGGCCTCGGTTCTCTGAAGTGTGGCAGCCCTATCCGAGGTTCGTGTATTGAAGCAAGGCATTGTGTTTGTGTCTTTCTTTTTTTTTTTTGATTGTTTACAACAAAATAAGTATAACTTATTACCTAGGGTGCGTTTTAATTGACACGTTGAGTAAAAAGTAATACGATTTTCAAGATGGCTGACATAAGCATTGTGCGCGAGGCCGAATTACGCAAAAAGGAAATCTGCCGCTTCTGTCTGGTGCAACATAGCAAACTTGCCTCAATTTATGTAGAAAACACACGCATAAAGTCAACCGCGTCGCTGCCGCTGCAAATAATGGCCATAACATCCATAGAGGTAAGTCGAGATTTGGTTCTAGGTTACACTAAGTCATCTATTACCGTCAAGATGCACAAGCACGAACTTGGCTAAGATATTTGTCATCGCTGGTTGGTTTCTAAATAGCTGCGTTGGCGTCTTCGCTAACTTATTTGGCGGGCTTTTTTACACAGTAACAACTACCAACGGCCGGCCTAATTATTTTCGCTGCTTACATATTGATTGCACAAAGCAAAGAGTGGTTTAAACAAATTGCAAATGTGTTATAATAATAATTTATCAATATGGCGACAACTGTACAAAAACGCACATACACAAGCGCAAAGTGGCACGATGCTGCCAGATCGCTAGCATTTGGCGCTCGCATTTGAAATTATTTCTTCTTCAGCAGGGATTTCATATTTATTTATATACGTGTATATCAAATATATAATGCTGTGGTTCTTATCTTATCCATATGTTTGTTGATTTCTTAATCTACTAAAGTTTTGGTGATTAATAATGGAAGAGTATTTTGGGCTTTATTTGTGCCCAATAATTGCGTTGTCGATAGTAAACTTAAAGTCAAATGGAATCCAGAATGAGGCTAGTATGATTAATATATTGTTATACAAGACTGATAGCTAGCCTGCCTGGCTAGTGGGGTGTTTGTCCGTAAAGCGCAGAATGCGAGTTAGCATTGACGTCACACACGGTATTTGCTTCTGACGATCCATGATCGGAGTATATGGCACGTTCGACTCGAAATCCACAGCCACACGTTGGCTAACAAAAGTGAGCAATTTCAGCATACTGTAAACTTTGCCGTTTTCGTTTAGCTCCTGGATGAGCGCCTGTATGAACCATGATCCCTTTTCAGTGTTGCGCCAGGAATAGTATCCTGCAGAATAGATTTCGTTAGAGAGGAGAGCATATAAAAACTAAAAACATTTAACCCACCTGGAATCGTTGAATATGAGAATAGAAAATCGGCATGTATGGGTATTTTGTAGCTCGTTGACGAATCACCATCCGTCTCAGTTACGTTCTTTTCCAGCGTTACGCCCGCGTCAAATCTGTCGCCCTGGCAGGCCTGTATGAAAAACAATTTTGGCTTACCTGCCAACGTGGGGCAGTTGTGGGCAGTCAAATAATGCCATATGTTGTCCAGCTTGTACTGCACATCATTCGCATAAAGGTAGCCATGTTCGCCGTGCGACAATATGGCAATGGCTATGCAATCGTTGTCGCTGTGATCCTGCGCGGCGGCCTTCCTGACATGCTCAAATATGTCGCCCAGCTTGCAATCCTGGTGCACAGTCACATCAAAATCCAGGCGCTTCAGAGCCTTGCGCAGCTCCTCACAGTCCACATTTGTGCCGGCCCGTGCCTTTAGCGAGGGTATGTTGAAGAATTCGTGATTGAAGATCAATGCCAGTCCGCGGTGCTTGTGATTCATATTATACTCTCTGGCATAGCGGTCGGTGGGCATACGGGCTACATACTTGTTAACGGGTCTAATATCAGGAAAAGATAACAACAATTATATACAATTAACAATTGGGCTTATATATAATTGTTCGATTTCGTTTATCGCTAACTGACCCGCAAGTGGTATGACTAAAATGTTTATAAATATACATATACATATGTTTAACTCTTGTTAATTTCGAGATTGGAGCAATCAAAAAGACAGTACATAAATAAGGATACAAAAACACTAAACCAACACTGGTGACAAAGCTAAGTGTAAACTAGAACTAAGCCAAGGAAGATGTTAAAAATTATATAAGAGACCTAGAAGGTTTCAGGCA
Organism: Drosophila ezoana; assembly: GCA_035045725.1. Classification (NCBI taxonomy): domain Eukaryota; kingdom Metazoa; phylum Arthropoda; class Insecta; order Diptera; family Drosophilidae; genus Drosophila; species Drosophila ezoana. The sequence goes on from JAWNOU010000052.1 coordinate 7,242,394, forward strand.
GACTTGTATTTTGCTGCACATCACGCTTCTTAATTACTTTTAATGGTCTGCAGGTAAGTCCATTGTCATGCGACTACCTGAGTTAACATTTGGCTACCTGCTCGAATGTATTTTATCCAATGTGTTTACCTTGTGCGAATATGTATACAAAAAACAATGAGCGTGAATTGTCCAGGCCAGAAAAACTATTATCTTATTTATACATGCGTGAGAATTCGCCTGATTCGTAACCATTCGTATCAGGGAAAGTTGTAGACACATAAACCAATCCAGCAGCATATGACAGCAAGAGCAGAATAGATTTAACTTAATGCAACAACAAAAATTCGCTTTGTTTATTATCTATGAAAGCAGCGCGTCATATTTAGTACATTCGTTGTTCAACAAGGTAGCAACGTTCTGACAGATTTGTGGCAACGCCAACAAAATGGCCTCGGTTCTCTGAAGTGTGGCAGCCCTATCCGAGGTTCGTGTATTGAAGCAAGGCATTGTGTTTGTGTCTTTCTTTTTTTTTTTTGATTGTTTACAACAAAATAAGTATAACTTATTACCTAGGGTGCGTTTTAATTGACACGTTGAGTAAAAAGTAATACGATTTTCAAGATGGCTGACATAAGCATTGTGCGCGAGGCCGAATTACGCAAAAAGGAAATCTGCCGCTTCTGTCTGGTGCAACATAGCAAACTTGCCTCAATTTATGTAGAAAACACACGCATAAAGTCAACCGCGTCGCTGCCGCTGCAAATAATGGCATAACATCCATAGAGGTAAGTCGAGATTTGGTTCTAGGTTACACTAAGTCATTATTACCGTCAAGATGACAAGACGAACTTGGCTAAGATATTTGTCATCGCTGGTTGGTTTCTAAATAGCTGCGTTGGCGTCTTCGCTAACTTATTTGGCGGGCTTTTTTACACAGTAACAACTACCAACGGCCGGCCTAATTATTTTCGCTGCTTACATATTGATTGCACAAAGCAAAGAGTGGTTTAAACAAATTGCAAATGTGTTATAATAATAATTATCAATATGGGACAATGTACAAAAACGCACATACACAAGCGCAAAGTGGCACGATGCTGCCAGATCGCTAGCATTTGGCGCTCGCATTTGAAATTATTTCTTCTTCAGCAGGGATTTCATATTTATTTATATACGTGTATATCAAATATATAATGCTGTGGTTCTTATCTTATCCATATGTTTGTTGATTTCTTAATCTATAAAGTTTTGGTGATTAATAATGGAAGAGTATTTTGGGCTTTATTTGTGCCCAATAATTGCGTTGTCGATAGTAAACTTAAAGTCAAATGGAATCCAGAATGAGGCTAGTATGATTAATATATTGTTATACAAGACTGATAGCTAGCCTGCCTGGCTAGTGGGGTGTTTGTCCGTAAAGCGCAGAATGCGAGTTAGCATTGACGTCACACACGGTATTTGCTTCTGACGATCCATGATCGGAGTATATGGCACGTTCGACTCGAAATCCACAGCCACACGTTGGCTAACAAAAGTGAGCAATTTCAGATACTGTAAACTTTGCCGTTTTCGTTTAGCTCCTGGATGAGCGCCTGTATGAACCATGATCCCTTTTCAGTGTTGCGCCAGGAATAGTATCCTGCAGAATAGATTTCGTTAGAGAGGAGAGCATATAAAAACTAAAAACATTTAACCCACCTGGAATCGTTGAATATGAGAATAGAAAATCGGCATGTATGGGTATTTTGTAGCTCGTTGACGAATCACCATCCGTCTCAGTTACGTTCTTTTCCAGCGTTACGCCCGCGTCAAATCTGTCGCCCTGGCAGGCCTGTATGAAAAACAATTTTGGCTTACCTGCCAACGTGGGGCAGTTGTGGGCAGTCAAATAATGCCATATGTTGTCCAGCTTGTACTGCACATCATTCGCATAAAGGTAGCCATGTTCGCCGTGCGACAATATGGCAATGGCTATGCAATCGTTGTCGCTGTGATCCTGCGCGGCGGCCTTCCTGACATGCTCAAATATGTCGCCCAGCTTGCAATCCTGGTGCACAGTCACATCAAAATCCAGGCGCTTCAGAGCCTTGCGCAGCTCCTCACAGTCCACATTTGTGCCGGCCCGTGCCTTTAGCGAGGGTATGTTGAAGAATTCGTGATTGAAGATCAATGCCAGTCCGCGGTGCTTGTGATTCATATTATACTCTCTGGCATAGCGGTCGGTGGGCATACGGGCTACATACTTGTTAACGGGTCTAATATCAGGAAAAGATAACAACAATTATATACAATTAACAATTGGGCTTATATATAATTGTTCGATTTCGTTTATCGCTAACTGACCCGCAAGTGGTATGACTAAAATGTTTATAAATATACATATACATATGTTTAACTCTTGTTAATTTCGAGATTGGAGCAATCAAAAAGACAGTACATAAATTGCAAGAAAACTAGTATACCCTTGTTTTATCCATTTTCAATTGTTACATGGAACAAAAAGTGCACTTACGGCGCGACTGCGTTGGATGCACTACCACCTCTTGCACCCGCTTCTCCTTGTGCATCGGTGCTATCAGCATCGTTGTTTATTTTTCCGCTGTGAGAACCAAAGCTTCTTATTTTGCATTCGTCCGTCATTTTACTTGTTTGCGCTCTCTCTCGCTCTCTCTCTCTCTTTCTCCTTGCACTCGCTCTTGTTTGCGTTTCTCCTTGTTGCCTGACTTTTGTTCGTTTTGCTGCCCTCGGCTGCAATTGTTGCGCCCTTTCCACAGGCCACAGCACTTTGATTGTGTTTCGCGTTGATTTTTTACTAAACTTATTTCCGTACTGGGAACAGCTGTTTTGTTCTATTTTTACTAAGACGATTAGCCACGTAAGCAATATTAACAGATTACATTTGTTTCAAAATAGTTAAAATATCCTTTTATGGTTAACCGTTTTTAATCAATTAATTAACGAGAGCGGAGTAAAGCGTGCTTCGCACGCTCACGAAAACAAACTGCGGGATTGCATTTGTAGTTGTGCACCGCTTGCCGCCAAATGAATGCACATGGCGTTGCCACTCTTGCCGCTGGCCTAACCAGAGCGCATGCACAGCGCTGCCATATAAATCTGCTGACCATTCACAGCTAAACGTATTTATTTTATTGTTGTTTTTAAACAGGTCCAGAGCAATGATGGAATGCCCAGCTTTATCTGCCTGGACTGTCGTCTACTCTTCGAGCACTGTTACCGTTTTAAACAGATGTGTAAAAATGCTGAGACTCTACTTCGCCAATATCCGCTTACTGGCAAATGGCCAGAGCCGCTGGAGAAGCCGCGTGCCCCGCTGGTGGCCAATCAAACGGTTGCAGTTAAGAAGGAACATGCCGAAGCGCAACCCAAAAAGCTGCTTAACTCCATGGCCAAATCCAACAATGTGCAAATTGAAAGCGTAGAGGTTTTGGAAACGAGTTCTCTAACCAAAAAGCTACTCAATACGGGTGCAGTGAGCTCTGCTGAGCCGCCGATTCCGCCAAGAGGATCTCCCGCAAAACGCCAACCCTCAAAGTCATATCAGATGAAAGTGGAGAACAACCAGGAACTATCCATGGACGATGTGCACAATTTGTTAGCTGATATGGCTGAAGAACTGGATGATCTGGACAACATAACGCCAGCACCTGCTACGACGCCTTTGGCTGGCAAACCAAAAGTACTTAACAAATCGTCGATGCGACTGCTCAACAAAGGTGCCAGCACCACCGTGGAACCACGCCTGGCCACGCCTCAAATAAAGCACTACGAGGATGGCAATGTGGCGCTTGTTACGGAAATACTTGATCCCGATGCAGTTGATGCGTCTGCGGATCCAATTAAAAATGCTGCGCCCGTAGCGACTAACGTCTTTCCGTGTCCACATTGCGATCGTTCATTTCCACTGATGCAGCTGCTCGACATACATGTTGTGAACCACACACGTACGCGTAGCTTTCAGTGCCCGGAGTGCGACAAGAGCTTTTTCTCCAAGTACGATCTGCAGAAACACAACTTTATACACACCGGCGAGCGTCCGTACAAGTGCAGCGTCTGCGAAAAGGCCTTCACGCGTCGCGCCCTGCTGCATCGCCACGAGCGAACCCACACGGATGTGCCCAAGTTTATTTGCCTTTACTGCGAAAAGCCGTTTATTTCGCGCAAGGAGATGGAAAAGCATGCTGAGCGCCATACCAAAAAGCGGCCTTTCCAGTGCGGCGTATGCCAGAAAGCGTTTGCTTTCAAGCAGGGTCTGGAACGCCACGAGGTGAGTCCTGATCAATCGACTGCTATAGCCGAGATAGAAATTTCTGTTTGTTTGTTTTTTGTACAGGTCATACATAGCACCAATCTACCATTCTCTTGCCAGTACTGCAGCCGGAGCTTTGTGACCGCAGGCAAGTTGGCCCGTCACCTGGTTGCGCACGCCGGCAAGCGCGTCTATCCCTGCAAGTACTGCTCCAAGTCATATCTGCTGTCGCATCATTTGTCGCGGCATTTGCGCATGCACAAGCAGGCGCCGGCGGCCTCGTTCACGTGCAGCATTTGCAAGGATACGCACCAGACTTATGACAGTCTGGTGGATCACTCCGCTATTCATGCGGGCATCTCGCTAGTCTGTCCACTGTGTCAGGCGAGCATTGCTGACCTGGACAGCCTGGAGTCGCACATGGAGGCGCACAAGAAGAGCGAGAGGCACGCGTGCGAGTTTTGTGATTTTATTTTCCTTAGCTCGAGCCAGTTGCAGAAACACATCGAAGACGATCATGTGGTGGACATGGTGCCCTATCAGAACGAAGGCGAATATGAGCAGGGAGTCAACAAAGAGGAGGATGTCGCGGAGGAGTCCGAATTAATGGAGGAATTGCTAGGCGAGGAGCCAGAGTCGCCATCAAACAAATCTGCATCGCCAACTCAAGCAAAAATACGCAAACTAAATCCGGTTCCCAAATCAGAAGAAAGCGACAAAATCAAACAGGAGTCGAAACCCAAGATAATTAAAGACGAGCCAATTTCACCTGATAATTCAAAAAGAGCCCGTACCTCAAAGTCGCCCGCCGCTGCGTCCGTCTCACCGGAAAGCAAACGCCAGACGCGCAGGCAAGATACCAAAGAAAAAACTCAGAAGCCAAGCGATTCTGGTAAAAGATTGACAAAGAAGGTTATTGCAGACCAGGGCAAACCGAGCAGCAAGCCAAGGAACGCTAAGTCCGCCAGTTCAAAGCATCAAAGCACCAAGTAGCTTTGGAACTAAGATGTCATCTCGGAGCCTTGGTACCGTTGGACACCTGGAACAGCTGCGTTTATGATAATTGTTCATTTTGCAAATGTAGAAATGTTTCTGTTTATGATACATTTAAGAGTTGACAAAATCAACACCTCACAAATATATGAATTTACGCCGATTTAATATATATTCATAAATTAAGTTGGTTTCTTAATTTGTATTGGTAAATAAATAATGAACTAGTTTTTCTACACAATTAACCTTTTTGAAAATATGTCGCACATCCTCCATACGTCAGCAAGGGTATTTGATATTCGACAATGATTGGAAGTTTTATTGTTATGCAGCTATCAGAATCGAATCGATGATTCCTACTCATTGATAAGCTGCAGTTTGTCACTCTTTATTTGTAGTCAAGTTTGTCGAATGTGTTTGGGTTTGTGTGTATTTCCACATTAATTACAGCTTACAATATGTTAAATACATTGAGTGTGATTAAGGCAGTCAGGGCAAGTTACCAACAACTGCAACACCTTTACAAAGAGTGGGGTAGACGCTTAGTGCTCATAGCCATCGGGCAGGGCATTAACGTGGGGGTTGTGGAACAGGCTCTTGTTGCCCTCGCCCCAGGGGAAGCGCTTCTCACGGCGGCGCAGGTAATCGTACTTAATGAATTCCTGACGAGGATGGTCATGCTCCTCCTGGTGCTTTAGGTATGCGTTCAGCATGCACAGTCCGACAGCTGGCATTGCCACGAAGAAGGACAGACGCTTCCAGACCTTGTAGCCACCTGAAAAAGTCTTGTTATTAAAGCGGACGTCTTCGAAGATTTTAAAGTTTGGGCACAAACACCAAATTATATAACCTTAACCTAACTATGAGGACATTGTCTATTATGGTGATAGTTACCCGAATGTTCTCCAGCCACGGCGGCAGTGCCGGACATATTCCTGGCGGCAATACCGCTAATTTGGCGACGAATTGCGTTATTTAAAACGTACGACATATTTACGTTTTAGATTTTGCCCCTTATGTTTCTTAAATGAAAATTGCTCTTCTTCTTTCCTTTGACATCGAGCTATGTTAGTTTTTCTCTTAACTTAACATTTACAAATATGTTATTAACAGTGAGCGCCAATAACAGTAAAACTATCGTAAGGCGTTGCCTGCATTTCAAATGATTTATATTATATATTATTGTCAGAAAACTTTTTAATATTAAGCTATAGCTCAGGCTGAATTTCAAATGAAAAGTGGCAAGTTCCTTAACACAGATCGGTAGCAGAACCTTAACAGATGCATATGCTTTTAAACTAATCGATTAAAATATTCAAAAACGCTACAGCAATAAAGCCGCGCTTTATCTTAAATTATCCTGTGAAATATTTAGTCTATAAATATAGCGATTCATTAATGTGTAATATAATAAAGTATCATAAGCAAAAATTTTCTTTTATCGATATCTCGATTACATTTAATCATGAGCCAGGGTTGTTTTACAATGCCATAAAATGTAACGGATTATTTTCCATGGTGTGAATAACCATACAACAAACAAAAAGGTTGCATATCATTTTGCAATCCTTAATGCTTACATTTTCTGAGGCAATCTCTCTCAGAGCAGTATCGATTTGTGTTACCACCGCATCCTCGATAGTTTAGCATATAACAAGATTTACTGAGATGATCGTAGAACCACATTCTGTCCATGGCCCACAGGGTGCAGCGGGAATATTTACCGTAACCAATATTTTTGCCGCCTTTACAGCTCTGGGAAACTGCAAGTTGTCAATAAGTTAAATGTTAACAGTTTTAAAGTTATCCCAATTAAACATTCATTGTTTACCAGGGCGTCCACGACAGAAGCTCATAGTTTGAGTGTATGCCTGGAGTACGCAAAGCGCCAAGCAAAGGTAAACTGAAAACGATTTCATTTTACAGTGCAACAAAACCGACGAATGGGGTTTTATATAGCAATTAAAGAGAATTGTTTAATATGGACGGATTGGTAAACACAAATAACAGTCTAAAAACAATGGGAAATTTCTGCAACATTTTTGGGAAATTGTATGGAACAGCAGCTAAGCCTTTGTATTGAATTTCATTTATTCAGCAGCAATAAAAGGTTTATAGGTAAGAACACAATACTCATCAATTTTAAAATGGGATTAAAAGCATTTTGTAACATCCTAAAAGCATGCTATTGTATGCAAAATGTGCTTTTGAGTATTTGCAGATTGTCTGGCAGCAAGAACATAAAATAAAAGATAACAAGATTAATATGATACTATTTGAAAATCAGGGGCGCGACAGACTTTGGTTAATAATTCGTTTATGACGTTATATACTTATGGGATTTAATATATAGTACGTATTAAACATGAGATGTTTGACCTGAAGAACGTTTAGGACAACTTTTATATCGTAGGAGATAATAACACGTGCCTGGTTTGAATTGCTTTAGTACTAACCCAATAACACAATCGCACGACGAGTTTATTTATCTTTTTGTAAAAGGGCGACATATTTTAAGTATGAAAAATAGTAGTTGAGGAATACAATGAGAGAAACAGAGATACAAAAAGAGAGAAAGGCAGAGAGAGAGAGAGAGAGAGAGAGAGAGAGAGAGAGAGAGAGAGAGAGAGAGAGAGAGAGAGAGAGAGAGAGAGAGAGAGAATGAGAGAGAGAGAGAGAGAGAGATGAGAGAGAGAGAATGAGAGAGAGAGAATAAGAGAGAGAGAATAAGAGAGAGAGAGAGAGAGAGAGAATGAGAGAGAGAGGCAGAATGAAAACCTTGCATACTTGACTTGAATTAATGAGAATCGCATAGTAGGGCTTTGAAATACGTTGCCTTAATTTGTGGCCTAGTAATAGGTAAAATTGGTCTGCTTTGTCTATAAAAGAACATATCACATACATAAGTATAGATGCACTCTATGCTTCGAGCTAGTAAGGGGTAATAAAAATTCTCTCACGTGCAGGGAACAATTAAAAAAGATATAAACCTTCGCCCTGACAAAACTAGGTAATATGTGCCATAGACAATAATAGTTTTCCCTTATCTAGGTATATTTTTCTCCATACCATTTGCTTCCTCTCATCCCGCTAGGTCGAATTATCCACTTGAGGTGAGCATGATCCGACGGGTCTGATTATGCCGTACTTCCTTGGACCAAAATTAAAAATACATTTAGTGATATCACATTCTACAGCCAATAAAATGACAAGTACCAAAAAGCCAGCAGATTTAAATGATAACTGAAATGAGGCTGGTAAAACTAAGTAATTTAGTCATTAAGATTAGACACGCGGGCAGCACGTTCAATACAAAGTATAAATACCTGGGAATATGGCCAGACTAAGCGTCAGTCGGAGAGGAACTCAGAAGAAACTCACAATATGTCGATTCTCTACGTGGCACTAGTGCTGCTTAGCGCCCTTGTGGCCACAACCTGGTCGGCAGCCTTCGACAGTAAGTACTTGTTGGAAGTCAGGAATCAAACCCTCTTCAAGCTAAAGATCTAATCCACTTCATGCAGTGAACGAAGTCCACAATCTGGAGCAGTTGATTGGCAGATCTTCTGTGGCAAAGGCCAGAGATGTGAATCTACTTGATCCCAATGCAATGGCCAAGAACAAGTATACGCCACCCGAGGAGAAGGCTGCACAATTCTGGTACGACTTGGCCAATGAAGAAATAGCCAAGCGCTTGGCCTTACCACAGGTCGACAAAAGGAAGGCCAAGAATTTGATCATGTTCCTGGGCGATGGCATGTCTTTGACAACTGTGGCAGCGGCCAGAATTTTAAAGGGTCAACTCAAGGGCAACACTGGCGAGGAGGATGCACTGAGTTTTGAGAAGTTCCCCTACACTGGCTTAAGCAGGGTAAGCATCCAAGAAGCAGTACAAGAAGTTTACGTTTTAACCACTTGAGAATTTTAAGTACATATCCTGTAGAAAAGGCAAATGAAGTGTTAAAAAGTGTAGTCGTCTAACTAAATACCTCTCCATTCCGACAGACCTATTGCTCCAATGCCCAAGTACCGGATTCTGCCTGCACTGCGACCGCCTATTTGTGTGGCGTCAAGACCAACATTGTTGCCCTTGGTGTCACCGCCAACGTTAACTTCAACAACTGCAGCGGCAGTGAGGATCCCGCCAATCATGTTAGCTCGATTGCCGCCTGGGCACAGGCAGCTGGTAAGGCAAGTGGAATTGTGACCACCACTACCTTAACCCATGCCAGTCCTTCCGGCGCCTATGCGCACTCCACAAATCGCTTCTTTGAGTCCGACACGGACATTGTTACCTATGGCGAGGGTCAAAATGGTCCTTGCACGGATATCGCCACGCAGCTGATAACGCAGGAGCCTGGCAAGAACTTTGATGTTATGCTTGGCGGCGGTATGGGCAAGTTTCTGCCCCAATCCATTACGGATAAATTCGGTAACAAGGGCGAGCGCTCTGATGGCGTCAATCTGCTCTCTAAATGGCAATCATTGCATCCGGAAGGAGCACTAGCCTACAATCGCAATCAGCTGCTCAGTGTGGATGCCAAGCGTATACCCAGACTGATCGGTCTCTTCAATTCTGGTATCATGGACTATCATAAACTGGCCGATCCGGCACAGAAGCCCACATTGGAGGAGATGACCAAAAAGGCCATTGAGGTGGTCAGCCAAAATGATGAGGGCTACTTCCTGTTCATCGAGGGAGGGCTTGTGGATTACGGCAATCATTTCAACTTACCCCAAATGGGACTTGACGAGGTGCACGAGCTTTCCAAGGCTGTCGAGACAGCGCTTGGTATGACGAATCCCGAGGAAACTCTGATTGTGGTCACCTCCGATCATGCCCATCCACTATCCATCTCCGGCTATCCGGGTCGCGGCACCAATATTCTGGGACTTAATCAACACGACACCGATATAAATGGCGTCAAATATGCCACCTTGAACTATGCAGTTGGCACAAATCCGTATTTGGATGAGAATGGAAAGCGCGAGCCTCTGGAAGACAAAATTGATGATCCGTGTAAGTAAACTACTTCGAGATTGGAGAGCTTTTAAAATTCTTATTTAAATACTTGTTCCCTCAGCTTTCATCTTCCCCAGTTATATAACTGGCAAAATAGGTGTACATTCCGGTGATGATGTTGGCGTTTTCGCTACTGGGCCACAGAGTCATCTTTTCACTGGTGTAATGCAACAGAGCACGATTCCCCATCTGATGGCCTATGCCGGCTGCATTGGCGATGGACCCAAGCTTTGCGACAACTGAGCTATTGAAGTGCATCGAGCTCTAAAAAGCTAGGAAAGATAGATAAATACTTAAACAACAATAAAAGAGATTATTAAAAAGAAATCCCACCCGTTATCTTTTTCAAATTTCACGACTATGGTCCTGCTGTTAATGTTAATGTTAATTTTAACGTAAATGTTAATATCAATGTTAATGGTAAATTGAATTTGAATGTTATGCAACAATTGCATGTTATATTTAAATTGTTTGCTAAATGATTTCTCCACTTCAATTAATTAAAAAGTGCATATTTTACGAATTTTCAGAAATCCATAATAAAATTGACATTACCCGTTTTATTTATTGCCACTCAATGCATGTTTGTATGTACCGATATTTATGGGAATTCCTGTTCTCACACAAAATGCAAATATTTGAAAAAATTGACTTCAATTTAAAACGCATCAAACACTCAAACATCGGTATATAACAATTAGTTGTAGCTGTGCGTGTTGAATACCCCCTACATAAGCGATTGCATGGGGTATAGCCGTTGGAGCTCCCACTTAGAGGTTGGCCAGTTTTAAAGTAGCCAGATCGATTTGTTTATGGGGTAAGGCAGTTGCAGTTACCAATAAAAACATGGCCAGCTTCTAAAGTTGCCAGATTGAGTTGTTTTCATTAACTGTTAAGAATATGCTTGATGCAGTTATCTTTTAATAGTATAGATAAAGTTTAATGGGTATATTTTAGTTTAGCTTTGTGCGCAGTTGCATTCATATTTGTTTCAATTGCCGCTTGACGATCAACATCGATTTGGCATCACTTGGACTTGGAGTGCTAACACTTTATGCTTGCGAGTGTTCAGTGAGCGTGCGTGCGTGTGTGTGTGTGTGTGTGTGCGATATTTTCTGAATGTCAGGTTCAAGTATTGCCAGTGCGTCAGTCGGTCGTCTGTATGTGCATAAATGTATCTGTTAGGTTGCAGTGGCACCCACACAGGCATTTTAGAGCAGCAGCTGCCTCCTTCACTCGTTGACTTTGACTTGTAATTGTGTTCATTGTTGGTTGCCTTTTTAAATGTTTTTGTTTGTTGATGTTGTTGTTGTTGCTGTTTTTTAAACGCGTTTTTGACACAAATGACTGAGAGACAGTTTGTCGAGACAATAAACATCAGTTTTACATACACACGCATACAGAGCTGGCAATTAAGGATTTCAAGGCTGGGTCCTTGCAGTTCAGATTGCGTCATCTGCAGCAAGTGTTTATTGTTGTTGCTGCTGCCTAATTCTGCGCCTATGCTCAGGCCAGGCTCCATTTTGAACGTGGAGTTTTGTTTGTTGTTGTTGTTGTTCGCTTGTTTATTTGCATGTTGGCTGCATGTGGCGCAAGTTCTGCTCTTAACATTTCGTTTGCTCAGCGAAAAGTGGCAGCCGCTGCCGCTGCTGCCTCTGCTGCTGCTGCTGCTGCTGCAGTCGCCGTTAACAAGCGTCGCCGCCAGCCGGCAACGGCTCCAAGTTTTAGTGTCTCAGATCTCCAAGTCTCAGTTGAAAATCTGTCGCGACAGCAAACGCGCGTGCGGCTTAAGCTTTTAATGCTAATTTTTATTGACTGCAACTTGCCAACTTGTTGTGTGTGTGTGTGTGCGTAGGCTCCGTTTGTGTGTGTGTGTGTGTGTACGCGCAGGCGCGACTGCTTCGAAGCAAAAGGCGCTTAAATTTTGTCACGTTCGCTTTTAAATCATTGAGAACACATTTAGTGCAACGTTTATTGTCAATTCAGTTGTTTCGGACAGGTAAGTGTCAACGGCAGCTGACAGGTGTTTCATGAGCAGCTCAATTAAACTTTAAATTGATTAACATTTAACCTTATTGTTGGCTGAAAGTAACTAGGTGGCAGCCCTGCGACAGGATCTCAAATAAGCTGGCAGCCCAGCAGTTTAATTGAACTAGTTCCTTAAACTAAAAACAGTTAAATGCGATTTCCTGTCGTCTAACAGCTGTTAGTTTATTTTTAGGCAACAGTTTTCGCAATTTTTAACTGGAGCAATGAGCATTGACAATTGGATATTCGATGCGGGGCAGGAAATCAGCATCAAATATCAAATTTAATAAGACAGCTTGTGAATTTGATTGAAT